>OY856411.1:412866838-414079338 GCA_963693085.1 Alisma plantago-aquatica | reverse complement strand
ATATGTATGTATATATTGATCCTGTGGTAGCCCTTATACGTCTGTGAATGAATATCACGAGAGAGAAGTGGCGGCGGTGGTGAAGAGCGCTGCTTTCTCTCCTCTTCTCCTGGGATTCAACTCATCGCAAAAGCAAGCAGCATGCTTTCATCATGGGAGATTGATCTGCAAATCCGATTACAATTTCTTTACTGAGAACATCAAGACGAAGAAGACAACCCTAAATAGGAAGTAAGATTAACAGACTAACATTGTGGAAGACGATGAGTTCCAGAATGCAAGTAAACCATCAACAAGGCCTTTCCAGTACCGGTTGTGACAGTTCCTCCTGATCCCTTTTCACATCGTGCTCCAGGCAAATCCAGCTTCAAATCAAATCCTTTCCCCTCGCAGCTTTGCTTCGAAACCCTGCAACAATCACCAAGACAAAGCAAATACAAGGCCATTAACCTCACATTACAACAGAGTAATCGTATCTTGCTTGAAAACAGCCATCCATGATCTACCTCCGTGGCCAAAACAAGAGTGCCAGCGGCCCCCTGAACACGGGCGAGGCATTCAGGAGGGAAGCAACAAGCGCCGGAGAGAGCCGATCCAAGAGAGGAACACGAATAACACACAGTTTATCCCTCTCCCTCTCTCCCCCCGATTCTCTCTCCTCCCCTCTTTGTTTCCTTACCACAAAGGTGAAAAAAGCGACCTCTCCGGCCAAAATCCTCAAACACGATTCGCCTCAATCGCCGTCCACCACCAGCCAGCCAGTCGCAACGTCTCCAAAAAGTGTTTACTGAAAATAGCACACAGGTCCGTTCTTCCATCTCCCCAAGAAACAAGGGGAAAAGAGGTACGCTTTAATGGCACGAGGGAGAAGAGGCCCCATGGACACTATATGTGTTTCCTCACATCCGGGTCATGGGGCTACTTTCCCGTCCCGTTTCCTTTTGACTGAAAAAGGAATTAAAGAGGCGGGAGCTTTGTCCAGACACCTCCACATGCGTATTAGGCAAGGCACGTCAGTTGAGCTTTGTTTTGTTTCTATGACTCCACCTATGAGTCGAAAATCAATAATCGGTTATGAGCACGTATCCATTTTCTTCAATTTCATACATTTTACTATAATTATACATGTGAAACCACTCGTATATAGACGGCTGAGTCAAAAGAACTTACATAGTTTCACAAAAAATCAACAATATAGTTTCACAAAAAGGTAACTATGCAGCATAAAAAGTAGCTATTTGGTATGAAATATAATTATTTGACACAAAAAGTAACATGAAATTATTTAAAAAATAACAAATCGACTACTAAAAGTAATAAAAAAATACTAGTTACTTAAAAGGTAAATCAGGATTAAATGAAATTATATATGCATAGACTTATAATGTTAGAGTGATTAATTATAATTAGACACATAGAAAAGTAGCCAGAATATAAAAACCGGATATATAAAAAAGAATCTAATTCAAATGTAAAATAGAGCTTCACATGTCCATATAGATAAAATACATTTCAAAATATGAAAAGTAAGTAAGCACTACATTTAGTTTTGATGCATTAAAAGTCGGACTGGAAATTACAACTCAATCTCTTTCATTATCTTAATACTAAGTTACATATTTAGTGGATGTCATAGACTACACCCATACTATAGTCTAAAATTTGTTTCTAATCACCCACCATATGAAATTGTTTAATAAAATCTCATATCTTCTTATAGCAAACAAAGCCTATAAGACAAAAGTTCAACTTTAAGGCATTGCACATGTTCTAGAGTTCAACATCAACCTCATATGTAACTAGTACTACAAGCTTAACATAATGCATGCCATGGAATTGCCATTGTACTCTCTAAGGTAACCTCGATCTGAATCAATTATCTCTTTGAGATGGTCATGTGGGTAGCAACAACAGTGATGAACAAAATTTGAAGTTAATGACGATGTGCACAAGAAAAAGCATGTATGAAGATAAAAATATCAAGTTGTGAATCTAACACAAAAAAAACTAAGGATAATAAAGTCACATAATTGCCTACATGCCAATAACCAAACATGTTGCATAGTTGGTCGGCTTATGTGACGGACAAATCATTTTCGAGGACACCAGTCTGAAATTCAAACATGGGTCCCTTTATTGTGGGATCATGTTAAACCATCTACGTTGCCACTCGTCAACAAGATTAACTTAATCATGAATATACATTTTTGTAACATATATTTTTTTATAGTTTTAGTTTTTGACTTGTTATTTTGACAACTCATTAACAAATAGATACTTTTCATATCAAATAGTTACTCTCTATACCACATATGTACTTTTTTTACAAAATAAGGTTCACTACTTAGAATCTAGCTCGTGGCTAGTGAGCCTATCAATACAAATGTCTACCTCCTGGTTAAGCCAATGAGGTTTCAAATTGAAATCTATTGAGGTACAAATTCTTAGGGATTGCTTGGCAGTTTTATCAGCTACTGAATTGAAATTGCGGGGAATCAAGGTTAAATTAGCATTACAGGAGTTGAATTTATTGATCAAAAGCTTTTGGTAGGGTTTGAGCTTTGGCGAAGCCATGGTTGTCGTAGTGCCCATAATGTTTACTACTTGTTGAGAGTCTGACCAGATTATGTAGTTGATTAGATTCATCTCTTAGCACAACTGTAGTGTTTGTAATAGATCTTGCAGCTCAACTCTGTAGAGCTTGAGGCATGACATGTGCGCCCTACTCCTCGGATGTAATGGACATTGGCTTGGACTATATGAGAACCATAGGCAACCACACTAGTGGACTGGTTGTAGGTTGCATCGTTGAACAGACTGAACTCCTTCCCCATGAGGTCAGGGATGTCTTTTCTCTGAGGACGATTGTCGGTACTACTATCTTCCTATAGAGACATGATAGACTCTGTGTGATCCAGTATGAATTTTTCCACGTTAGGATACGATTGTCTCTTTCCTAAATGAGCTACTTCATTGCAACTAGTCTAGAGGTGCCAGCAAGCAATGACAATAGTTGGGATGATTTAGCAGTCTGGATGATATCATGAATCTAGCCATCTTCACTAAGAGTGAACTATCACAGAGGGTAGTGAATCACAGTCCAGACCTCTCTACTTGTCAGGATGTATCTAAGACAATACAATAGAGTTTCACCCGAGTTGTTACATTGAGGGAAGATGCCATCAGTGACCATGTGGCATCTTTTCTTCTCCATGTCTATAAGTAGGGCATTGTGAGATAAAAGCCACAAAAAGGTTTTAATTCCTTCAGGAAGCTTGAGTTTCCATAGAGATGCCCAATTACCTAGTGTATGTAGCTCTTTATCCTTGCAGATCCATCTATATGCAGATCTGGTTGTCAATTACCCACTTGACTCACGGTTTCAAGCCCAGAGGTCTTCACCTGATGTTGGATCAGGAGGAGGTAAACCTCATAGATATTGTGAAGTGTAAGAGGGGAGGTTGTTAAGGATAAAATTCCAGTCCCATTCTCCTTCAAGATTGGTCATGGAGGCCACCTTTAGGTCCTCAAGTCCAGTCAGAATGCTTAGAATTGGTTCAAGTTGACAGATTCTTTTGTTAGTGAGTCACACATCTGACCAGACATTAGTAGCTTGGCCATTGTTGATAATCTTTCTGTTGTTGGCTGCGAGCATGGGAATGTTACTTCAGATGAAAGACCAAGCAGATGTGCATGGTCTGGATTTGATTCACCCATTATTCATGTATTTCATGTGCATTCCTCTGACCCATAATTTATCATAATTATTGAGAAACTCCCAAGATTTCTTAAGCATTAAGGCTCAGTTGTGGTCCCTTGCATCCTTGATGCCCAGACCACCTATGTCTTTGTTAGATGTAACCTTTTTCTAGGAGACAAGAGATGGTTTTCTTTCGTCCCTAGCTCCAAATCATATGAAGATGTGCACATGCCTATCTATGTCATCACAGAGCATAGGCAAAAGGGAGATGGATTGCATTGCGTATGAGGGGATCACCTGCAAGGTACACCTTGCAAGTGTAACTTGACCTACTAGGGATAAATGCCTAATTATCCAAATATTCATTTTGGATTTGAGAGACTCAAGAATGTCTGCATGTGTGCTTTTTTTTATTCTTTGATGGTTTTTAGGAATGCCTAGGTAGCGACCCAGGCCCTCTATGGTAGGGATATTGAGGGCTACACTAATGCAGTTCTTTAAGTGATTGTTTGTATTTGTGGACAAGTAACACCTAAACTTGGATGCCGATACAGTTTGTCCGAAGACAGTTGCAAAGTAATTAGGGATGTTTCCGAGTGTAGTAGGTTGGGCTACTGAGGCCTCAACAAGGAGAAGAAGGTTATCTGCAAAGTAGACATGGATAAGAGTAGTCCATTTTTTAATAGGGGTAGTGGTTTCCATTTCTTCATAGAGATGGGTATGTTGATGGCCTGACTGAGTCTCTTCATGCAAAGCATGAAAATGTATGGGTTGAGAGGGTTACCATGGAGCACACCTTGACATGCTTTCATGGGGGCAAGAGAAATCCCCTTCCGCAGAATAGAAGACGAACCAACTATAATAATTTCCATTATGATGTTAATCAACTTGGATAAGAGATCCACCTTTTGGAGTGTGTCCTTTATAAAGTTCAAGTTCGTGTGATTGAATTCTTTTGAGAGATCCACCTTGACAGCCATTAGTTTCTTCTTTCCCTTCTTGAATCACATTGTATGTATAGCTTCTTAAATCAATAGTATGTCTGTATTACAGTGCCCCAGTATGAAGCTAAATGGAGTGAGGGAAATCCAGTTGTTTTGGTAAGGCTTAATGTGATCCATGATGACTTTGGATATAATCTTCAAGAAAATATTAGTAAGAGAAATGGGTATGAGGTCGTTCTAGGTTTCCGCTGTGTTTGATTTAGTAATGAGTACAATGAAGGATTGGGCCATCTCCGTTTTAATAGTCTCATTGCTAAAAACAGTGGATACAGTTTGCATTGTAGAATTGTGGATGTGGGACCAACTTTTTTGCAAGAATTCATTGTGTACACCATTGGGGACTATTTCCTTTGAGGGGTTCATCTCAAATAATGCATGTTTTACTCTACTATCATTGGAAGACTGTCGAGAGAGACAAGAAGATTGGGTTCCACTCTAGGGAAGGCACCAATTGCCTATCGGGTGTGAGGTTGCTGTGAGGTGAGGAGGTTGTTGAAGAAATCCCAGACATGCTTCTTCAAGAGTCCTTCGTCAGTAATCCAATCACCACCTTGGTTCTGAAGTGTAGTGATCTTTTTCTTGAAATGTCTAGCATTCATGTAGGAATGCAAAAAATTCATGTTACCATCCCCAACTTTAAGCCAAATCAGGTGAGATTTTTAGCTCCAATTAGCTTCTTCACATTGTAGGATGCATTCGAGTTTCTCCTATAATGTTATGCAATGGAGTTCAAAGTGGTGGTATGGGTTAGAGGGAAAGGATACATTTAGCTAGCTGATTTGCTTGATGATGGCATCTTTTATTGGATCTTTGACTCTAAGGTGTTCCATTTCATAACGGTGGGCTTAAAGGCATTTAGAGATTCAAAGAAAGGGGTGGCATTGTTCCAGTTTTATGTGAGTTGTTTGTTAAAATCAAGCTTGCACATCCAATTGGATCTCATTTGGAAGGGTAAATCTTTTAGTCTTTTAGATCTGCTATAGGCCACTAAGATCAGGTTGTGGTCAGATAAAATACAGGGAAGGACAACAACCTTGGTAGATGGGTTTCTCTCCAACCATTTTTTGTTAGAAATGATATGATCTAGCCACTCATATAAACTATCTCTTTTAAATGTGTACCTCCTTCCACCCGGTCGGATGTCAGCCAGTCCAATAGTGAGTAGCAGATCATTGAATTTAGAGCTCGAGCTTTGGTCAAAGAAGGTGTCGCCTTCCTTCTACGTGAGAGAGAGCATGGTATTGAAGTCACCAATGACTCCCCAACTTCCATTGATGGAGTCTGATATATTAGTCAATCTCCTTTAAAGGAAGTTCCTAAGAGAGGGGTTCGGTCATCCATAAACAAAGGTTAAGAAGGAGTTGTGAATTATGTAGTGTATAAATTGTTTGTGATTTAGTAGTATTTCGACATCGCAATTGTACCGTCCTATAGTAACCAGATGCCACCTGAATAACCTGAGGCTTCAACTCAATGGGAAGATGAGAAACACATATGATGGATGATGGAGTGTGCTCTTCTGCCACCTCACCGTGGCTCCATAATGGCAATGAGAGAGAGCTTATGTGTTCTTTTCAAAAATGAATGTAGTTAATCTTGTCATCAAGGCAAGCACCTTGGATGTTTTAGATAATGAAATTCATTTGATAAGTATGGAGTGTGGGGATCAGGCGACCACTAATTGAAGATCGATTGCTTGGTCTTCATCTTCTTATTCCATATCAATATTATAAACATGGGAATTTGCTCTAGAGGGGGTGAATAGAGATAAAAAGAACTTAGAAAAAAATCATTAGACCTTCAAGATATATCATAAGATAAGGCTTCTAATTAGGAATTTGAGTGCAACTAAAACATACATAGAAAGGATGAGAGAGATTGAACATGCACCAATTAACAAGCTATGTAGAGTGGTTTAGTACTTCAAACTAGAAGTATGTCAGTTCACTACCTAGAGAGATCAACCTCTAGGATTTCTTAACCATTGCAGTCTTATATTCATCATAAGACAAACAATACATGACCTTCCAAAGGACTTACCTATCCAAGCCAGGAGTCTTTAACCTACCCAAAGACTTACCCACTTTGCAATGAGTCTTCTGCCTACACCAAGGACTTACCCATTATTGCACAAGACTTAGGCCTTGAAGGAGTTACCCACTCTTCTTGGATCGACAGCCTTTAACTTCGCCTTCGCCAAGGAGAAGCTTTCACCAAGGACTTACCCACTTGAACAAGAAGTCTTTTGCCTTCACCGAGGGCTTACCCACTCTTGCTCCAAGTCTTTGGCCCTGCCTTATTCTTCACCAAGGGACTCCTTCCTTTGTTCTTCTTCACCTCTATTAGCCAAAAGAGAGAACCTTCATCTTCATGGTTGAATGAGAGACTGGGAGGTGGAGGAAGTGAGAGCCTCACAAGATATACATGTAGGACTAGCTCTCTTACAAATCTCTGACTCACTCTAATGGATGTAGCAAGTGATTAAACCTAGAGAGTGAGGAGGTTGTAGGATGCACTCAACTATAGAATAGGGACCTTCATAGAGTGCTTGGCTAACTATATAGTATGAAGCCCAAGGGGTCCTATTTATAGTTGGTGATGCCTAGAATCCTTTGGGAACACTTAAGGACAAATACTATCCATTTGAGGTGTTGCAAAAGATTTTTTTTTTAGCTTTTCAACACTCCAACGGTTAGAAACACTTTTCTGCACTTTTTCATACAGTGTGATTGGTTGAGTTTCAATAATGGTAACTCAACCGATTGCACTATATGACATAGTAGATTTGAACAATCGGTCAAGTTTATCCTGGATGAAACTCGACTGATCACTTAAATTAGTTTTTCCTAGTGCAGGTATCGGTCGATTCTGTGAGTGTGCAACTCAAGCGTACCATGGCATTTTCAAGATCCATTAAGGGATAGGTCAAGTTTGTAACTCTACCAAAAAAATCTATAATGAATTTTGGAAAATGTCATTAAATTTCTTAAATATTCAATATAAGTGCTCCATATTTTTTATGCTTAATTAAAAGTTATAAAATCATTACAACATGATTATAATGGATTTACATCATATTCCACAAAAGTGCACTTGCATTGATTTTGACTTGTCTTTTCTCCAAGTTGAGATGTGCAAGTTATGGTATTTGTAATGTGTCTATGCCTAATCTAAAATCACTCAAGTAGATACATTAGTCACAATTAATTGGAATGGTTTAGTCATTATCAAAACAAGGGTTTGGTAAATTAAGACCTAGAGTTAACATTGACCTAGAGTCAATGTTTCTTCCACTAAACTAAGGAGAGCTTCTTTTGTTCTCTCCCGCCAGATCAGATGAAATTCTTTATATGTTAGTTGATATCATCACAGAGTGATGGTAAGAGTTTCACAGTTTGCATAGTATATGATGAAATTTCTTGAAGAGTCACCTTGACAAAAGCGAATCTACCAGCCATGGAGAGGTGTCGTGCAGACCAGTTGGGCATGCATTCTCTGATGCTAGTTGAGATGTATTGGTGGGTATTATTATTAAGTCGATGATGTAGTATTGGAACACTGAGGTGGCTACCTAGGTCATACGTACTCTCAATACCAATGCGTCTACTAGAAGAGTCATTTTTCTACAAGCGAGGTGTTTAATGAGAAGAAGCAAGGAGATTTTTCTTTGGGGATGGGTTGGCATGATACTTTTGCAAATTTATTGAGAACTTCAACTATAAGTTATGCTTGATGTGTGCTAGCTTCAGCCATCAGAAGAATTGTTGAAACGAGGTCAATGTTAATCAAGGTCTAAATTGACTAAACCCTTGTTTTGATGATGACTAAACCATTCCACAAATTTGTGTCTAATGTCTCTACTTGAGTGATTTTAGATTAGGTATAGACACACTCCAAATGCCCTAACTTGCGCATCTCAACTTGGAGAAAAGACAAGTTAAAGTCAATACAAGTGCATGTTTTTGGAATATGATGTAAATCCATTAGAGTCATGTTGTAAATAACTTGTAATGAATGTATGACTTATAATTAAGCTTAGAAAAAATCAAGAGCACTTAAAATGAATGTTTAAGAACTTTAATGACATTTTCCAAAATTCATTACAGGCACTTTATTGGTCTAGTTACAATCTCGACCAATCCTTGATGGATTTTGAGAATGTCATGGTTCGGTCGAGTTTCATATATGCAGAACTCGACCAATCCCTACACTGGAACAAAATTGATTTAAGTGATCAGTCAAGTTTCATCCAGGATAAACTCAACCAATTGGTCAAATTATCTTTGTCGCATAGTGCATTCGGTTGAGTACCTTTATAGAAACTTGACCGATAACATTGTACGGAAAAGTGCAGAAAAGTGTTTCTAGTCATTGTGGAGTTGCAAAAATCAAAAATATATTTGTTGCAAGCCACAAAATGGCTAGTTTTCATTCTTAAGTGCTCCCAAAGGATAAGAGGCATCCCCAACTATAAATATGACCCCTTGGGCTTCATCCCATGGTTAGCCAAGCACTATGAAGGTCCCTATTCTATAGTTGAGTGATCCTATAGGCTCCTCTCTCTCTCTAAACTTAATCACTTGCTACATCCATTAGAGTGAGTAGGAGATTTTTAAGAGAGCTAGTCCTACATGTATATCTTGTGAGGCTCTCACTTCCTCCACCTCCCAATCTCTCTTTTCAACCATGAAGAAGAAGATTCTCTCTCTTGGCTAAGAGAGGTGAAGAAGAACAAGGGAAAGAGTCTCTTGGTGAAGATCAAGGCCGAAGACTTGGAGAAAGAGTGGGTATGCCCTTGGTGAAGGTAGAAGACTCCTTGCTCAAGTGGGTAAGTCCTTGGTGAAAGCTTCTCCAAGTGAAGGTGAAGTCACATGGTGAACATACAAGAGAGTGAGTAATTCCTAGAAGGATGAAGACTTGTGCAAGAGTGGGTAAGTCCTTGGAGAAGGTTGAAGACTCGTTGTAAAGTGGGTAAGTCCTTGGTAAGGTTGAAGACTCTTTCTATTGAATAAGTAAGTCCTTTGGTGGGTCATGTATTGTAAGTCTTATGAATGAATATAAGAGTACAATGGTTAAGAAATCCTATAGGTCGACCTCTCTGGGTAGTGGAATGATATACTTCTAGTTTGAAGTGTGGAACCACTCTACATAGCTTGTCAATTGGTGTATGTTGTATCTCTCTCTCCCTTTCTATGTATGTTTTAGCTGCACTCAAATTTCCTATTTAACAACCTTATCTTGTGATATAACTTGAAGGTCGAATGAATTTTGTTTAAGTGCATTCAACTCTATTCACACCCCTCTAGAGAATCCAATCACCCATCCTAGGATCTGACAAGAATTTCATCAGCGATGAACACACTAGAAAGAGGAGTTATGTATCTAGTTAATAGAATAGGCTTCCAATGATTATCGTTAAAAGCCTTATTAATTACTTGGGAAAATCTTTCCATACAAAGAACGAAGAGATATGGGCTAAGAGGGTCACCCTTCCAAACACCCCTGATAGATTTAAAAGAAGGAAGAGGGAAACATTCCTCGATGATTGATGTGTTGCTACTAGTTATGATCTCCATGATAAGAGATACAGTTATGGTAGGTAGATGTGTCTTGATGAGAGTATCTTTTATGAAGGGCCAGTTCATGCGATCAAAGGTCGTAGATAAGTCTAGTTCAACCATAACTTTGGATATAAGATTGAAGCATGACTTATTGAGCGATATAGGTCGTAGGTCAGAGAATCACTAGGGATGTTTTGTTTTAGGAATGAGTACCATGTGATTGAATATTTTAAATGTTTTCAATATGTATGTATGTATGTATGTATGTATGTATGTATGTATGTATGTATGTATGTATGTATGGGATTAAGAGAGAAAGATTTCTCTCCCCCTCTCCCATAACCCATGGCAGAGGCCGGACGCCCGGGAGGGTGATAAATCAAGAGATGCTTCTCCGTGTGGTTTCGAACCCAGATGCCTTCATTGGGGACCAGCAACATTCACCAACCGGGCTATTCCCTTGCCGGTATGTATGGGATTAAGAGAGAAAGATTTCTCTCCCCCTCTCCCATAACCCGTGGCGGAGGCCGGATGCCCAGGAGGGTGATAAATCAAGAGATGCTTCTCTGTGTGGTTTCGAACCCAGGTCCCTTCATTGGGGACCAGCGGAATTCGCCAACTGGGCTATTCCCTTGTCGGCCCTTTCCGGTATGTATGTATGTATGTATGTATGTATGTATGTATGTATGTATGTATGTATGTATGTATGTATGTATGTATGTATGTATGTATGTATGTATGTATGTATGTGTGTATGTATGTATGTATATATATATATATATATGTGTGTGTGTGTGTGTGTGTGTATATATGTATATATATGCATATATATAAATATATATGCATATATATAATCCCAACTATTTGTAATTATACTATATCAGTCAATAATTCTAGAATCCCTATATATATCGCCACAAATTGTTGCATGATTTTATTGCATACGAAATTCACTAGAGTTGAAATCCCTACCTCGTAACAAAACCAAGAGTATGAAAATCCCACCCATAAGTGGATAAATCTTATCATAGTATAATTTAGGATCAAACCCAAAAGATAACATCATTAAAAATTAATTAATCAAGTAACCAAACTAAGAAGAGCATTTAACACAAAAATTGGTTAATTGATGATTACACTAAATACAAGAAAATAGGGTTGGATTAAATCTAAGATTATTGGTGGATTGGAACACTAGGGTGAGTTGGTTTAACCACCACTACACACGTTCTCTATCTCATTGCATACTAAACCAGCATCAACTAAGCAACATTGAGGTCAAGTACATCACCCTTTTAGAATTAGGTGTAAGGCCACATATATGTCACTCTAGGTTCACAGTCAAATTACCTAGAGATCACATACCCATTACCTCATAATACATTATCTAAAGTTCTCCTTGAGGGTTTAATAATATATATTACATATCTTAGATCCTAGTTTTGAATTTCTTTATAAACAAGATTTGAAAAATATGCAAACATGTTGATCAGACAAGATTACAAGCATAAAATGATTGAATCAAATGAATCATGGTCTATACATACTTGGATGCAGTAAAGAGGACAAACAAGAAAGTGGGGCTACTCCTAGTTCCCCGCATAAAAAACTATTCACTTCTCATGAGATCATGAAGAACAACAAAAAACAAAGATTCAATTGTCATCTCAATGGGTAGAAGAGATGTAGGCTTTATGTGTGAAACAATAGATTTCACGCCTGATGACAGGCCTGATCCTACGCAACTGTAGAATACACCCAAGACTATCATCGAGTGACCCTTCTTATTTGTCTTCCTTTCTTTGCTTTGACTTGACCCACAGTAGAGGAGTTGTACGTGGGATGGATGAATGATGGCAGTGGTGGATGGAGATGGAGGTGGTCAAAGATAAACATTGATGGAAATGATCAGTCTTCAATATCGGGTGGAGCACCCCTTTGACATACAAAATATTATGCCACGTGTGAGAGGCTAGAACATGGCATTTATATGTGAGGGATAGGATTGTGCACTCTCATTGACACCCATCAGCAGTAAAGTGGTGTTTATGGTGAATGCCTTGGGAAGCAGCCAAAAGATGAGCAGGCATAGAATTTCCATTGGTTTCAGAGCTTTCATTGATTGTCAACTTCTCATGATTTTCATCAATAGGCAAAGTTAGTGTTTCCGTCGATTGGAGACACATATGTCATTTCATTAGTAGAGCAAGAAAGAATCTCTCATCACTTATTCTCTTTTCGATCTGCAAGACTGTAGATAGATGATATCACAAATTGATGGGAATACTTAATGAAGTCTACGCATCACAGGGGGTCTATCTGCATGTGGGTAGGGGCCTACAACAATGAAGTTATAGACCAATGGAAGGTCAGGTTGATGAAATAGCAAACCAGTATCAAAGTTTGCTTCAAGCCCACTAATCGGTCAATAGCTTTACGAGACCTATGTTGGTGTATAGAGAACAAAACTTGAACCTATGAAGAAAACAAATAAATGGTGTCAAAACCTTAACAAATTATATTAAACCAAGGGAAAATAAATGGAAGCTAACTCTAAAGCAAAATAAGAAATAAAAATGTGAAACTAAGCTTTACGAGGATGAATATGTATTCATCAAATAACTCCAAACTTAAATATTTCTCATCCTTGAGTAACACAAAATTTGAAATAGTGATCAAATAAATAATCCCAGCCCGTGTGATTACCTTAACTTCAAATCATGATGATTTCCATACCATCTATATAGCTAAGCTTCCATAACTTTATGAGATAGAAACAAATCTATCCATGTCTTCATTGACAATTTGTTTTCTCAAAAGCATTTCTATGCCATAGTTTCCCATATCAAGTATTGCTAAGAATTTTATGAGAGTTCAAAATATCCCACAGAATCAACAAGCATGCATATGATCTAACACAGATTGTGTAAAAAGGATTTCAAAATGTGACATTCATTGTGCCACTCGCTAGAAAGTGGAAAGAAGGGGTGCCAAATGAAAATATGAATCTAGAATTCTATGTTTACTATAGAAACTCTTGGCCTATATCACCATCCACAATAAGCCAAACATGACCTGAGAAAAAAACTTTTCTATTAGTAATCAGATGTCCTTATCAAGATTCAAGTCAAGATCAGTGGCAAGCACTCTACATGACCCCAAATCCTAAAAACTTGAAGAAGGTTCAACTGAAGGGAATATTGAAAAGGGATGGGACCTTACTCAGAAGAGAGCCATCCTGTAACAAGTTATTGGGTGGCCATGGAAGATCAAAGGGTCTTTGTATAATATTAAAATAGATGTTGTTTTCATCTACAAACCATTCATTAGGATCCACAAATACACATGCATCAGTAGAGGAAGTGATAAGGTCATGTATGGATCTGGAATAATAGGCATTGAATAGAAGTGGTGCCTATATAGTTTCTCTTGATTGGCTAATCCAAGAAGACTGTCTCTGGACTACCTTCTACTATTATTAAGGTAGTAAGTGATGAATCCACTAATTGTGATGTTAGTTGTGGTAGATGAGATGGAGGATTTGGATCTAGCTTCTCTCATCAAATCGGTACGCATGGGGAAGGTGTGGTGTTGGTATAGGAGGAAATATCTCATAAAACATTATCAGCATGATAGAGATCTTTATGAGGATGTATATCCTCATGTGGGATCATACAATAAACATTGGTCGGTAAAGGTAGTATGGTCCACTTTTGATTCAATGTGTTGCTCCAATTCCTCCATGAAAAATGTGGCCAACACATAAGTGGGTTTGGAAGGAATTAGAGTAGGAAAATTAGCATCATAGTCAAATGAGGAGGCATGCAATATTCCTCCATAGGCAGCAACTCCTCTTCTAGATTCACCTTATATGCAATAAAAAGTGGTTTTGGCATAATGTAAAGCTCGTGCTGAAGAAATCTCTCTTCATCGGCAAAAACCAAATAAGTAGTGGAAGGTGGTTTTTCATTCTCCATGTTAAAATCAGGTTCTTCTTCCATGCAAAGGTCATTCGCATGCTGAGAGATTGAGATAATCAAGTCTCGCACATAAAGAAAGATGTAGTATAAGTGTACACATAGTACACTATTGTAGTTCCTTAGTTTGTATCAATATTGTTCAATCTGGCATTATTGATCCAGGATGTCATCTGTATCATTATCATCAAAAATCATCATATTTTACTGCTCAACGTGTCGTAGGGAGCTCTCAGTTGACGCTCTAATGCCTCAGGTTGTAGGGAAAGCTGGTGACACATGTTTACTGAGCATCTAAAACACAAGTGCACTTGTAACAATAATATTATAAAAATGAGTTTAGAGTGTCGAAGTCATGGAATTGGATGATCTAACCAAGACCAAATCATCTAGGCTGATGGAAAAGGTTTGAGTTGATTGTATAAAAATGAAAAACTAAAATTTACAAAGTGATAAGAAATTTTTTCTAAACTCAGAAAGACAAATTCTCTAGGATAATTGGTTTCACTATGGTGCAATTTATACCTCACTTCATTCAAACCAAAAAACATTGCTTAAAATTATTTAGGGATCAATAGTTTGCATTACTTGCCTTCACAATGCAGTACACTATTTAATCTAGTCAAAAACCTACTTTCACATTGTTCAAGTAAGAGTAAACGGTTAATGATCTCTCTCTATATAGTTAATTCACAATTGTTATACATATTTTGAATTGTATCATTGATTGTGTTAATGAAAATTTCCAACACTTAATCCCTCTTTATAAGTGAGAAATTAGATAAAGAATTCACATGGTGATCAATCATGGACATGGCAAAATAAAGGACATTAAAATCTCAGGTAATAAAATTTATCTCAGATATCATCAAATACCATTTAACATCAAGCCATAATGGGTCCTAGAGAAGATGTGATTAGCCCTATATATGAACATGTATCATATAAAGTTTTAGATAAGTAGAAAAAATGAGTTTACTAGATGAAAAAAATCTTGAACAATGATACTCTTGATGTGAGCTGACAATGTTTTGACTGCCAAATCACTCGTCAAAGGTTCTAGGATGATCTTTTCTCCATGTTTCCACTTTTTTACCTCTCCTCCACCTACTTTAGCATCATCTATGTGATGATCTCTGATGTCTTGTTGATATTCGTCATGACTTGGGTTTTATAGAACCCTAAGTCACCAATGAATGCTTTGAAACATCAGTTTTAGGTTAAATATCATGGTTGTCAATACTTGTCTGACGAGAAGAAAATTGGTGCCAAAAAGGGTGTTTAAGGAACTGATTTGTTATTATTATTCTCTGGGGGACATCTGATGGCATCGAGATGGATCTTAGTCTCTAAAATTTCTTATGTGATTTCCAAATTCTCATGCAAATCAGTGGTATCGAGACAGATCTCACTGGTATTGACTTTTGTTGAATATACCCAATGAACCTAAAATGCAAAGAGCTCTTATTAATTTGAGATATAAAATGTTAGTTCCATGAAATACAACATGTATAAGGATGAAATTGATGCATAATATTTTCACATACTAGTTTTGCATAACATGATTTAAAACCCAAATCTTTGGGGAAAATGTCATGAAAAATCACATAAATTGCCTACAAAAGTGATAAAATGTGTGTGTCAAAACCCCTTAATCTTGAATGTTGCTTTTCCTTGATCAATACTACTCTTTTATTTGGTTGAAAAAGTAAGCAAGATGACAACACAAGTGATCTTAACGTTCCTAACCTTCCTCCATTGATAAGTCCTGAATCTTCCCTAGCCAACTACAAAACATCTAAACTACTCTACAATGATGAATCATGGTTATAATAGATGTCAACAAGAAGATAACAAATATAAATTACTTAGAGTAGAGTAACATCATGTCCAGTACAACACATGCTTGGTGCACCACGTCATCTCCATTTCTACACTAATTTGAATCTACAAGAAAGCAGATCCTACATGAGGCAAGTATTAGGGTGGTGGTCTACCTTGCAAAGCAATGGGTGTATGGATTATGTTTATTGAAAATAGGGTTCACAAGTGTAATCCAACTCATTTATACAACGAAAATATGATGTGCTTAAATGATAGATAAAATGTATTTTCATTCCTTATAGTGCCTATTTTTCTTTTTGGAGGTATGATGCATGCTATGGATGTCTAATCCTAATGGTGAGTATAGATATTAAGGTCTTTTTAGAGAAAAAAAACTCCAAAAATTCCTTCTTCATTGCTTATAGAGATCACATATTGAACATAGAAATCACTTTCCTCATTCCTTCATTTTTTTCTTTTTTATTTACCTTTTTTCTACCTTGTTTTTAACAGTATTCAGACTGCTAAGTATTTTACTTTATAGAAGGAATAAAGATATATGTTCTTTTCTCTTTCTTAAATAAAAAAATCAAAAATAAAGATAACACCTTATTCAATATGCAATGTAAAAAGAAACCTATGTGAAATATTCATTATGCAAAACTAAAATGCTCAAATGAAATGAAATGTCTTATTTTCTTATTCAACGAAACACAAATAAACTAAAAAGAAATTTATCATGCCATGTAATGCAACAACAATAAAATTACTTGGAGTAAACTTTTTCATCATGAAACAAGGTAACCTTAAGGTCTAATATTAAAATTCACATGAATGTTCACCTTACTATTTGGTTGGTTTGGACTCAGATATCACGATCATGACACACACCTTAGTGTTGACTTGGGATTTTTTTCATAATGTATGTCTTGATTCTAAATAGAACAAACAATTCCTCTAGTTAGTTGATTGTCCTAAATGTGGGTTAAAAGTTTAAAGAGAATATCTAGTTGAAGGTATCAGATTTCAAATCAGTACCCAACTTCAGGAGACATCTGCAACTTAGTATAGAGCCTATTTTAGTAAGAAGAGGTTGAACAGGGGGATTAGGAAAGACAAAAGCATAGAAAAAAAATCCTTAACTTAGATTAGTCGACCAAAAGGTTGAGTTTGGTGTTCCAGTTAAGGAATAAATTAATCTACTCAACGCAGAATCTATGTTATAAAACTCAAAGGAAACAAGAATACTTGTGACTATGATAAAAGGACTTGGATTGGGTTTCACCAATAAAACCAGAAATAACCATGTGAAATTCTCTCTTATACTTTATATATACTTGACACCTTTTGCAAGAAGTCAAAATACAGGTAGATTTCTATCTAAAAGCACCTCTCTCTTGAGATGGTAAGACATAGATCAAGAATAAACATCTTACTTTTGCTATAGTAACTCTCCACTCTAGTGATTCATCACTAATCCAAACTTTAGTTTTCATGAACTTGTTCTTTTGAAGTAGTTCACATCAAACATTGTTGGAAGGTCGCTAATCAAACAAGCAACACATTTTTATGGGAGCATGGAAAAACTACAAGAATATATGTATGAAATATAAGAAGGAAATATTACATTGTGGGGAGGGCCTGATGGATATTCCCTACCCAAGTTAATGAGTTTAGCAACTCATGGTGTAACAAAGAATAAAACTACACCTTGAATAAGTCAATCTTCAAAGGAAAATAATGAAATGGAAAGAAAAAGGGGAGAGGTTGATAAAGCATAGATTGAGCTATGAGGTCTATCTACTTACCTTTTGGCTGAATCTGACTAAAGGGATGATCGATAGGAGAGGTCGACAGAGCTATCCAATCAACCTTGGAGGTCAATCATCTTCACTTCTGTTGTTGGTGGAACTTTGAGTCAGGATGAACCTGATTGAGCTTGATGATGGAAGTGGCTGGTGGAAAAGTCAAGGAGGTCAATTGCTTGGTGTGAGGTTGATAGCCTTGACTTTGGTTGTTGTGATCTATGATAACATTTCTGCATTTTCACAAAACACCATATATATTGAAGTGACACCATGGGGTCATCTTTGTAGGGTACACTCAACCTCATGTCAGAAGGGTGATTGTCCCATGTGGTATTGACCTTAACCTTTAGGTGATCGGTCTTTAGAGCTCGTTCGATCCTCTACTCAGAAACATGTATAATTTTGTTTCGGTGATTGATCAACTTGGATTCCAATTTTTAGAGATCAACGAGCATGAGACATTGCTTCAAAATTGATTGGATTTTTTTGAAAATGATTGACATGAAGGTTGATAGGTAGATTTGGTGCAAAAACTCAATAGGTCTTTTGGTCTACCATTTTTACTATTGAGCTCTAGTTCTCCATTGTTTTTCTTTACTTGGTTTTTGATAGAACTCTTTCTTGATTGAGATTTTCTCTTGGTTGATTTTAGTAGAAGATGATCCTCCTAGAGATAAATTCATCTTGCTTCAATGACTTGAATCGGTGAACGATTGACTTGAAGGTCGATTGATTATATTCTTAGTAAGATAGCTCATTGGGATTTGTCACATCAAACATTTATGAGTGAGATTTCTTGATCGAACTTAGAAATAGATTGAGTTAATTTCTCTCTTGCATGATATTATCTTCAAGCATATTGATCGACCTAGAGGTCCATAGCTTATTGATCAAGTTTTGTGACTTCAAGTTTTATTTTACACATTTTTCAAAGGTAATTAAACCATAAAACACTTTTGGAAAATATGTGCAAATGAAGAATTTCATGATTATCGTGTCCATATAAAGATTAATTCCTAAATAAAAGGGAATAAAATATTCATGAATGTTGATTTTATCAACTCATCCAAACTTAGCATTTATCTTGTCCTCAAGCTAGAAAAATAGATTCATTGTGTAAATATGAACAATTAGGATAATAGGATCGATACTTGATAGAATATTTTTATGCCAACCTCCAATAGAAACCTTTTCCAATTCTCAAAATGGTCTTATCTCCTAAAATATCATGTTTTACAAAATCTTTCTTCCCAATTTATTGGATATTATTACATGTGTACTATCTTGGATGCAAATCTCTTTTTCAAAGTAGCTTTCACTCTCATCCTTATAGTTTGGTGAGTGGTGGATGAATGAGTAGGCTGAAAGGCTTAGGGTATCCCTTTCCTTCCTTTAGGTCATTTCACTATTGGTCCATTAGCGATCAAGGGGTCTCTACATTCCAAACCAATTGGTTTTATAGTAGTGATTGCACATCCTACATACCACTGCCCCAGATTGTTATACCTTTAATGAACACCATCAGAAATATGGGTGAGTTTTTGTCCTTAAGAGATAGAAAAAATGACAAGCATGTGTTCATGGGTAGTTTTCATGCCCAATAGTAAGGCACAACTCTCTTATATCTTTTATTACTTACTCTTTTGGGGATTTTTTTGTGGATGTGATTTGTGGAATAGGAAATGTGGTAGCTATTTCTTATTTCATGAGAGTGAGTCTTTGAATGATTATGAGTCTATCTTTTTATTTTGTTTTGTGAGACTTAAGAAAGAATCATTTTGATGATTTTCTCATATTACAACCTAATTAGAGGAATCTGCAATAATTTTTTCAGAGAAGTACATAAAAGTGATAGTATTATCAATTTGAAAGTTGTTAAAATTATCCGAACTTGTTGTTTCTTCACATTGCATTTGTAGAGAAGTATATATATGGAACAACCATAGTAAGTTATTAGGATAGAGAGCAATAATATTCATTACATACATGAGAAAAAATTTCAAGAAAATTTTGAAAATTTTTTAAATAAAAAGAGAAAATAAATTAAGAAAGAACCAAAGAAGAATGAAGATTGTGATACTGGTGATACCTATCTCACTGGAATACACCACCCTAAACTAATTTCCCACTCTTTCCACATAGTAAAAAAGTAAAAAAGAAATTGAATCATGTGACATTTTCTTTTAGGCACTATGGCAATGGTCTTCACCTTCCCGTTTAGATTTTAGTAGTTGGATTGCATAGTTTTCATGTAGGGGACGGTAATGCTCATCTTGACATTCTTCTATGCCTACTTGAAGAAAACATATGGAGTATATATAGTAAAGGATGTAAAAATTGTATTTTTTTGATAGAGGTCATTGTTGTGAACTACGATAGAAGAATTGGGGCTTGCTCCATATCTTATTGCCCAACAATTATAGTTTTTGTCATAATAATAAGTTCTCTCATGCACATTTCTACTCGGTGCTCAGTTTTGATACTGACTTGAGTGGAAATCTTGAGACACACAAGATTCAAAATATGATTCAAGCTATTATAGAATACAATTTTGTGGTCTCAAATGAAAACTACAAGCATCATATGGTGGTTTTCATGATGTAGAGGTAAGAAGATGAATCTTAGCATAGCTAATTTCAGCCACCAGACTAGAATTTCCCTCTCCCCTAATTTTCTTTGGTTTATAGATCATTCATTAAACATGACATGTCCATATAGACATTGTCTAAGTCTTTTCCTAGAATAAATTGATATGCATCCATGAGGCTATGCAATAGATACCCACAATGTATGAGAGTATCATGAAGATCATCCTTCATAACAATAATATCATCATAATGGAATATGATAGTATTATCCTCATTGTCTTTGAGTCACATTATAAGGAGATTTAAATCATCCTATGAGAGGTCAATGCAAAGAAATCTTGTCAAAGTTTGAAAAATTGGGCTCTACACTTGCTATTGGCCCATATATAGGGAACACAACCTGAGTCTCATCTAGAATAACTTCAATTTCTATCACTTATCTAGAAATTCCAACGAGGGGAAAAGAATCGAGTATCTAGAACTTCTATCTTGGTACATGGATTGGATCATGCTAATTTTTTCTATTTGAGGATGTTGATCCATCTCCACCTCTCACATAATTTCCTTGAAAGGGACTTTGGAAATTCTGAGAATGAGGGGATAAAGATCCATGATATTTTTAGGAAATTCAGGATCTTAACCGAACTGGAAATTGTGGATCACCCCCCATTGCATGTTTTACCCCTAATTCAATAAAACATTTGAGGTTGAAAGTGTCAATCTAAATGTCCCAATTGTTGGCCTCCATGAAAACAAAGGACAATAAAAGCACTATCACCCTTTTTGGCATTTTTTGATGAATCAGTGGCTCAATAGTATAGTCGATCCAATTAGGCTTGTAGGAAGAACATCCTTGTCTAAGTAGGCATTGTAGGTGCATTGGGATGTGTAGGATATTCTCTTATCCTAGATATAAAAATTGCATATTGCCATTAGGTTATTTTGTGTAGCACACCTTGGATAAGACAATGTTTCACATAACAATATTTACACTGTAAAGAAGCCAATATCCCTAGTAATGAATAGGGAGTAGGATGAGCCGCATCTTGCCCTCTTTGATCTTCTCAATTAGAGTTGTCACAACTGGCATGTTCAAAAGGTTCTTAAATAGACGATCCACAAGAGATGTTGTAGCATTATGTTAAGTCCACTTCTTCTCATTGGGCATAGCATTTTTGAGGATGTTGATGCTAGAACAATGAGAAGATTCTTATCCATCCTTGTTGGATTGTAGAATATGTCATGCAGTGATTTTAGGTAAGAGATCGAATCCCATTGTTATACATGATCTAATTTCTATTCAGCTTTTCATCCATAATATCATGTAGGACAATGGTGTCCCTAATATGCACTCATTATATGCAATTGAGATCCATATCATGCATCTTGTGGGATATGCATGAAGGAAGTGGTAGCATTGGCTCAAGAAAGATAGGATTAGCAAGTCTTTGACCAACATTTGACAAAATTGATGCTAGATTTCTGATGTATTCATCGAAAGAAGCATGCCCTTCATCGACAAGACTATATGTGTCATACTGCATAGTAATGTCCTATTTTTTATTTCCTGGAGAAAATAATCATCAAGATCTATATCTAGAAAACACCAAACCACTTGGGCTAGCTGGGATAGATTTATAGATATTTCATTAGAGATAACAATGGGTCATCACACCCTTCTAGAATAGCTTTTAATTAAGCTCATGGTAGATCTTCAAAAAGGTGGTCGTGAGTTTGTAGTTTAGAAAGTTGCATGTTGTCAAGGAAATCATCATTGATGACCTTAAATGGAGTAACATGCATATTCCCCATATCACAAATATTATTCCCCATGGGAAAGTTGACCATAGGATCCAAGGTTAGAGGACAACAAGATAGATTCCCTTGGAGATTCTTATGAATAGATGCCTTGGCATTGTCATCATTTGTAATGACCCATTTTCAAATTAGTCATCTAATTAGGGTTAAGGTGGATGATTGCATTCTCAACCATATTGGCCATTGTTTAAAGCTTGATTAATGATTGTAGCCTAATCATGATTCTATAAACCTATTGAGAAATTATAAATATGCTTTTGTTTCAAATAATTAGGGTTTGATGATTGAAAACCCTAATCGACAAAAAATAGGGTTTTGGTAGCATATGAATACATAATGATAAATATAGTGGTGTGGTAAATGGTTTTTATTATTTTATCCACAACTCTTATTTGCTTGGATTTTTGATATGGTTTGGAAAACTCAAATATAAGTGTTCTTATAAAATATCAAAGTTTTTTAATGATTTTATGAAATGTTTGTAGGATGAGTTTCTCATGCACAAACCCAACCGACCATTTATTCATATTGAAATATAGCATATCTGGTATTTGAATTTTATCTTTTTATTTATACACCCAATTGATCTGTAATTTTAATTTCATTTCAAAACTCCAATTTAGACATCCTATTAAATTTTCATAATTTTTGTATGATGTTTGAGTTCTACAAAGTGTGGTTTCAGTCGTGTTTTCTCAAGACAAACTCATCCAACCATGCATTCTGGCTAAAATATAGCAGTCTAGTATTTGATTTTTTTTATTTATTGGTAACTGTGATTGATCTAAAAAAATTTACTAGAGCTCCAAAATGTATTTTCTGATACCATGACAACTTATCAAAATTTTGGAGAAGATTTACCTATTCATTAGATGCTTTTCAGTAGCATGGTTTATGATAGAAAATCTATTGAAATAAAAGAAAGTGTAAAGTTGGGTCAATTTGCAATTGACCCAAGCACCTTAATTGATACATATGAGAAACCTATCACCCAAGGAGCTCTCATATTTCGTGATTCATTCCAGAGAAACAAAATACTAGTGAGAGAGGGAGAGTTAGGGTTTGAGAGGAGAAAGTGGTAGAATTGATGATCTTCAGTTTTATCATCTGAGAAATCATGAAATCAAGTAAGTTTAGCTTATTTGCATAGAATTTAATGGTGATTCTTATCTCACATGTCAATATTACATCCCTCCTCTTATTTGATTCTAAATAATATTAAATCACCCCCTTTTTTCACTATTTCTCTCATATTCTAGGGTTTCTGAGTTGAGAGGAGGAAGAAATGGATTCAGTTGCTAGAGTTCGATACGATTTCTACAAATTTAGAGTTTGACCTACATTTTTGAGGTTCTTTTCACCTTAGGTGAGTGTTTATCTCCCTCCTAAGATCTATATTCATGTTAAAATCCTAATTCTATCCAGCTAAAATAATCAAAAACCTTTCTTATATATGTATGTGATTGGGTATTAATTTAGAGAGATATTAGGGAATCAAATTCTATTGATTTTGGTTATTTCTCATTGAATTGAAATCTCTTAGTTCCTTATATATTGATTGATCTTTTATGGAAAATTCTACTGATAGAGAACTATGTTGTTTCACGTCAACATTGCCTAAAAATCAACCCAATGGCCGATATGTTTGGGAATTGAATTGACATGTATAGAATCACATTTGAATTGTATTAGAATTAATTGTACAAGTTTTTTGTTGAGTCTTACTAGAATTGAATATGATATATATACATAAGAATCAAAATGAGATGGATATATTCCCCATTTAGGGTTTGTGTTGAAAAAAATAATGAGTCAATTAATTAATGTATACTTATGATGGATGAATGCAGTGTGACAAAATGGAAACTGGGTTTTCTATGTGTGTGAATAGCCCTAATGAAACCTTGTGTTCCATGATGAGATTATTTAATAGTATGAATCTTATGATGTGTCAAACTAAGATGTCTTCTTAAACCCTAGAAATCTAGTATTGAGATGATAATGAGAGACAAAGATCAAGATTGTATATAGTATTTTGAATGTGAAGAAATTCTCAAATGAAGATGTTGTTATAATTGAAGATAAGTCTAATCAGTATGATCTAAGACTAGGTAATTCATATATTTTAGTATAATTTATGGGAATAGATATGAATGCCAGTCTTTTCTACAAGTCACACAACAATGAATTATGAAGGATGATTAGAGATTGTGGTGTAAGAAGATGTAACCCTAATTCATTTTTCAACCTAAAGTGGGTAGTATAATAATGAGTGATCATTGTTGAATATGGGAATGGAATTAGAAGTCAATGACATGATACACTTATCTAAATATAAGAAACCATATGAACAAAAATGTATTAAATGGTGATGGCAAGTTAAAGATGAAGCTAATGAAGTTATTATGATGAAGTTTTTAATATTTTATTTTTATTTACATGTGGCTTAACATAAATTGAATGAAATACACTAAATAATTGGACTTTGATGGATGTCAAAGAGAAGAGAAACATTGTATATCAAGTGAATTAAGAAGGAATGGTTCCAATAATGTAATGAACATGAAATGAAAGAAGTTGATGCTAATGAATATAAAATGAAGGGAAAAAATGAGATCATTAGATAAATATAAGAACCTCACTCTAACCCTGAAATGATGAGCTACAAGATGCTAATGAATAATGATCTCAAGTTAGGGATCAAGGGATGCACATAATTGTAGTTGAATTCAATTATAATATGAGGTTCAAGCATTTGAATTGATTTACAAGAATGTGTTCTTGGATTTTGATTGTTTGATAGAATTCTTGTACTCTGATTACGGACCATTTTAGTGTAATTCACATGATATTCAACATGTGTTCATTAGTAACCCTAACTAAACAATGTGAAGAAAAAAAAAGAGAAATAAGTGTTTTATGCATGTTTATGCATGAAATTAATTTACACCTATTAAGTCTAGATGAAATAAGTATATGGTGTATGATAAATCTATTCTGAGTATAATGAATGATATAAGATATCTATATTCTTTAACTGTTTCTCGTTCTTATGTGTATGTGAATATTTGTTGGCAACTGTGATATAGAATGAACTGATAAGAAATATGTTGAGATTGAATTTAACATGTGCTAATTACATTTGAGAAACCCTGATGAGGGTAAATGTTGCACAATGAGATTATGTCTCAGGTTGAAAGCCCACTGATGATGATAAAACCCTAATGGGGTAAATGTCAGACAATGAGATTATGTCTTTAGCTGAAAGCCCACTAATGATGACTGCTATGAGATGATGTAGAAACGTAAAGAATTATATGTGTTGCAAATTATACATTGTTGTGCTTCTTGTTTTGTTCATTGTCTTTCTTAATAAGTCTAATATGTTTCATGTTATTCTAGTTACACGAGAATACACACATATGATATATGATTTTTTAAATTATTGTAAGATGAGTAAAAGAGATTAATAACAAGTGAAATGATAACACATCTAGTTAGGTTCCCTGAACACTGTGAGTTTCCCCCAAGTTCCACACTAGAGAAACAAAACGGATCTCCTTGTAGTAATTGATTAATAATGAGAAGTATTTCTAGAGTGTGGACTGGGACCTTAAAGGTTAGACCACCAAGATTTAGGAGTGAGTCATTTGGAGTGGCATTCGCCCTAAATCCTTGTTGTGAAAGTCTATGTACATGAGAAATAGACTTTGATGAAATATAATATGTGAAATATGAAAATGTGAGAAATGTTGTGATATGTTATTTTTTTGGTTCCTGTCTCATGTACTCGAGATGTGGACATGAGCCTCTTTAGGAAATCTTGAGGTGTCCAGGGTCTATTGTTGATATCTTAGGGTGGTCGTCTAAACTGTAAGATAGTGATGGTGAGTCATTGACACGAGACTCAGGCATGGTGACTTCTACTTGGTGAGGTACAAGCCATGTAGTTTCAAGGAAAATGAATAAAAGACAACAAGACGTGTAGAATATGATTTGAATGTTTGTTACATTCCTTGTACTTCTATCTGATGATTTCTCATTGTTGATTATGTTTCTTGTTGTGGAAAATAATCATTCTGTTATAGTGATTATTTGTGTCATGTTTTGATTTCTTTTTTTTGACAAGTAATAAATGTTGGGATTTATATCCACTCTAAATATGATTTGGATTGCTTGCTATTTGATAGTATTGTTTGGTAGACATGTCTTATGTGTAATTCAGCTTCACGATTGCTAGATGTGTTTTTGGTTCGGCTGGTGGAGTGTCACAAAGATGATGTTATTTTTATATATTGATTCTAAATGTTTAGATCTTGACTTGTTACTCATACTAAAGTATTGTCATTCTATATTAAGCATCAACCATTGATCTATTCATAGACATGCTCTGTTAAAGGATTATCATTCTGATTTAAGTAGCATCTACTGATTTGTAAGTAGACATGCTTTAAAATATGTTTTAAATTCGTATTTGGTTTAAGTAATTACCTTATTTGTTTTATTAGATTGTCATTTTAAAGTGTATTTGATATGGATGCTAGAACTATCTACTAGACTTTTCAATATATGTGCATTTCTTTTAAGTTCATTTTACTTAATCTGATGTTGATTCATGTACTCAGCTTGAGTGGATGTATCCGCTCACGGGGGCTCTATATGAGTCTCATGAGGTTCTTTCAAATGTTTTTAGGTATAACTCTATCCAATATAGAGGTCATGATAAATAAGATGTAAATGGAATAATCCGGATAGATTAGAATGTCCATGTACTCTCTATTTCCCAAGATAGGTAGTATATTGACTTTGTTCTTTCATGTACATGTATGTGATGTAAACTGAAATACACATGATCTATAAGACTTGATTCTAGTTTTAATAGAGTTGAATAAGATTTGTGTTATCTTATTGTGATGTCCATGATGTGACATTAGTTTATGAAAATTATGAAGAAAGAAAAAGGAAAACTTTATCTGTGATTTTCGTATATTATTTTAATCACCATTGTTGAGAAATGGTTGTTTTGTTTCTTAATATGGGTTTAGGTTTAGGGATTATCTCTAATAGTTGGCATTTATGCTGATCAAAAGAGAGGTCTCGATAATCTGGTATTAGATTCTAGGTTAGTTGAGTCTACACTGACAATAGGATCTAGAATTAAATGATAATATTGATGTTCAACATCACCTGAATGATATGCATACTGACTAAACTCGGTGTCCATATACTCTGGTCAAGTATTTGGGTATTGAGATAAGCTATTACGGAACTGCCAACTATATTTCTTTTGGATGCCCTGGCCAAACATTCAAATGAAGATAGTTTGGGAGTATAAGAATATATATGATTGTAATAAAAGGGTAAAAAGGTGAAAGAGAAAGGATTATATAATTCAATATGATGCCTAAGACAAGCCTGAAATTTCATATAAGAAAGATGAAAGTGTAATGGATTATGAATAATCCCTAACGAATTTGAACATGTGTATCAATCTAAAATTATAAGAAAATATTGATAAATGAGGATGAAGTTCACTAAATGATCTACTTTGTGAAGAAAAACTAATGAATGTGGATAATAATGAAGAAATGAATTATAATCTTGATCCATGAGATACATAATCAAATTACAAAATAATATGAAAGGTGATGTGAACCACATCTTGCTAATGATGTATTACTAATATTTGAGATTTAATTGTTTGTAATACTCATGGAGAAATATGATTATGACAAGGGATGAAATATCCATCTAATGCAAAAAAATATATGTCATACAAAACAAAGAGAAAATGGAGGTCTTTCTAAATTGATGACGAGAGAGATGAATGATTAGATGTTATGATTTTCTTCCACATACTTATTGGATTTTGGGATGAAATCATATACCATTGACCAGAATATTCTGACCAATACTTGTCGTAATAGTCTCTAGTACACGAGATATTAAGTGTTGTTTTGAAGACATAGCTGAAAAATCTTAGTTGTACCACTTTCATTTGTCAAGATTGTTGCTTGATGTGTCTAGTTCATTGGAAGGTCATGGTGATGAAGACAAACATAGAGTGTGACCCTTGCATATGTGTCGATCCATCCTCTCTCATCAATGTTTTGTCTTACGATATGTTGATCTTTCCTCACCCAAATGTCTACCTCCTTTTTCTCCATAAAGCATGTTTTTTTTGTAAGGCAAACATGTCTACCACATTTGAGAGATGGATGTCAAGGCTTGAATTCAGCGACAGAGATAATGCAACTCATAGATGGCGTCGGTGAGATAAATCATTTGTGCATACATCGCACACAAATTTGTTATCAGGTTAGCAATACTAGCAATATTTTCAACTTTTATCCCATGTAGATGATTGAATTTCCAGACAAAGACAATGTTGAGAGTATCAGAATAACATCCTTCATATGATTAGTGAGAAGATGATGGTGGAGATGATGATTCCCTATGATGAATAGCTAATGTGTTTGAGGGACCAGCATAATTTTTTTGTTGTTGTAGTGGCGGGCTGGGAGGGACATCATTCTCATCATTTATGGGTGAAGGTCAATGATGTAGGGTCAGTTTCTCTAGCTTAGCATGAGCTTCAACAAATGTAGTTGTGGTTGGTGGCATGTAACCTTCTTTGGGATATGGCTCCTGCCATGTGGTTTGTTCGCACATACTTTCTTTTGTATAGGAATAGCTTCTTGTTTCGTAGGAATCTTGGTCTTGGATGGGAGTTATGGGACCTCAGGAATATGATCATATGTCTCATCATGTCTTCTCTCTTCATAATCTTCAATAATGATAGAGATAGGTTTTTTTTTGCTATTGGAACATGATGATGCCTTGAAGACAAGGTGGGGTTGTCCTTGTCAAATGTTGTAGCAAGCCCCCAAGGTTGTTTGAGCAACTTACGTAACTTGTCTTTAGTGTAAAGGAATTTATGTGCATCATTATTTGTTGAATTTTTGAAGGGGTATGAGAATGTTAGTCTTGATAAATTGATAACATATCTTATTTCTTATGTTTTCCCAATGTAGGTGTGGTACTTGATGTTGATTAACATGTTCCCTATGGATTCAAGAAAGACCTTAAGAATTTTTGTTTACTCAGAAGTTTGATAAAATATACTGACGAGGCCTCCCATACAGAAATCATTTTGTTGGAGAAGAGTTGCTATAGTAATCCATATGTCGACCAAAAGACTACCAATGTTGATTAGCACATGCTACATCATGCACTAGATGACATAAAGTTTTTCTTGATAAATACTTCCGGTATTAGATTTTGTAAATATAACATTGGAAACAATCTTCTGGATTATGCACCATAACATGGAATTCATGCTTTTTACTCTGTTGGATCTGGACTTGTATCTGTTCTATCCAATGAGTTTTCTCCTAGACCTTGTCGGTGCTGAAGTAGGAGTCTTCACTGTGAAGCTTGCTAGAATTGGCTAATTCTACCTCTTCTTCATTCACCACTGAAGATCTTATTTAGCATTTTTTTCAGTAAGAATCTCCTTCTTGTTTAAGAACAAACTTGAATTCAATAGTGTTCACTATGAGTTCCCATATGGAAGCCATTAATTCCCACATTAGCTTATTATAAGATCGTATTATTTCAAAGTAGATTCGGCTAGGTTGGAACCATCCAACAACTTGTACACTCATTGCATAATGCCTAGTTTTCGAAGTGTAGACTCATCAGCAATTCGTGTGGACTTGCAGTTATTACCTACCATCTTGGCATATGTCGTTTGTGTTTGTTACTTCATGGATGTAATGTGCATTGTTTAAGTTCCTAGATGGGGATTTCCTCCCTCAATGGATTTCTTCTTCTTGGACAACAGTAGTGGTATATGGATGCTAAGTTCTTTACCTCTTGCTAGTCTCAATAGTCAAGGGATTTGGTCAAGTCCTCTTCTCTCCCTTCTAATTCTCTTCTCTATTGTTTCTCCCCTCAGAATGGGCATTCTCCTTGTAATTGGAGTGCTTCATTTTCCTTGTGGTGGGAGAAACTTATCTGTCTCCCTAATCAACATCTTCCTCCTTAGTCATGTGTATTATGAACCTTGTATAATCCATGGTAAATTATGAAAAGTCAAAAAGAAGTTGTGTGATCGGTGATTATTTCATTTAATAAATATATGGTAAAATCATAGGCCAATCTACTTATCAGTCTCTGAATATCAAATAGATTGACCTATCTTGTTAAAGGTCGGTATGAGTTATATTGATCAAGAGGTTGATAGGTTCAAGAGTTGTAGGTTAGGAGGTTGACAACCAAGGTCGATTCTCTCCCAAACTTATATCTTTTTTAAGACTGATCATAAAGCTATCGTGCTAAGGCAAACTATCAAGCCCAAGGAAAAGTGTTTGACCCTTGAGAAGTTGATTGTTAAGAAGAAATGATGAAGCATATCAAGCTAAGAACATCACAAAGAGATTGATAGGCATGGAGGATGATAGCTTGTTTATGAACTAATTACAAGACCAAGCTTGACCGATAGAACCAAATCAAAACCTAATTGACCTAATAGCAAGGTCAATTGATAGAATTTGAAGGTTTATGCCTTAATCAAAATTATCATGTGTTGGATTATCAAATAGGACTATTAAGGTCAAGACTCTCTAGCTAAAGGATCAATTGGTTGCACAAAAGGTGAGGCTGATAGGATGAGCTTAGAAGTAGGTCAGTAGGGTAAAAGAATTTTTGCAGCATTTTACAGTAATTCTTGATCAAATGAACAAAAATAATCACTTTTATAACTGAGATGGTTAATGCATGGGGAGACCAAATGATAGAAACGTGGATATCAAGCTTAGAAGTTGATTGGCACTGGTAAATAGGATTGAAGCAAAGAATCTTTATAGGTTTTGTTCAAGCTTACTAAAAACAAAATTCAACAGAGGTCGATGGATTACTTATCAATCTTAACATATCAAAATTTAGGTCAACGAGTCTTTTAGGAATGATGATTGTCCTATCAACATTTTAAAGGTGATTGTCCTTGAGAGGTTTATTAGTTACATGAAAAAGCAAAATAAAACAAAGGTCGGTCAGACATGTTAATTGAGCTATTTACAGCTAAAAATTAACTTTTGAAAAAATAGGTGGAAAGAGAACAAAATAAAGCAAAGATAGAAAGGTTTGGGTTGCCTCCTAAGTAGCACTTATTTAGCGTGAATTAGCTTGACTATCCAGTCTTATTCATTTAGCTATTGATGGCTTCATAAGTGTGAAAGACTGGATTTTTAGCCTAATTTTGAGGATGAAATATCTTTTAAGGTGTGTAGGATGTGATGAAGTGGACTTTTGTAATCCTTAATTATCAAGGACATAAGTGATTTCATGCCTTTTTGAAGTGTTTAAGTTGATGAGCATATGGTGGAGTTTTGTCCCCAAATTTGAGTAGAATGTAGTTTGAGGGGTAGTAAAGCTATGTTTAAAGTTCTGTAACCTTTGATTTTCTTAGATGGAGTTGTGTAGGTATGCATATAGTGATAAGGTGCTTTTGGTGTACATCAAGGTCTAATATCTCTTCAACCATAAGTTGTGATAAGCATAGTTTGGATGATATCGGTGGCATGAGTGAGCCACGGTTTGGCCTTCACAAAAGATCATTGTGACCCTTAGGTGTAATCAGATGGCCGACTATATCGCTTCTTCATAGTAGTTACGATGAGCAGTGATCACATTATAGTTCCCCACGATGCTAAATGTGGGCTGAGAGGGAGTCACAAACTGATCATTTATCCTCACCACATCACAGAGGACTGGATGACCCATTAGCCTAGTTGTGGGAGTGAAGGGAGAACGAGATCCATCTCCATCACCGCTTACCTCTCTCCACTAGGTACACAGGTGGTGCCCTCAAGCATGTCCTTTGCAGTTAGTCGGTGGGGCTAGTTTCTGACCTGGGGAAGGCAGCGGCTTTATCAGGAGATGATAAGGAGGATCCGTCAGCAGTCGATCCCTTGCTAGTTCCTCTAACCGCATGGTGGTGTGCTTCTCTACGGAGATCACGACACAGGAGGAAATGAGAAGGAAGATGCTTCATCTGGCCAGGTTATCGGGATGTGGCGGTGTCTGTACAACATAGAAGCTCGGCATCGGTCTTGAGGCAGCGTCGAAGAACGACGGGAGGGCCTCGCAACGACGAGGGAACACGGGCTTCAGGCACTGAGATCACAGTCGCATGGATCGTGAGGAGAAGGAAACCATCACCAATTGCACGCTGGGGTTGAGTCGTGTGGCGGCTTTGTGTGACCAGACCGAACGCACACAGTGCTGGAGGCGGTCGGTCGTGGACTTACTTTGCGGAGGCTCAACCACTCATCGGAGAATGCGGTCGACGAATAGAGAACTGAGATTCTCTCTGGACTCTCCCCACAGTGGCATCCAGGCACTCGGGGAGCACTGGAAAGGAGGGAAGACCCGAGCAGCATCCAGGCTCACGCAAGAGAGTCCCACGGCCACAGCCATTTTCCAGTACACACGGTGGAGAACGCCTTTTCGCGTGCATGAGAGAGTGAAGGAGATGGACCGGTCTAGCCAGACAGAACCCTGAACCGGGTCCCGCCCCAGCCCAAAAAACCAGCCGGATCCATGCCAGTCCTGGAGCCACGTGGCTACTCCTATTGGCTTAAAGGTAAGACATTCCCAGATTTTCAATAAATCACTATAAATAGTATGTTCATCAGAAAAATACAAATAAGGTACCAAAATGTTCATAATAATGAGTAGAACACAGTAAAATGATAATATCAGGTGTTTGATGCTTAAATAATGGTAATATCATGTAAGATGTATTATGCTTATATCATGTGTTCTAAATAACAAATGATGGCCTAAAATTATGAGAATATATCAGTCAATCAATATCCATGCTTATAATCCATCTGATGTCAGTAATTATGTTTTTGATGCACGAAATCATGTAATTTGATTAATATGTCTAATTAGGGCTAATAACACTAAATATGATGCAATTAATACATGCATGCTTAAGAAATGATGAGATTTATAGAAATCCCTCATATTTGTAACTGGAAGATAATATATAAATATGAGATCAGTTATATATATGAAATTCGTGTTATATGAAGAGAACCCTTAATACATGTGATGTAACCCTGATATGGTTAATGAAAGTGACATAATGTTAAATATGTTCACATAATAATGTGACACATGAGTATATCTAGTTGATGAACTATAATATGGAATATGACATCAGTAAGATAAATATAAGACAAGAATACAAGTAATCATCAGAATGTCCTAATGAGATAAGCTAAACCCTAATGAACATGATTAGGGTTAAGATGAGATGTAAGAAGATGAGAACCTGATGATAATATATGATCTTATCTTAATCAGGTTTGACCAAGGTTATAGTTGACATGAGGAATATGTGGTGATTAGAATGATCTATCTCTTTGGAAGGTACGCCATTACCTCATACTTGGCTTATTATACAATATGCTTGTATTATATGTGTAGTAAAATACTTGGCATATGATATTGGATGAAATGACTATTCTTGTATGATATATTGCTTGATTTTCTATATCTATGGCTATGAACACATGAAACATAAAATATATGATCCATTATATGATAGCACTAAATCTCTTTGGTAGAATAGTGCATTGATGAAAGTACTAAATCTCTTTGGCAGAATAGTACATGTGAGCACTAAATCTCTTTGGAAGAATAGTGCATGTATGAAAGTACTAAATCTCTTTGGCAGAATAGTACATGTGAGCACTAAATCTCTTTGGTAGAATAGTGCATGTGGTATCAACTTTACATATAATGGAAAGTCATGCTAAAATATGTGTTCTCTTTTATTAATAAATATCTTTGTGCAAGTATACGCTTTCCCTTATATTTGTTTAATGCTTCCAAGTATTAGTTTTATCTTATTGCCAAGATATGATGAGAGGTATATAAAAGACACATAGGCGTACTCAGTACAATATTCTTGAATATTGTGCTGACGTGTACTGCATGTAATCTTTTGTTTAGGTTGTGGTTATGCTCTTGAAGATCCAAGATAGTTGAGAGTTGTGTGGTGAGCTGATGTACAGGTGGACATATTGTCTTAAGATCATGTTGTTTAGATGTAGTACATGTATATGTATAGTTTGTTGTTCAATATGTAATATCAAATGTTGTAACAATTCATGTTGTAATTATATGTTGAATGGTGAGCATGTGTGTATGGTTTTATTATTGTTCATGTACATGTGCTACTGTGTTTCCTTTTGACTTCCTCTGATTTTCTTCTTCTTAGCCTAGTGTGGGGTGTTTAAATTGGGATTCTTGCTGAGGTGAGGGTTTCAATTTGGACATCACACATCAGAGTAAGTTTTAGAAAATCCGGGGACGTCACAGTAAGTTTCCATGTCAACCTCCTGATGAATGTATCATCCTCATAGTATCTTTTAATGTGGTGACTATTGGTAGAAAATGTCTTTTCACAATGGATGTCCATCATTCCATAGGGATAGATAATAACAAATGTGAATGGTCTATACCAATGGGATCTTAACTATCTTAGGAATAGGAAAATGGAGGAATTAATGGAAGATGCTTGTCTCCTTTAAAAATTTACTTGTGTGTGATGAGGGAGTCGAACTAGATCTTAGTTCTATCTTATAAATTTTGGCTTTCTCATAAGCAATCAAGGATAGTTCCTATATCTCCTACAACTGAAGAAATCTCATCTCCTTCAATAAGTAAAGAATGATGTTAAGATTTTTGATGGCTCAAAAACACCTTATGTTCCAAATCTAGGGGAAGGTGGCAAGATTTTCCATAAGCCAACCAATAGGATGTTGCCTCTATGGGTTTCTTATACTTGGTATAATAGGCCTAGAGAGCATAATCAAGTTTCATAGACCAATCCTTTCAGGACTTCCCAATACTTTTCTCTAAAATATGTTTGATTTGGTTATTCAAAACTTCCACATGATTGGTTATTTAAGGATGGTATGGGGTGGAAATCTTATGGTGTACCCCATACCCTTTTAATATGGATTCAAAATGCTTCTTAGTGAAATGAGAACCTCCATCACTAGTCATGGTTCAAGGGACTCCAAATCCAGAAAAAAAAAATGACTTTGCTAAAGAGAGGCATGACAGTCTTTGAGTTGTAGGTTGGTGATGCTAGAGCTTTGACCCGTTTTGATATGTAGTCGACAGGACCAAAATGTATTAGTTTCCTAAGGATGAGGGAAATGACCCATAAAATTTATCTCCAAAACATCATAAATCTTGACTGCAATCTACTCTGTAAGAGTCATTTCCATTTGTTTGCTTATATTTCATGTTCTGTGGTATGCATCACATGTATCACATATGTTTGTGAGTTTTTTAAAAGTCAAAGGAAAGTATGAATCAGAATGTATAACCTTCATCACCATCTTTTCAACACCTAGATGCCCTCCATATGGAGAAGAATGACACTTCTCAAGAATATCTTGGTTTTGATCCTCTGGAAAACATTATTCATATACATTGTCCATGCATCTCCTAAAGAGAAGTGAGTCCTCTCAATAATAATCTTAAGATCAATGAATAATTTCTTATTTTGATTATACGACATATCTAGTGGCAAATTCTGCCATTCCATGTAGTTATAGAAATCCACATACCAGGGAGTTACCAAATCAACTATTCTTACAGCTAGTAGTGAATCATCTTCATATGAGTCATTTATTGGTAATGAGTCATCTGCTTCAACATAGATTCTTGAAATGTCCTTCTACAACATTTTATAACACTTTATTTTTAATGATTTCATGGTAAAATTCTTGTAACAATAGATATCGCCATAAGGGACAGGGCCTAATGTCTTTTTTCTACTTCAGACTTTTGATAGCACCATGGTTTTTCCATACGGTGACTTCTCCTCCTAGCAAGTATGACATGAATTTTTCAAAAGTATATATAATTGTAAGAATCTCTTTGTTGGTTGTATTATAGTTCCCTTGTTCTTCATCAAGCATATTGCTTACGTAGTAAATTATGTGATGTTTTTGTCTTTCTTTCGTCTAGGGATTGGTTCCACAATAAAATCTCTGGCATCACACAAATGATCAGAGGGGAGATTTCAATCAGGAGCTTGTATAATGGGTGCTAATGTTAGAGCATATTTCAAGATATGTAAAGCCTTCCAATAGTCTTCATCAAAAACCAAGGGAGTGTCTTTTACTAGAAGTCTTATCAATATTTTGGAGATTTTAGAGAAATATTTAATACATTATCTATAATATATTATGTGGCCAAGAAAACTTTGTATCCGTGCAATTAAGAAAGATGGTAGAAATTAAGAAATTGCTTCAATATTGCTTTTATCCACTTCTATTTTTACTTTAGACACCTTATTTCCTATCATGACACCTCCATGCACGATGAAGTGACATTTTTCCCAGTTTAGGACTAACTATTTCTCTTTGTATCTCTGTAGAACTGTAGATAGATTCTTCAAACAATCTTCAAAAGAAGAATTGTAAACTGAGACTTCATCCATAAATATCTACATAATTTCCTCAATAAAATCAACAAATATTTCAGACATGCACTTTTGAAAGGTGGCAGGAGCATTACATGGACCAAAGGGCATCCTAAGAAAGGCATATGTTCCATAAATACATGTAAACATAGTCTTCTCTTGATCATCAAGGAGAATGGGAACTTGATAGAAACTAGAATATTTATCTAGTAACATAAATGAGAATGATATGCTACACAGTCGATGACTTGGTCAATGAATGGTAAGAGAAAGTGACCTTTTATTTGTGGTGGCCATCAACATCCTATAACCAATGCACATTGGCCATCTAGTAATAGTTTGAGTGGCCAAGTGTTAACCATCACTCCCCTTGACAATAGTCATTCCTCCCATTTCAGTATGATATAACTGGTTTGACCCAATTACTATAACTGGATAATACATGCATTGTAGAGCTTCATGACTTTGTTCTGCACAAATTCATGCATTTTATCACTCAGTTTCCATTGTGCTAGGACATAGGGCCTTGCATTCTCTTCAAGATTAATATAGTGCATGCACATGGTTGGATTGGACCTCTTGATGTCATAAATACAATAGCCAAGAGCCTTTCTATTTAATTTCAGCTTGGTAAGAATCTATTCTTATTGATCATATGGTAGTTAAAAAATAAGATTTCTCTTTTCATTGTCTAAGAATTCATACTTAAGTCCTTCAAGAAGTGGCTTCAGTTCATAAAGAGGCTTTGTGGCAGATGTATCCTTCGTCTCTCTTTGTAGAGAAATTTATTTTTTGTCTCAATCATTCCATGTTGATTTGCTTCATTCTCTTCAGCCACACCTAGGTAAGCAAGAATTTATTATACATCCAAATTTGCAATACCATAGGTTGGATTAGTGAGGAGTTGGATTAGAGAAGGGTCTCATTAGAGGATCTACTACAACACTATGCTCAATGATCTCTACACATAACTAATTGCAATAGTCTAAAAAGTAGCTTGTTTATAGTAAAGATGGTCTTATCATATGATCTCAAATGTAAAAATTGATATGCTCATTTTCTTCTTGAATAATGATTAGTCCATCTTCTACGTCAATCAAACCATAAGCGGCTAAAAGGAACAAACTCCTAAAAATAATGGGACACAATTGGTTTTCAACAGTGTTGATGATAATAATGTTGCATGGGATAAAGAAATCGCCAATCCAAATCAAGACATCTTCAACTACTCCAACAAGTATGGCGTCAGAACTATCAGTTAGTTGTATCCTCATATAAGAAGGAACCTTATGGGTTAATCCTAGCCTGATTGCTAGAGAGTGCGGCATAAGGCTAATGCTCGCACCTAGATCAGATAGAACATGTCTTTCCATAGTATCTCCTAATATAAAAGGGATCAAGATCTTACTGGTTTGTGGGCACAGTGGACTGGACAAAAGTTGTAGCTATCTTAGTTAATTGAACAATTTCTATTTTGCCTCTCCTTTGCTTCTTAGTAATGAAATAATTTATGAGCTTAACATAAGTGAGCATCTCATCAATGATGTCAAGAAGGGGAATATCCTAATGTGTCTTTTTAATAGTATTCATAAACTTAGTATACCTCTTCTGAAGTTGAGCCTTGATAAACTAATGAGGGAAGGGTATCTCATCATCATGCTTCACAGGCTTCTTCAAGGAATTTGTCTTCTTCATTCATTATGTTGTCTTCTTTGCTTGAGTACCTTCCTTTATAGTAATTTTAAGTTCATCATCATCCTTAACTACATGTTGTGCTTGCAGAAGAGGTGGTTCCTTTAAAGTGGCACCATATCTCAATGTTGTCATCATTGCAATGTCATGCCTTGGATTGTGTTCAGTACAAGAAGGGAATTTGACCAACCAGATTCTTATTAGATGTGGTTGTAGAAGCCAGTGGTTGGTCAACCATTCTATTTTTGTTGTAAACCATAAATTTGCATATTCATAGTCCCTATATGCACCGGTGAATTGGTTATAAAATGATTGTTGCTCATAATGAACTTCCCAAGACATTTTGTCAAAAAGTTTAGTTGATTTATGGAATTTTTTGTTGCATGATGAAACTCCCTCTTGGTGAACCACTGAACTTTCCCTACTTATTTCACATCCTATTTCCTACATGCACTACAAGAAAAAATGGGAAATAGCTAGATTCATCTCAACTACATTTACTCTAAATGTAGTTGAATATTAATTTCTTTTATGATTTGTATATGTGTAGTTCAGAAAAATATAGTTGTTAATAACGTTAAGCAATAGATATACACTATTTACATCTATAATTGCTTTTACATTTTTCTAATCTCATTCCCATCAACAAACACTTAATTCTCTAATGCTTCCACAACTAAATTCTTTTGAGTTAGAAGAGACATTAGTTTGCCCTCCCTCAAATAGGTGTCAGAGCCCGAATGACCCAAGCCATTGTAAATATAGTGCACAATAGGAGGTTTCAAACCCCAGTCCCGGGGCAGGATAAACTGTAATGAATCATCTATGCCACATTGGGCATGTCTCCATGACTAAATTTACTTGTCTATCTTCCTGCCTAATTTTCATTCCTTCCTGTGTCTATTTCAAAATCAAATGTTTGCATTCATTTTTCATCATTCCCAACTAAGCATCATGGGGAGACGTAGAGGGGGATTACCTCATCTATGTCTCCATTGTATTGTGTCCAATTTCTCCTTAATGGACATCCTCAGAACCATTCTAACATCTTTCCCATTTTATACACTTCATAGTTTTGATGATCAAACCCTCCTTTCCCTCAACCCCAACCACAATATCATAGAGAGGCATGTTGAAGACACTTGTGTCTATCTCCACCTCCATAACCTCGTCTTCTCTTATCAAATATTTTCATCATCCAAATGGTGGTTCCTCTCTACATATCCTATGAAATTTGGGCCTCCAATCTTGGGTTTGCCCCTTTACCACCAGCATTGATGAGTTGGAACAACCACCCAAAGGATGTTGATGGAAAGGAAGATTGTTTGACACTAGAGAGAAAGCACACATCCACCACATGAGTTAGTGTGGTTATTCCAGTTTGGGCCATGATGTAGGGACCCCTTTACGGGGCTACTTTTATAATTTTCTTACACATCTAAAGGACATCGATTGAATCAAATGAAAATATTGAGGTTGGATCAAGATTAGTTATACTTTTAAGGGATGGGGATGCAGTCAGATAATACATTATCTTTGCCTCTCTAATTTTCCCTTCATCAAGGTATGCTACTTCCTTTCCAAAGTAGTCGGCTTCCTTCTGATCTTGTGGGTGATTTTGGTCAGTCATTGGTGAAAGTTCTAGTTTGTAAGAAAGTTTGATTGTATGCTTATACCAGACATAATAGCATGTTCAAATAATCCATTACATATACTACATCCTTAATATTTGTTACATTCTCTACAAAATATTTGCCCAGGTGCTATAGGTGTCTTCCTTTAATATTTCTATTTTGTTCTAAAAAGTTGTGTAAGTGATTAGGATTCTATTGGAGATCAAAATTGTATGAGTCTTGGAGCTACAGTTGGGATAGAGATGTTGATGATACCAAACATAGGGTGTCTTCCCACCTGAAACCAAATCATACATATAAACTTTGTAATTAATTAGGTTTTATCATCATGGCCAAATTAATATCCAATTCACATGTTTTTGTGGTTTGTAAACATTTTCCAGTTTTGGATGTAGTGATATCAACTATGTATAATACATATATATGTTATGGTGATCTAAATTTGTTTCATGTAAGCAACTACAAAACCCATACGCATTGTCCATGACGGGGTTGACTTAATAGAGATGGGGCTTTAAGATAGTGGAAGGTATAGTGACTATGGAACCCTACATGAGTGGTGTTTAGTTACAGATGAATTAAGATTTATCATCCCTAGATCACAACTATGGGTCATTGAGATGTACACCTAACCATGCCCTTGGTTTATGTTGTCAGTTGTTTTCCATATAGTGGAGAGTGTTTTTCTCAATTTTTCGATCGGTGATTATATTAGAATGATTAGGATGCACACCACTTCCATAAATCATGCCTAATGACATATAATAAAATGATTGTATTCCTTGATCATTCTCATTCATTCATAACAATATGTTTTACAAATTGTCAAATTAGGTTTGGGGTGGTTATAATATTATCTTATAGCAAGGTGCTCATTTTCATCAGTACTTTAGTGGTATTATTTCTCCATGTTATTTGGAAGAGATTGTTAGTATGTATGCCCTAAGAGCCAATCATATTATGATTATAGTGGCATAAGTTGTAATTGATTTGATTAATATATAAAGGCAAGCTTCCAATTTATTATGTTTAATTCAGTTATGAGATAATGATGTAACATTATAAATGTCTAGAGAATAATATTACTCAATGACGTATGTATTCAAGTATGTATAGGGACAAATGAGATCGTACAAATGTTAAGAGTACATATATATTTTCATTATGTCCCAGATCGGTTGTTATTGTGGAAGGTTGATAGACAATAAGAACATAAAAGATCAGAGTGTGAGTTGGTTGATGACAGAATCTCATAAGTCAAAATATGGCTATATAAAATCAGGCACACATATACATGTTGGAGAATAGTGTATCGGACAGACCCAGCATGAGAATGACACATGGAAACCATTACCATGGTAGTCAAAGTCAACTCTCATAGTTATGGTGGTGTTTTTGGTACTTGGACATAAAATCACTACATACATCACATGTTGTTTGGTACGGTTTGACATCATCAAACACAATCCTAAAATAAGGGTTGTTATAAAGGTGATGATGGATGATTTTGATACATGCAGACTGACTGTGAGTGACAAAGATGGGATTTTTCACTCCTATGGGAATATCATATCCTAAGCCTCTTGATTAGTGAGACTGAGAAATACATGGTCATGTACATGTGAGTCAATATGTGATATTGAGCTTACATATATCTCATATAGTCTGCTCTAGTTCAAGAAACAAGATTGAATGTTGAAAAGGGTGACTACTCCATGCCTCAAGTTCAATATGGATATTAGAGACAAAGGAATTATACAAACATTATGACACTAAGCATCGATTGTAGGTTGAATTTGTTCCCCAACTTTCCATTTACTTGGGTAGAAATGATGTGTGAGTAGGCACCTCTCATTTCTTGTGATGTCATAAGTTGTTATGAACATTCACTACCAATGTAATATGGGACATATAGGCTCACACACATAGGTCTTGACCTAGAAGAGGAGTTTAATCTTGAATGATGATTGTATTGATTACTAAAGTATTTAAGTATTCAATTCATGCAACAAATTAGCTGACTGCACTGCAAAATGATCAGCTCATTGAGTGAAATGGTTGTTTGGAGTGTCAAACAATCCGTTCAAATGATGAGACAACCGTTTGGATCATCAGGCTGATCAGAAATTGAATTGGCTAAATTCTTCCCAAATTGAGGTGTGAATCGACGGTTCATTCTGATGAACTGATCGGCTCATCTTGGGTTACCAAATGACTATTTGGGTGAGTGAGATGAAGGTCTCTCATGTGAGAGATCGTTTAGTTTGTGGGAAATTTGATTGCATCAAGGAATTAGTGTTGACATCATGTCATGCATTATTTGGATTCAAATTGCCAATTTTGTATGTGATTCAAAAACTACGAAATGGTTTTCTTGTAGTGCGAGACGACTGTCTCTTTTAACAGACAACAATTTGGGTTTCCATACAAACATTTGGGTATTTGTAGGTTGTGAAAAATTCAAGATCTTCATGTCCCTTCCACTCCCGCATAGACTAGGAACCCTGACCCAAACTTCTATAAATAGAGGGTTATTGGGAGATTTCTAGAGCACAACATAGACAAATGAGAATCCTTTGCTCCAAAAAAATTTGTCCTCTCTAGTTGTGGCAACCAAGAGAGCCCAAGCAAGTTCTACCCGACTAGGGAGGGATAACATGGGAGAGAACAACTGTGGATCATTGTTGTGGTAGAGCAAGTTGGTGACTAGTGTGCCAACCGGAGGGACAAATCCTTCCTATCTGTTCTAACAGGATGACCAGAGTCCTAGGCAGACCGTATGGACTAATCTAGAGGTAGGAGTCCTTTAACTGCTGCTAAAAGGGAAACGTCAACTCACACTCAGAGGTGAGACCGTAGGAGTTGCTACAGAAGTTGTCCAATTCGTTGTTCGTGGTGAAGACTAGGAGCTTCATAGAAACTGTTCAAGAGAAACTAGTCAACAGTTGCGCATCTACAATGATAAGGAGATGTCGTTGGACTTGCTCTAGGACCAGGTATTTCCTTGAAACCATCTTTCCCATCTTATATTTATTGACGTGATCTGCTGATTTATGGGAATATGGTAGATAAAAAAAAGTCTGTTGCCTATTTTGTAGACATATTTCCCTACTTTGGTGTCAGAACCACGTCAATCTACTATATTTTGGGATAATTTATATGATCAAATTTTTTATTTTATCATTCTATTATTGCATGCAATGTGGATAATTTCCAATCCAATCAAGTACCACAATAACTCCAAACTAATATATATATATGCAATTTACATGTATCGCCCAAAAAGTGAGTTTTGATGGTGGATGTGTTGCATGGTTATGGCCAATAACCCCTATTATCTATGCATGGTTGTGTGATTGGTTAATCATTTTATCTCAGTCTGCATACTGAACATCTATCTTATCTTCCCAATGTAAAGTTCATTATTTCCTACCCTTGCTTCCCTTGAATGTAACTCCAAGTTTCTCAATAATTATGTAAAATTAGGATGGTTTCCTTTCCTATTATGACAAAGAAGAAGGATGTTATGATGATGCCAACTGACTGTCTTGTAGACAAAATGACCATATGGAGGACCGGGGAGGACCACATGGATGAGCCAAACCGATTAGTTGGTGGACTCGATCTAATCAGTTGGAGGAGCCAGCAGATGGTGGATAGAGCGAGCTGACTAGTTTAAGGGTTGAACTCATAAACCCAGATTGGCAAACATGAGTATTCATCAACAATAGGTTTTCTACATGTTATGTGGACCTAGGATGTGGTAATTCCTTGTGTCTCTAAGGAATTACATTAGGCTAGCCATAACCATTGCTTTCATTTATTGCATGTTTTTGTTGTGGGATATAGCATGTATATGATACGTACTATATATGTGGTGATTGGATAAATTACATGTATTTATAAATCAAAATCCTTCAAATAAAAATTATATTAAGTTTTAGATGTTTTCCAACAGTAACACACATGAAAAGCGTGATCGACCAATCATAGGTTACACCTTCGCATGGTGCACCGTCTATCTCATGGAAGTGTGATGGTAGATATGTAGGTTCTGCCTTCGTAGGGTGCATATCGATCATGTTGGATGTTGGGTCAGCCTTAAGCTGGTGATTCTTAGATATTCTAAGACCATAAGCATACATATGAGTATGGTAAGGAGTTGTGCATATCATCTATCCATAGTTGCATATGATGCAATTGGAAAATTTTGCCTACCTTGATAATTGACTGTGTTTTGTGGCGTTGGTCGAATCATAGTTGAATTATCTTAGATCTAGCCCACTAGAATATTGTACGCTACAATATTTTGAATTGATATGTGAAGGATATCAATTTGAATTAAAATAGTAGGAGCAATAATAATTAAATACCTAATTAGTATCGTCAAATTTTCAAATCAAATCAAAAGTTTTTGACAAATGCAAATTTTCTCTTGTAAATCAAATGACAAACAAATCTATGTTGTGACCGATCCTTAAGAAGGACAAACTTGATGGGACAAATTTTCATGATTAGTTTTGGACTTTGAGAAGGGTTCTCAATGAGGAGTGCAAGCTCTACGTCCTTGACAAACCAGTGCTAGAAATACATGCTCCTGAAGCGCCTAGGGCACAAGTGGATGCTTACTGGAAGCATGCCAACTATGCCTTGCAAATGAAGTACCTTATGTTTAGCTACATGAAATATGAGTTGCATGAGTAGTGCAAGGAAATGAGTGTTCTTGATATGATAACACATCTTAAGAAAGTAACACTTGGCCTTACATCTGAAAGGAAGTAGGCCTTTGGGAGAAGGTGAGGTGGAACGATGAGTTGCTAATGGTACAATAATTACAGCTAGTGCAGTTGCAACCTATAGTTTATCTCTACCCACAGGGCTTGTAGTAGAGTTAATGAATTGCTAATATGTACCTACTGTAAATAGAAACGTCATTTTTGTATCTTGTATGGACAAGGATGTGTTTGAAATCCATATTAAAAATGGTTGATGTTAATTTCAAAACATGGGATCTTTTATGGTAGTGCCTCAATGTCTTATGGTCTTTATTTGTTAGATCTAAAGATAGATTTTTATAATGTAAATACCAAAATACTAAAACTCAACAACTCAAACAAAACATGTCTTTGGCATTGTTGTCTAGGGAACATAATGAGAATCACATATCTAGACTCCTTAAACATGGATATCTAGACTCTTTTGATTTTGAATCAATAGAGACATGTGAATCTTGTTTGTTGGGCAATATGGCTAAAACTTTTTTCACTGGTAACAATGAGAGGGTGAGTGATCTATTAGGACTCATACATATTGATGTGTGGGGACCTTTAGAACAACTGATAAAGTTGGGTATCAGTGCTTCATTACCTTCACTGAGACTTCAGTAGGTATGACTATGTTTATTTTATGAAACATAAGTCAGAAACTCTTGACATGTTCAAGGAGTTTATGAAAGAAGTACATAACCAACTTGGAAAAAGTATTAAGATGCTTCATTCTTCTTGAGGTGGAGAATACTTCAACCAAGAGTTTGAGAACCTTCTTAAAGCCCATGGGATTATATCCCAGTGGACTCCACCTAGAACACCATAACATAATGGTGTGTTAGAAAGAGGGAATCACACATTATGGTGTGATCAATGATGAGTTTAGATGAGCTTCTGACTACCTTCTGGGGGTACTCTCCAGAAATCGCTATGTATACACTAAACTAAGTACCATCTAAATCAGTTCAAAAGACACCATGTAAGATATGGAATGGAAACATACCAAAGTGTCTTTTATGAGGATCTGGGGATGTGAAGTTTATGTTAAAAGAATGTTTTCTGATAAGCTTGGTCCTAAATCTGATAAATATTATTTTGTTGGATATCCTAAAGACATAAGAGGATAATACTTTTATTCCCAATCTGACAACAAAGTGTTTTTTTAGGGATGTTGCATTCCTTGAGATGGATTTCATTTCCAGAGGAATCAGTGGGAGGAAAGTGGAACTCGAAGAGGTTTGATACCAACAAGAGAACATAGAACCGATAAAGGAATAAGAGGAACAAAGAGAATCACAAGGTGTTGTGGAGTCTCAAATTCCTCAAGTAACACAAGAACCTCATAGATGTAATAGTATACTCCTTGATCCTTAGATATTTCAATATCTTATGACTCATGAAGGAAATGAATTGGTCATATATGATGAGCCAATAACATGTCAAGATTCTATAGAGCCACTAAAATTTGATGAATGACTTGAGGCCATGAGATCTGAGATGGAATCCATGTACACCAACGAATTATGGACTTTGGTGGATCCATCGGAAGGGGTAAAACCCATAGGGTGCAGTGGGTCTTCAATAAGAAGACTGACATGGATGGAAAAGTTTTAACCTATAAAGGTAGATTGGTTGCAAAAGGTCTCAAACAAGTTCAAGGTGTTGAGTATGACAAAACCTTTTCTCCAATGGCCATGGTTAAATCCATTAGGATCATGCTTGCTATTGTAACTTATCATGACTATGAGATTTGGCAGATGGATGTTAAAACCACATTCCTTAATAGGGATCTTCTTGAGTATGTGTATATGGCACAATCGAAGTGTTTTATAAATGTAAAGTTTGCAAATAAAGTCTATAAGTTACAAAGGTCAATCTATGGATTGAAGCAAGCATCTTGAAGCTAGAATCTTTATTTTGATGAGACGGTCAAAGAGTTTGACTTTATTCAAAAATAAAGATGAACCTTATATGTACAAGAAGGTTAGTGAGAGCATAGTGACATTCCTCATATTATATGAAGATGACATATTATCGATGGGGAATGACATCCCTTCTTTACAAAAGGTAAAGACATGGCTTGTAAATACATTTTCGATAAAAGAATTGGGAGAAGCATCCTACATCGTGGGGATAAAGATTTATAGATATAGATCCAAAAGGCTTCTTGGACTAAGTCAAAGCACATACATTAACAACGTGTTTAAGTAGTCAGCATGGAGAAATCAAAGAGAGGAAACCTATCCATGCTACATGGAGTTACCATCTCTAAGGGTCAAAGTCCCAGTGCTTGTAAAGAAAGGGAACACATGAGTTTGATTCCATATGCCTCACCAATAGGATCAATCATGTATGCAATAATGTATACTCGTCTAGACGTCTCATATGCCTTGAGAATGATAAACAAATATCAATCAGATCCAGGTGATGCTCACTAGATAGCTGTGGAGAACATCCTCAAGCACTTGAGAAGGACTAAGAATCAGTTCTTGGTCTACAGAAGAGAGAAAAATTTGGTGGTAAAAGGTTACACTGATGCAATCTTCTAGACTGACAAAGATGATTACAAATTGCAATCAAGATTCGTGTTTTGCTTAAATAATGGATCTGTAAGTAGGAAGAGTTCCAAGAAAGAGACAATTGTTGATTCTACAACAGTGGTCGAGCATATTTATACACTGAATGCAGTAAAGGAGGTTTTATGGATCAAGAATTTCATTGTAGAACTTGGGGTCATTCCAAGCATCAACAATGCAATTGAGCTATATTGTGACAACAATGGAGCTATTACACAAGCTAAAGAACCCAGATCGGATCAGCGCTCAAAGCACATACAAAGACGCTTCCATCTCATACGAGAGATTGTATAGTGAGGAGATGTAAAGATTTGTAGAGTACCAACTGAGAAAATATTATTGATCCCTTGACTAAGGCACTTTCGCAACAGAAGCATGATGGTAATGTTAGATCACTTGGGATAAGATTCATGGGTGATTGTATCTAAGTACAAGTGGGACTTTGTTGGTATGTATGACCTGAGAGATAATCATATGATGATTGTATTGGCATAACTTGTAATTTAATTGATTAAGAAAATAGAAGGAAAGCTTCCAATTTATTATTTTTAATGCAGTTATAAGATGATGATGTAAATTATAAATGACTAGAGGTTAATATTACTCAATTATGTATGTCTTCAAGTACATGACTTAGAGAAATGAGATCGTACGCATGTCAAGAGTACATATATGTTCTCATTATGTCCCTAATCAGTTGTTATTGTGGACGGTTGATAGACAAAAATAACACAAAAGATCAGAGTGTGAGTTGGTTGATGATAGAATCTCATTAGTCATGATATGGCTATATCAAACCAAGCACACAGATACATGTTAGAGAATAGTGTATTGGACAGACCCACCGTGAGAGTGACACATGGAAACCATTACCATGGTAGTCATAGTTAGCTCTCATAATGATTTTTTTGTTTGTGGTTCTTAGACCAAAAATCACTACACTCCTCACATGTCATTCGTTATGCTTTGACATCATCAAATGTAATCCTGAAACATGGGTTATTATAAAGGTGATTGGGTGACTGTGATACATGGGGACTGATTTTGAGTGATAGAGATGGGATTTGTCCCTCCTATGGGAGTACGATATCCTAGGCCTCTTGATTAGCAAGACTAAGAAATACATTTACATGTACATGTGAGTTAATATGTGATATTGAGCTTACATATATATCAAACAGTCTGCTCTGGTTCAAGAAACAAGATTGAATGTTGAAGAGGGTGACTACTCCATGCCTTGAGTTCAATCTAGATATCAGAGATAGAGGAAATATACAAACACTGTAACACCAAGAACAAATTGTAGGTTGAAGTTGTTCCCAACTTTCCATTTACTTGGGTAGAAATGATGTGTGACTAGGCACTTCTCATTGCTTGTGATGTCATAAGTTGTTATGAACATTCAATGCCAATGTAATATGGGACCTATAGGGTCACACACATAGGTTGGACCTAGGAGAGGAGTTTAATCTTGAATGATTGAATTGATTACTAAAGTGTTTAGATATTCAATTCATGCAACAAATCAGTTGACTGCACTACCAAACAATCGGCTCACTAAGTGAGATGGTCGTTTGGAGTGCCAGACAATTAGCTCAAATCTTGAGATGATTATTTGGATCGTTAGGCTGATAAGAAATTGAATTAACTAAATTCTATCTAAACTGAGGTGTGAACTTACTGGTTCATTCTGATGAACCTATTGGATCGGTTCGGGTCACTAGACGCCCGTCTGTGTAAGACCCATGACATGCGTTTTGGGCTAACCCTATTTTCTTTGGCTTGAGTAAGTTCTTAGGACCTTTCTCTAATCCTTTTAGATGTTTTTAGATCTCGTGGAGAGCTTAAGTCTCTAGTTTGAGCTTGTTTGGATGATGTTTGTGATTTATGTGCTTGCTTTGGGTCAAATTGCAATTTACCGAAATATATGAGGCTTATATAGCAATTTTCCACATCTAGAGTGTTCCTTATTTCTCTTAGCTTCATGGGAGAGATTTTGGTGCCCTGGGCACCTTGGTTAAGCCTTGGTTGAGTGGTGGCATCACTAGAGGTGATTAGGGTTCCTAGGGTTTTTGGGTGTCTCAACCATGTGTACCTAGTTGAAGGTGGTGACCTTTGTCTTGACCTTGAGAGGGTTTCTTGTGAGTTCTCAACTGAGACACCTTCTCTAGGTGTTGTTGTCTCGGTCTTGATGGTCTTGGTTTGTTTTGGGTTGAGACATTTGTCTTCTAGTAAAGTGTCTCGGCCTAGTGTTTGGGGTGATCCTTTTGTCTCGACCAGGTGATGTTTTGGTGTTTTGTCTCGACCATGTGGTGCGTTGTGACCGAGACCATATGTTGGATACCCAAGTGATCGAGACCCAACATAGGTTGTCTCACACTTTTCATGCATGTGTGTTTTAAGTGGTTGCATGTTGGTTTCGTGGGTGGACAAGTGTCCCTTTGGAGCCCTATCTTGTTGACACCTCATCTCTCACCCTAATTCTCTCCTCCTTTTCTATATAAACCTTCTTATCTCCATGTAAGTGACCCTTTTCATCCCTTATCCTTCTCCTTATTTGCTTTCTCATCCTTGGAGATTTAAGAGCAAGGAGAGTTGATCATTGGAGCTTTAGTGATCGGACCCCTTGCATGTGGTGACTTTTGGTCAACTTCAACCTTGGTAAGTGTATGCCTTTCCTTGATGGCATTTCTTTTGATCTTCTACCCCATCTTCTTCTCTAGACTATGGATCCTCCATGGTGTTCATTCTTGATAAGTGAACTCCTCATCACAAGGGTCATATACCATGTTTTGACAAGGTGGACCCAAGTGTGAGGAAGTTTCTTTCTCTCTTTCTCCCTCCTTCCTTTGGTTCATTGTAGAGATTCTTGCCCTCTTTTCTTAGTTTATCTTTGACCTTGGTGTCTTCTTCTTTTTGAGGTGATCATGTGACTAAAATTGGAGCCTTTGGGGAGCTTCATCATCCTTGGTGATTGTGTGCTTGGAGCTAGTGATTCTTGCAGTTGATCCTCCATAAGGCGGGTTATTTAACTATCTACCCTCTCTATTACTTGCACCATATTATTGCTTGCTTATTGTTTCTCTCTCTAAAACATACCCCTATCATGCTAGTAGATTATACCATGTTTTAGATCTTGGTGATGGTGGTTATCATGCTTAGTTGGTTGGAATCTAAAACCCTAATTCATGGTACCTGATTTTAGTGATGGAAGCATTATGATGGTTTCTCCCTATCTTTTGATCTTGGCTTTGATCACATGCATGATGCTCGTGTGCCTTGATATTTTATGAATTTGGTTTCTATTTTGGATGTGTTATATGTGGTTTAACTTTCTTTTCTAAACCCTAATTTCTATGTGCATGCTTTCTAAGTGCTCTTGAGAGGATGGTCTCACATGCATCTTGAGCTTTAGTTTTCTCACCGTTTTTTAAGTTAGGCCATCATGTTTTCCTTGGATATTTGGATGTTTTCCTCATGTGATGAGGTTTGGCTCTCTCTCTCTTTCCCCAAAGTGGTTTTGATTGATGATCCTCATGATTATGATTCTAGGGTTTGATGATCTTGAAATCCCTAAGTTTTGGGCTTTGTGACTCTTGGTATTCTTTCCTTTGGTCTCGATCGAAATGTTGCCTCATGCTTTGATGTTGGTTGTGACGCTTTGTTGTTGGGTGGTCGAGACATCTTTCTTGTTGAGATTGTAACGCTTGGTCGTAACACATGTTATGATGGTCGAAATGCCAAGTTTTTGTATTGGTCAAGATAGGTGCCTTTGTTGCGGGTGACACACTATGATAATTGGCAGCTACGACTCTACGTTAGTTGGTGGATGGGATACCATGTGGGTTGCCGTTAAGATAGGTGGTATTTTGTGGTCGAGATGCTTGTTCTTTGGTTGAATGCCACATGTGGTTGACCTTGGTTGAGATTTTGGGTTATGTTGGGTTTGTGTGTGGTCGAGACATGCTTTCCTTTTTGGATGAAATACCTATCTTTGGCACGTTGTGGTCGCGACTAGGAGATGATACATCACAGTCACGACCAGTGTGGTGGCATGTCGTGATCATGACCAGGGGGATGGTATGTCGTGGTCATGACCTGGTGTTTTTGTGTGGTGGTCGTAACACTTGGTTGTGTCACAATCGATACACCATGCATGAGGATGGTCAAGGCAGGTATGTGATGGCTAGTCATGACTCACACATGTGATAGATGGTTGATATACATACACGATGCATGGTTTCTATCTATGTACAACATAATGGGATATATACATGTATTTATACGATTGATGTAATACTTAGTGTTATTGAAATAATGATCTAATCATAACCAAGTAATGAGGCTTAACATAACATGTTCCAAGAAAGTGGGAATTGGCATACCTAGGGTATGGTGATTGAGTAAACCCTAATTAAACCCTAATTAGGCAAATAAGGAACCATAACCCTAATGTTGGGTAATGCAATGTGTTTGCTTCTCTATCTCAAAGTGGTTATAATACTATGATGTTTTCTCTCTCTTGTTTATGAACCCCTAACCTTACAGATGAAATGAATTCCATGGCTTGTTTATGTTATGGTGATGATTATGTGATACAGGGTGTTGTCTATAAGCTCTGATGATATATGAAGAGATCTTATTGATGTGATGGGTCTCATGACTTGGAAGAGGCCTAATGCCTAGTATGAGGTGTCATTCTCTAAAAATGTGAATGAGGAATTGGCATCCCATAGTGTTGAGACATTCATGATAACCTTGTATGATTGTGTGGTAGTGATTATGTCCTGGTGAATGGTAGTGCTACAGTGCTATGTGATGATGTGACAGGTTCACACCCTATACATTTTATATCTTCTAAAGTTCTACTATGCTCTTATTCTTGTAGAGTTTGTTTTGGATTTGTACATTGTAACTTTATTGATGCTAAAAGATACCTAATTGGTATAATTATCAAGTGGAACCTAATCATGTAGTTTCCATGTGCCATAGATCCATTCCAGTGTCAGTCCTAGTGATGGATGGTGAAACGAATTTTCCCCTTAGTGGAAGCTTGGAGTTGTATATTGTTGAGTTTATGCAATTCACTGGATTGATTGGGGGCCATACCCTAGAAGGAGTGTGGCTACGGGCTATAGCTCAGTGATGTGACTTAGTATATACTTATGATACTTTCACATGATTGGTTGTAGGCCATACCCTAGCAGGAGTGTGACTATAGGTCATAGCTCAGTTTTACTAGCATTGCACCTATATACAAAGGAAGGCTAGGTTGTTTTGTAGTTAGACTTGATATGTCTTTGTGGTGTTCTCTCTTGTTGACCATGATGTGTGGATAGGTCATGGATTCTAGATCTTCCATAGACCTTGTATGTCACTATTTTTGACTTAGTAGTGGTTTGTTGGAGCATGAGTGGTATACCTCATCTCCCCATGGCATAATAAAAGATGTAATGCAGTCGTGTAGTATATTTGCATAGGAACAAAATGTGAATAACATCGGTTGAAGCCTTGCCTTACTTTGGTATAGTTTTTTTGATAGAGAATGTACATGTTATTCATATTCCTTCTTAGAATATTAGTTGTTCTTCTACTGAGTAATAACTGCCTAGTATTGTTTAACCTACTTTACATGTTGGATACATATCATTTAATTGAATCTTCTCAGTTAGTAATTATGTTACCTATATGCTTCAGTTCATTTGTGCTTTAATAGATGTTGGAGGATAGATATATCTCTCATTGAGATGTTTGGTCTCACCCCGTGGGTTTCCACATCTTTTAGGTGGTTGTGCATGACGAGGTGGAGATCGTGCAGCAGAGGAAGAGCAGCAACAAGAGCAGTAATTGATAAGGTTGGATGTGTTTCTAGTATTTAGTTGTTAGAGTCTTAGAGTCATCCTCGTACACTCAGTTCTTGGGGGTGTTTTTTATGTGTTTTGTAGATGTCACTGATACGATATTTTTGGCTTGTGTGCCTTTTGTTCTATAGATATGGCATGTATGTATATATGGAATGGGTATCTCATGGAATAGGTTGATGACATGAAGGTTGAAAACAATGATGTAAGCACCTTATGATATGTGTTATGTCATCTAGCTACCTTAAAGTTGCTCCAGCCAAAGTGATCAAGTGTGAGAAAGAGTGTATTGAGAATCAACACACCTTCATTCCTTTTAGATTTGATACTTTTAGATTCTTAGCACCAGAAGCTATGGAGCTTCTGAAGAGAGTCCAAAAAGTTATGAATAGTAATGTTATGGCTCCTAGGTGTATGGATGTAGTGTATCAAAGGATTAGTTTTACCATCCAAAAAGGACTAGCAATGCAGCTTGTTGCCCACTTGTCTTCTATTTCGATGTAATCCAAAATAGTTTCTAGTTATTTGCAATGGATTCGAATTGACAATTTTTTATGTGATTGGGAAACTATGAAATAGGTGTCTTATAGTGCGAGATGACCATCTTGCATGCCATATGACCGTATGGGTTGCCATATGACCAGTTGGGTGTTTGCAAGTTGTGAAAATTCAAGATCTTTCAGTCCCTTCCACTCCCGCATAGACAGGGAACGCTGACCCAAACGCCTCCTATAAATAGAGGGGTATTGGGGGCTTCACAGAGCACATCATAGACAATTGAGAATTTGTTTCTCTAACAATTTTTGTCCTCTCTGGTTGTGGTAACCAAGAGATCCCAAGCAAGTCCTACCCAATTAGAGAGGGATAGCAAGGGAGAGAAAAACTAAGGATCATTGTTGTGGGATAGCAAGTTGGTGACTAGTACACCAACAGGAGGGACAACTCCTTCCTACCATTCTAACAGGATGACAGGAGTTCCAGACGGTCCATGTCGACTACTCTATATGTAGGAGTCATTTGGCTACTGCTAGGAGGGAAACTTCAACTCATAGTCTTTGGCGAGACCATAGGAATCGTTGTAGAAGTTGTCTAGTCTACTATCCATGGTGAAGACAAGGAGCTGCACAGACACTGTCCAAGAGCAACTAGTCAATAGTTGTGAATCTACAACGATGAGGAGATGTTATTGGACTTGCTCCAGGATCAGGTATATCCTCGAAACCATCTTTCCCATCTTATAATTATTGATGCAATGTGTTAGTTTTTGGGAATATGGTAGATAAAAAAATTTATTTCCGCTGCCTATTCTATAGCCATATTTCCCTATAGAGGTAGCTTTCTTAGATGTTGATATACCATTTATGGTGATTATACTTCCTAGAGTTCTATTTTGTAGATGAGCCAATGAAAAAATTATATATATAAGAAGATGACTAGATTAAGCATTGAATCTATTGAAAGATTAGTTGTCCCTACTCTAGGAACATAGATGTAAAGACAAAAGCTGCATAAATGACGTTGTCTTAAGAGATGAAACTATTTTTGAGGTCATTTTGAGGATTGATACGAAATTTATAATAAGTACATATGAGTCAAAACAATTGATTTTTAGCTGATAGTACTCTGCCCACAATATTCAAGTCACTTCTACATGATACATAAACAATTCTTTACTAAAATATGAAATATTTAGATCAGACACCTAGACTAGGATCTAGGAAAAACTGCTAATTGTGGTACTTGGTAGTAACATATAATATTCTCTAACATGTTACCAAGGAATGGTTGTAGGATTGTGGTTTTAGCCAATTAATAGATCATACCACTTTCAAGATACTTCTCAAGTCATCCCCTCTCTTCTAAAGAGAAGTCTCACTCTCTAATTAATAGTTAGTACTACATTTGATAGAGAAATGACATGGGCATTCCATATGGTTGTAGAAGTTTTCCCATGTAGAAGTATAATTCACAGGTAGATGTGTGGGAGTATAAGGTAACCAAACGCAATTAGAACTCATTTATAAGACCTAGAAGAAGTAAAAAATATCAAACATAGATAATAAAGTTTGAAATAGTAATTTTATGCTTTTAGAAGGGTTGAGTACGTTCAACTTGATCCAAAGAGTGTGTTCTTTTCTTATTAAAGAAGTTTAGGCAAATAGTGTTAAATATAGTGTTAAAGGAAAGAAGGATCCATGTATCCTTACTCCAACGGGATTGGGGCTTGAGTATTATGTTATTGTTTGCTTCGCATTCTGTATAAAAAATGTTACAGTTGGGAAGGATGGTTCTCAAGGAGCATGAAGGGACGTACGGATCACATCAAACTCTTTCTCATAACCTGGTGGAAGGTCTGGAAGGAAAGCAATGAAGTCATTTTGAATGAGAAAACCAACACCATTGAGCACCTAGTGAGGACCATTCAAGGAAAATATGCAAAGATCAAACAAGATTGGTCAAAAATAGGCCATATCCAATGCCTACCTAATGATAACAAGTGGAATACATCGGTGGAAGGTTGGGTCAAGGTAAATATTGATGTTGTAGTTCAAAGGAAAACGGGGACTCTTGCATGGGTTATTAAGGACCACACAAGAAGGTGGTTCTCTATAGGAGGGAGGAAGATGGAGGTATGTTCCATCATGGAGGTAGATCTGGTTGCCGTCATGATGGTTTTGAGTCATGTGTAGGACATGGGATGGAGACCAGTGGTACTAGAAATTGACAACAACAAGGCCCTTGATGTGATTGAATATCTCTAGGGGAAATATGATGATTTGGCTCCATGGAAGGATAGGAGTGGATCCATGCTTAGCATGAATTAGAAAGGTTATCTATGTCATGTTGTGTAAGCTTCCAACTTTGTTGCAGATGGCTTGGACTAACTGGACTTGAAAATTACAACTAACTAATTACAATTCTATAGAAACTTTCACCTCCTCTACGAATTTGTCTTCACAATTATCCTACTAAAATACAATGATGTTGTTGGTATGTATGCATAGAGATCCAATCATATTATGATTGTAATGGTGTAACTTGTAACTAATTTGATTAGTAATAAAGGCATGCTTCCAATTTATTTTATTTTATTCAGTTGTGAGATAATGAAGTAACATAATGAATGTCTAGATAATGATAGTACTCTATGATGTAGATGGGATTTGTCCCTCATACAGCAGTATGATATCATGGCCACTTGATAAGCGAGATTGATAAATGCATGGTCATGATCATGTTAGACAATATGTGATATTGAGCTTACATATATCTCAGACAGTCTCCTCTAGTTCAAGGAACATGATTGAATGTTTGAAGAGGATGACAATTCCATGCCTTGAGTTCAATCTAGATATTAGTGAAAAAATAATTATATAAACACTATAAAACCAATCATAGATTGTAGGTTGAAGTTTTTCTCCAACTTTCCATTTACTTGGATAGCAATGATGTGTGACTAGGCACCTCTCTTTGCTTGTGATGTCATAATTGGTTATGGACATTCACTGCCAATGTAATATCAAACCTATATGGTCACACATAAGAATTCACGTAAAATAGGAGTTTACTCATGAATAATAATTAAATCAACTTCTAAAGTGCTTAGGTACTCAATTTAAACAACAATTGACTGACTGGACTCTAAACCGACCGATTCAAGTGTTGAACTAACCGGTTGGAGCATCAAGTTGATTGGATGTTGCATTGGCTGAATTCTAGATGAACCAGGGCATGAATGGAATGGTTCACTGAGTGAACTGATCAGCTCATTGTCGTGAGACAACTGGTTCATGAGACAACTGCCCAGTTTAAAAGAGAAATTGATTGCATATAGGATTAATGTTGATGTCATGTCCTGTATTAATTGGATTAGAATTGCCAATATAATTGTGATTGGAAAACATGAGGAAATGACTGGTTCAGTGGGTGAACAGATCGGCTCACACACCAATTGGTCAGTTCACTAATGAACCAGACATTTTGCCTATCATAGGTTGCAAAAATTTGTGAAATTTCATTCCCTTCCTCTCTCGCACAGATTGAGAACCATGTCCTTGACACTCCTATAAATAGAGGGGTACTAGGGGCTTCCTAGAGACAGAACTCAATTGCTTCTGACATATTGTTTATATTATACAGTTGTGCAACCAAGAGAACCAGAACAAGTCCTACCTGATAAAGGGAGGGATAGTAAGGGAGAACAATTGTGGGAGAACAAGTTGGTGACTAGTACACCAACATTAAGGGAAAACTTCTTGTCTATTCTACTAGAATGATAAGAGTTCCCGGTGGTCCATGTGGACAACTCTAGAAGTGTGGATCCTTTCCCGCTCGTAGGATAATGTCAACCTGTTGTCCTTGGTGATCAACTAGGAGGCTAACATAGACGATGTTTGAGTAAGACTTTAGTAAAAGCACACAACCACGATGCAGACGATGTTCGAGCACACAGACGATGTTTGAGTTCAATCTACTATTTTTTGGGATAATTGATACGGTTGTAATTTTGGTTTTCATCATTATTAATTGCATACAATGTGAATACTTCAACCAATTAATGTGTATAATTGATTAAACAACACATAATGATCCCAAATTTATATATATATATATATATGCAATTTACACATGTCGCCCTGAAAGAGAATTTTAATGGTGCATGTGAAGCATGGTTATGGCCAATAACCCTATATATATGTGAGAGGTTGTGTCGTTGGTTTTGTCTCAGTTTGCAATCCGAACCTCTATCTTATCTTACAATTTTAAAAGTATTATTCTCTCCTGCCTATGTTCCCCTTGAATGTAACTCAAGGTTTCTCCTACACCAAGTAATATGTGATAGCATTAGGGTAGTTTATTTTTTTGTGATGACGAAGAAGAAGACGCTCAGCACTAGGTCAACCGATCATTTCAAAGGTGAGCTAACCGACTGGGGGGCCAAGGAGGATGAGCCGAACCGCTCGGCTGGTGGATCTAATGGATTGACTAGAGGACCCAGAAGATGGCAGACCATAGACCAGACTACCGGTTTGATGACCAACTGACCAGTCAGGAGGCGAGCCGACCGGTTCAATTGGCAAGCACATATCTTCATCAACAATAGGTTTATGTATGAGATGTAGACCTATGTGGTGGTAATTCCTTGTGGCTCCAAGGAATTACAATACAATGGCCATAACCATCGCTTATGTTTATTGCATATTTTTGTTGTGGGATATAGCATGTATAAGATACATACTATATATGCAGTGGTTGGATAATGTATCTGTATTTATAAATACAAACTCCCTCAAATAAAATATTAAGTCAGATTCTTTCCATAAGAAACACACATGAAAAGTTTGATCGACTAGGAGTGGGCACCCCAAGGGTGGTACCCCGTCTATCTCGTGGAAGTGTGATGGTAATAATGTGGGCTTGCCAAACTGGGTGCGTTATTATCGTATTGGCTTTTGGGTCAGGCTTAACTATGTGTCCTTAATGAGATTAATCACCAGAGGCATGTAGCTGACTATGGCAAGGAGTTACATATATCATTTATCCAAGAATTGCATATGATGCAATTGGCAAAAGTTGCCTACCTTAATAATTGGCTATGGGCGTTGGCATTGTCTAGCTAATAATTGAATTGTTTTGGATCTTGGCTCACTAGAAGGTTGTATGATGCAATGTTTTGAATTGATATGTGAGGGCTATAAATTTGAATAAAATAGTGGGATTGATAATTAAAGGCCTAATTGAATATCTTCACATTAAATCAAATCAAAAGGGTTGACAAATGTAAAATTTTCTCTTATAGAATCAAATCATCATTGTGATGGGTACTTAGGAAGGACAGATTTAATGGGACAAATTTCCATGATTGGTTTTGGACTTTTAGAAGGGTTCTTAATGTTGAGTGCAAGCTATATGTCATATAAACACCATTGCCAGAAATACCTGCTCCTGATGCGCCTAGGACCAAGGTGGATGCTTACTGGAAGCATGCCAATGATGCCTTGGATATAAAGTGCCTTATGCTAAGATGCATGAACTATGAGTCACATGAGCAGTGTGAGGACATGGGGATACTTGAGATGGTTAGACATCTTAAATACTTGAACCATAAGCACACAAAGCAAGAATGTACAATATCTCAAAGACACTCTTTGAGTGTAAGATGACAGAGGGAGACTCAGTATAGACCCATGTGCTCAATATGATTGGGCATGTGGAACATCCAGAAGAACTCGGATTCTCCTTAAGCCAAGAGTTGGCAACATATATGATTTCTCAATCATGCCTGAATCATATAGCCATTTGACTGAGTGTTATCACTCGAATAACATGCCAAGACCGTTTTCATATTTTCTTGGCATGTTGATTAATGTTGAAGAAAGAATGAAGAAGGAAAAATCTATGATGGTGATCAGTGGAGTTAAGTCCAAGGATGAAAGCATGTCCATGAAGAGTTCTGAGGCTAAGCCCAAATTTAGATCTTCAACACTCAAGATAAAGAGAAAGAAAAGTAAAAGAGGAATCTATCCTTTGTACTTGAAGGCATTCTGGAAGAAGAAGATGGGGATGGTGGTCTTCACTTTTTCTATATACTTTATTGAGATAAACCTATCTACTTCTTCATCTTGGGTACTATATACCGAATGTAAATCGCACATATGCTTGAATATGCAGGATCCGAAAAGAAGTAGGCCTTTGGGAAAGGGCAAGGTTGAACTGTGAGTTGCAAATGGAATAAGATTTTTTATCTCTCCCCATAGGGCTTGTAATAGAGTTAGTGAATTGTTATTATGTACCTACCATAAATAGAAACATCATTTTTGTAACTTGTATGGATAAGGATGCATATGAATTTCATATTAAGAATGGTCGATGTTCTATTTCAAAAGATGGGATCCTTTATGGCAATTCCATGGTGTCTTATGATCTTTATTTGCTAGATCTAAGTATATATGTTTATAACATAAATACCAAAAGACTAAAACTCAAAAACTCAAATAAAAGATATAATTGGCATTGTCGTCTGGGGCACATAAATGAGAATCGCATGTCTATACTCCATAAAGATGGTTATCTAGACTCTTTTGATTTTGAATCAATAGAGATATGTGAATCTTGTTTGTTGGGCAAGATGACCAAGACTCCTTTCATTGGTAACAATGAGAGGGTGAGTAATCTATTAGAACTCCTACATATTGATGTATATAGCCCCTTTAGAATAACTTTTAGAGGTGGGTATCAGTACTTCATTACCTACAATGATGGTTTCAGTAGGTATGGCTATGTTTACTTGATGAAACATAAGTCATAAAGTCTTGAGAAGTTCAAGGAGTTTATGAATGAAGTAAAGAACCAATTTGGGAAAAGTAGTAAGGCACTTCGTCCTTTTTGAGGTGGATAAAACTTAAGCCAAGAGTTTAAGGACCATCTGTGATCCTGTGGTATCGCATCACAATGGACTCCACCTGGAACCCCACAGCATAATGGTGTATCAGAAAGAAGGAATCTCACATTGCTAGATATGGTGCAATCAATGATGAGTTATGTTGAACTTTTGAATACCTTCTGGGGTTATGCTCTTGAAACTGACACATTTACACAAATAGAGTATCATCTAAATCAGTTCAAAAGACACCATATGAGATGTGGTAGGGGAAGAGTCCCAATGTGAGTTTTATGAGGAATTGGGGATGTGAATATTATGTATGGAAAATGTTTCCTAAAAATCTTGGCCCGAAATCTGGTAAATGTTATTTTGTTGGATATCTTAAGGAGACTAAAGGATATTATTATTCCTTGTCTAACAGCAAAGTATTTGTTGCCAGAGATGTTGCATTCCTAGAAAAGGAATTTATTTCCAAAGGAAGAAATGGGAGGAAAGTGGAACTCAAAGAGGTTTAAGACCAACAAGATAGCATTGAACTGATAGATGTACAAGAGGAAGCAAAGAGAATCACAAAGTGTTGTGAAATCTCAAATTCCTCAAGTAACACAGGGACCTTGTAGATCTAGAAGGACTTTCCTTGAACCTAGAAGAATTGGATATCTTTTGACTTAGGAAAGTGGTGAGTTGGTCATAGATGATGAGACAACAATCTATCTAGAAGCTATTAAGGGACCATAGACTAATAAATGGCTTGAAGCCATGAGATCTGAGATGGAATCCATGTATTCCAACAAGGTATGGACCTTGATGGATCCACCTAAAGGAGTAAAACACATAGGGTGCAAGTGGGTCTTCAAGAAGATGACCAAGATGGATGGTAAAGTACAAACCTATAAGTCTATATTAGCTGCAAAATGTTTCAGACAAGTTCAAGGTGTTGACTATGATAAAACTTTTTCTCCATTTTCCATGGTTAATTCCATCAAGATCATGCTTTCCATTGTAGCTTATTATGACTATGAGATTTGGCAGATGGATGTTAAAACTGAATTCCTTAATGGGAATATTCTTGAGTATGTGTACATAACACAACCTGAGGGTTTTATAAATTCAAAGGAGGCAAATAAATTATGTAAGCTACAAAGATCAATCTATGGATTGAATCAAACATCTTAGAGATGGAATCTTTGGTTTGACAAGACAGTCAAAGAGTTTGAATTTACTCAAAATGAAGATGAACCTTGTGTGTACAAGAAGGTTAGTGGGAGCATGATTGTATTCCTCATATTTTATGTGGATCACATACTATTGATGCGGAATGACATCCCTACTTTCCTAAAGGTAAAGACATGGATACAAAATATGTTTTCTATGAAAGACTTGGGAGGAACATCCTACATCTTAGGGATCAAGATCTATAGAGATAGATTTATAAGGCTTCTTAGACTAAGTCAGAGCACATACATTGACAAAGTATTGAAGAGATTCAGCATGGAGAGAACAAAGAGAGGAAACTTTCCCATGTGTCATGGAGTTACCATATCCCAGTTCTTGTGAAGAAAGGGAACGCATGAGTCTGACCTCATATGAATTAGAAATTGGATCGATCATGTATCCAATGTTGTATACCCATCTCAATGTCTCGTACGCCTTGAGCATGAGAGAAGATATCAGTCAGGTCCAGGTGATGCTCACTGGACAGCCGTCAAGAACATCCTTAAGTTCTTGAGAAGAACTACAGATTAGTTCCTGGTCACAATGGACAAGAAGAGTTGGTGGTAAAAGGTTACACTGATGCAATCTTCCAAACTAACAAATATGATTACAAATTGTAATCTAGATTCGTGTTTTCCTTAACAACAGAGTTGTAAGTTGGAAGAGTTCCAAGCAAGAAATAGTTGTTGGTTCTACAATAGAGGTTGAGTACATTGTTGCATCAAATGTAGCAAAGGAGGTTGTATGGATCAAGAAGTTCATTTCTGAACATGGGGTAGTTTCAAGCATTAGCGACGTTATTGAGCTATATTGTGGCAATAATGGAGTTATTGCATAAGATAAGGAACCTAGATCGCACCATTGTTCCAAGCATATAAAAAGGTGTTTCTATCTCATATAAGAGATCATAGGGTGAGGAGATGTGAAGATTTGTAGAGTACCAACCGATAACAATATTTTTGACCCCTTGACTAAAGCATTTTCATAGCATAAGAATGATGGTCATGTTAGATCACTTGGAATAGGATTCATGGGTGATTGACTCTAAGTACAAGTGGGATGTTCCCAGAGAGCCAATCATATGATGATTTTAATGGCATAACTTGTAAATGATTTGATTAATAATAAAGGTATGCTTCCAAATTATTCTATTTTATTCAGTTATGAGATAATGAAGTAACATAATAAATGTCTAGAGAATTATATTACTCAATGATGTATGTCTTCAAGTGTGTGACTTGAGAAATGAGATCATACAGATGATAAGAGTACTTACATTCTTGTTATGTCCCTAGTTGGATGTTATTGTGGAAGGTTGATAGACTGTAATAACACACAAGACTAGAGTGTGTGTTAGTTGATGATACAATGTCATCAGTCATGATATGTGATATCAAAACAAGCACATAGATTATTGTTAGAGAATAATGTATCAGACAGATCCACCAAAAGAGTGATACATGGAAACCATAACTAGTAGTCAAAATCATCTCTTATGGTGTTGGTGGTGATTTTAGTTCTTAGACCTAAAACCACTCGCTCGTTACATGTCGTTCAGTATGCTTTGACATCATCCATCGTGATTCTAAATAAGGGTTGTCATAAAGGTGATGATCGGGTCCACTATGACACATGGGGATGACTGTGAGTGATGTTGATGGGATTTGTCCCTCCCACAGGAGTATGATATCCTAGCCACTTGATAAGCAAGACTTAGAAATACATTTCCATGTTCATGTCAGTCAATATGTGATATTGAGCTTACATCTATCTCAGACAGTCTGCTCTGGTTCAAGGAACATGATTGAACAATTGAAGAGGATGATGATACCATGCATCAAGTTCAATCTGGATATCAATGACAAAGGAATTATATAAACACTATAACATCAATCATAGATTGTAGGTTGAATTTTTTCTCCAAGTTTCCATTTACTTGTGTAGCAATGATTTGTGACTCGCCACTGCCTTTGCTTGTGATGCCATAATTGGTTATGGACATTCACTGCCAATGTAATATGAAACCTATAGGGTCACACACATAGGAATTCACTTATAATAGGATTTTATTCATGAATGATTATTAAATTGACTACTAAAGTGTTTAGGTATTCAATTTAAACAACAATTGACTAATTGGACTCTGAACTGATTGGTTCAAGTGTTGAACCAATCGGTTGGAGTGTCTGGTTGATTGGATATCACATTAGCCGAATTATGGATGAACTAGAGCACGAACCGACTAGTTCAATGAGTGAACTTATCGACTCATGGTTGTGAGACGATCGATTCATGAGATGAACTGCTCGGTTCACAAGAGCAATTCAATTGCATCTAGGATTAGTGTTAACATCATGGCATGCATTAATTGGATTACAATTGCCAATACAATTGTGATTGGGAAACATGATGAAATGGTCGGTTTACTAGGTGAACCAATCGGCTCACTGGTGAATGAATCATTTTCCTATTGCGGGTTGCGAAAACTCATGAAATTTCAGTCCATTCCACTCCCATACAGATTGGGAACCATGGCCCTCCTATAAATATAAGGGTATTGGGGGCTTCCGAGCGACACAATTCAGTTGCTTCTGACAATTTTTTGTCTTCTCTAGTTGTGGTAATCGAGAGAACCCGAGCAAGTCCTACCCGATGAATGGAGGGATAGCAAGAGAGAACAATTGTGGGATATAAAGTCAGTGACTAGTACGCCAACGTGAAGGGACAACTCCTTCTTGTCCATTCTACTAGAATGATAAGAGTTCCCTATGGTCCATGTGGACTACTCTAGAGGTGTGGATCCTTTCCCGCTCAAAGGACAATGTCAACCTACTATCCATGGTGATCAAATAGGAGGCAGACATAGACGTTGTTCGAGTGTGACTTCAGGAAAGGGCACATAACCAAAAAGATGATATTGTTGTTGGACTTGCTCTAGGACTAGGTATATCCTCTAAAACATCCTTCTCATTCAATAGTTATTGACGCATTCCATTGGTCCAAGGGGAATATGGCATTTAAGTTTTTATTTCCAAGGCATGTTCTATTGCCATATTTGATATTTCCCTACATATGCAAACTTTGCTAGACTTTAAATAATCTAATAAGTAATCAGTTACTTTTTTGCATTTGTGCTCATATATTTAGTAAGGATAAACTAGTCAACAAGGACCCACATGATTAGGAAGTATGATTGATAGGAAAGAAAAGGAATAAAACTAAAGAAACTCAAGATTGTATTCATTTATAGGAATCAAATTGTACTTGGATGAATTACCATATTCAAAATGGTTATATTTTACATATTCAGATGGTTAACTAAATTCTCAACCACAGCATCGTGGTACATATAATCTAATAACCTAGTTTTCAACTAGGGCATTGTTTAATATTGTTCATCAATTCTACAAAATCATTCTTGCAACCCAATCATATTCTAAATTACTAGTTGATATATTGGTTATAGTCTATTGTATTTGAATTTTGAAAGTAAGTTTGTATTGAAAACAAGTCGTATGGGTTGTTGTAAGTGGTGTGACATATAGGCAAAGGGAAGACCATCTATGAAGGTACTCAATTAGTGTTATTGTCAGCTCTCATTTTTACTTCAACTCTTCAAGGCCTTGTTAATGAATTCAAATGAAAAGAAAGGGAATCAAGGGAAGGACATAGAAAAGTATACTTAGGCTTGATGCACAAGGCAAAGCAAAATATAGTGGTCCATACTTGAAAAATTCCCTCTTGTTTGTTGGTTAGGTTTGTGTTAGCTATAAATTGTTTGATAAATCTACTAAAAATCTTCTTGGGTAGACAACTCTATTTATGGCCTTACATCAAGTTGAAAAGATCTAGCATCAGTGTTAAATAACACGGCTACATGATGACACGAACAATGTTGGTGTCTAGATTTTTGTTGAAGTCACATTATGTTGGAAGATTTGAAGGCCAATATCCTACATTTACATGATGGAATTTAATTATAAGAGTTAATAGGACTTTGAGAATGATGAAATCACTACATTTTAGTGGTATGGATCAAGAAATCAGAGACACATTTCTAGGAATGGACACCGACATGGATGTGGATACGGAAATTTTCTAAATTATAGGACACAGACACAGCATTGTATGAGGGGGATTTTTCTAATTATACATACACACACACACACACACATATATATATATATATATATATATATGTGTGTGTGTGTGTGTGTGTGTTGGTATATTCCATATGAATTGGAATTATTTTAAGCAGTATCATAAAAAATGTTGTATGTAATCTTAAATAAATATGAATGGGTCTTTGTGTGTGTAGTAGAGACATTATGAAGTAGAAAACTAAACAACTTCTATTTATGTAGTAGACATAGTTATATTTTAGAATGATAAATAAATGACTTCTTATTACTTAATTAACCAAATTTATTAGACTATAGCCACTGTCAACTAGATACGCATATTGATGAATTGCTTACAAAGATTGAAGATACCTTCTAGACAAAACTTATTACAAGACAAATCATGCCTCTTCTTTTCTTCCAATACACCTAGATATCTAAGGAATAGTATTTGCAGAGCAACAAGCATCCAAGAGGTTGCCACTTGGAAATCCTAGTCATGCATAGAAGGAAGAGGAAACATCATTTCAACTATATAATTGAAAAAAAATCCAACAAAGAATATAATCCTACTAAAACAAAATGCTCTCCTTGGAAGGACAAGTAATACTAGAAAAGTTAATGATCCTCTCACAACCAAACTACACAATGCAAACAACCTTACGACCAATGTTAGTCTATGACAAAATCAACAAATTCGTTATGAATTTCATATAGAATGAAGTCAAAGTTAACATATGAGTCAACCTTATTGCATGTAAGCATCTTTTCAAAACCAAGAATCAAGGAGGCGTGGGACTCAAATGTATAAGAGACTTTGATAAAGAAATGTAAATGAAAATGGGATGGGACTTTATGCAAACAAAGAAATCCCATAGATATCCCTCACAAAGGCCAAATGATCTAATGAAAATGGGTTCCACAAGTCTGGATCTTAGACCTCGAGAAATTTGAGATCTTGTCTCCCGCAACTCATACAACATTCAAGTAAAATAAACCAATGTACAGATAAAGGCCATGTCCCTTTACTCAGACTTGGAAAAACTATGCCAGAAGACTTATAGGACCTTTGAGTTTCTAGATTGGCCATAGATATTGAAAAATGAGACATTGAATTCTTAGATTCTTGGTTCACAAACTCTACCATGCAGTGAATCTTAGATTCCTTGTTCACAAAATCTACTATGGACAAAATCAGAGAATGCCTACACTGAAAGCTAAATACAACTCAGTTGCTAATGCATGGAAGGAGTCCAGTGATGGATCCTACATAGTCAAATCTTCTTATAACATTCTCACTAACACTAATGAATCAATCAGTCAAGTAGGCTACTTTAAGAAAATATGGGCATCTCCACTCCCACAACGTCTGATAAATTTTTTTATGTCTTGTACACCATGAAAGGATCTTAATAAACAAAATGTCATACTTTAAGCATGTGATTGTTGAAGGTATGTCCAATATGTGGGAACAAAGAAGAGTCAAAGTTACACATTCTCAGAGACCGCATGTCGTCAAAACCTATCTAGGTTCACCTCCTACCTCAGGAAGCACATACCTTCTACACCACTACTACACCATCAGAATCGATTACTTATAATTTGAATTATCTAAGAAACATACCATGTTGGCAATGCATCTTCATAGTTAGTTTTTGGTGTTGACTTGAGAGTTATACATTGTCCATATATTGATAATGACTTAACCATTCCATTCATAAGTATCTATTATATTTGTTCAAGATTGATTTTAGGCTTTAGGTACATGAAAAGGAACAAATTACACAAGCCCTAGCTTGTCCAAGTACAAATCAAAAGCAATGCAAGTTGGGAAATCCCTCTAAATGACCTTAGATTATTTTGTAATCACTTATATTGATGATATGACTTGTAATTAAGATGAGAAAAAATCAGGGACATAATTCCAACGTTTGGTCACTCAAAAGTCAAATTAGAAAATTTGTCATAGGATGTTTACCAATCGAGTTGGAAACTCGACCGATCTAGTGATAGATTTTTTGAAATGACCAATCGGTCGAGTTGCACACTCACAGAACTCGAGCAATCGATCAACTAAGCAAAAGTGATTTTGACTCATCGGTCAAGTTTCACATAACAAACTCGACCTATAGTTTGAAAATTGACTTTGTGACTTAGTGGATCGGTCGAGTTACCTTTATTGAAACTCGACAGAATGTATTGTATGGAAAATGTAGAAAAAGTGATTATAACCATTGGAGAATTGTTCTGAGAGAAAATAGATCTGTTGCAAGTTTCAAAACGGCTATATTGTGTTCTTAAGTGATCCCACACTCAAGGGAACATCTCCAGCTATAAATAGGACCCCTTGGAGTTCATTTCAAGTTTGCTCATTCATGTTATTCTAAGTCCTTGCTATATTTGAGTGTGTTGCAATTCTTTGAGCCCCTTTCACTCTCTCATTTACAAAGCATTTCATGATTATGAGTTAGGTATGTTGTAAGAGAGCTACCTCCATGTGCTTGTAAAGCTCCCATTCCATTCCATCTTCCCTACCCCCTTTCTCAAATAGAAAAGGTTGAATCAAGCTACTTCAAATGAAGGTGAAATTGTTGCTGGTCTTCTTCAAGGTTGAAGAAGAGGTGAAGATCTAGGAGAATGAGAAGGGAAAGGCCAAGCTTCAAGAAGGGGGAGTAAATCCTTCAAGGTCAAAGACTAGATGCAAGTGTGGGTAAGTCCTTGTTGAAGGCTGAAGACATCTTGATCAAGTGGGTAAGTCCTTGTGTAGATGGAAGATTTGTGTCTTGAATAGATAAGTCCTTTGATGTATGGTGGTCTCCTTGTATCTCTTATGAATGAATATAATTATACTTGGATTGCAAAGTCCTAGAGGTTGACCTCTCTATGTAGTGGATTGACTATCTCCTAGTTTGGAGATTGGAACCACTCTAAACCACCTTGTCTAAGGGAATGTTTCAATTTCTCTCATCCTTGCTATGCTTGCCTAGATAGGACTTCAAATTGTTCTTAAGAAATTGGTTTTGATTGATATAATTTGAAGGTTTAACTTATCTTGTGAGAATTTGAAGCTCTATTCACCACCCCCCTCTAGAGCCCTATATCCAACAAGTGGTACTAGAGAAAAGGATCTTCTCCAACTGTCTCCCACGAGATGAGAATATGGGTGACAACTTACTTGGTTCACTCAACCTAGAGGGAGTCTTCTCCATGCGTCCTCTGATCTTTGACGACATCAACTTCCTCTATTAGAAGAGGCATATGCAAATCTACATTCAAGGGATGAACTTTGATATGTGTAAGGTGATGGTCATACCATATAAGGAACCAACCAGAGTTGTTTCAACATGGAATGAAGTTGCATTAAAAGAAGCCCAGCTCAATGCCAAATCCATAAGCATCCTCTATGCAGCCTTTACCCCAATAGATTTCAACTACATATCCTCATGGGATACTTCCTATGTGATTTGGGATAAGTTATGTATCATCTATGAGGTTACAAAGCAATTAAGGAGTCTAAGATCTACATGTTGAACAGCCTTCTAGAGAACTTCAAGATGGGTAAGAAAGAAGGGATTGATGAGATGTACTCTAGGATCAACGTCATCATCAATGGCCTAGATGCTTTGGGAAACACTTTGGATAGAGGTTTAATCAACTCCAACATCTTGAGGACCCTACCAAAGAGATGGGAGCCTAAGGTGACCTCCATTGAAGAAGTGAGAATCCTTGGTGACATCCCAACCAAAGACCTCATTGGAAACCTACAAGCTCATGAGCCAAGGCTTGACATGCAAGAAGAAGAAGCCAAGCAAGAAGAGAAGGAAGCAAAGAAGATCAAAGATAGTGCCTTTAAAGCTCAAGTGAAGGTTGTCATCCTTCAACAACAACTTGCTTGTTGGACTTCTCCTTCCTCCTCTAGTGAAGATGATGGCCCTAGTGAGCATGAAGCCAACTACACCAAGGCAAGCACTTCAAGGGAAAGAAATCCTCCTCCTCTACTCCTAGATGCTACAAGAGTGGCCAAAAGGGACACTACAATGGTGAATGTCCTATATCAAGAAAGTCACACCACAAGGGTAGATCTAAGAAGGAATAAGAGTACAAGAAGGAGAGCAAGTACAAGAGGAAGGAAAAGAAGGAAAAAAACATAAGAATGCAGCTCATGCAACTTGGGAAGAATCATCCTCAAGTGGCTCTAGCTCCAAAGAAGATGGACAGTGCCACCTTGCACTCATGGCCTCTATAAGTGAAGAAATTGGTGAGGTAAGTGAGGTAAGCTTGCATGAGTTATCTAAAGAAACTCTTATTGACATGCTTGATTCTACCAGTACTTCTTTTTCTAAATGAAATCTAAAAGAAAAAGGTTAGGAAACATTATTGATGATTTGTATGCTAAACTTGAAATTCTTGAGCAACATGAAAAAACTCATCTTGAGAGAATTGATAAATTGCAAGGACAAATTCTTGATCTTGAGCTCCAATACAATGCAGTTGAGGTAGAGAATGGTGTTTACCTTGAGAACATTGAAACTCTTAAGGAAGATAACCAAAAGTGCCTAAATGAGCTTGAAACTCTTAAAACTGAAAATGTTGAATTTAAGCTCATTATTGATGCTCGTAGAGATGAGATGGATGTTTATCTTAAGGAAATTCAAGTTCTTATATCTAAAAATGCTAGGTTGCTTGGTTAAAATAATGATTTATCCTCTAGACCTATCTTGCCTAGTAATGATGTTGCTTCTATTTCTCTTGAGAAAGATTATTAATTGACTAAGACCATCTATTTAGAGGCCAACCTTGTTCATTATAAAGATGATCTTGCTAGTTTGTCTTCTAATGTTATATCTCTTTTTTATGACAATCATAGACTTAGAGCCTCACTACAGAGATTCCTCAAAGGGAAAAACTCTCTAAATGAAATCATTGACCATTCTACCAAACAAAGTGGCACTAGTGGTTTGGGATTTATAGAAGGGATCACCTAAGGGAAAGAACAAAGTCAAAGGTAAGAAAATGAGTAAGGAAACCTCCTTTTTCATTGGAGAGTCTTCTAGAACTAAGAACCCTATGATTTGTTCTCATTGCAAATGTGATGATCATTACTCTACTTATTGTCCTTATAAGCCTAAGGGACCAACCCAAAGATGAAATGGGTCCCCAAGCTTACTTTGGATCCCAAAGTTTGAGTTAGGAATTGACACTCTCCTTTCTTGTAGGAAAAAGGTTGATGGATTGTAGATGGTAGCTGCACTAAGTACATGACATGCGATATAAGCCATTTCAACAACCACTAAAAATAAAGGAGGTTTGGTTACCTTTGGGGACAATAAGAAAGGTAAGGTTAAAGGTGAGGGTGATGTAGGTGAATGTGATATAAGCCATTTCAACAACCACTAAAAAGAAAAGAGGTTTTATTACCTTTGGGGACAATAAGAAAGTTAAGGCTAAAAGTGAGGGTGATGTAGGTGAATCCTTGTGCATCAAGAATGTTCTCTTTGTGGATGGCCTAATTCACTATATGTGATAATGGTCACCTTATGCTATTTACTTCTTTTGAATGCTTGATTCAAGATTCCCTCACCTATCAAGTCATATATAAGGAAACTAGAAGTGGCAATATTTATGTAATTGTTCTTGATTCTATTAAAGTTGTTGTTGGTAGATGCCTAGTATTCAACTCGAATGATATTTCTCTTTGGCATCATCGGCCTGGTCATGTAAATATGCATCAGTTGAAGAAGTTGAGCCAAAAGAACTTGGTCAAGGGACTTCCCAAATTGGATTTTGAAAAGGATGAGGAATGCCAACCTTGTACCCAATGAAAGAAAATCAAGTTCTCCTTCAAATCCAAAGGAGTCCTTAGTGTTGGTATGTATTCCCTAAGAGCCAATCATAGGATGATTGGATTGGGATACATTAAGATTGATTTGATAAATATCAAAGGCAAGCTTCTAATTTATTCTGGTTCAATCAGTTATGAGATAATGATAGAACAGAAATAATGTCTAGAGGATGATAGTACTCAATGACGTATGTCTTTAGGTTGAGGGTCTGAAGAATGAGATCATACGCATGCTAAGAGTTTGTACATTCTTACTTTGTCCCTAGCCGGATGTCATTGTGGAAGGTTGAAAGACAAGAATGACACGGTAAGACTAGAGTGTGTGTTGGTTGATGACAGTGTCTCATTAGTCATGATATGTGATATCAAACCAAACACATAGATACATGTTAGAGAATAGTGTATCAGACAGACCCACCGTGAGAGTGACACATGGAACCATGACATGGTAGTCACAGTCAGCTCTCATAGTGATGGTGGTGATTGTGATTCTTAGACCTAAAATCACTGCACTCATCACATGTCATTGGGTACACTTTGACATCATCAAACGCAGTCCTAAAATATGGATTGTTATAAACGTGATGAATGGGTGACTTTGACACGGGATTTTGACTGTGAGTGATAGATATGGTATTTGTCCCTCCTGAGGGAGTATGATGTCCATGGCTACATGATAAGCAAGACTGAGAAAGGAATGTGCATGCACGTGTGAGTCAATATGTGCTATTGATGGCACACATATCTCAGATAGTCTGCTTTGGATCAAGGAACATGAATGAACATTGAAAGGATGATAGCTCCATGCCTTGAGTTCATTCAGGATATCAGAGACAAAGGAATTATACATTCATTAAAACACCAATCACAGACTATAGGATTGAAAGTTGTTCTCCAACTTTCCTTTTCACTAGTGTAGCACTGATGTGCAAATAGGCACCGCTCTTTGCTTATGATGTCATAAGCTAGTTATGGACATTCATTGCCAATGTGAAATGGGACCTATAGGGTCACACACAAAGGATTTACCTGGAAGAGGAGTTTATCCATGAATTATGTTTGTATTGATTACTAAAGGTGTTTAGGTACTCAATCAAACATTCAATCAATTGACTTGACTCATAATCATCAAGTTCAAGTGTTGAACTAACTGATTTGAGTGTCAGATTGATTGAGAACTACATTGACTGTGTTCTGCACAATCTAGACCACCAACTGACCGGTTCACTAGGTGAACCAATCGGCTCATGGCCAGTGAGGTGACCAGTTCACTCTGATGAACTGATCGGTTCATGTATCCAAACAAGTAGTGTTGGGTTGTCTCGATTTGTGAGAAAAAGATTTTAATTTCACTTGTACAATTCGATTGGGACAAGAATTGATCTTAGTATTAATTAGAAACAAACAAGGAAAGTCAATTAGAGGCAAGTATGGGACACAAACCGACCAGTTCACTAAGTGAACCGACTGGCTCACATCCCAAATGACCGGTTCGTTTGTGAAATGACCGGTTTGGCTGCCGCAGTGCAATCAGTTCATGGAAATTGCAGACCCTTCTAATCCCACTTTAATCCTGCATTGCTTGAGGCTGAGAACCTTGAACCAGACCCCTCCTATATATAGAGGGGTACTGGGGGCTTCTCAGAGAGCACAACTCAGAACATTAGTTTCTCTTCAAAGTTGTTGTCCTCTCTGGTTGTGGTAACCGAGAGAGCCCAAGCAAGTTCTACCCATCTAGAGAGGAACAGCAAGGGAAAGACAACTGCTAGAAAAGCAACTAAATGTGGGAGAGTGTGTCGATGACTAGTATGCCGACAAAAGGGGATGATTCCTTCTAGTATCCTATAGGACAGGATGACTAGAGTTACGATGGTCCATGTGGACTATCCATAGAGGTGGGAGATTTCTTCCGCTCAGGAGGACGACTTTCAACTACAGTCCAGGTCAGGACCAGGAGTTGCACAGATGTCGTCGAAGACTAGGTTGTTGAAGACGGCACTAGCTGCAAGCTATAGTCACTGAGCAAGCCTCAGGACTAGGTACACCTTTCCAAAACCATCCTTCCTACTTCATAGTCATTGAGGCGATCTGTGGTAATGGTTTTGTGTTGAGAGAAAATTTTTGTTTCTACTGCCTTCTCCCTCACCTAAAACCCAATAGTGGTATCAGAGCCACGTCAATGTACTATGTTTTAGGACTAATCGATACGATTGGTTTTTGGTTTTACCATATTTTATTTATTGCATACGATGAGAATATTTAAAGGATTGGTCTAATATTTGATTAATGCCACATGATCCCAAACTAATGTATATATGATATGGTATATATATGCAAACAATATGCGTCGCTCAAAATAGTTTTGATGGTGGGTGTGTAGCGTGGTTATGGCCTATAAACCCATATGTGTGCTTGGTTGGTTGTGGTTGTTTGCTCTCAGTTTGTGCTTCAAGCCTTCTTCTTCTTTTCTTGATGTAACTCGAGATTCTCTTCTACCTTTACTCCCTCGAATGTAACTTGGTGTTTTCTAAAGTTTATGAAAGTAGGATAGTTTTATTTCCTATTACGTCAAATATTGGCGGGCACCCAGATGAGCGGATGGATGCGCGAGATGATTGGCTGGAGGAGCCAACTGATCGGTTGGTGGACTGAGATGACCGATTGATGGTGCAGTTGGAGGCCTGATGAGGAGCAGATGATCTAATGAATCGACTGTCTAGAGGAGCCATACGATCAGTTGGAGACAACCAACTGACCATCCAGGAGGTGAGCCGATCAATCGTGTGACAAGCTAATAAAACCCAGAACGGCCTAAGAATAAGATCTTCATCAACAATAGGTTGTATGTGATGTAGACCTAGATGACCGTAATTCCTTGTGGCTCAAGGAATTACATTAGGATGGCCATAATCATTGCTTTATCATTATTTCATGTTCTTGTTGTGGGATATAGCATGTATATGATACATATTATATATGTGGTGATTCTATACATCTATGCATATATAAGCATATTAAAATCCCTCAACTAAATATTAAGTTTAAGATGCCTTCCAAAAGAAACACACATGAAAAGCTTGATCGACCAAGTGTGGGCATGCCCTAGTGTGGTGCACCATCTATCTCATGGAAGTGTGATGGTGAATATGTGGGTCTTCCCTAGCAGGGTGCATATTCATCATGTTGGCATTTGGGTTGGACTTAACAAGGTGACCTTGATCGGATCTAGCACCTTGAGGCATAAAAATGCACATGGCAAGGAGTTGCACATGACATCTATCAAGAGTTGTATATGATGCAATTGGCAAAGGTTGCCTACCTGAAAGATTCTAGTTGTGGGTGACAACCCTAGCTGTTTTGTGGCTAAGAGGAAATCAGGATCTTGCTCACTAGAAGGTTGTACACTGCAATCTTCTGAATTGATGGTGAGGGCTATCAATTTGAACAAAATAGTGGGAGCGATAATTAATTAAAAGCCTAATTATATTGTCAAATTTTTAAAACAATCAAATTTTCCTTTTTTTAGAAATAATGGCTGTCAACAATAATCACTTTTCATTGTGATCGGTCCTTGAGAAGGACAAGGTGAATGGGAATAATTTCCACGACTGGTTTAGGACATTGTGAATTGTTCTCAGTACTAGAGGAACACACTCCCACCACACCAAAGGCAGAAAGGGACGCTTACAGGAAGCATACTGAAGATGTCATTGATGTGAAGTGCTTGATGTTGTGCTCAATGAACTGTAAGTTGCAGAGACAACATGAGAACATGGACGTCATTGAGATGGTTCAGCATCTCAAGAACATGTATCAAGACCAAGCATGGCAAGAGATATATGATGTCTCCAGGGTGTTGTTCAAGTGTGTCATGATAGAAGGAGATCTAGTTGGTCCTCACACACTTAAGATGATTGGGTATGTGGAGAACCTAACAAGATTGGGATTCCCTTTGAGCTAAGAGTTGGCTACTAATGTGATACTGCAATCGTTGCTAGAATCTTACAGTCAGTTTGTGATGAACTACAACATGAACAACTTTGACAAGCCATTGACAGAGTTGTTGGGCATGTTGAGGACAGACGAGGCACAGATGAACAAAGACAAATCCAAATCTGTGATGTTGATCAGTAGAAAGAAGGGTAAGTCTAAAGGCAAGGGAAAGGGCAAAGAAAAGGAGGGTTTTGATGCTATCCAGCAGCCCAAGTCATCTTCAGCTCTCAAGGCCAAAGGAGGGGTGAATAAGGGAGGCAAATGTCACCATTGTCAAGAGCCAGGATATTGAAGGAGAAATTGCCCTCTTTATCTGGATGAACAAAAGAAGAAGAAGGAGGGGATGGAAGTCTCCACCTTAGGTATTATGAAATAAACTTGAAACACTTCTTTAATCTGAGGTATATGATACCAAGACATAGATCTGACATATATGATATGCAAGATCTAAAAAGAAGTGATGGCCTTTGTGAAAGGACCAAGAAGGAGCACGCATCATTGGAGCAAGTGTTGCTGCCATAGATAGGAGTACCTTTCAGTTTATTTCATCCCAAAGGGCATGTAATAGAGTTATGAACTGCTATTTTATTTTTCCAATAAATAGAAACACTTTATTTATGCATCTTGTAATGACAAGGATGTCTATCAATAAAGTTGATGTTTCAATTTCAAAGATGTGATGTTTTGTGACAATGCCTTATTTATCTTGTGGTACTTGGTATGCATAAGATAAAATGATACCTAAAAGTTATTGATGACTCAAACAATTAATTAGTATTATCATGTCTTGGGCATGATAACAAGTCAATCTTCACTAGATGGAGTGGGAGAATGACTATTCTATTGGGTATAATACATATTGATGTATTTATATACCTATTGGAATAAATGACAATGCTTCAGAAGGTGTTTATTAAAACACCTATATGACTATCTTGAAGTGTTCAAGAATATCATAAATGAAGTACAAACTTGGTAAAAGTATTAACTCTTTGATGTGATCAATGAATGGGATACTTAAACCAAATGTTTGAGGACATTATGAGTAATTATGATAATGTATCATAGAGAACTCATGATTAAGGCATAGTGATGTCTAAATTAAAGAAGGAATCATACTCTAAAGAGTTAGAGCATGATCATCAAATAAGTAACCTTCTAGAATTCTTCTAAAGAACATGCTTTACACTAAATAAAGGAGATTAAGAATCACAAGTGTTGTGGGTTCTCAAATTCCTTATATAACAGATACACCTCATATATCTAGGCGATGAATTGATCATGTGATGAGCCAATAAGCTATATGATGTTGAGAGACCAGATTTTGAGTTATGGTTTAAGGGCCATAAAATCCAAAATGACTTCCATTTGAACCAATTAAGGTATGACCTTATGGTAGCACTTGATTGGGATAAAACTCATAAGTGCAATTGGGTCTTAAGAGTTAAGATTGACATGGATGACATTTAGAGAAAGGTTCATGCTTGATGTTGGAACTTGAAAGGCTATGAAATTTGGCATATGGATATTAAAACCGCATTCCTGTCAGGAATAAGATAAGGATGTGTACATGACACAACCTGAAGGGTTTTATGAATCCAATAATGCACATGTAGTCTATAAGTTACAAGGGATAAATCAATATGATTTATTAAATACAAGAAACTCAGAACTGGAAGTCTTTAATTTGATTATATCGTCAAAAGGTTTGACTGATATATCAAAAAATAAAGAAGGGATCTGTGATTACAAAGATTTAGTGGGAGCGTATTCACATTCCACATGATGATGAGGAATGAAATGTTCTAAAATGGAAACTGGTGTGGAAATACCTTCTTTAAGGGAAGACAGAGATATGTCCTATGTGATAGGAATAGAGATCTATAGAGATAGTTCTCGAAAACCTCTTGACCTGGTAAAGAGAGAGCATACATTGGCAATCTATACTGAAAAGTTCAGTATGCACATATTCAATGAGAGAAAACTCGTCCATGTTACATGGAGTTAGTATCTCAGATGCCAAGTGTCCTAAATTCTTGTGAATAATAGGAACACATAGATAGGTATGGATCACTCATGTATGTAATCTTCCCATTATCTTGTATGTATTAGACATGACAAGAAAACATGCATTCACCATCTTGTTTGTATTGGACATGACAATATGATATGCTCATCCTGTTAACTCGTGTGACAAGTGGAAGTCTATCTACTTCCAGTGAGGGTCACTGGAATACCATGAAGAACTTGTTTGGTACTTATGAAGTACTAGTTCTATAGTAATATAAGGAAGAGTTGGGTGTAAAGAGTTACACTGATGCAAGCTTCTGAAATGATAGAAAATGATCGCAAAATATAAAATATAAAAGTGAATGTCAGTTGATAAATGGAAATGTTCCGATTTAAAAGCCATTTAATTCTAAAAGGGAATGTCGAGTATCCTTGTGTTGTGAACAGCAGAGGATACTATATGGATCTAGAAGTTCATAGAGATGCACTTATAGATATTCCAACCATTGATGACAAGTGGTAATATTGAGTCAAACAATGGAGCTCATTGTTAGGTAAGGAAAATCAGATCGCATATTACGGAAACTCCATCTCATATGATATGCCGTACAGCAAAGAGATGTGAAACATGTAATGTACAGACTAAAGCAAAGTGTTGCTAACTCACTGTGTTAGCACTGGAGCAGTAGAAACATGTGGGACATGTTTGGAGATCACTAAGAATATGATTCAAAGGTGATTGGCTCACTATGCAAGTAGGAGTCTGTTGGTATGTATGCCCTAAGAGCCAATCATAGGATGATTGGATTGGGATACATTAAGATTGATTTGATAAATATCAAAGGCAAGCTTCCAATTTATTTTAGTTCAATCAGTTATGAGATAATGATAGAATAGAATGAATGTCTAGAGGATGATAGTACTCAATGATGTATGTCTTCAGGTTGAGGACCTCAAGAATGAGATCATACGGATGCTAAGAGTTTGTACATTCTTGCTTGGTCCCTAGTTGGATGTCATTGTGGAAGGTTGATAGACAACAATGACACCGTAAGACTAGAGTGTGTGTTGGTTGATGAGAGACTCTCATTAGTCATGATATGTGATATCAAACCAAGCACATAGATACATGTTAGAGAATAGTGTATCGAACAAACCCACCGTGAGAGTGAAACATGGAACCATGACATGGTAGTCACAGTTATCTCTCACAGTGATGGTGGCGATTGTGATTCTTAGACCTGAAATTACTACACTCATCACATGTCATTGGGTACACTTTGACATCATCAAACGCAGTCCTGAAATATAGATTGTTATAAAGGTGATGATTGGGTGACTTTGACACATGGGTTTTTGACTACGAGTGATAGATATGGGATTTGTCCCTCCTAAGAGAGTATGATGTCCATGGCCACTTGATAAGTGAGACTGAGAAAGGCATGCGCATGCATGTTTGAGTCAATATGTGATATTGATGGCACACATATCTCAGACAGTATGCTTTGGATCAAGGAACATGAATGAACATTGAAAGGATGATAGCTTTATGCCTTGAGTTCATTTAGGATATCAGAAGCAAAGGAATTATACATTCACTGGAACACCAATCACTTAATGTAGGTTTGAAAGTTGTTCTCTAACTTTCCTTTTCACTTGGGTAGCATTGATGTGCGACTAGGCACCGCTCTTTGCTTGTGATGTCATAAGCTAGTTATGGACATTCACTGCCAACGTGAAATGGGACCTATAGGGTCACACACAAAGGATTTACCTGGAAGAGGAGTTTATCCATGAATGATGTTTGGATTGATTACTAAAGGTGTTTAGGTACTCAATCAAACATTCAATCAATTGACTTGACTCAGAATCATCAAGTTCAAGTGTTAAACTAACTAATTTGTGTGTCGGATTGATTGAGAACTGCATTGACTGTGTTCTACACAATCTGGACCACCAACTAACTGGTTCATTGGGTGAACCAATCGGCTCATGGACAGTGAGACGACTGGTTCACTCTAGTGAATCGATCAGTTCATGTGTCCAAACGGGCAGTGTTGGATTGTCCCGATTTGTGAGAAAAAGATTTTCATTTCACTTGTACAATTCGATTGGGACAAGAATTGATCTTAGTATTAATTAGAAATGAACAAGGAAAGTCAATTGTAGGCAAGTCTGGGACACGAACCGACTGGTTCACACTCCCAACCGACTGATTTGTTTGTGAAACAACCGGTTCGGCAGCCGCAGTGCAATCAGTTCATGGAAATTCTGGGCCCTTCTACGTCCACTTTAATCTCGCATTGCCCGGGGCTGAGAACCTTGACCCTGACCCCTCCTATATATATAGGGGTACTGGGGGTTTCTCAGAGATCACAACTCAAAACATCAGTTGCTCTGCAAAGTTTTTGTCATCTCTGGTTGTGGTAACCTAGAGAGCCCAAGCAAGTTCTACCCGTCTAGGGAGGAACAGCAAGGTAAAGACAACTGCAGAAAAGCAAGTGATTGTGAGAGAGTGTGTCGGTGACTAGTATGCTGACAGAAAGGGACGACTCCTTCTAGTGTCCTATCAGACAGGACGACTAGAGTTCCCGGTGGTCCGTGTGGACTATCTATAGAGGTGGGAGATTTCTGCCGCTTAAGAGGATGACTTTCTACCGCAGTCTGGGTCAGGACCCGGAGTTGCACAGATGTCGTCAAAGACTAGGTGGTTGAAGACCGCACTAGCTGCAAGGTATTATCACTAAGAAAGCCTCGGGACTAGGTACACCTCGCCAAAACCATCCTTCTTATTTCATAGTCGTTGATGCGATCTGTGGTAATGGTTTTGTGTTGAGAGAAAAATTTTATTTCCGCTGCCTTCTCCCTCACCTAAAACCCAACACTTAGTACCAAGAGATCTCGTGAACTTCTTCACATTGATCTATTATTTGGACCAATGAGAACTCAATTGCTTTGTGGTTCCAAGTATTGCCTTGTTATTGTCAATGATTTCTCTAGATATACTTGGACCTTCTTTCTCTTTTCCAAGAGGGATACACTTGATGTTTTCTCTAGTTTTTGTAAATGGGTTGAGAAAGAATCTTGTTGGATTGTTTCCATACGTAGTGATCATGGGGGAGAATTTGAAATTTATCTTTTTGAATGCTTTTGTGAAGAATCTGGCTATGCAAATAACTTCTTTTCACCTCGAACACCTCAACAAAATGGGGTTGTAGAGAGGAAGAATAGGTCACTATAGGATATGGCTAGGACCATGCTTTTAGAGTATGACACTCCAAATAAGTTTCGGGTCGAAGCCATTAGTACCTCATGTTTTGTGCAGAACCAGGTTTTAACACATCCTTCTTTGAATAAAACCCCTATGAGCTATGGTGTGGTAGGAAGATTTCTATCGAGTATATTCCATGTTTTCCGATGTCCTTGTTTTGTTTTGAATACAAAAGATTCTCTTGACAAGTTTGATATGAAATCTTACAAGGCTTTCTTTCTTGGCTATAGAACTACTATCAAGGCTTATAGAGTATTTAATGTTAATCTTGCTAAAATAGAAGAATCGATTAATGTTGAAGTTTATTGAGACTAACCCCTATATTCCCAAAGATATTGTTCCAAATGATGATGTTGTAGGTGAGGTGGTTCCTATTCTAACAGATGTCGACATCACCCAAAAGGGAAAAGAGGTGGTCACTCAAGAAGAAGAGAAAGATGAAGAAAAGAAGGATCCAACCCCCCTATAAAGAATCATCTAAAAGAGCTAATTTTAGGTGACCCATTTGAAAGAGTGAAGATGCAGTCTTCCTTCAATAAAGAACAAGCCAACAGTGCCTTCATCTCACAAATCAAGCCAAAGAACATCAAAGAAGCTCTTGGGGATGATGAATGGATCCCATCCATGCAAGAAGAGTTGGATCAATTTTAAAAGAACAAAGTATGGAGCCTAATGCCAAGACCAAGTGATACAAAGATCATTGGCATCAAGTGGGTCTACTGCAACAAGCTAGATGAAAGTGGCAAGGTGGAAAGGAACAAATCAAGGTTAGTGGATTAAGGCTACAATCAGCAGGAGGGTATAGATTTTGATGAAACATATTCACATGTAGCCATACTTGAGTCCATTCGTATGTTTCTTGTTTTTTCTAGTTATAAAAACTTTCTTCTTTATCAAATGGATGTTAAAAGTGCATTTTTGAATGGTATAATTAAGGAGGAAGTGTATGTTGCACAACCCCCAAACTTTGAACATGATAGTTTATCTAACCATGTTTATTTGTTTCAAAAAGCTCTCTATGTACTCAAACAAGCACCTCGATCTTGGTATGAGAAATTAAAGAACTTTTTGTTAGATCATGGGTATATCATGGGCAAAGTAGATTCTACCTTTTTTCTAAAACACACTTCTAACAAGTTTCTTATCATTTAAATAAATGTTGATGATATCATTTTTGGCAGAACTAATCTTGATCTTTGCAAGGAGTTTAGTGATCTTATGTAGAGTGAGTTCGAGATGAGCATGATGGGTGAGCTTACTTTCTCCATTGGCTTTCAAATCAAGCAAACTAAATGTGGGAACTTCATCAACCAAGGAAAGTACACAAGTGAGCTACTTAAGTGCTTTGGGATGGAAAACACCAAGTCGATGGACACACCCATGTCAAACACCGCCAAACTTAATAGAGATGAAGAATGTGAGAAGGTAGATGAGAATCTCTATAGAGGTATGATTGGAAGGTTACTTTATTTAACTACATCTAGATCTGATATAATGTTTAGTTTTGGATTGTGTGCTCGCTTTCAATCAAACTCCAAGAAATCACATCGTATAGTTGTTAAGCAGATTTTAAGGTACTTAGCCAATACTCCAAATTTTGGACTATGGTATCCCAAGTCAAGGGACTTTACTCTTATGGCTTATAGTAATGTGGATTACGCAAGATGTTTGACTAACAGAAAGTGCACAAGTGGCACTTTCTTTCTCCTAGGACCATGCTTGGTGTCTTGGTTCTCTAAGAAATAGAGCACAATGGCATTATCAACTACCGAGGCTGAATACATTGCAGTCAGGATTTGTTGTGCCCAGGTCCTATGGATGAAGCAAACGCTCCAAGACTTTAACATTTATTTTGATGCTTTTCATATCAATTATGATAATACTAGTGCAATTAATCTATCTTACAATCCTATATTGCATAGTAGAGCTAAGCATATAGAGGTTCGTCATCATTTTCTTTGTGATCACATTGCCAAAAAGGATATCTGTATCATGCATGTGGACACGGAAAATCAGTTGGAGGACATTTTCACTAAACCTCTAGCTAGAGAGAAATTTAATTTTATTAGATCTAAGCTTCTCATAACTACTTTGGATGAACCTGATATGCCTTCTAGTTAGTTGTCATCTATCTTATATTCTTTGCTTATGTTTTGATCACCCTTGCTTACTAATATGCTAAAAATCAGTTTTTCATGTTCTTTTTGCCTTGTTTTTTGCTTGTTTTTGGGTATTTCATGCAAACACTTGATTTATCACAAAATAGTACCCAATGATGAGTGACATGTGCCTAAGTATGTTTAAAATACAAAATGGACATGAAAAAAAATTAATTAGCACTCTAATGGCTAGAAATTAAAATTTCTAAAGTTGGTTCAGGTTGACCATCGGTCGAGTTGCCGACTCGACCAATTAGTGGCCAAAGGCTTTTTTAAAGATACATTTGGTCGAGTTTCCCAGTCACAAAACTCAGCCAATGGCCAGGTTGGAGCAAGCTTAAGTTAGGTTCGGCTGACATTTCTCCCTCTCAACTAGAGAAAAATTGACTGATCCAACCTCCAGCTCCCTCAATCTCTCAACCCTAGCCTTGACCTTCCTCTCCCTAGCCCTAGTTCGACTTAGATCGACCTCCCTTGACCTATTTCCCATCAACCCTAGGTGTGTGGATAGTTTGTGGTGGTGTTTCCATCATTTTTGTTCTCTCAATCCTTCTCATTTCGTCTCCATGGCATCAAATAGGAGAAAGAGAGTCGCCCCAATTGGAACACCATCCTCCTCCAACTCATTCCTTATACCCTTTGATGATACCTTCTTTGTCTTCAATGATGCTCCAAGTTGGTACAAAGAAGCCCCTTTAGGGGTGTTTTAGCTTGGGAAAGAAGCCCTTTTGGGGGTTAAGGGGGAGCACTCCTGATGGCTATTTCTTGATTGCACAATAAAAATCCCTCCCCCTCTGAACATAGCCATTTCTGCCCAACGAGGGTCAAGCTCTACCTTGATCCACCATCGGGTTACTTTAAAAGGGGAGAAAAGAAGTTTCTTCGGGTGCTAAATTGCCGCTATCAGCCTACCCGCCCGTCCCTAAAGAAAATATTGGTTCTAGCCCTTTTTGATCCAACCCCACATTGACAAAGAGTTATCAATCAACTAACCAAGTTGCAATACGACCACCACTTCTCCACCTTGAGTGTTGAATGCGCATGCTAGCACAATTACATCACAAGCACAAAAGCCATTCATGAATTCCAAGCTAATTTGCAATGGAATTAGGACACTCTCATACCCCTACCTAATGCTCAAGTAGTCCTTACTTCCATGATAGTCGGGAAGAAATTCCAAATCTCCAAGGATACCCTGAATATCTTTTTCTCAGGTACTAAGGTGAGTGAGACTTAGAGGAAGGATTACCCTGAGAATTTTGACTCAGTTGACCCTAGGCCTTATACAAGAAATATGATCTCACTCTTCCTGATATTCATAAATTCTTCAAGAAGATTCACTTTCCCTATAAGAAGAAGTGTATCCTTCCCTCCGCAACCTTAGACCTCAAGAACAGCATACTCTCCCTAGCTGTTAACTGCAACATTCATCCAAAGAAAAACCAGATTGAAAATGTAGAGAACAATGCAGTGATTATGTGCTATTTCTTGAAGAACATCGGAGACAAGTGGACAAGATATGTTCTACATCACATGACCTACTTTGACTCTGGTAAGAACACCCATGGCACCCACCCACCCTACCCAGCCCTGATCTGTGGTCTTTTTCAGACTACCACTGGAAAATCTCTTTTCCATGACCTTCATTATAAACCTGTCTGGAAAGGTGTTTGCACCAGTGAGACCATACTTTAGAAGTATGTGCCTATCCCTTCCTCTACCACACCTGGAGCCTCTACCTCCACCCGTACACCTCCACCACCTCAGCCATCCTGACCTACCCGCTCCTCTTTCCATGTATCAAATGAAACCCTCATGGGTTACATGATGCATCTATAGGTGTATAATCTGTAGGTTCAGGAGCATATGAATCATGATCTTTGTGCCATCATGTCTACCATGAACCTTTCTTGTGCACATCCTTATCCTATCTACCAACCCTACCCAGGAGGTGACTATGCATCCTATGCATTTGATCACTTTACCATACCCCTCCACATGTTGTTTCTGCTGCTACACCCTCTCATGTTGGTGGGTCTACCCCTACTGTGCTACCTCTCCCTGCTGGTCCTATAGCTACCCTACTTGTAGTACTTGGCACTTCTGCTCCTTCTTATCCTCAAGCTCAGGAGATACATGACCTTGGTATGTCTTGGGCTGAGTAGAATGCCAAGTGGCCCAGTCATGGTTTTGGTTCCTCTACTAATGAGGAGATGCCATATCATGCTGATGAGGAAGTTGTTGTTGCTAATGAGGAGGCATCTTAGGATGATGGCGATGATGGTTCTGATGGCTTTGTTGGTAATTATTTTAATGAAGGTGATGTTGTTGTCTCTGTTGTACCTTTAGACGGAGATGATGACTATGAGCCAGAAGCCTCTGTTGATGATGATGATGATGATGTTGTTGTGGACATAGATAACCGAGATGTTTAGATGTTTTAGTTTTTAGTCTATATATGTTGATCATATATATCTTTCTAGGCTATTTTGTACTAAAAACATATGGGAACATTATCTGAGTTGTACTATTTATCATCATGTTGGTTTCATCATTTTAGTTTGTAGTTGTCTTTGAGGACATGCTCTCTATGTTGTAATCTTAATCATATGTACACTTACTCTTTGATTTCTATATCTCATGAGTTGGTGACATGTTTACCATATTTTGAATATGACATAGATTGCTTGTTTTTCTCGCATCTCTGTTTGGTGTATGCTTTGAGATTGCATGTTTTATGTTGTGGATGCATGTTTTGGTTGTTCTTGGAGGAGTCATGTTACTATGCTCTTCTAACCCCCTTCCTTTTTTATAATGTCAAAAGGGGGAGAGAATCTCAATGTTTTGAAGCTCAACCATATTCCTTTTATTGCCTATGTGATCCTTTTCTTGGTCAATATATGCTCTATCATGTGACTTTCTAAAGGATCATATAGTATACATGTTACATTGTTTTGTGTAGATAGACTAACTATGTAGGTAAGAGTAGGCATAGATTGAGGTGTAGAAATTCACATTGTTAAAATCATGAATCCCCCTATAATTCACAAGGCAAAGGTATAACTTTACATATCCTTTTCAATATGATTGAGGAATGATTTGTCATTGTCAAAAAGGGGGAGAGAGTTATACATTGCCCATATTTTGATAATGACTTAACCATTTTATTCCTATGTATCTAATATGTTTGTTCAAGATTTATTTCAGGCTTTAGGTGCATGAAAAGGATCAAATTACACAAACCCTAACTTGTCCAAGTTCAAGTCAAAAGCAATGCAAGTGTGCATTTTGGGAAATCACTCCAAATGACCTTAGATTATTTTTGTAATCACCTGTATTGATGATATGACTTGTAACTAAGATGAGAAAAAAAATTGGGACACTTAATTCCAACATTTGGTCACTCAAAAGTCAAATTAGAAAAAAAAATCCATGTTATTTATTGGTCGGGTTGGAAATTCGACTAATCCAGTGATGGATTTTCTGAAATGACCAATCGGTCGAGTTGCACACTCACAAAACTTGACTGGTCGATCAACTAAGCAAAATTGATTTTGACTCATCGGTCAAGTTTCCCAGAACAAACTCGACTGATAGTTTGAAAATTGGATTTGTAACTTAGTGGATCAGTCGAGTTACCTTTATTGAAACTTTATTGAATGTACTCTACTAGAAAACATAGAAAAAGTGATTATAATTGTTCAAGAGTTGTTGTGAGTGAAAATAGATCCATTGCAAGTTGCAAAATGGCTATATTTGGTTGTTAAGTGATCCCACACTCAAGGGAACACCCCGTCTATAAATAGGGCCCCTTGGAGTTCATTCCAAGTTTGCTTATTCATGCTATTCTAAGTCCTTTCTATAGTTGAGTGTGTTGCAACCATTTGAGATCCTTTCTCTCTCTCATTTACAAAGCATTTTGTGATTGTGACTGAGTTAGGTATGTTATAAGAGATGTACCTCCAAGTTTTGTTTAAAGCTCTCATTCTATTCCATCTTCCCTACCCCCTTTCTCAAAGAACAAAGGTTGAAGCAAGCTACTCTGAGTGAAGGTGAAGTAGTTGTTGGTCTTCTTCAAGGTTGAAGAAGAGATGAAGATCTTCTCCAGGTGAAGGAGAAGGGCAAGGCCAAGATTCAATAAGAGTGGGTAAATCCTTCAAGGCCAAAGACTTGATGCAAGTGTGGATAAGTCCTTGTTGAAGGCTGAAGACATCTTGATCAAGTGGGTAAGTCCTTCTGTAGGTGGAAGACTCATGTCATGAGTAGGTAACTCCTTGGATGTATGGTGGTCTCCTTGTATCTCTTATGAATGAATATAAGTATACTCAGATTTTAAAGTCCTAGATGTTGAGCTCTATAGGTAGTGGATTGAATATCTCCTAGTTTGGAGATTGGAACCACTCTAAACCACCTTGTCCAAGTGCATGTTTCAATTTCTCGCATCCTTGCTATGCTTTCCTAGATAGGACTTCAAATTTTTTTTAAGAAATTGGTTTTGATTGGAATAATTTGAAGGTCTAACTTACCTTGTGAGAATTTTGAAGCTTTATTGACCCCTCCTCTAGAGCCCTAGATCCAACAATTGGCTCATGGAAAAATAGAAATGATATTGTCTTCAGCAAAAACCCTAAACATGTAGTCAATAGACATATGCTTGTAAATCTAAATTAGCCTCAATAGATCACACCCTTTCAACTACATCTAATATTAAGCCTTCTATGGACCATGAAGGTGGAGTTAAATGGTCAACACCTCCTTATAATGAAATGCAAATCAATATAGATGTTGCTATCAGTTAGAACATGAAATGACTACAAGCTTCATCATTCGAGATCATACAGGTAACTAGATAACATGAAATAACACCAATATAATGGGATCAGATCCTTTGAGAGGAGAACTTTTTGTCATCCAAGATGGTCATACTCACACAAAAAATCACTATCCCACATCTAGAGTTCCCAAAACTTGCCCAACAAAATACAAGCTACAGGTTGAAGACGCCATTCATATCAAATAATGATCATGCATTCATGAAATAGTATTCCAGAAAAGTAACCAAAAAAACCTTGCAGACTTATTGGCTAAATATTGCCTAAAGCAACCAGACTATCATGGACCTTGGACCAGTTGCCCAAAATTCTTACTACCCATCTATTACAAGGAGAAAGAAAATGCAACAGATTTAGAGGTAAAGCAGATTACGAATAGTATTGTTACCAAAGTTTTACATGACTAACTTTAGAATTTCCAAAAAAATAATAATAATATTTATTTCAGCTTCATTTTACATAATGATTGTTCCTAACATGTATGATTGCAACTTGGATTAGATCTCAACTCAATGTTATATTTTATCAATTGAAACAACAGTTGTAAATTCAACATCTGCACTCTGTAATCAGCCACTACAACATCAATTGTTGCACTGATGTGGCCAAGGATTGTTTGTGTCATGTCTAGGTGTGTCCAGGCTGCAACAAAGGATCAAAGTAGTCAGGCTATATCTTCACCACGTCCAAAATGTGTCGGTCATGGACATGGGGCCGGTGTATAAGTGTTCAGGCTTCCTTGATCTGGATACAAAATTGAACATAGTATGAGACAATTTAATGGAAATATTTTTAACTTGTTGAATTCAAAGTATAGGCAATTGATCATTATCTTAAACATGTAGTTTTCCATATTAGTATCATTGTTGCCCCATTTTTAGTTTCTCTATGATGTGTACCTTATCTTCCACACTTGGGCATAAGGATTGGTTTCAATTTTCTAGGGGATGAATTGTGTCTGAAGTTCATACAATCTGAAACCACTTGACCTATTAGAAAAATATATGATTTCTCCTTGGAAGTATTAGAGAAAATATTGTCAAGATAAACTACCTCTGGAAGAGTTCCATATTAGACACTATCATAACTTTAGAGACATCCTACACCAAAAGAATTTGTTAATGTTAGATCAATATAATTATTTAGAGAAGGGGTTAATAAACTAATTTTTAATCTTTTATTAACCAACTCTCTTGCATTGAGCAATTTGATTCAAGCAAGAGAGGCTTGAGGCTTGATGAATGATGATTATTTTAAAAAAATATGGAAGAAAATTGTGGTTGAGATTCACCATTTTTTAATAGTATGACAAGCCCATCTCATATTCTTAGTTTCTACAGTCAATAAAACCTCCACTTCAACAAATTCTTTAGAATAACATTCATGATTTATCACCGTTTGCATGCTTGGAAAGTGCATAATTGAGATTTTTAGGTATTTATCGAACTTGACTTTAGAGTTGAAGACGTGTTCATTGTTGTGTTAGTTTAATTTGTTGTGTTTCCTGCTTTGCAGTGGATTTTATCTTTATCTGCAGCATTCAAGATTCTTGGCTCATTTACCTGTAAAGGTTGAACTAGTATCCTCACTTGTCTGCTAATTCCTATATAAGAGACTATACAAATTATAATCTTGATCCCATTTGCTTGTAATTCTCATAGGTAGTGTACCTATATATCTATAGTGTAGTTTTATTTTAAATTTAGCATAAAAAGGCATACTCCTGTAGAAGGGACGAATCCCATCTACATCACTCACAGTCATCTCCATGTGTCACGATGCACTCAAGCACCTCCTTTATGGCAACCCTTATTCAAGATCATGGTGGATTATGTCAATGTACATCAAATGACATGTGATGAGTGTAGTGATTTTATATCTAAGAACCACAATCACCACCATTACTATGAGAGATGACTCTGACTACCAATCATGGTTTCCATGTGTCACTCTCCAGGTGGGTCTGCCCAATACACTATTCTCTAACAAGTATCTATGTGTTTGGTTTGATATCACATATCATGACTAATGAGATCTGGTCATCAACAACACACGATCTAGTCTTAAGTGTTATTGTTGTAAATTAGTCTTCCACAATAACATATGATAAGCGACATAACAAGAATGTATATAATATTCGCATCTGTATGATTTCTTTATTTAGGTTCTCAACCCGAAGACATGCGTCATTGAGTAATATCATTATTTATACATTTATTATGTTACATCATTATCTCATAACTGAATAAAATAGAATAAATTGGAAGATTGTCTTTATTTACTCAAATCGTTTATGAGATATGCCATTACTATTATCATATGATTGGATCTCTGGGCATACATACCAACAATAACATTCAATTTTGTGGATATAACTTGTCTATTTCACCCTCACATCACTCATATAATAGATAACTTAGTATAATACTTTAGTTATTTTGATATCATATTTGTTAATCCTATGTGTAAAAGAAAATTTTCTACAATTGTAGGATATTCCCAACCAATTGGACCTTAATCTTAGGAAGTCACCCCATCTATAGCAAGTCTAATGATGGAGACCTTATAGAATAATGTATGGGGTCTTGTTAATGCAAGTATCTCATTGGGTTGAACATTTATCTATTCAAACAACCCATCGAGAAGGAAATACATCAATGAGGATTGAAGAATGTTCGTTGGATGAGAAGGTGGAATGAATACACTATTGATGATAAGGAAAATCCAGAAGGTCCCTACCTTTTCACTTGATGAGCTATCATATCTATAGGGCCTCGTCTAATGAAGAGATAATTGACACCTCATCAACTGAAAAAAGTAAACACTAATGAGAATGTAGTCCAATCAACCAACAAGACATTAGTGTCATCACTACACAAGGCCCCCACCTCTTCAATTGATAAAATAGACCTACACCAAATGACATGGATTATGCTACTCGATGACACCATGATAGTGTTGTCCCCTAATTCATGTACCATATACACGATGTAATGACCACATTTGTGCTTAATTGGTAAACTAGGGTTTACCTGAATGATTACATGCTTGATTCGATTGAACATCGTTTAGACTTGATTAATGATAGTAGATCAATTGTGATGTTTCAAACCTAATAAGAAACTCTAACTATGATTTTAGTTTGAATAATTAGGGTTTGAGAAATGTAAATCCTAATCGGAAAAAAATAGGGTTTTGATAGTACATGAATATGGAAATTGATCATGATAGTAGTGTGGTAAATGATTTTTCATATTTTATACAAATTTTTATTTAATTAAATTTTGGATATGTTATGTATAACTCAATCATGCATATTGGAGAAAAATTTCAGAATAATTGAGTGTTCTTTGAATGTGGTTCTTGGTCGAACTATACTTCAACCAAAATGCTGACAGAGTGCTTTTTAGCAGTGTAGTGTTTTATTTTTAATTATTTATTGTTAACTCCAAATGATCTGAAATTTTAACTAGAGATCTAAAACTCAAAATTAAAAAAGCTGTAAAATTTTCATAGTTTTTGGATGCGTTTAGACCTTATCAGTAGACGAATTACAATAATATTTTTATGACATAATATTCAGCAGAAATAAGAGAAAGTATAGCGAGGGGTCAATGTGCAATTGATCCAAGTAGCTCAATTGATCTATATGGTCAACCTAAAACACAAGGATCTTTCATAATTTTTTATTCATTCTAGAGAAACGAAATCCTAGAGAGAGAGGGAGAGTTAGGGTTTGAGAGGAGAAAGTGGTGGAATTGCTGACCTACTAGGGTTTTGCGGTCCGAGGAATGATGAAATTATGTAAGTTTAGCCTCTTTGGATATAGTTTTATGGTGAATCTTCTCTCACATGTCAAGATTCCATCCCTCCTCTGATTTGATCTGAAATTGTGTCAAAATTTCCCCTTTTCTCACTCTTTCTTCATAATCCCTCATTTTTAGGGTTTAGGAGTTGAAAGGAAGAAGAATCGGGTGAATTGTTAGGGATTTGATATGAGATCGAGATTTTTAGGGATGAGCTGCGTTTTTAAGGTTTTTTCACACCTTAGGGTGAGTGGGAACTTCCTTTAAACAATATATTGCACAAAAATTGGTTAAATCATCCATAATCTTTAATTGCTTAGTATGCAACTACAAACCCTAAATTGTGTGTTTGATCTGAGTTGTTGCAAAATGATATGAAACGGATTCTTCCTCTATTTGGATGAATTTTATATGATTAAATCATATTAGAAATGTATACAATACATCCTAATGAGAATTCCCGAAGTATTCGTAGAGATTATAAGAGTAAACTGAAATATAGGGAATTTGTCTATGACTGAAATTGTTGTATAATTAAATAGAGAAATTTGTTTATCTGGATCCCCTTGGTTATGAATGATTGTTTATCTAAATTCATAGTACATATATGTTAGATACTATCTTGTATTTCATTTAAGGTGAATAGTGTTTGTTTGATATCTCAATAAAGAGGGTGAAACCTTAGATGCGAGGAAAGTTGGGTATTTGTGAATAGATATCATGAAACCCATTTGAACAGATTTTCTTGACATAATAGACTTTATTTATTCAATTTCATTATTGACGCATGTTATCTCAGTGAATAGCATGGAAACCTAAATTCAGCTCAGTTCCAAGGTTTCATACATATATTAATTTTATATGATTTGTTGGTAGTATTCTTTATTCAGTGAATGTTTGTGTCGCATGAAATCCTTATGAGAGCAATGTGATAAGTGAATGAGGTAAATGAAACCCTAAGGATAGGGTGTTCAATGAATTAAGAATTTTGATTACCATGTTCTCAGTATGAGATGCACAACCCAGGATTTGGGTCGATGTGCACATTTTCCAAGAAAGTGCAAATAATTTGTGGGTGCAAATGACGATTACTCGTATGCCAAGTAATTAGCTCTTATCAATATATTAAGATGTTTAATTGCATGATTCTAGTATATAAGTGCCAAATGGACATGCATTATGTTTATTTAAGTATTTCAGTCTGCCTGCATGTATAGTATGTTGATTTCTCAGTATATTACAATGTTTGAATATACTACTCTGCCAAGTTTAGAATTATGTACATGTTGTATTATAAACTTCAATTAAATAGACGTGGTACCATAGATATATCAGAGTCAAGTATAAGTAAAAGAAAGGTACAATGTAGAAAGAGCTTTCCAAGAATAATAAAATAATAGACATAGGTGCCCTGAACACCATAGATTCCCTATGGATGTCTACACTTTAGGGAGGAAACAATCCACCATGGCAGTGACTAGTATATGGGGATCGTATCGGATCGCACCCACAGAGCATGAAGTCTCCTAAGAGAAGATAGGTTACCCAACATGAACCGGAGATCCCGGTGGTAACCCAGAGGTACCTACATAGCATACCAATAAGAGGCCCACAGAGCGTCTCAGACCCTCCTCCTGTGTACTCATCCTAGAAGGAGAGGTCCATTTAAAGGCTAGCTATTTAGCCGCCTTAGTCAGACGTGACGGTTCGAGTCAAGCAGACCCAGATTCAGTTCTAGGCTTAGCTTCCCAGGTTTTAAGCTAAGTCTTGTACAGTGAGATCATAGTTTGCTACGAGTCTTCATATGTAGAGTACACTGCATATGATCAGGGAATAAGCTAAAATATGATAATATAAGTTTTAAAGAGTTTCTTATGAGTAAGAAAGGCTAAGAAAGATTCGATTATAGTTTCCCGGTAATTATTCTTTGTATGTTTCTGAATTTTTAGTTCTCTTTGAAATTAATCAAGCATGCTCATATATTGATTTTCTCTTATTGATATCTAGAGTATCCTGCCATATTTATGATTGTAAATGATCAATCTCTTTAGAGCTTACTGTTGCTATAATTGATATCAGTTTCTCAGAATTATATATGTAATTATATAATAGCTTTAGACTGTTTCTTTGAAGTACTCATTCACTGAGCGAGTAGGCTCACCCCTCTACTCACAATTTTTAGGGATATCACATGGACTTGAACAAGGTCATTGCATGAGAGTAGATCTGCCACAAGAGTTAAGTCTGAGTATAGTTAAGTTCAGTCGGTCCTTGTCACTCTAGGTCCTTGTAAAGAAATAAGAGAGAGTTGTAAATGATGATGTATAACATTATTGTTCTTTTAGCAATATATGCGAATTAGCAAGTCTTATGTACTTAAAAGTATGAGAAACATAATGAATGTTCATACATGCATTTTTTTTACTATTGAAATCAGATTAGAGAAATCAATGTTTAGATTCCCTTGTAAAGTTAGTTTATGTGGTTCTATGCGAGGAAACAAAGAGTTTGAAAAAGAAGAAAAAGTTAAGGGTGATCTTTGTATTACGTTAAATCCTCAATTTATGCCCTAATCTCATGATTAATGGTAATTGTGAGATTGGGGTGTAACAACTTGGTATCAGAGCTTAGGCTGATTTGTTATGGACCATTAAGTTAGTAAGTTAGATTCATAAGTGTGGTATATAGGAGATGTTATGATGTTAGCTCTGAGGATTTGAGTATTTGGATATCTTAGCCCCGTATCTGAGTACTTGGATCAACCAGTATCAAGCTACTCTATCTATTATTTCATGTATACCCTAGCCAGGTATACAGAGGAAGGATGGTCTAGAGAGGAACCTTAGAAATATTAGGGTTAGAAACAAGATAAGTAACATAAATAAAGAGCATAAATATAAAATGAGATAGAACTTTCATTTCATATTGTTGTTTTATTGGAGATGAATAGAAAGGCTCTTATATGTTTAAATTTAGATATTCAGTATTTTGAAATATATGTGGGTCTTTAAGATTTGTTGTACACTATGAAGTTGTAGCATTTATTGATTACATTCTTTGTATCAAGTGGACTAGAAATGATCTTTGAATGAGCTTTCCTAAGTGGATAAGTTTTCTTCCACACATTTGAGATGAATAGGAGTTGAGTAATCTTGAGTAGCTCTTGGCTTCAGGACTTTAGGGTCGGCCTGGTCCTGCTGACAGGATGCATTACTGGGATCTGATGACTCCTATTAGTAACATAACAAGAGTAAATTCTGGATAGATTAGATCCAAATTCTAGTATGAATGTATATACTCTAAGATTTTGAAGTATAAGGGAAAGACTGGGATAACTAAGAATCAGTTGGAACTGATATCTGAGATCCAACTTTGGGACCTCATATGAGAAACCCTTCATTGGGAATAAAGGAACACGACATAAGGTTTAGATTAAGTTTAATTATAAGTATTATATGAACTCTAAATATGAAATATGGAAAAGATATGAGAAAAGTATGTAAGGGCCAAGATAGTAAGATTCAATCATGAGTAATGGACTATATAATCGAGTATAATGTTTTATGTACTCCAAAGCAAAGGTAAAATAGAAGAAAAGAGTTAAGTAGACAATAAGTAAATATAAGTGAAGAGTATTCAGAAGAGTTAAATTAAAGAGAATTAGATGAACATGTAAATCATAAGACTAGGATAAGAAACTAAGTTAAAACAAAGACAAATTTTGGAAATGATGATCTTGATTAAGGAATGAGGGTTATGATATAATTGAGAGCATGGAATGTATACCTTTATTAATAAGTTTAATACATTCATTCTTACTGCCTTTGGATTCTAAATCTCTATAGAACAACAAACTAGTTTCTAAAAGAAGAACAAAGGTGTAGCTAAATAAATTAATAAGTCATACAAAGGTAGACTATATTCAGGAAGGAAAAACTTGATTGAAAGAGAAACTATGTTTCACCCATGCATGAGTTTTTTGATTTAAAATGAAGGATATGTAATGTATTAAACATGAGTTGAAACTAGTAGAGAGATTATTGATTTAGAATTTCAACTTCACATTAGTAGAAGGATAAAAAGAAATATGTGGAACATGGTATACATGATCATACACATGAATAAGCAACATGATCATAAGAAAGGAAAAATTAGAAGTTAAGGATGATAGGTGGAAGAGTAGTATATGGTAAGAGGATTATGGAAAGTAAAGAAGGGTTTGAAACATAATGGAGTAATATAGATTATAAAAGAAAGAGGTTGCGAGATTCAAGAAAGTGCTAATTAGTCAAGTATCCTTGTTGATAATTAATTAAAACTACATATGAGAAATGTATTATTGAATGTTTGAAGATAAGAATTCTAAGTCTCAAAATCATCTTCTCTTTCATATCTTCCTTAATGAGAGCAATGTGGGAATGAAGTGATAAGAAAATGAATCATATATGATGCATAACCACCGTAGTAGAGACATCTAGTGAATGTAATAATGACACACAATATGATGATGAAACCCTAGCAGGGTAATTGAGAATGTAATCTATTTGAATAGGTCAAGTAAGAGAAAGAAAATTCAATCGATAAGATAAAGAAGACTTTAGTAAAACTTGTGAGATCCAAAGTTTGAATTTCAAGTTAAGGGAGAAAAGTCACATCACAATAACACCATGCTTCTGATAAGGACCAAACCCTAGAATGTTTAGAGTTGTAGTAGTTCAAGGGATGTCAATAGTGATTTGACCTTGAATACTAGCATCTCTATAAAAACGAGATCATGATAATTTCACTATGAGAAGTAAATTAGCATTGGTAGTAATCCAGGGTTTAAAGGTAGATAAATAATATGGAAATGATTCGGAGTAAAGAGTAAGATATAAATTTGAAATGTAACAAGTGTGTTTTGAACAAAAGGAGAAATACAATATGAGTGAAGTGTGATATGAGATAAATGCTTGCAGTGATAACAAGAATGATGAATAATCTATTTGTACCTTGTATGTTTCAATTTTAGGAATGTTTAATCTACATGATTAAAATGAGAAGGATAAGTAGAAAAAAGTAAGTAGTAGTGAATGAGGAGAGAGATAAGAGAAAACAATGGCTTTTAGTAATATGTGAGTTTGCTTTTAGAAGTATAATTTGTTGAAGGTATATTAAGGGATGTAAATTGGTTCTACGTATGATTTCAGTGTACATGTGCAAGCAATATGTTAATTAAAGGTGTTTGATAGTTGTAGTCATTCATACCAATAATCCATATTAGTATTGTACAATTGTGGTATGGTGATATGGGTTGAATAATGATGGAACAAATGAAGGGTTACCCTGAATAAGGTAGTCTTACCTATTCACTCATATGAATAGAAGGGATGATAACCATGTTGTATTGATATGTAACCCTAATGAGGTATAGCTTGTTATACCTAGCTTTAATATAACTAAGTGATGGTAATTGTGTATGAATAGTCCTTGAATGACTAATACAATCATGGAGTACTTTGTTACTATTGTTGAAACCCAAGTATGCTATAACCTGATGGTTACACCTTGAATTATGTGTGGGTTCATACTTGAGAATAGTATGGAATGTGATGGTAATCCTTCACCTTATGCATCCATGATACAATAGGGATGTCGTGAGTAGTATTGTACAATTGATGTTAAATCTAGTCTTCCAACTCATGACTGCTTTGCTATTTGAGTAGCACAATAGTAAAATTCAAAAGAATATGGTGAGCTCTCTTTTGTGACTCAGAGGTAATATAAAACAATAGTACATATTGAGCCATATGAATTGAGATGGTTGGATCAGATTATCAATGTTGAGGTAACACCTCAAGAGTATGAAAATATTGAAATGGTTGCTTCTCTATCTACTCTATGATTGATTGTGGCATAGAGAATTTGTTTGTTATCATTGAGAACTGTTTTAACATGTTGTGATTAGAAAAGAAATAAAGGACTTAATGTTGAAAACTACATTCAAGTATAAAATACAAGAATGAAATGACATGTAAGATTTCAAAAGCTTAAAATAAACTTTGAATATACTTTGTTTGTGTATTTATGTTTTAGGGACAAAACTTTTTAAGGGGGTGAGAATTGTAATGACCACATTTGTGCTTAATTGGTAAACTAGGGTTTACCTGAATGATTACATGCTTGATTAGATTGAACATCATTTAGACTTGATTAGTGATAGTAGATCAATTGTGACATTTCAAACCTAAGAAGAAACTCTAACTATGATTTTAGTTTGAAGAATTAGGGTTTGAGAAATGTAAACCCTAATCGGAAAAAATTAGGGTTTTGATAGTACATGAATATGAAAATTGATTAGGATAGCAATGTGGTAAATGATTTTTCATATTTTCTACAAATTTTTTATTTGATTGTATTTTGTATATGATATGGATAACTCAATCATGCATATTGGAGAAAAATTTCAGAATATTTGAATGTTTTTTTAATGTGGTTCTCAGTCAAACTATACTTCGACCAAAATGCTGACAGAGTGCTTTTTAGCAGTGTAGTGTTTTATTTTTATTTATTTATTTCTAATTCCAAATGATATGAAATTTTAAATAGATATCTGACACTTAATCATAAACAATATATAAAATTTTCATAATTTTTGGTTTCACTTAGACCTTATCAGTAGATGAATTATAGTAATATTTTTATGACAGAAAATTCAGTTGAAATAAGAGAAAGTATAGTGAGGGGTCAATCTGCAATTGACCCAAGCAGCTCAATTGCTCTATATGGTCAACCTAACACACAAGGAGCTCTCATAATTCATGATTCATTCCAGAGAAACTAAATCCTAGAGAGAGAGGGAGAGTTAGGTTTGAGAGGAGAAAGTGGTGGAATTGCTGACCTAGCGTTTTGCAGTCTGAGGAATGATGAAATCATGTAAGTTTAGCCTCTTTGGATATAGTTTTATGGTGAATCTTCTCTCACATGTCAAGATTACGTCCCTCCTCTGATTTGATATGAAATGGTGTCAAAATTTCCCCTTTTCTCACTCTTTCTTCATAATCCCTCATTTTTAGGGTTTCCGAGTTGAAAGGAAGAAGAATCGGGTGAATTGCTAGGGATTTGATATGAGATTGAGATTTTCAGGGATGAGCTGCGTTTTTTAGGTGTTTTCAAACCTTAGTGTGAGTGGGAACTTTCTTTAAATAGTATATTTCACGAAAATTGGTTAAATTATCCATAATCTGTAATTGCTTAGTATGCGACTACAAACCCTGAATTGTGTGTTTGATCTAAGTTGTTGAAAAATGATATGAAATGGATTCTTCCTCTGTTTGGATGAATTTCATATGATAAAATCATATTATAAATGTATACAATACATCCTAATGAGAATTCCCTAAGTATTCGCAGAGGTTATAAGAGTAAACTGAAATATAGGGAATTTGTCTATGATTGAAATTGTTGTATAATTAAATAGAGAAATTTGTTTATCTGGATCCCCTTGGTTATGAATGATTGTTAATCAGAATTCATAGTACATATATATCAGATACTATCTTGGATTTCATTTATGGTGAATAGTGTTTGTTTGATATTTCAGTAAAGAGGGTGAAACCCTTGATGCGAGGAAAGTTGGATATTTGCAAATAGATATCGTGAAACCCATTTGAGCGGATTTTCTTGACATAATAGACTTTATTTATTCAATTTCATTATTTATGCATGTTATCTCAGTGAATGACATGGAAACCCAAATTCAGCTTAGTTCTAAGGTTTGATACATATATTGATTTTATATGATTTGTTGATAGTAGCCTTTATTTAGTGAATGTTTATGTCGCATGAAATCCTTATGAGAGCCATGTGATAAGTGAATGAGGTAAATGAAACCCTAAGGATAGGGTGTTCAATGAATCAAGTATTTTGATATCAATGTTCTCAGTTTGAGATGTGGTGATGCACAACTCAAGATTTGGGTTGAGGTGCACGTTTTCCAAGAAAGTACAAATAATTTACAGGTGCAAATGATGATTACTCGTATGTCAAGTAATTGTCTTATCATTGTATTAAGAAGTTCAATTGTATGATTCTAGTGTATAAAGTATCAAGTGAACATGTATTCTATTATTTAAGAATTTTAGTCTGCCTACAGATATAAAATGTTGATTTCTCAATATATTACATTGTTTTGAGTATATTGCTCTGCCAAGTTCAGAATGATATTCATGTTGTGTTATAAACTTCAAATAAATAGACATAGTACGATAAAGATACCATCTTCAAGTATAAGTAAGGGAAAAGATACAATATAGTAAGAGCTTTCCAAGAATAATAAAATAATAGACTTAGGTGCCCTGAACACCATAGATTCCCTACGGGTGTCTGCACTGTAGGGAGGAAACGATCCACCCTGGAAGCGACCAGTATACGAGGATTAGATCACACCCACAGAGCGTGCGGGGAGACGAAGCCCTTGAGGAAGTCTCCTAAGAGAATATAGGTTACCCAACATGAACCGGAGATCCTTGTGGTAACCCAGAGGTACCCACAGAGCAAACCAAGATGAGGCCCACAGAGCATCTCAGACCCTCCGCCTATGTACTCAGCCTAGAAGGAGAGGTCCAGTTAAAGTGCAGCTATTTAGCTGCCTTAGTCAGACGTGACGGTTTGAGTCAAGCAGACCCAGATTCTGTTTTAGGCTTAGCTTTTGGGGTTTTAAGCTAAGTGTTTTATGGTGAGATTGTAGTTCGCTACGAGTCTTCACATGTAGAGTACACTGCATATGATCAGGGCATAAGCTAAAATATGATAATATAAGTTTTAAAGAGTTTCTTATAAGTAAGAAAGGCTAACAAAGATTTGAGTACAGTTTCCCAGCAATTATTCTTTGTATGTTTCTGAATTTTTAGTTCTCTTTGAAATTAATCAAGCATGCTCATATATTGATTTGCTCTTGTTGATATCTAGATATCCTGCCATATTTATGATTGTAAATGATCAATCTCTTTAGAGCTTATTGCTACTATAATTGATATCAGTTTCTTAAAAGTATATCTGTAATTATATCAGAGCTTTAGACTATTTCTTTGAAGTACTCATTCACTGAGCGATTAGGCTCACCCCTCTACTCACAATTTTTAGGGATATCACATGGACTTGAACAAGGTCATTGCATCAGAGTAGATCTGCCACAAGAGTTAAGTCTGAGTATAGTTAAGTTCAGTCGATCATTGTCACTCTAGGTCCTTGTAAAGGAATAAGAGAGAGTTGTAAATGATGATGTGTAACATTATTCCTCTTTTAGCAATATATGTGAATCAGCAAGTCTTATGTGCTTAAAAGTATGAGAAACATAATGAATGTTCATACATACTTTTTTTTACTGTTGAAATCAGATTAGAGAAATCAATGTTTAGATACCCTTGTAAAGTTAGTTTATGTGGTTCTATGTGAGGAAACAAAGAGTTTGAAAAAGAAGAAAAAGTTAAGGGTGATCTTTGTATTACGTTAAATCCTCAATTTATGCCCTAATCTCATGATTAATGGTAATTGTGAGATCGGGGTGTAACACTTGCAGTGCAAGTAAAGTCACTCCTCAAAGATTACTTACAAGCATTTCGGGAACACCACTAAGCCCTATAGATAGGGACCCTTGGTCTCACTATTGAGACATCTCATTTTCTAGTGGCCATGAAGTGATGATGTGATTTCCAATTACCATTGAAGAAAATGAATGTCCTAGTCTATATTCTTCATTGACCATCTACTCCTAAATTTATAAAAGTGATTTTCAATAGAAGGAATATCTGAAGAGTGTTGATCCATATTCATTTACCACCCACAAAGGAAGGAGTCAATCTATGGCTTCTATTCCCATCAATCACCTCCAATGATCATCTTTGACCATCTACAATCAACAGGACACCATAAACCAAAGGTGGTTGAAGGTACATTGGGTTTTCTACAACCATATACTCCTTCTGCCATCATTGACCATCAATAGAGGGATATCTACAGCACCATGTAGTGGTTTGATAGGATCCACTTGCCTTATATTCATTCTCCTCCTCCATCCCCTATTTCAGTCAATGAGCATCTATAATTGTAAATATATCTTGTCCCTCGTTAGCATGAGTGGATGAATCCATGACCTTGGGTTGGGAGTTGCCACCAGGCCCTCCCAACCATCTAAATACTTCTTATATATTATATATACATATTATTGGCATGTTCATTTCCTTGTTTTGTTCCTTTTGTGTGCTTGCATTCTTATCTACCATCTTGCAACATCTAATTTGTTACAAATTTGAGAGAGTGTGTTAGGTGAGATCTATAGCAAGGAGATACATGAATGCATCAGAGTTTTTTTATCATCTAAGATAATGATCATATGGTTGTATATTTGGTTGTTTGGTTGTCATACTGAGAGAGAGGGATGCTTGTAATTTAGATCTTATCTTGAGCTCAAGAAAGGAAAGAATAGACATAAACGATGATGGCTCACTAAATATGATAAGGGTATGAATTGGGTTTGAGTTTTTACATATATAGTGAGTATTCTTGGTAGGTGAAACCCAATCCAAGTTCCATTATGTTGGTATGTATGCCCAGAAACCCAATCATATGATGATTGGTATGTGGCATTAAATACTTTATTTGATAATAAAGGTAATTTTGTCTATTATGTTTGTCTTAGCATGAGATGATGAGACAGACATAGTATATGTCTAAAGAATGTTGTTACTCGATGAAGTATGTCTTCAAGTATGTGACTTGAACAATGAGATCATATGAATGTTAAGAGTATGTACATTCTTGTTATATCCCTAGTCAGATATTACTGTGGAAGCAAAATAGACAATAGTAATAGATAAGACTAGAGTGTGTGATGACTGGTGACAGAGTCTCATTAGTCATGACATGTAATATCAAGTCAAGCACACAGGTACATGTTAGAGAATAGTGTATGGGATAGACCCACCATGAGAGTGATACATGGAGACCATGGAATGGTAGTCAAATCATCTCTCATAGTGATAGTGGTGATTGTGGTTCTTAGACTTGAAGTCACTACATTCATCACAAGTCATTCATGTACTTTGACATCATCCACCATGGTCCTGAATAAGGGTCTATAAAGGTGATGTCTGGGTTCACTATGACACATGGGGATAGAATGTGAGTGATGTAGATGGGATTTGTCCCTCCTACAGGAGATTGACATCTAGAGACTCTTGATAAGAGAGAGTGAGAAATGTATGACCATATTCACGTGACTAAATATGTGAACTCTTGTGCATCTCCTGCAATCTGCTCTAATTAAAGGAACATGGATTGAAAGTTGATGGGATGACGAGTCTATGCCTCAAGTTCAATCCGGGTATCAGAGACAAAGGAACTATATGATCACAAACTGTAGGTTGAAGTTGTTCTCCAACTTTCTAAATTACTTGGGTAGCAATGATGTGTTACTAGACCACTCATTGCTTGTGATGTCATAATTTGTTATGGACATTCACTACCAACATAATTCTAGACCTATAGGGTCACACGCATAGGATACACTTAGATTAAAGGAGTATATTCATGAATGATGTTTATATTGATTACTAAAGTTGTTTAGGTATTCAATTGAACAACTGAGGTTAAACTTTGATTGACTATACTCTGAACCAACCGATTCAAGTGTTGAACCAATCGGTTGGAGTGTTAGGTCAATTAGAATCAACATTAGATGATCAATGGACGAATCATGGTGTGAAATGAACGGTTCACATAGTGAATCTGAGCGGTTCACTGGTCCCAACTGACTGGTTCATGGGATGAACTGCCCGGCTCAATGATCAATTTTATGTGATCAAGGATTGGTGTTGACATCATGTTGTGTACTAAACGTACATTGAATACCAATATGATTCAAAATAGGAAATTGCACGAACCGACTAGTTCATGGAAAGAATTGATCGATTGGGTATGCAAACCAACCAGTTTTCTATGTCTAGGTTCTAGAAAAGTCATGAATTTGACCCTTTTGACTCTCACACAGACTAGGAACCCTGACCCTAGCCTCTCCTATAAATAGAGGGGTACTGGGGGATTCTCAAAACATAACAGTTACTCTAACAATTGTTTTCCTCTCTGGTTGTGGTAACCAATGGTGAGCCCAATAAAGTCCTACCTGATAAAGGGAGGGATAGCAAGGGAGAGACAATTGTGGGAGAGTGTATCAACTCTAATAGGTTTACATTCAAAAGGGACAAATCCTTTCTGTTGGCTCTGGTAGTGCAACATCAAGTTCCCAATGGTCTGTGTGGACTTCTCTAGAGGTGGGATGCTTCTGCCACTAAAAGAACTCCATAATTCTCCATCGGTGGTGGCCAGACCAAGAGGCCATTGATGATGACTGCTTGAGTGTTGGTGAAGAAGGATCATGTTGCTACCTGGAGAAGAAGCTCGTTGATGCTTGGAGAAGAAGTATGGTGTTGCATCAACAGTTTTCATTGGACTTATTCTAGGACTAAGTATAACTCTTATTATCTTCCTTCTTAGATTCATTATTATTGACACGGTCTTGATGTTAAGGGGAATCAGGCTTTATTTTTTTTTGTCGCTTATCCGTCTCCCCAATTTCCCTATAGTAGTATCATAGCCACATCAATTTATGGTGTACCTAGATTTAAATCGATATGATCATATTTACTTTATTGCATATGATGCAAATATTAAACTATTAAAGTGCATATTCAATTAAATTCCACATACGAATCCACAAACTAATAAATATATATGATATATATATGCAATTTACACACATTGCCCTAAAATCAGTTTTGATGGTAGATGTTAAGCATGGTTGTGGTCATAACCCTAGATATGTGTGCACATGGTTGTTCATTCCTATATATAGATATATATATATATATATATATATATATATATATATATATATATATATATATATATATATATATATATATATATATATATATATATATATATATATGGACTTGCATACCAAGCCTCTCTTCTCCTTTTCAAATATAAATTAATGATCTTCTTCCTATTTCCCCTCGAATGTAACTCGAGGTTTTCCCTTTTACAGTGTAATAAGAGAAGGATAGTTTTAACTTATACTTTGTTGTGAGAAGACGTTTTGCATAAGATAAACCAACCGGTTCATGAGATGAACTGATTGGTTCGTAAGACGACCTGATCAACTGGAGGATTGAGGAGGCCAATCGATAGGAGGACGAACCGATCGACTGGTATCCCAACCGACCAGCTGGAGGAGTCCAGACATTGCTTGAAACTGAAGACCATATGACTGTTTCAAGAGACCAACTGAGTGGCCAAAAGGCGGGTCGATCGATTCAAGAGTTGAACCGATCAAGCCAGATTGGTTCGAGCACAGATCTTTATCAACAATAAGTTGCATATGATGTGGACCTTAGGTGTGCATTGATCAGGGATTTTAGGTTGAAGTTGTTCTCTAACTTTTTGAATTAGTTGGGTAGCAATCTAGATATCGCTCATTGCTTGTGATGTCATAATTGGTTATGGACATTCACTACCAACGTAATTTTGTACCTATAGTGTCACACCATAGGATACACTTGGGTTAAAGGAGTATATTCACGAATTATGTTTATATTGATTACTAAAGGTGTTTAGGTATTCAATTAAACAACTGAGGTTAAAAATTGATTGATTGGACTCTGAATCGACTGATTCAAGTGTTGAACCAATTGGTTGGAGTGTTAGGTTAATTGGAATCAATATTAGTTGATCACTGGATGAACCAGGGAGTGAAATGACTAGTTCACAGGTCCCAAATGATCAGTTCATGGGATGAACCGCCCAATTCAATGGTCTATTTGATTGGATCAAGGATTGGTGTTGACCTCATGTTGTACATAAATCATACATTGAATTCCAATGTGATTCAGAATAGGAAACTACATGAACCGACCGGTTTGTGGCAGAAATCGATCGGTCGGGTATGTGAATCGACCGGTTTTCTGTGCACATGTTCTAGAAAATTTGTGAATTAGACCCTTTTGACTCCCGCACAGATCAGGAACCCTGATCATAGACTCTCCTATAAATAGAGGGGTATTGAGGGCTTCTCTGAACAAAATTGTTGCTCTGACAATTTTTGTTCTCTCTCATTATGGTAACCAATAGAGAGCTCGAGAAAGTCCTACCCAATAAAGGGAGGGATAGCAAGGGAGAGACAATTGTGGGAGAGCATATCAACTTTAGCAAGTTGATGTTCGAAAGGGACAACTCCTTCATGTTGGCTCAGGTAGCGCAATGTGGAGTTCTCAGTGGTCCGCATGGACTTCTCTAGAGGTGACGGGCTTGTACTACTAGGAGAACTCTGTCAACCGTCATATGTGGCGGCTAGACCATGAGGTCATTGATGATGATTGTTGGAGTGTTGATGGAGAAGGAGTGTGTTGTTTCCTAAAGAATAAGCTCACTGCTACTTGGAGTAGCACGATACTACATCAAGAGTTGTCGCTAGACTTTCTTTAGGACCATGTAGAACTCTTGTTACCTTCCTTCCCAGATACATTGTTATTGACGCTTCTTGTTGTTAAGGGGAAATGGTTTTAAATTTTTTGTTTTTGATGCCTTATCTCCCCCCCCCCCGGATTTCCCTACACATTAATCATATCTTAACTTTTTTTTGGGAAATTTAGGAGCTTGAATACTATTATCATCCTATTGTTTGTTAAATTAGTTTGTATTTCTTATTTCTTTATTTTTTTTACTTTGTTCCATAAGGAACACCTAAACCAACTTTTAGAATAGACTTAGATAAGATAATATTAAGGGTCCAACATCTCACCAACCTTGTCCTTGTGTTCAACCCCATCTACTACTACAAAATGGGTATATCAATTTGGGAATATCAAGGTGTCGGGTTATAAATTTTGAAGTGTAAACCCTAGGATCCAATTCATTATGCATGTATTTTGGACCCATGTCCAAATTCAGTCAGGTGGGAAGTTTTAAATATATTAGTTTCAAAGATTTTTTGGATGACAAGGTTATGTACATAACATCTCATCTTCTAGAACTTCCCAATAGTATGTGATGGTAGAGATGTGCAGGACAATGCATTTTGATAGAAGAACTCGACGCCTTATGCTATCTCTAATATATTGTTCACCATACTAATTGCAAATAGATATCCATGAAATATTATATGGATAGATGTCCAAAGTAGACTATTTTTGTACCTTTGGCTCAACTTGTCAGATTTTAGCAGTAGGGTATCAAGATAGGTTTGAAACCAAGTCAATTGAAGCCTTCTTTCTAGGGTACTCTCCAACAAGTAAAGCATATAGAAATTTTTTGTCATAAATTGGAAATAGTTGAAGAATAGATTCACATAAATTTAATCAAATTCACATAAAGGTAAGTTATAGGCATGAACCCCAACATGAGAATCTCATGCTTAAACCTAACACTGCAAATATAGTAAATCAAGAAATTGATCCAATATGATTCCATCTAAAGAATCACATTTCCCAATATACTTATAGGCTCATTAAAAATCACCATTTTTGGTTGATTATATGTGATCATAAAGATATGGTTAAAACTTGATCTTCATTACATGAAATTTTGACATGGCATTTGAATCCAAATATGATCCAACAATCATTCATGATGACCTTGGTGATGAATATTGGATCTTATCCATGTAGGATGAACTAAATTCATTTGACAAAGGTAAAGTTTTGGACTTAGTTTCTAGACCAAAAGGAAGGATAGTTGTTGGATACTCTAGGCATTGGTTAGCCAATTTGATATAAATATTTTCCAATGGATGTCAAGAATGCATTCTTAAGACAATAATCAAAGAATTGATGTATTCAAAAGCCTAATTTTGAAATATAAATATTATGTTTATAAATGTGAAAAGAATTTATATGGAATAAAATAAGGTTTTAGAATATGGTTTGAGTGGCTACAAATGTTTTTGGATGGCAGTTCTTTTGTATCCAGAAACATTGATTGTGTTATATTTCTTAAGTAAAAGAGTAATGTCTCGTTCCTTAAGAGAAATGATAACTTATTGATTATCATATAGATTTATGTTGATGATATTGTCCTTATTCTAATGACATTATCTTCAGGATGAATTTTTTAATTTTTAAAAATTGATCAAAAAAAGCTTAATGGGAGGTCTTCCTTTCTTTGTTGGTTTTAATATTAACAAACTACAACGTGGATTTTTGTAAATCAGGAGTTAAAAATAAAATATCTTTTTGAAAACTCGAGATGGTATATGAATGGAGATGAAATATGTCTATGGAAATATCTATTAAAATCAATACAATAAAAAGAAAGCATTTGTGTATACTCATCTTTATAGAGGCATGATTGGTAGGTGTAACATCCCAAAAATATTAAGCACTTTGGCTCAAAATTTTGTGAAAATATGTACTTTAATGAGAGTTAATAACAAGAGTGTCTTTTATGACAATTATATATCAAATAGAATTCACATTATCAAATACAAAGTTTAGAAAATGTTAGGCCTATTATGTTATAATGGGGAAATGTCTCGATTGGTGTAGAAGATCCAAGTTTGTTTTGCCACTAAATAATATGGAAGGTAATTATGAATTTTTATGATAACCAATTAAGTTGGTTTTGATAATATATCAAATTTATTTTATCTCAAAGTTAGAATATTCAAAGATGATAAGCAATTAGTTTTAACTTTCGAATTTGGTACATAAAATATGATCATGTGATTTATTAGAAATTATTGAAGTTTACATGATATTAATTCATTACAAAGTTTCTAGTATTCAAATAAAGAATCTAATTACATATTAATTATCTAGAATCAGATTACATTGGTCGTTAAATTTTTTGTCGCATTTAAGAATTGTTAGAATGCCTAAATAATTTTTTTCATGATCAGGGGAAACCCAGTCCTCCATGTGAAGGCCCAGATAGCACGAATGGTAAACTTGGGAGACTCGTGCACCCACACACTGGTATCTCAATAAGTCACATCAAAGGCCAGCTGACATTGTAGGAAATCCATTTCCAAGTAGCACTTCTAGTTGGAGATGGGCCCCATGTTGCATGCCTAAATTTATTAGAGAAAATATTGCCACATATCTCTTATAGACCATGACCCCAGTGGTTAACTTATGGTTGGGAGGGAGGTGTCCCTTAAGTTTAGCAGAGGTTGTTGCTTCGGCACCTCTTATGCCATTTCTAAAGCCGAACAATGGGATTCATCCTATCATAGTGGGTATCATTTGGAGACATTTGGTGTCCAAAGTTGTCATTCTAGGAGTGGGTAAAGTTATGTCTAAGTATCTTAATGATTTCTAGTTTAGCATCGATGTATAGGGCAGTGTAGAGGATATATTACACAACATTAAGAGAGAGTTAAATGAGCATCATGAAAATGGGTCTCTTTGTATGCTCACTATAGATTTAACTGATGCTTTCAACATGGTGGATAGGACGGTACTGCTTCATGAAGTGAGGTGTAGGTGTCCTTTTATTTCCTTGTGGGTGGAGTTTTTTTACGATCAGGAAACTAGGTTTTACCTCTAAGACGAGCATATTTGGTCAGCCATTGGCATCCAGCAAGGTGACCCCTTACAGACACTTCTTTTTGCCCTTATTCTTCATCCTCTTTTCTGTGAGATCAAAGACAACTATAAACTTCTTCTCCATGCATGGTACCTTGATAATGGGACTATTATTGGGGACACAAGAGAGACGGCCAAGGTTCTTGACATCATTCAGCATAGTGGTCCAAGTTAGGGTCTCGAACTAAATATTTGCAATACTTAGCTTTTTTGTCCTACATGTGATAGTTGGGAGCTTCACAAAGGGTTGTTCCCTATAGATATTGGAAGGACACTGCTTGGAGTGAAATTACTTGGAGGAGCCTCCAGTAGAGATAAAGGTTTATTAAGGGGTTGTCTATGCAAAGGGATATAAAGTCTGATGAGATTATAAAGCTCCTTCCACAGTTGCATGATCCACAAAGTGAGCTCCTTCTACTTCGTTCTTGCATGGGTATTGTGAAGATTTTATTTGGCCTTAGGATATGTCAATCTATTCGCATGGAGAAGGTAGAAACATGCTTTGACAAAGGATTATGAGGATCCATTGAGGACATAGTTGTTTGTGGAGGTCCCTTCTTTAGTGACCTTCAATGGTGTGTGGCTTCCTTACCCATCCGTCTAGGTTGCTTGAGGTTGTACTCGGCACTAGAGGCCTCCTCATATGCTTTCGTGGATCCCAAAGCCAATTCATGGGTGCTTCAGGATCATATTTTACAAGATAGTGGGATATGCAACATGGACTCTGATTTTTACATTGATTTGGATTCTCTTAGTGTTATAATCCCGACTTTTGACCTTAGCAGTTTTAATAATAAGGACACCATCCCCCTAAAGCCCAAAATACTTTGACGAGTGCCCTTTTTAACGAAGTTATTAGAGATATGAAAGTCAAGTTTGACATCACTACTAGACTAGAAGCAATTTTTAGGTGTCTACAAGTTGATCATGCTCAGGATTTTCTTCTTTCTATACCTATTGATGGGCTAGGTTTGCATATGTCACTAGTGGAGTATCGCTCTATCCTTAACCATTACCTTATGATACATTTATTTCCAGTTGATGAGGTTTGTCTAGTTTTTTGTAAGGCATGCTTGGACACTTTTGGGGAGCATGTATTTCATTGTAAGGAGATACCTGGTTTCAAGTATAGACATGATCATGTTCGAGATGTTCTCTATGATATAATTAGACACACAGTAGTTGTTGCCAAGAAAGCAGCACATGTGAATTTTTTGACTGATCCACATGAAAGGAGATCAACACTTAGACTAGCTAACATTTTGATTTTTGATTACATTGGAGGTAAACATGCATGCATGGGTCTAACTAGGGTTTCCCCACTAGGGGGATTGGGAAGTGGGGATTTTGTCGTAGGATTTGCGACACTTAAAGCCACCTAAGCCAAAGTAGTCAAGCGTGAGAAAATGTGTGTCAATAATAAATGTGTGTGTATTCCCTTTGATTCGATATTTTTGGGTTTTTAGCTCCAGATGTTGTGGAACTTCTTAAAAGGGTTCAAAAAGTTATACATATTAATGTTATTACCCCTAAGTCAATGGATGTTGTGTTTTGTAGGATAGGTTTTTCCATCCAAAAAGGTTTGGTGACACATCTTGTTGTTTGTCTACCCTCCATCTCAATGTATTAAGAAATCATATTATTAATTGGATATTCCTTTTCTTCTAATGGTGCATAATGCGATCTTTTAAGAGCCATTAGATCTGGGCGGGTTGGAATATGCTTGATCCTATCTGTCATCACTTGTCTCCTATAGTCCTTTGTTTTTGTGTGGAGCGCGAGTAACATCTCGGCCAAGACTCCACATTTTACCAACCACTCTCTCTCTCTCCCACTACTCACAAAAAAATCCAATTTTATCTCAATGACATGTTGCACTTTCTAATCCGATGATGCCTAGTTCAAGATCTAGGTCTCCCTGTATAAAAGAACACCCCATGTTGTCATTCTCTTAGGTGGCACATCTCACACATGCATGTCAGTGCCTTCTTGTGGGAAAATGGTGTCCTAAAGACATCCACATCAATCCCTTTTTATCCTCCTCATAGTTTAATTTCACTCATATAGTCCCTACACCTTGCAACCTAGACGTCATCTTTATCAGAGCTTGTCGGAGCTCTCTTCGAGCAAGTTCCATCGCAGACAAATTGATTGGGTAGGCACATTCCTGGAACCATTGTGTAACTTTCCTATAAAATGAAAAATCCTTATTATATGTGTTAAAAAAAATGCAATGGACTCTCTTTATAGGATAAGAGAGTAGATAATAAATAGAACTAGGAAGTATGAAATAAAAGAAAAAGGCTAAAGACAAGACAAGTCTAAAGCCCATAAAAATAAATAACATAACATAACATGATAAAGCATGCATACTAATACTCCCCCTCAATATGGAGCATAGATATTAGTTGTGCCTAGCTTGTCCACAAGGGTAGTGAATATGGCCTTGGGAAGAAGTTTTGTGAAGATGTCAACAACTTGATCAGAAGTGTGAGTATATGGAGTAGAGATATTTCCACACAAGACAGCCTCTCTGATGAAATGGAAATCCACCTCAATATGTTTAGTGCGATCATGAAATGTTGGATTTCTAAAATGCATATAGCACCCTTGTTTTCATAATACATAGGAATAGGATTGGGGTCAAAAATATCAAACTCCTTCATAAGATCGTGGACCCATAACAGTTCACAAGTAGTATGAGCAATAGCTCTATGCTCATCTTGTGTAGTAGAACGAGTGGCTACAGTTTGTTTCTTGGGGTCCAGGTAACAAGATTACCTCCTTCAAAGGTACAGTAACCATAAGTAGTTTGTGGTCTATCCTACTGCATGCATAATCTGAATTAGAATACCCTATGATTTTACAGTGCCCATTATTTCTATAGAATAATCCTTTTCCTATGGAATTTTTCAAATATTTTAAAATATGACACACATCATCCCAATGTCATTATCTGGTTTTATCTAGGAAATTATTGACTAAGCCCACTGTAGAAGTGATATCATCCCTTGTCACAATTATATGTATAAGTGTACCAACTAATCAGTGATGTTATTGGTTATCTAGGTATGGAGGAGAAGTATTATCATCCCATTTGGTATTAGGACCCAAGGGAGTAGTAGGGGGTTTTTATCCAAGAATTCATGTTTCCAATAAAAGATCAAGGACAAATTTCCTATAAGATAAGAAAATACCTAAGGAGGAGTGAGAAACTTCGATACCCAAAAAATATCTTATTTTCCTAGATCTTTAGTGACAAACTATTTTTATAGATACTCTTGACTAGCCTGGATGTCTTCTTAATCACTCACAGATAAAAATATATCATCAACATAAACAATTAGAATAACAAGGCCATGTGAAGTTTTCTTAATGAACACTAAGTGATTAGAATGAGAGAGGAAAAAATTGAATTTCTAAAGGATACTACTTAGTTTGTCAAACCAAGCATGGGGACTCTATTTCAGTCGTTAGATCACTTTGCACAACCTACATACTTTGAATCACTCCCATGAGCAACAAATCCAGGTGGCTGTTATGTATACCTCGTCATGTAGATCACCATATAAAAAGGCATTTTTAACGTCTAATTGAAATAGAGGCCAATCACAATTTACAACAATAGATTTAAGAACACGAACAAAATTCAAATGAGAAAAAGAAGAGAAAATATCAAAATAATCCACTCCATACACTTGAGTATAGCCTTTGGCAACAAGGTGAGCTTTCAATCATGCAATTGTGCCATCTACTTGATACTTTATAGTAAAGATCCAACGACAACCGACAGGCAAGGAATCGAAAGGGGCATTGACACGTGTTTAACGTGCGCTATACGCAAGTGAATGTATCAAGTAATACAGGCCTAGTAAGGCCCGAGTCGAACATAGGGAAATGGATTCCGAGATAATACTACTAACTATGATCTGATCAGCTAAGCCAGTAAAAATAGTTGAGTTGGGTTGATTGAGTAAAACTGAATGTAAAAATGAAGTAAGATTAAATACTAACTCAGATTTAAGTGAATTCCTCATATAACACTACAATTAACTCCACACACACTAATATTGATTACCCCTATCCCTAGATAAATAGCATGTAGTAAGAATTACCCGCTCCCGTAGTGTAGTTCACTACTTATTCTAATGGCAATCCCATTTCTATAGTAATTGGCTGATTAGGTAGGTGCTTTATTATCGATCTCTGGGTTTCTCCTCCCATTTACACTCCACTTTTCCCAAAGGGCAAAGTAAACAGGTAAATCTATGTTTTTCCAACCCTTAACATATCTCCCGAAATGATTGAGGGTCTGATAATCTATATATGGTGATCAAGCATAAACAGATCAAGATAATTTCATAGATTTATATCTAGAAAATAGGGATAAAGATGATATTAATGCATGAAAGTAAAATACAATGCATATCCAGGATACTCCTGGATCCTAAGGAATGAAGGGGTTTAGTCTTGCATGTTTTCATTGACCAATACATGGTAGAGAAAGAGAAAATGTGGAAAACATTAGAAATCCAAGGTAACCCCTGGAGAATAGTTGATCTGGTGATAACCCTTCGACGCACGTGTAATCTGCTATCTTTCATCTATATAATCACCACCAGAGGTGCTCGAATCGTCCCAGATGAAGCCTTTGGTCATGTTCTCTCCTCCCCTCTCTCTAGCGTCATGCAACGGAAAATGGTTGAGTCCCACAGGTCTGGTTGTACTCCCCTCAAGTCATAGAATCCACTTAGGGTACAAAATAATGCTAGTTGTTGGATTAGAGTGTTGCCTTTGGATTTTCCTGATTGGGCAGACCCGGTACTACCGACTTTTTAGTTGATACTACTGAGTTGTTGGTTGTCGGTAGTATTGAGTCTGTGTGAGTTTTCTAATTTGTTACTGATGTGAAGTTGATACCACCGACTTTGAGTGTCGGTAGTATTGAGTCTGTGAAACTCTATTGTACTTGAAATTGCACAAGAACGTACATAAGCACTTGGGATCAACTTTAAACTATTTCAATTAGTAAAAATCATATAATTTGATGCATTTGGATAGAATAGGCTAATGATATCATTTCATGCATAATTAATCAAATAAATGGCAAATATATATATAAAACTAAGGAAAATATGCCTATGAAAATGACTAAAAACCCATGCATCAAACTCCCCTAAGCTTAAATGTTTCTCATCCTTGAGTAAGACTCTCTTAGATCTTTTGATATAAGTAAGAAGAATAATGTAACACGTGAACTCTTTTCTTAATCATGTCCACCAAACAATCCCTAAACCGGCCTTCAATGACCATTGAACCAATAACTGTTATAAAGCAACCAAAAATTTCCATAAATGTTGTCCACCTTTTGATCAATGAACACTATCAAGAAAGCAGTTAATATCGTAATTATTCAGGCATTTGCTTGGTGAATTATGTGATTCCCTATTTTCAAATAATTTCAAATAAAAACAATTTCTCGTTTAATATATCAGTTTAGTAAGTATTTCTTCTCTACATTTATAATAATAAATTGCTCTTTCCTAACTACCAACTAATTGGAAGCAGATCTCCTTATAAAAATGGATGAGGAGACAACTCATTTGGGAAGCCTACCAATAAGAGCAATTGATGGTATGAAATGGGTGGCAATTGAAGAATCACAAGTTCATCCAACTTATTTATGCATAAGTATGATGAACCTACATGAGTGAAAATACTGTCATGCATGAATCCTAATGCCTAATGTCTTTCTTTTGTTCTATAAAATGATGCATGTGTCAAGCAATCTCATCAATAAATGAGACTAACAGAAGAAAATAAAAGAATGCACCATGTGGATTACTTTACCTCTTCAAGAAAGGTTAAGGCATACTTTCTCCCTCAAAAACTCTAAACATTGACAAACTTCATATTATTTTTTCTAGCCCATGTTTTTTTATTTTTTTTCATTTCATCGTGATTGAGTGTATGCTTGGGATTTCATTTCATACTATTTTGTTTATATGTGGAGGTGCGCCCCTTCACTTCAATCTTCATAAATTGAGACTAAAATCCTCATGGGAAAAAATAATTGAATGTTATGGAATGTATGTAATCTACATGAAATTGTTACGCAACTAAGATGGTATATATGCACTAAAATTGTTCATGCTTACCAATGGAACTTTTTTTTCGAATGCCATCAAAGAACAACTAGCTTATCATGTCACCTATTATTTTATGACATACAATCAAAAGGAAATAAATTGGATTACTCGTTCATCTTGAGATAGTGAGTCAAAATGGATGACAGAAATGGAAGGAATCATGTAACTAAGAGACAATGTCTTTCATAAGATTATGATATGTTCCTCTCTAATGACATGTGCATAGGGTAATCTTAAGGTTTCTTTCTTAGATTTCCATTTAAGATCTTGTTAAAGGTTTATCAACTTAGGCTCAAAAACATCTTCATTCACAGTCCAAGGTTGATTTAGATGTTCATTCATATCCTCTGTCCGAAAGCTAACTAATCCAAACACTCCTCAAGTGGTGTTGCAGAAAGATTTTGCAAATAAGCTATAAGGATGTGACCATTTCCTTGCAAAAACACCTATGAGTACAATCTATTCAATATAAGAAACCATGCATCTACTACTCCACGTTTACACTAGATAGATGTGGATCCTATAATTGTATACCTAAAATAAAATAAAGCAACTAAAATAAGATAAAAATAAAAACTAAGATAGATGGTTGTTCCAACACCCCCCACCAAGCTTGAATATGACTATGTCCACATAGTCAACATTCTAACTTAAGAAGAAGAATGGTAGTACCATGCTCAGAATGGAGGAGGTGGTGGATGTGGCATGTTGGGGTCATGGGGAGGAAACATCCCCTAAAAAGACAGATTTGATAGCGGCATTTGTGGTGGCTGTGGATATCCTCCAAAGTACCCCTAGTTCCAGTAATGGTCGAAGAATGGTTGATCATATTGCACCATCCTCCGTAGGCGCATATGTACATTCTCTTGGTTGTCCAAGAGAAGACGTTCATTCTCATATATTGACTGCTAATTTTGGTACATCCATCCTTGTATCTCCTTTACACCAGCCAGCATCACCTAATGTTGTTGTTGTCCTGTCTGAATATCCTACAGCATCCCATATATACATGCCATGTCATACGAGTCATGATCCTCTTGATAAGGGAGCAGGGTAGATGAACTCGAGGCAGCATAGGTGCAGGCCCATTTGCACGGGACCACTCTACGGGTAATGGGGATGGTGGGCTCCACCTCCTCAATGTCATTGTCGGAGTCAATTGGTTGATCGATGTCATCATGGGCTGCTTCTTCGGCTTGATTGTTGTCTTCACCATCGTCGATCGACCACCTAAGATGCTAGACTCCTTAGAGATTAAAAGCATGGTCGGGAAGGCTATTCTCCCGGTACTTCCTCCCACCGTGCAACTTGCATGCACCGTGTTATAGTGTAAGCTTAGGATTCCTACCTTCTGGAAGTGTTGGAGATCCAACCTCTTCAAAGACACCACCGGTGTGAGAGTAGACAGGTCAAGATGGAGGTACAACATTATAGGGGTAATCAGTCCCCCAAAAACAATTGGCACTTTCCTCTGCACCATGTGCCTAACTGTGACCATATGGAGGAGGAGGAAAGACCCAAAGTTAATGAGATCTCCCTCCAACAGTTTGTAGAGGAAGAAGAGCTCCGTCTTTTTTACCTTCCCTTGAGCTTGGGCAGAGTGGGAAAAGATGGTGTTGGTGTAGAGGTGATGTAGAATCCGAGCAAAAGGATGCTCAATGTCAGTGATAGAGTTGATGTCCCAACTGATGCAAAACCTTCTGGCACCTTATTCAACCACTCCCATGCAAGGTCATAATCGAAGTCAGAGGGAGCAGAGCGTTCTGGGACATGACTCCAGTTGAAGATGTGGTTGAATGCCCACAAGGTGATGGAGTGGTTGGTGTTGAAGAGGCAGAAACTAACTTTGCTTTCCCTTCATTCACCTCCTATTTGTTGCTTGGGGGTGACAAGGACCAATAGTGAAGCCAAGAACTCACAAATGAGTTCTGAGTAGGTTGGCCACTCCCTGCAGAATGGGTCATCTGCCTCCATTAACTGTTGCTAACATACCCAATACAGGTTGTCGGTGAAACCCACTCACTCGATTAGGGAACGATCTCCATATCGTGTTGGCATCATCTTCCTCATTAGAATATCCTCATACACCTTCTTGGTCTCTGGGTTTGGATGATGAATGTGGGTTGGTCAAGGTACCAACTCTCCTTGCTCCATTGATGAAGATGCACCCCTCCTTGGTGCCATGGTGATGTTGCAAGAAGGAAGATGGAGAAAAAGAGGATCAATGAAGAGTAGCAGCACCCAATGAAGCTTTGCTCTGAGTTGTAGGAGGAGTAGAGAATGTGGTGTGAAGAAAATGGATTCACCACCCCTCCTTATATAGCTGAGCTTGGGAAGAGTCGGTACTAGTACTGAGTTGTAAACACAAATCCATGGCTCAGATGTATTGACAACTGATGTTTGCTGATGACTTGAGTGTGGATCGCTCGGTGTCAGTAGTACCGAGTCACAGTCAATTGCATCGACTGGTCTCACTAATCGATACTACTTACCGCTCGATGAAGATCAACTCAGCCATTGGATTTCGTGCACATAGATTGCTGATGTCATGAGTCGGTACTACCGATCTAGCAAGATTTGCTCGATATTTCTGAGATTTCATCTCAGTGTATCGAACCTGGGAGCACCTAAAAAGTAAGTAGTACCAACTTGGATGTTGATACTACTGAGTTCTTATTAGTTAGGCACATGAAGATCTTCAGACACTCAGTGGTACTGATTGGTCTAGTCAGTATACCGAGTGTGTCTTTCTTTTTTAGATGTCTCCCTGACATGAATTCGGTACTACTAACTTTGGGCTCAGTAGTACCGACTCTGTATGATCTGCACACTCCAATAAATGAGTCAAGGTACCTTTTTCATGAAATAAAAATGAAACAACAACTAAAAAGATAAAATGAACATAAACAAGAAGAAATAAAGGTTGGGTTTCCTCCCAACAAGCGCCATTGTTTAACATCCTAGACTAGACGTGCCTAAGAGAAAGAATCTATTGGATTGCAATGAGTTGCACTTCTTCTATTCTTGTCTCTACTTCCCCACCAAAATACTGCTTCAATCTCTGGCCATTAACAAGGAATGACCTCATCCCATCTATTATCTTTGTAGAACATGGGGAAAAACTTGCTCAATCATGAATGGTCTACTCCATTTGGACCTTAGCTTGCCCATATGTAACTTAAGTCTAGAATTAAATAAGAGAACCTTCTATCCTGAGAGAAACACCATATTCAAGATGTGCCCATCATGAATCTTCTGAGTTCTCTCCTTATAAATTTTAAAACTCTCATAAGCATTCATCCTCAATTCATCTAGCTCATTCAACTCTAACAGTCTCTTCCTACCTTCTTCATCCAGCCCAAAATTCAACTTTTTCAACGCCCATTTTGTCTTATGCTCGAGCTCCATTGGTAGATGGCATGCACGCCCATAAACCAACCTAGACGGTGTAGTTCCTATGGGTGACTTATAGGCTGTCCTATACGCCCACAAAGCATCATTCAACACAAAACTCTAGTTTGTCCTATTAATCGAGACTGCCCTTTCTAAGATCTTCTTCACCTCTCTATTGGACACCTCAACTTGTCCTTGAGACTGTGGGTGGTAGGGAGTACCCACTCAGTGTTTCACCCCATATTTACTCAAAAAGGCTCCAAATTTCTTATTGGTGAAATGTGATCTACCATCACTAATAATTAATTGGGGGACACCAAATATATAGAAAATGTTATCTTTAACAAACTGGCACACAACTTGTATATCATTGGTGTGGGTTGGAATTGCTTCCACCCACTTAGATACATAGTCAACAGCAAGTAATATGTAGAGATTAGAGTTGGACGACACAAAGGGGCCCATGAAATCAATGCCCCACAGATCAAACACTTCAACTTCTTGAAATATGTTCAGTGGAATTTCATGTCATTTAGATATATTCCCTTCACGTTGACATGCATCACATGCCAAACAAAATTGTGAGCATCTTTAAATAGCATTGCCCAATAGAACCCACTCTCTAAAACTTTATCCATCGTCCTAGAGCTAGAGTGATGCCCCCTTGTAGGTAGACAATGACAATGTGATAAAATGCTCTCGGGGTACACACTTCCTCAAAATTACATCCCTACACTATTTAAGAAAAATGGGATCATCCCAGATGTAAAACCTTAATGAATGGAAAATTCTCTTCTTCTCTGTATCCCAAATCTTTAGGCATCTCCTTACATGCTAGATAATTGACAATGTCTGCAAACTAGGGAGGAGCAAAAAGTTTTTCATCAGGTAATTCCTCAGCAATAGGGATATCTAAATCTATTTCATCAACCCTTTCCAACCTAGATAGGTGATCTTGCTACCACATTTTCCATCCCTACCTTGTCCTTAATTTCTATGGCAAATTCATGTAACAGTAAAATCCATCTAATTAATCTAGGTTTTGCATCTTTCTTTTGCAATAGGTATTTGATGGCAGCATGGTCGGTCCACACAATCACATTAGCCCCAACTAGGTATTGGCAAAAAAATTCAAACACAAAAACAACTGCCAACAGTTCCTTTTCTATGGTAGTATAATTGATTTGTGCATCATTCAAGGTTTTAGATGCATAATATTTGACTGTAGGAGCCTTATCTCTGTGTTGACCCAGCACAGCTCCCACTTCATAGTTTGATGTGTCACACATCAGTTCAAAAGGTAGGCTCCAATCAGGAGCCTACACAATAGGCATAGAGATTAGCTTCTCCTTTATAACTTCAAAAGCAGTCAAGCATCATTCATCAAAGAAAATTCAGTGTCCTATTCTAACAATTCTGATAAAGGTTTAGCAATTTTTAAAAAATCTTTGACAAAATGATGGTAAAACCTAGCATGTCCCAAAAAGCTCCTTACTCTCTTCATCGATGTAGGTGGAGGTAGCTTGGAGATGACCTCTATCTTAACTGGGTCTACTTCCATACCCTTATTGGACACCTTGTGTCCAAGTACTATGCCCTCACTTACCATCATATGACACTTTTCCCAATTCAATATTGCGTGAGTGTCCTCGCACCTTTGTAAAACTTTTTCGATATTATACAGGAAATCATTGAAAGACTCCCCATATACCAAAAAACTTCCATGAACACCTCCAAGAATCGTTCTACCATATCAAAAAAGATGGCAAGCATATAGCATTGGAAAGTGATGGGTGTGTTACAAAGGCCAAATAGCATTTGTCTTTATGCAAAAGTTCCATAAGGGCAAGTGAAATTAGATTTCTCCTAATCCTTTGGCTCAATTGAAATCTGATTATAACTTGAATACCCATCAATGAAGAAAAAGTGTGAACGACCGGCGAGTCATTCTAAAATTTGGTCAATGAAAGGCAAAGGAAAATGATCTTTTAAAGTGACACCATTTAAATGTCGGTAGTCTATGCATACACACCAGCCCGTCACTAACCTAGTTGAGATCAACTCAGCATTAGTTGTGAGGTAATTTGCCCTTTCTTTGGAACTACTTGAGTTGGGCTAACCCACATAGAATCTGAAATAGCATAAATGATACATGTCGATAGGATCTTGACCACTTCTTTCTTCACTACCTTGTTCATGATGGGATTGAGTTGCCTCTGAGGTTGAACTATCACCTTGGCTCCCTCTTCTAGCTGAATTTTTTCTTGGCACAAGCTAGTAGAAATTCCATTTATATCTTCTATCGACCACCCAAAAGCGGCTCGGTGGTTCTTCATCCCAGTAAGTAACTACTTCTCCTCTTCACTGCTCAAGGATGATGATATAATCACCAGGAGCTTCTCTTCTGCAGTCAGGAATACATACTTTAGATGTGGCGATAAGGGCTTCAATTCTAACTCAGGTGGGCTCAACAAAGATGGGACCAATCGCGGAGGTAGTGGTCCAAGATCTTTGAAATGTCTTCCATAGTGATAGGGTGCCGCCTTCAACATCAACACACACTCTTCTAGAGAGTGATTGCATGTATTGTCATCCACTATATTCATCAAGCATGCTTCTTAAGGTAGCTTTGGTTATGTCTACAGCAAGGAATCAGCAGTGGCCTCCTCTATGGCAGTCGGGTCATAATCTTCTTCATCATTCTCTGGGTAATGCATTTCTTTTGCTAACAAGATCACCTTAGTGTTTTCCATGATATCAACTGCTAACGTTTCCTTTTCTACCTTAGTCATCACATGGTCCATGTCAAGGAATGGCTTCCCCAGAAATAGAGAAATATTTCCCTCCACTTGTTGAAGCATGTTGTACTGTGTTGTATCCCCCATAGCTCTTGAGTGTTTGGGAATCTTGATTTCAAACTTTTCATCCTGGATACCCATGGCCAGACGTTGTTGGCCCATCTCTAAAATCATGTCAGTCGTGGCTTGGAATGGTCTCCCTAGTAAAAGTTCATTGTCATGATCATCCTACATTTCCATTACCACAAAATCTACAGGGAAAACAAATATGTCTACTTTCACCAGAACATCCTCACAAATGATGTATGGCTTGACCACAGAATTGTCTGCCAATTAGATAGTCATACTACTTTTCCCGAACTCCTTAAGACCTAGCTTCTTGAAAGTTGACAAGGGCATAAGGTTTATGCTTTCCCCTGAATCACAAAGAGCTTCTCCAAATGTGGCCTTCCCTATGAAGCAAGTAATGTTGAAAAAACCTGGATCATGTCTTTTTGGAGGTAGTGTTCCTAGAATGAAATCACTCACTTGCTCCTTTAACACTACCACATCAACTTCAAGTATCCTTCTCTTCTTGGTGATTATGTCCTTCAGGAACTTACTGTACGATGGTATCAGCTCTATTGCATCGATGAGTGGAATATTGACAGATAATTTCCTGAAACCATCTAGGAACTTCTTAAACTGTTGTTCTACTTTTGTTTCCTTCAAGCTGTTTGGAAAAGGCACTAGGGTCACTGGTGTCTTTTGGTGAGGTGGGACATATGCTTTTATTCTTGTTCCCTCCACCTCATCCGTTTGCTCCTCATTTGTCTTCTCATGTGCTAACACATCTAGTTCATTTGCATCCACTGTTACAGTCTGAGCTGTTGTTCCCGTAACGTCACCTGCATTTGACTTTGAAGGTGCATCATTCAACAACTTCCTACCATTGCGGAATAGGACTACCTTTATGTGTTGATTTCCAGAAGGCGCATTTGTGTTTGTTGTGAACCCCTGTCGGTTTGGCTGCTTCAATGTGCCCACATCCGCTGCTATTTGTGAAATCTAAGTTTTAATGTTGTGGATCTGTGCCCCTTGGTTCTGGAGTTCTCTATAAGTTTGACCAATAAGGAATTCATTTTGACTAACCAGCTTTCAAAGCATGTCTTCAATATGGTCAATCTTCTTTTTCTCTTGTTGATATTGTGCTTGGCCACCAAACTGTTGTGGCTTGAGTTGTTGCACCTGAGATGAATCTTGTTGGAAATTGTTAGGATCCTTCCTCCATGAGTATTCATTGTTCCTATATTGTTGTTGTTGGCACACAAACTTGCATTCCTCTTCTTCTTCTTCTGAAGGTGATCAGTCGTTAGTACACAACTTTTTGGCAATTAGGTCTAGCTTCTCATTTAACGTAGAGATGACCTTGGACTCCCTGGCACTTTTGATGGTTTCTGGGATCTCTCTCTCGTTGCCCCATGTCTGGTTCTTAGACATGTTCTTTAATATCTCATGATAGCAGGCAAGTTTGTTGTTGTGGAAGAAACCTACTCATGCACTGTCAAGTGTAATTCTCTCTCCTTTATGTAGATTGTAATAGAAGATCTTTGCATGTCCTAACAAATCAATACCATGATGAGGGACCTTCCGCAACATATTTTGTAATATCTCCCATGCTTCATAATATGATTCATTGGGTTGCTGACTGAAATTATGGATCTTCTTCACCAGGTTGCTTGTCTTTTGAAAAGGAAAGTAATGCTCGAAGAAGACATCGATCATCTGATCCCATGTCTCGATACACTCATCATCGAGATTGTAAAACCACGACTTTGTGTTGTCTTCCAGATATGATGGGAATAGTTTCAGATATATGACATTCATCGGTACTCTAACTATCTTGACCATGTCACAGTTCTCAACAAAGTTACTGATGTGTGTCATCGAGTCTTTAGAACTGTGGTCGTGAAAAGCTTGGGATTTGACTAAAGAGATCAATCTTGGATCGATCTTGTAGCTACCCACATTGATGGCTTGTCTTTTAATTTGTCCTTTTTTATCTATAGAGGAAGAGGCTTTGATCCTCTCCCATATCGTCTACTCCATCGCCCATTTCTACTGATTCAGGTTCCTCTGGTGTTTTAGGTCCTTCAGACAGAGGTGTTGGTGGTGGGGTTCGATTGAATCCATCTACAAATCTTTTGAATTCCCTTTCTCTATGAAGGAGTTCTACTTGACCGAAACCAGATGAAGACGGCTCTCCGTACTCAAGGCTCAGGTATGCATTGTACACTAGTACCTTAAAGTAGCAAGATAATTGTCAGAACACAATATTGGAGCTGGAAACAATAATGATATTAAAATTCATCTTTGAGTGAAATAACGAAAAATTAGAAAGGGTTGGCCTAGAGTGGTCAACCATAGCACTTGTAGTGTTGGATGTTGTCATCTCCCTAGCAATGGCACCAAAAACTTGACACATGTTTAACGTGTGCTATATGAAAGTGAACATATTGAGTAATACATGCCTTGTGAGGCCCGTGTCGAGTATAGGGAAATGGATTCCAAAATACTACTACTAACTATGATCTGATCAGCTAAGCCAGTAAAAATAGTTGAATTGGTTTGATTGAGTAAAAGTGAATGCAGAAATGAATCAATATTAAAGACTAAGTAACTCATATTTAAGTGAATTCCTCAGGGCTGTGGTTTCATCATAGATAACACTACAATTAACTCCACACACGTTAATATCGATTGCCCCTATCCATGGATAAAGAGCCTATAGCAAGAACTACCCACTCTCGTAGTGTAGTTCACTACCGATTCTAATGCCAATCCCCTTTCCATAGTAATTGGTTGATTAGTTAGGTGTTTTATGATTAATCTCTAGGTTTCTCCTCCTATTTACACTCCACTTTTCCTAAAGGATGCAGTAAACAGGTAAATCTATGCTTTTTCAACCCTTGACATCTCTCCCAAAATGATTGAGGGTCAGATAATCTATCTATGGCAATCAAGCATAAATTGAGCAAGAGAATTTCATATATTTATATCCAAAAAATAGGGATATAGATGATATTAATGCATGAAAGTCAAATACAATGCATATCCAGGCTACTCCCAGATCCTAAGGAATTAAGGGGTTTAGCCCCACATAGTTTTCATTGACAAATACGTGGTAGAGAAAGATAAAAATGTGGGAAACATCAGAAGATCTAAGGTAAACCCTAGAGAATAGGCCATCTAGATAATTCCCTTTGACGTGTATTCGATCTGATGTCTTTTGAATGCATAATCACCCACTGGAGGTGCTTGGTTCGTCCCAGATGAAGCCTTCGGTTATGTGCTCTCCTCTCCTCTCTCTCTGTGGTATTGTGCAATAGAAAATGATTGAGTCCCATGGGTCTGAGTGTACTCCCCTCAAGTCATAGAAGCCACTTAGGGTACAAAATAATGCCAACTGTTGGATTAGAGTGTTGCCTTTGGATTTTCCTGATCGGGCAGACTCGGTACAATCAAATTTTCAATCGATACTACTGAGTTGTTAGGTTAAGTGTGTGCTCTTGTAATGTCAGTACTATCAAACTGTCTTTATAGCACCGAGTCTTTGGGTAGATCTAACTCTGCCTCCTTGATTCCATCTCGATAGTATTGAGTCAGTGGACTCGATAGTATTGAGTTAATGAATCCTTTCTTGTGCCTCTCTGATGTAATATCAGTACTACCGACTTTGGGTTTCGGTAGTATCAAGTCTGTGTAAGTTTTCATATTTATTACTGACGTGAAGTCGATACCACCGACTTTGAATGTCGGCGGTATTGAGTCTATGAAACTCTATTGTACCTAAAATTGCACAAGAACATACATAAGCACTCAAGATAAATTTTAAACTATTTCAATCAGTAAAAATCACATAATTTGATGTATTTAGATAGAACATTCTAATGATAGCATTTCATGCATAATTAATCAAATAAATGACAAATCTATACATAAAACCAAGGAAAATATGCCTGTGAAAATGAGTGAAAACCCATGCATCAGGCATAAACCAAGTCTCACATATGTCGATCAAATAAGAGCTAGCATTTCAATCTTCATAGCCTGGATCCATGCATGATGCTTTAAACTCTGAGTAGCATTCTTAGGAATAGAAACAGTAGACAAAGCAGATCTAAAATTGAAATAAATTCAAGCTTAGGTCAGTGGTTGAATAAAAAATTATCAATAGGGTGTTGAGTGTAAGACATTATCCCATTTCATAGACTAATAGGAAAATCTAAATTAGAAATATCTAAGGTGGATGTGGATCTGTCGATGAGGATTGAGGAATTGGTGATGGAGGGGCCATGGAGAGAGTTGTAGTTCTCAATCGTCATTGATACACTTCAGAGGAGGGGATGGTGCAACATTATTAGGAGGTATGTCTTATTCACTAACACAAGCATAGGTGTATTGATCAACAGATCAGATGTCAAAGTAGAATGAGCTACAGAGTAGTATGGCATATGCCCAAAGAAGACCACATAATTACTAATAAACCATTTCTTTGCATAGGGATCATAGTACTTGTACCCTTTCTGAGTCCGAGAGTAATCCAAGAACACACATTTGATAGATTGTGGGTCAAGCTTAGTCAAACCAGGATGTAGGTTTTTTACAGAGCAGGTGCTTCCAAAAATCCAAAGAGGCACAGTAAAAAGTGGGGCATCTAGTTATAATATTTGATAAGGTACCTGATTGCCAAGGACAGAGGAGGGTATGATATTAATCAGGTAATAGAGAGTCGATATGGCTTCAGGATAAAAGGTTTGAGGTACATTATAATAAAAAAGAGGGTGCGGGTAACTTTGTTGGGTTTTACATGGTCGGAGTAGGCAACAGAAACAAAATGTTTACTTGACCATAAACCCATAACCAGCAGATCGCATCAATATCTATGTAATGGGAAGGATGGTTTTAGCAAGATATACCTGGTCCTGAGGCTTGCTCAGTGACAATACCTCACAGCAAGTGCAGTCTTCACCCACCTATCTTTGACGACATCTGTGTAGCTCTTGTTCTTGACCCATATTGCGGTTGGCGGTCATCCTCCTGAGTGACAGAAGTCTCCCACCTCTATAGATAGTCCACATGAACTATCGAGAACTCTAGTTGTCCTAAAGAACGAACTAGAAGGAGTTGTCCCTTTCTGTCGGTGTACTAGTCACTAACATACTCTCTCACAATCAGTTGCTTTTCTGCAGTTGTCTTTCCCTCACTGTTCCTCCCTGGATGGGTAGAACTTTCTTGGGATCTCTCAGTTACCACAACTAGAGAGGACAACAACTTTGCAGAGCAACTTTCTGAGTTGTATCTCTAAAGAAGACCCATGTACCCCTCTATTTATAGTAGAGGGCAAGCTCAGGGTTCCCAGTCTGTGCGGGAGTAGAAGGATCTGAAATTTCCATGAATAATTTGCACTTCGGTAGGCGAACTGGTCATTTCATAACTAAAATGGTCATTTGGCAAGGTGAGTCGATCGGTTCACTAGTGAACCGGTCAGTTGGGAGTGTAAACCAGTCATTTCACTTCCCATACTTTCCCACAACTGACCTTCCTTATTTGTTTCTAATTAATACAAAGATTAATTCGTATCTTAATCGAATTGAACAAGTGAAACGGAAAACTTTTTCTCAAAAACTGGGACAGCCCAACACTACTTGTTTGGACAAGTGAATCGGTCATCTCACTGACCATGAGTTGATCGGTTTACCCAGTGAATTGGTCAGTTGGTGGTCCAGATTGTGCAGAACATAGTCTATTCAGTTCTCAATCAATCTGACACTCTAATCACTTGGTTCAACACTTGAACTTGATGATTATGAGTCAAGTCTATTATTTGAATGTTTTATTGAGTACCTAAACACTTTAGTAATCAATACAAACTTCATTCATGGATAAAATCCTCTTCCAGGTTAATCCTTTGTGTGTGACCCTATAGGTCCCATTTCGTGTTGATAGTGAATGTCCATAACTAGCTTATGACATCACAAGCAAAGAGTAGTACCTAGTCACACATCAGTGCTACCCAAGTGAAAAGGAAAGATGGAGAACAACTTTCAATCATGTAGTCTGTGATTGGTGTTCCAGTGAATGTATAATTCCTTTGTCTTTGATATCCTGAATGAACTCAAGGCATGGATTTGTCATCCTTTCAACGTTCATTCATGTTTCTTGAACTATAGCAGACTGTCTTAGATATGTGTGACATCAATATCATATATTCATTCACATGTGCATGCACATGCCTTTCTCAGTCTCACTTATCAAGTGGCATGTTCATCATACTCCCTTAGGAGGGACAAATCCCATATCTATCACTCATAGTCTATCTCATATGTTAAAGCCACCCAATCATCACCATTATAACAACCCATGTTTCAAGACTGCGTTTGATGATGTCAAAGTGTACCCAATCACATTCGATGAGTGTAGTGATTTTAGGTTTAAGAATCATAATCACCACCATGACTATGAGATATGATTCTGACTACCATTTCATGGTTTCATGTGTCACTCTCATGGTGGGTCTTTCTGATACACTATTCTCTAACATGTATCTATGTGCTTGGTTTGATATCATATATCATGACTAATGAGACATTGTCATCAACCAACACACACTCTAGTCTTGATGTGTCATTGTTGTCTATCAACCTTCCACAATGACATCTGACTAGGGACATAACAAGAATGTGCATACTCTTAGCATCTGTATGATCTCATTATTTGGGACCTTAATGTAACATCCCTGACCTGGGTTATGCCTTAACCCTAGAAGTTTTTCTTAATAAAGTTAATTAGATCCTTGATTTTATTTTTTGAAAAGTGATTAAAGCTCATGAGGAACCTATGTTTCAATTTTGGTCCAGCTTGAATAATGTTGAAGCAATGTTTGCTTATTTTGGACTAAAGTGCAATTTACCCAATATGAGGGGTTAACTTGCAAATGTTACTTGATAAATGTTCCTCATGTGTTGATGCATCATGATAATGAAGATGATGTAGAGTTATGGCTTGGGAAAAGCCTGAGTACCAAGAAAGAGCTGATAAAGCAATGTTTGTGCATTAAAACCTAGTTTTGGTGTAATGTGCAATTTACCCAAAACCCAGGGTTCAATATGCAAATTACCACTTAAAAATAGTCCCTAATGTTTCTTGTAATCATGTAGAGCAAATAAAATGATAGGGTCATCTCATTTGTATCACTTTGAAGGAGAGAGAATCTTGATATTAAAATAATCAAGATTTAAGCATAATTGGAACCCTAATTCAATTTAATGCAAAAATAATTATATTAATTGGATTGCCCTTCAACCAAAATTGTGTTGGTTGAAAATCAACAAGTCTGGACGTCCTTGTGCCTTTCAAAGGCAATGGAAATATCTACGTGAGTGGAGAACCCACTCACATTAAGAAAAGAAAAAGAAATATCCACTAACTTATGGATATTAGTATTATATGATTTAAGGTGCTTAATTTTCTTTTCTTTAAATCATGGATAATGAAGAGTAATTTGGAGGTGAGTAAGATATCTTTTCATGCAAGGAATTGATGGGGGAGAGGTGGCACCAATTTTTGAATTAAAATATTTTTATAAGGCATTTTCTCTCTCATTGATTTCCTTATAAAAACACCTTTTACAACTCAAATCAAAGGATTTTTCGAATCCACTTCTTCTCTTTGCTTGAAAAACGACCAAGGGAGATTTGGAGGATCAGGAGGACGACCCCCAACCTGTTGGTAAGCTTCTTGACCTTCTTTCACCTTGATTCCATGGTGGAAATCGAAAATCAATGCATGATTTCTTCTTATCTCGATCCCATCTTCAATTCTAACCATTCCTTTTCACTCAAAGCTTGAGGACGAGCCTTGGAATAGTGAAAGGAGTTGCATCCACCATTGTTGACGTGATATTGAAGCTTTGAAGCTCAATTGGAGGCAGGTTATATAACTTGAACCCCTCTACATTGTTATTCAACTATCAATCTTGCAATTTCATTGATTCCTTCATCTTCTTGATTAATTGTTTGTTGTAATTGGTAAATTCATGAAATCAGAAGTACTATAAGATATAGGGACGAAGGTAGATGATGATGACATCATCTTGGACACTTTTCCCAAGGAATTCCTTTTCCAATCGGTTTCAACAAAACCGTTTGGAATTAAACGGTTTCATCAAACCGTTAGGAACTAAATGGTTTCAAACCGTTTGGAAGAGTTGACCATAGTTGACCATTTGGAGATTTGATGATAATAATGATAGTTGATGACCCATTAAATTTAATTTATTAATTCCAAATGATTCATTAGTTGAGGGTTCATCAATTACCAAACCCTAATCGGGTTAAGTGCTGAATTTCCAATTGATTGATTTAGTTTTTTGGGTTGATTAACCCAAACGGTCTCAAGACCATTTGGATATCACCCAAACGGTCTCAAGACCATTTGGAGGTCAACCAAGACCATTTGGAGGTCTAGGGTTGAGTATGGTTGAGTAATTGAAGGTCCAGAGATACCAAATTGAAATGCAATTAATAGATGATTTGATGATCAATCCAATGATCTAAACCCTAATGGAATTTCACAAATTTCAGTGATGGGATGGGGAAAACAGTCTCAAGACCGTTTGGAGGTCATCTAAACGACCTCAAGACCATTTGGGGTCAGGTTATATCATAGTTTGATGATGATTCATTGATTTCAATTGAATCAGTTCCACAATGTTAATCAATGAAGGTTCCTCAATTTCAAAACCCTAATTGAAGGTTTCTTGATTATAAATCCTAGTTCAATTGGGTTTAAAACCCTAATTGATGGTCCAATTTAAGGATGATTCAATATTTCAATTGATAAATGAATCAAGGATTCCATTGATAGTTGGTTCATTGAGGGAAACCTTGAATTGTTTAAGTGTTGAAAGACCTTTTTGGTCCATTCAATTTTGAGAGGGTTTGGACCAAACGGTCTTAAGATCGTTTGAGTCCAAACGGTCTCAAGACCATTTGGGTCCAAATGGTCTCAAGACCCTTTGGGTCCAAACGGTCTCAAACCATTTGGAGACCCAAGTCCAATCGGTTTCAACACACTTTTTGCCTAACAGGTTTCAAACCATTTAGAGAGTAAACGGTCTTAAGACCGTTTGAGTCCAAATGGTCTCAAGACTGTTTGGGTCCAAACGGTCTCAAGACCATTTGGAGACCCAAGTCCAATTGGTTTCAACACACTTCTTGCCTAACCGGTTTCAAATCATTTAGAGAGTAAAGGGTCAAGAACGTTTAGTGATTCAATGAGATCATATCAATTGAAAACTTATTGTGATGAAGGATCAATTGACCCTATAATTTTTCTTGATTTATCTCAAAGATAATCACTAGGGTTTCACCTTTAAGGTACCAAGTGATTGGTAACCTTAGGTGAGTTAATCCTTGAAGCTTAAAATAAGCAATACTTCAATACACTATGTCAACCCTAATTGAATGTACTTAATTGAAGGGTTGGTTGACCTAATCTAACTAAGTTTTACATAGTCAATATCCTAGAGAGGATGAGAGAGAGAGGAATCCATACATGTAGGATAATCATGTAATGGATGAGCCTCAACACCTTCAATATGAATAAATTATGAATTTAGGATACGATCCTTGATGAAGAGATCATGAAACCCTAATCAAGAAGATTGATGAACCTTGACCCTAAGCTAGGGTAAAGATGTAACCCTAATCAAGGGTAAAAACATGAGAAATCCTAACTATGGGTAATGGAATGTGAAATCCTAATTGGGATGAATAGGAAACCCTAATTGAGGGTGATTCCATGAGAAACCCTAATTAAGGGTGATTCCATGAGAAACCCTAATTGAGGGTGATTCCATGAGAAACCCTAATTGAGGGTGATTCCATGAGAAACTCTAATTGAGGGTGATTCCATAAGAAACCCTAATTGAGGGAGATGCCATGAGAGAACCTTAATTGGAATGAATAGTAAACTCTAATTATGGGCAATGTGATATGAAACCCTAATGTAGGGTGATACTCTATGCAATCCTAACCCTAAGGAAGGATGATAGTATGTAAAACCCTAAACCCTAATAAAGGGTGATGGTATGGGAGACCCTAATCCTAATAATGGAATGGTGACTATTACACTGATAAGGGAAATACCTAAAGTGATTGATTATAGGAAACCTTATAGTAAGCAATGCCTTAACCCAAAATGAGTCCATATCATTGAAGATAGTTGGACAATTCATATGTGTGATCTATGCACTTTATGATAAAAGTGATAGGTTAGAGGATGAAAGTATTAAGATGTGGAAATACCTTAATACAAGATAAGTTGATAAGCTCAAGTAAGTTATAAGTAATAAAGAAAATGATACATCAAGAATTGACAGATATCACATTTTGTATTTCAGGGTTGATATACTTTGATAAGTATAGGCTAATATATCTTGAAAAAAGGGGTTAAGTCAAGATAAAGAGTATGATATACATACCATGGTAAGGATGAGAGATGATCTCATACCTTGTATTGATAATCCTTAATGATATATGATGAGAGTAAGAGGCATGAGTGAATACTTGTGATATCAAAAGATGCTCCAAGAGGAGTGGAGCAATATATTGGGATTGGATTGACAATATGAACATGAAACCCTAAACAATGTGAAGTGGGATATAAGAAACTCGAATTTGATGTGAATAGTAAACCCTAACCCTATTAAGGGAATAAGGGTGTTACTCTTGTTTTATAAGATGTACATTGGCCTTATGTGCCAATATGTTATTGTGCTAAGTAAGAGGTAATAAGATGTGTATTGGCCTTGTGTGCCAATATGTTGTTGTTTCTTAGTAAAAGTAACAAAATGTGCATGGACTTTATACGTCATATGAATAAGTTGTTGCCTAGTGAAAGGTGACAAGACACTTAATGGGCCTTGTGAGCCACGTGAGATGGTTGTGTAACAAGTATCATGTATACCTTGGTCTGAGGACCTAGAGGTAATAGTTACCTAACAAGTGGTAACAGTGTTCAGTGATGAACTAAGGGTTTAAATACCCAGATTTGATAAGCATGGTAATGATGTGGTTGAGGGATGAGAATTCCCAGTATTAAAATGAGGGACTGAGATCCCAATTTCTTATAAAGACTGAGAAATGATTGATGAAAATAGTACATGTTTCTTTGTAGCATTTGTCTGAATAAGTTATGTTTGAGAACTTGATTTGATGCTAAAAGAATATGATAATGTACTTAATTAATTAAGTGAAATCGTATCATGTAGAGCCTTGACCATAGATCCATCATCGTCAGTAATTTGGTGATGGTGAAATGGGTTGCTCTACGGCAAAACCCGGAGTTCGCATATTTTTGAATATGTGGGGGTCAATGGGCAAAAATATCCTTACGTCCTCTTGGGGGAATTGATGGAAGGTAAACATTAGACCTCTCAATCCTTCATTATATGTACCGGGATGGATGTATCACGAATCTCCCAATAATATTAATGGAAATAATGCAAGAAGCAAGATGGTGGAGCGCAGCGGAGGTGACGGCGTGGGCAACTCCAGAGGCGACCCTGGGGGAACTTTTGTCCTTGGCCGACCACCGGTGCAGCAAGGGGAAGGAGGTGAAGTAGAGAAGGAGTGTGACCGAAGCAAGAAGTCTTGGAGCGAGTTGTTCCATCTGCCTCGAAAGTCTACTGCAAACACGGCGCTGGAGAAGACGGAAATCACGCTTCGTGAAGGCAAACTGATCTATCCTAAAGAAGAGGCGGCGGAGAATGCAGAAAGGTGGAAGAACTGCTTGGCTGGGTACATAGTGGGTTTCAAACCACATCTTCCCACTCTGGAATAGTATTTCACTCGGATCTGGAAGACGACCGGCTCTATTGAAGTTATAGGCAGAGGTAACGGATTCTTCATTGTCAGATTTTCGGAGAGCAAAGATCTTGAGGATGTTCTTGAGGGGGGCATCTGGACTGTAAGAGGGAAACCAGTGGTTCTTCTAAGGTGGAGTCCAGGCGATGTCATCTCGAGATTCAAGTTGTCGGATATCCATGTATGGGTAAGAGTTCACGATATTCCTCTAGAGCTATGGGTTAAAAGGATGTTTGATCGTATAGGATCCTTCCTGGGATTTCCTCTGTGCACAGACAGACTTACAAGTGAATGCAAGAGAATGGAGTACACTAGGCTCCAGGTTCTGATCCATCCGGATTTCTCCTTCCCTTCTGAATTGGAACTATGCTCTAATGGGGGTAGCAGCCACAAGGTTACCTTCGAATACGAGTGGAGGTCGGACAAATGCAGTACATGTGGTTTGTTTGGACACAGAGAATGTGAAAGGGGTGGTGTTATAAAGAAAGTGTGGGTGCGCAAAAACACTGATGTTCGTGAAGCAGGTCTAGACAAGCAGCCTGAAAACACTGGAGGTGCGGGAAGGTACACCAAAAAGGGACGAGGAAGCAAAGGCAGGTGATAATGCGAGCCGCACTGATAAACCACTTTCTGATCAGAGTTCTGAGGAAGATACTAATGTAAGTGAATATGGGGCTGTTACTGAAAAAGAAAGAGAAGCTTTCGAGAAAGCTGTTAGAGATTTTGAAGAGAAAAGTAGAGAGAAGGGTGTAGCTGAGGTGATCGACATAACGCCAGATAGTACTCCTTCTGAGGCAACCAAAGGAATTGAAGCTGAATTTAAAGCCGTAGTGAACAAGAAAAAGGCTAAAGCCACCAAAAAGATTGCTGAGCAAAAAGTTGTCCTAAACAACAGATTTAAGAATATCGGTGGTGTTTCCTCTCTGCCCAGTGAAGTACTGGATGAAAGCAGTACTAATGGATAGTCTCTCTATTTCAATTGTAGCCTGGAATGTGAGGGGCCTTAACAATAAGGTACTCAAAGTCCAGGAAGAAATAAGTAGGATCAATCCTCATATCATTGTTCTTACAGAGACTAAGGTGAGAAGTGGTAAAATTAACAAGCTGATTAGGAAGTTCTTTCCAAACTATTCTTGGGTTTCTAATCATGGATCACATGTACTGGGTCGTGTGTTGATTTTGTGGAAGCATGAAGTCTGTGACGTTACTAAAATAGAGGAATCCGATCAGTTGGTTCACTCTATTATTTGTGTTGAAGATGATCAGTTTCTCCTTACTAGTGTCTATGGACATAATGAAGACTATGAAAGAGTGGGTTTATGGAGGGACATCGAAAGAATCTCTAACTCTGTAAATGCCCCTTGGTGCTTAATTGGGGATTTTAATTCTATAAGGAAAGATGTTGAACGGATTGGGAAGGATCCTCCCTCTAAGAAGAGTATGGAGTATTTTAATGAGTGTCTCATCCACACTGGCCTTTTCGAGCTGGACATTGATGGGTCTTTCTACACTTGGGACAATCATCAGGAGGGAAAGAATTTTGTTATCTCTAGAATCGATAGGATCTTGTATAATTCAGATTTTATGCTGAAGTGTTCGGAGTTTAAGGCTATTGCCCATGCCTCTACTACTAGTGATCACATGCTGATTGAGTTCTCTATTGGCAAGAAGAAAAGGTACAAGAGTCTGTTCAGATTTATAAATGCTTGGTGCAGTAAAAATGATTTCAATAATATTGTTGCAGAAGGTTGGAAGGGTGATGAAGTGGGGGTTCCTATGTATAAGGTCTATTATAAGTTAAAGAGTACTAAAGCTGCTCTTATTGAGTGGAACAAGGAGAATGGCAATCTTTCAGAGAATTGGAGAGTGTTTGAAAATGCAGCTGCTCAAATTCAAAATGATCTGGATAAGGACCCTACCAATATGAATCTTATTCAGGAAGTGAGTGTGGCTCGTAAGAAAGCTACTGAGGCTTATAATGAATATGAATCGTTGTTGATGCAGAAGTCTCGGGTTCGCTGGTTAAAGGAAGGAAACAGAAATTCAAGTTCTTTTACTCGTCTTTGAGAACTAGAAGGCAGAGAAATAGCATCAGATGTCTGAATATTGATGGAGAGCTTGTGATAGACCCTGGTTTGCTGAGAGACTATGTTACCAACTTCTATAAGAACATCTTTAACAACAATAGTAGTGTGAATTCCGCTGGTCTTCGTAGTATGTCTTTTCCTCATTTGAGTGAGGTTCATAAGGCCCAAATTGATAGGCTAGTTACTCCTAAAGAAGTTGAGGATGTGGTTTTCAGTCTTAATGATGATAAAAGCCCGGGGCCAGATGGGTTTAATGGGAAATTTTTTAAGCAGTGTTGGTTCCAGGTAAAAGAGGACATCACAAAAGTAGTCCTTGATTTCTTTAGGACTGGTAGGTTGCTTAAAGAAGCCAATAGAACTTTCATTTTCCTTATTCCTAAAAGTAATGATACTTCTGATATTAGGAATTAGCATCCTATTGCTTTGTGCAATGTCATTTACAAAATCATATCCAAGATCTTGGCGAATAAGATTCAGTTGGTGTTACCTAGCATCATTAGTCCTAATCAATGTGCGTTTGTAAAGAACAGGAATATAAAGGATGCTATCATGTTGTCCAATGAGATTATTCATGACTTCAATAAGAAAAATGTTGGGCCTAAAATGTGCATTAAGGTTGATCTAACCAAAGCCTACGATTCGATCAACTGGGATGCTCTGTTTGTCATTATGGAGAAGATGAACTTTCCGTAGTGTTGGTTGGTATGGATCAAAGAAATTTTTCATACTACTTCTTATCAAGTTTTGTTCAATGGAGAACCTCTTGAGATGTTCAATCCGAGCAATGGAGTGAGGCAGGGCGACCCTCTTGCGCCGTATTTATTTGTCATTGTGATGCAGATGTTTTCTCAGTTGATGAAAGCTGCTGTTGATGATGGGAAAATTCAGCCTCTCAAAGCCTCTTCGTCTTTCTCTGTCTCTCATTTGATCTTCACGGATGATCTTATGATTTTCTCTGAAGCTAGTGAGAAGAATGGCATAAATCTGAACTGTGTGTTTAAGAAGTTGGAGAATTTTACTGGTTTGAAGTTAAGTCCAGCAAAGAGCTCAGTGATTCTCAGTTGTAATGCAAATAAGGAAGCTATGACATCTATTCTTAATATGAATGAAGGGGTGCTTCCTCAAAGATATCTGGGTATTCCTTTGTTTATTGGAAAGCTGAAGAGGAACTTTTGTGCTCCCCTTATGGATAGGATAAAGTCTAGGCTGGAAGGATGGAAATCAAAGATTTTGTCTATGGTTGGTCGTTTGGAGCTGGTGCAGTCGACTATTTGTGCAATGCAGAGATTTTGGTCAGCGGTTTTTCCTCTTCCTTGCTCTATAGCTGATGAGATCGAGAAGCTTTGCATGGATTTATTATGGGGTGGTACTGAAATCAAGAAAAACATCCATCTTGTGAAATGGAAGCAGGTTACCCTCCCCAAGGATGAAGGGGGGTTGGGCATAAATTCGGTGAGATCTACCATTAAGGCTGCCTCTTTTGTTAATGTTTGGAATGTTGCTTGCAAGAAGGATAGATTATGGGTCTGTTGGATTCATGAGAAATACTTAAATAAAAATACTATTTGGCAAATAGGAATCCAGGGAGCTAACTCATGGCTTATGAATCAACTTACTCGAGTTAGGGACAGTATGCTTCCGCATATTAAGTTTTCTGTTGGTAATGGTGAAGCTATTAATTTATGGGGCGATCCTTGGCTCCCCGGAAATAGATTTCTGTTTGATGTTATTGGCCCCAAAGCTGCGCTAAGCCTTGGTATTCTGAGTGGAGCTCATTTATCTCATATTCTGAAGGAGGGTCAGTGGTGCATCCCTGTTAATCGCAGAAATAGTCCGGTGCTGGATATGCTTAGTAATATCAATATTAATGCAAACGTGGATGACAAAGTTACTTGTTTGGGTCTGTAGAATTTAAAGTTTGTTGATGCTTTCAGCAGCTTAAGAGATCGGCTTGAAGTCTCTGCCACGTTTAAATGGATATGGAAGTAATCTGTTCCTAGGAACTTTCAAATACATGCGTGGAAAGTTGCTCATTCTAAGCTCCTTACCTCTTCTTATGTTATGAGGATGGGTGTTCCTAGTGCATCTGTGTGTTTCCTTTGTATGGAAGATGTTGAGGATACCAACCATGTTATGCTCAGGTGCTCCTTTTCAAAGGATATATGGGCTAGATGTGGATGTTATGGATCTATGCCTAGCTGTTGCAATGACCTTGTCCGGTGGTCTAGTAAAGAAGCCCACCTTGCTGCTCTTCTGGTTCTTTATACCATTTGGCAGGAAAGGAATCTCCGTGTTCATGAGAATAGATACTCTAACACTGAAAAGCTTTGGTTGCATATTCAGCATATGATGAAGCTGTTACATACTTGTCCATGATAGCAGATAGATAGTTTTCTTCTTTTCTTTTGCTGCTTTGTTAGCCGTTTGTGGCTGTTTTGTAGGTCAGATGTCTGTCATGGCTCTGACCCTTGTACCTTCCCCCTTTCTTCTTCTTAAAAATACAAAAAGAGGCACTGGAGCTTTCGCATCAAAAAAAAATATTAATGTCGGATCGATGGAGGTAAACATGAAATCTCTCAATTGCAAAGAGAGTGCAGCTGACCCTGCCTGTGTAGCAAAGTTGCCAGTATACCCTGGAAAGCTATGTAGCAGAGACACAAGATGTCCTGCATGTGATCTCGCACTGACCAAGATGTGGTAGGTCTTAGAAGTCGGCTCTTCCATTGACCTTGTATGGTACCAATTTCGACTTCGCAGTGGTCGGTTGGAGTATGAGCGGTATACCTCATCTCCTCATGGCATAAGTGTGATTGTAAAATGTAATCAGCCATATAGCATGTTTGCTTAAGGATTGAATACAGAAATTTACTGGTTGATGTTACATTTCTGTTATGCATCTCTAGTTGATAGATGTTATTTATATCTCTTTACATTCATTGTAAGTAGATGAATGAATTACAACTCTACAATGGGTAGATGCAATGTCCTCCTTAGGAAAGGAGATTACTTTACTTTGTTCATACAGTGATCCATCTGCTGTTAAATATATAAGATTTTCCATGCTCAGTTTTATTTTAATAACTATAATAAAAATGTTTTGGTGGAGAGTTATATCTCTCGCTGGGGTAATTTTCAATTGTCTCACCCCCGTGGGATCCAACATTTTTATGTGGACGCGGACAAGAAATAGAAATCCCTATAGCAGAGGAAAGACAGCATAAGCAGGGACAGCAGTGAGATCTCAGGTGGAGATACTGTCTGTCAAGTCATATAGATAGTAGTCATGTGTCGTCTATGTACTCTTAGGTCCTCGGAGTTAGTAGTTAGTGCTTTTAACAAATTGATCTGAGATTTTAGCTTGATGCCTCATGGTTCTTATGCTGTCTGCAAATAATGTTAATAAGGCAGTTGACGTTTGTAATCCTCAAGAAGGGATGGTACAAGTTATGTACTTATGAACCAGGATGTAAATGTTATACATTGGTTCTTGATGAAAGAGTTTTCCTATGTTTGGATCTCTTTGTAAAAAAAAAATTTAGTGATTTTTAGTAATTGCACTGTTAACAAATGCTTCTGCTTAAGTAAATCCTGTTTTTGTAAGTTGGATGCCACACTTAACCTGAAGACATACGTCATTGAGTATTGTCATTTTTTAGACATTCATTCTGCTCCATCATTTATCTCACAATCGATTGAGCTAGAATAAATTGGAAGCTTGCCTTCTATATCAAATTAATCATAACGTATGCCAATCCAATCATCATATGATTGACTCTCAGGACATACATACCAACAAACTTCTAGTATATGTCGATTATTGTGCTTCACAACCTCATTTTGTTATGGTGTATGAATATGAAGTTTGATGAATAGTACCCAGCTTGTGAGAAAACTAGCTGACAGACAATTGCACAAATTATAGAGCATTATCAATGTAAAAAGCATTGATAGGTTTGTCAAAGTGGGTACGGATCTCAGCAAAAAAGGCAGTGATAGTGTCTAGCGTGTGAGATTGATCTTTTAATAAAAATAGCCATGTAGTTCTAGAAAAGTCATCAATAACGCTCACAAAGTATAAAAATCCAGAAATACTTAGAACTGAACATGAACCCCCAAAATCAGCATGCACAATATCAAAAGTTGTTTTGACTTAATACATGTTTTTTTAGAAAAAGTAGCACGAGTTTGTTTTCTCAATTGGTAAGTTTCACAATGAAACATTGAATTTAAAATGGTAGGAATTAAATGCTTCAATTTGGTATGAGATGGAAGCCTCAGTCGGTAATGCCATCGGAGGCATGTCACAAACGTAGTCATAGAACAATTGTCTTCGGTGTATACATAGTATAATCTATTTAATCCCTCACAGTCTAACCAATCGTCATCCTTTAGTGCAAATCTTAAAAAACAACATTGTCCAGATCAAAAGTAATAGAGAATTGTAGGCTCTTCACAATTTTGCTAACAGATAACACATTCAAAAGAAATTTTGGAACATAAAGAAATGAACACAATAATAGTTTGTCTGGAGTGAGATATTATTGATGCCAAAAACAAGTATATGTGAATCACTATCAAGTGTAATGGGTGGAACATTAGAGGTTTTATGAACTTTAGAAAATAAATCTAAATTGTCAGAGATATGAGAGGCGGTGTCAGAGTTAATCACCCATTTATTTTTACCATAAGGTGTAGAGGAGACAAGAAGAGTGAAACCTCCATTAGCAGAGACAACATTAGTGGAGGTAAGAGATGAGCCCAGAGTAGCTTTTTGAATTTAGAGTGAATCCAATCCATAGATGGTTGAGATGAAGAGGATGGTGCAGAATCAGGTTTATCAGTAGAGACTTGATTTTCCCATGTAGTCTTACCATGTTATATCTAACAGTGGTCTTTACTATGGTGGTTGTGTTTACAAAAGTGATAGTAGCATTTTTATAAGAAGATGGATCAGGACCAGACAAAGAAGACCCATGACCAAGTCCAGCAGTAGAGTGACTAAGACCACGACCTCGGCCACAGCCTCAACCATGGAAGGAGTCTCCTGAGCAGACAACTAGAGTAGCACCAGAGTGGTCATGCGACAAAGGGGAGACAAACCAAAGTCATTGAACCCGTTGTAGGACATCAAGCAGAGTAGGAAATAGGTCACTGGACAATATATGTTATACCACTCCAGAGAAGGAGTGGGGTAAGTCCGCAAGAAATTGCCCCAGATGAAGTCCATTGTGTTGTCATTGTATTTCAATGAATTCAACAGTGAGGGGGTGATAAACCTCAAACTCATCCCACATAGCACAACATTGATTATAGTAATCCTCCATAGAGTCAGTAGTAGAATACTCCTTCTTCTTTGGTTGTTTGAAAATTTTAAACATTTCCTTCAAGTTTTGTTCATGAGAGTAAACATGTGAGAGTTGGTCTCATATGGCTTTGGTAGTCTATAGGTGAAGAAGTGACTGGATAATTTTAGATTCATAACTATTGACCATCCAGGTCATGATGCTAGAATCCTCCTTAGATCACAGATCATAAACTTGTTTAGCTTTTTCATCAGCATTCTCAACAGGGATAGTCGGACCATCAGAGATAAGATGCGAGTAACAATCATGAGCTTTGACATAGAGCTCAAAGGCCACAAACCACGTGTGAAATTTGGAGCCATCCAACTTCACAGTAATGACATATAGCATCCAAAGTGAGTTAATAGAAGCCATCAGAAGGATATGCTAGATGTCAACAAGAAGCAAAAGTAGATAATAGGGACCCAACTCAGGGTCAGCAATAGGCAAAAGTTGTAGTTAGCAAGCAGTGGTCAAATTAGTAAATCAACTCATGGGCAGTAGAAGGCATGGATCAACAGAAATGACAAAACCCCCAACAAGGAAGTAGGTAGTAGCATCATATCTAAAGTATCAAATTTGAGAACCCACAGAGGGGTAGAAGAAATCAGAGAAAAACCTATGCCACCATGGAGAAGAAGTTACTCCCATGGGGTGTAACCAGATAGCAAACATAGTACATTTAGAATGTCAACATGCTATATTTAAATATCTCAGAGATGGTGAGAGGCTAGGAAGAAGGAGAGGATAGGAGGTTATAGGCTATATGGCAAAGATGGCAGTGTGTGGTGGTGGCGGTGATGCCCTGGAAGGTGGCACTATTGGGTTGGACGATGGGTAGTAGTGGCGGGTGATGGTGGGCAGTGGGTGGTGGTGGTTGGGTGGTTGTGTGGGTAGTAGTAGGGAGTGAAGGGGAGGTGGAGTGGAAGGGGAGGCGGGGTAGAAGGAGAGAGAGAGGGTGGAGGTGTGGTGGTGGTGGCAATAGTGTGGTGGTGGCGGCAATAGTGGGTGGTGGCATCAGTAGAGGGAAGGGGTGGGGGTGTGCGATGGCAGGATGGGGTGGGGAGGGGCATGGAGGTGGGAGAGATAGGTAAGGTGGGTCTGGGGGAAGGGAAGGAGAGAGGAGGAGGGGTAGTAAATGGAAAGAAGGAGGGGTGGCAGCTAGGGTGGGGGGAAGATGGGTGGAGGCTACATTAAGGGAAGCATTAGGGTTGAGAGGGAATTAAGGGGGATTGTAGTGCTGTGATATTGTATAGAATGAAAAACTCTTATTAGATGTGTTAAATAGAATACAATGTACTCACTTTTATAGGATAAGAGAGTAAGCCAGTTAATAGAACTAGGAAATGTGGGATAAAATAAAAAGGCTAAAGACAAGACAAGTCTAAAGCCCATAATAAAAGAAATAACATAACATAATGCAATAAAGCATACATACTAATATTTCCCATGCATAGCCTCATTGTGCGATTTAGTGGATCCCTCCACCCACAAGCATTGATGTCTCATGCTTCTAGAGCCTCAATAGTGGTGGGGAGGAGGGAAGATCCTATGATGCAAAGGAATGGGAGATGTTGAGGATCTCAGTGTGAATCTCCTTACTCCCTCAATCCAGTAGGGGTTGTCCTATGAAACTCCTTTTTGGTTGCTATTGGATATTCATAAACATTGTTGGTTCTTAGTTGATCTCAAGCTATGAAATATGGTTGTCTCTAACAGACTCATCATTGTGGAGATTTCTATATATTTGGTTTTGAGTTTTAGCATCCATAGCATCATTTTCACATTGTGAGCCTCATTCCCACTTCTTCTAGGACAATTACAGATTGGAGTTGGAGCTCCAATGCTCCACAAAAGCCCAATAAGGGTTTGTAGGATTTGACTGAGCCTAGAATCCCAAGGTCAAACGGGTTTCAAGAGTCAAGGCTTGGATCTCGAGTCCTGGTCAGAGATTCTTACTCAAAGAAGAGGACCTCACTGTGATGAAAAGAAGAGAAGCCATGTGCGAGAATGACTTTTATGCCCATGCTCTTTTGATTTATGTGTCATTATGCTTAGGACATTCATGGGTTAACACATATCGATTTAGATATCAACCGCCCAATGATATGAAATAGAAATGACCGATGTTAACCTCTCACGCCATGATCAAAAAATAGGAAATGAACATATTTGTCTTTTCATTTTTTTTATTTATCCATTTAGAAATTCAAAATGACTTTGTCTTAATCATTATTGGTGAATATTTAATAATTCATATCTTTTAATTGGATATCTATGACATCAAACCATATATGGTTTTTGATTGTCTATTCAAGATATAGCCAATTGGTTAGTTCATTTCTTTTTTTTTAATTAAGTTTTAGAGTTAGTATAGTTAGGGTTTAGAATCCTAATTAGATTATTTTGGGTTATAATTATAGGGTAATTGAGGTTTAACCCGTCGACATATTTTAGAATCTTAATTCCTAATATAAGTGATCCATATCCATGAGCATTCGTATTTATTAAGTTCAATATATTTATGTATATCTTCGGTAAGACTGTCATGATTTATGTGATCCAATATTCTAAGATTTTAGGGTTATATACGCAAGTATTTTCATATTTTTGGGTTATGTCCTAACATGAGCTTAAGATCTCAAGTAAAGATATTCTAGTAAGATATCTTAGAACAAATAAAATCTAAGAATTAAATGCATGATAAGATTATAAGATTTGAATGAATTAAGTCATGATTAAGTTCTCAAGAAACATTCATTTTATAAGATTCAAAATTTAAGATCATGTTAAGAGTAAGAGATCAAAATTCATTAAGACTCATATAAGCTTATCTTTACTAAGATGACATGAAAGTATGGAGTTAGACCTAGGCCCGAGTGCTAGTTAACTCAAGAAACATGACCTAGGCCCTTCGTTCATCTCATGATGCCCAAGCTGGGGATGGAAATGGTGCTACAAAAATACCATATATGCAGACAATCACACCATATTTTACACTGCATAATTATACCAAATGGTTATGGTGCAAATATTGATTCAAATTTCTAAAATTGTTGTGGCGTGGTGTAGTTAGGGTTTGAGAGAAAATCACCATGGATAAAATTGCACCGAAATAAATTTATTGAAATGTATATAAATATATGTATAATAATATTATAAACATATTGTTTATTTTTGTTCTCACATATTTACTAGATTTCTATTTGTAAATAGAATTAAATGCATAAGTAGGAACTTTCATTTTTTTTTGCAATTACTATGCATATATTTGTCCTCTTTGTACAATTACTAAACAAACATGTGCCACTAGCACATGAAAATATTACCATTCATGTTTTACTTTTGTATATATTGAACTTTATATTGTATTCATATGTACAATGGTGGTAGGTAGTTGTTTTCATTGGTGGAATCATTTAATTTATTCCGTTTAGAGTTTATTGACTTATTTTATACCATACTTAAATAGAAACATGCAACAATTAGAAAATGGGAGATAATAATTAAGATGAAAATTTGATTTATTACTATAAGTAAATTGTTATGCGTTGGTTGGTGGATGCAGTTACTAGTAGAGACAAAAAAAGTAAATAAATATAGAAAAAGGTGCATATAAAATAGAAAGACATAAAAGAGAGAAAGAGAGAGTCATGAAGATATGATCACACCCATTGTAACTAGTCATCTTTATTTGTGATTATCCAAATATTTTACCATCCTCCCACACAAACAATTTTTACTTCCCCTCTCTCCAAAATACTCCATTATAATTAATTTTAAATATTATTTAAGTTTTATCCCATTACAAATAAATATATAGAGGAAAAATCATAGCTAACATGCTTGAAATGAAGAGGATGACTTAATAGAGAAAGAGATTTGAGGAACCGTTTTAAATAGGATAGTGTTTTTTTGGAAAAACAAGAATGTATATTGGTGGGGGACTTAATATATTATATAAGTGTATGATGTTAAAATTTTGAATTAGAAAATATATATATAGTTGGAAAAGATTATACTTGTGTTTACGAGTTCTAGAAAAAAAAGGTTAGAACGTATCTCCACATGAACAAAAAACGCAGTGTTATTTATTATGTAATACTGAACATGAAATTATTGATTCATATTTCTATGTTGTTATTATATTTATTGTGCACAAATTTCATGACAAATTTTATGTATGATGTTATTAAGAGTGGTGAACAATTTATTCTCAATGTTGTGTAATGTGGCGCAGTGTTGTTAACTGTGGTTTTTTGATGGTGTAGTGAACATCGTGTGGATATGGTGTTTGATTTTCAATCATGGTGCGGTTATGGTTTTGGTATAAAATTTACTATATCCTCACCACTACCATCCCTACCCCAAGCACTAGAGTGTAGGTTGATTTAGTTATATAACCCATACACCAAGATGTAGGCATGATACCCAGGTACCAGAGTACATGTCTTCAGTGAAAGATACATAAACATATAGAAACAAGTTAAACAAACAAGAGATATTTATGTTTTAGATTTTCTACATATCTAAATGTTAGTTCCACGTATAAGATATTTAAGAATGTTTTGTAGTATCTTAATTATACCAGTTCTGTATAAGTTAAAATGCTCATGTTACTTATGGACATTTTTTTTCAATGCATGGCTAGAGAAGAGATGTGTGCATGGGAAGAGAAGGAGCAAAAGTAAAGTCAAGAAAATTTACAAGGACGGAGAAATATCTAATATGGTGTCAACTATAGGATGATCCTCAGTTATATAGATCCAACCTTTATTATCTTTAAGATTTCAGAATAAGAAACTTCATCTCAAGGTGTTAGAAATAGATTCCCTTTCTATGCATGTCAAACTCTATGTTCCTTTCTCTAAGAACCATTATGAGAATGTTTAAAGCTTTAGTTGTTTGATTGATTATATTGTTGTTATGAATGTTATATGATATAATGCTCCCTTAAGTGCACAAGTTATGGATAACTCTGTGTGGCTTCTTCTATGTGCATGTGTGTGCTTAGGAAGTGTGTTACAGTACACTACTAAATTATGTAGCCTCAAGACACAATATCTCTTTCAATAGGTTTATATGCTATGTATGAATATGAAACATCCTCAAAATTTAAACTTATGAATGAATCCTTAATTGGAAACCCTAATTTTCAGACTTTAACTTTGATGAACCAAGTAGAACCTAATGAAATTTGTAGATCAGAATATCATGTTCAAAGCAAAGTACAATACATTGAACAATGTCTTCTCCTCAGTATGATGATAGTTAATCTAATATCCTTTAACATGGATGTATAATGCACTTTATTTTTCTTCTAGGTAACATATCATCATTAATAAGAATATGGGCCTTAATTGGGGTAATTTCATCACATAAACTCAATAAAGCTAAACCTAACCCTAAGTGGCCACAAATAGAAAGTACACCAAGTGGGGGATCAATGATAATCCATTAAATATACGTAAATGATATTAATTATATGATATAGTTCATTGTATGGTCATCAAATTTGGATATATACCACATAGCATTGTTCTAGACCCTTTTTGACTTATGGTTTAATTTTGAAGTCATTGGGACTTTGTTTGACCCTCTAAATCAGTTAATAGATTTTGCATATAATTTTGATCAATGAATAATCATGTAATTGATGCATATATTAATTTAACTTAGGATCCCTTTTTTTGTCACATAGAGCTCAAGTGTGGCAACACATCCCACTATCACACAGACAGCGAGGTGTTACACAAAAATGTGTAGAAAACACCATAACCACAGATTACCAAAACACGGGTTAATTAAAACTGATTGTGGAAAACTGATAAACTGTGAAACTATTACATCCCAGTCCTCATCCTACAGAAAAACATGTTATATAAACATATACAAGAATTGATACATGTCCACAGCTTAGGAGACCAGTTGTCCTATCATCACATGAGTTCATCACCTGTCATATATACACACTGGCCCACATCTGGCCAGCAGCAAAACATACAAAACATCAACACCTATACATCGCAAAACAACGTCAAAACGCTCCCAAGGACCTGAGAGTACAGGGATGACTCTAGACTCTACTACAAAATGCTAAAACAGCAGCATGTCCATCTCTTGCCTTCTATTGCTCATCTTGCTGCTCGGCCGCAACTCCACAACCACCACCACGTCTAGCTCAAACACCTGAAAACCAGTGCGGTGAGACAATTGAACATTGTCCCAGCGAGAAACATAACTCCCCGCTGAAACTATAAAACCAAATGAAGATAAAGCAACAGCAGTAGGTAACTGGTAAAGGTATAACAAGAGCAGTCTATATAGAAAAGCTATTCGTACGATCAAGCTTACCAGGATGTTCATAAAACATATCACCAATTATCTCTTTATGGAACATGATTAACAAGATAAGATATATTGCCACATAATAAGAGGAACATATAAATAACTGCAAGATATAGCAAGATTAACTACACAAGTAAGGCCTCAACCAATGTTCCGTATTTTGCCTTAAGCAATAAATACTATACGGTTGGATTTCATATTATTATTATGCCCTGAGGAAGTGAGTTTTACCGCTCAAATCCAACCTTCGATTGTGAAACCCAAAGTCGGTGCCATACAAGGTCAAATGGAAGAGTCGGACTCCACGGCCTCCCACCTCGTAGTCAGTGTACGAGTACAACGCAAGCAGGAGCGCAATCTCATGTTGAAGTGGCCTCAACCACAGGGTCAGCTCCATAGGCTACACATCCTCTAGCCCACCTCGGTACAGGTCTCGGCGCTAGTATATCTAAGCCACGGGCCTACTCACCGTGCTTTGAGCCATGAACGCATTCATGCTCCTCATATCACAAATCTGGAGCCATGGGCTTGTTCACCATGCTCTATTCATATCTCGAGTCTACAACCGTAGCTGCACTCAAATCCTCACTATTTTAGGCTGGAGAAACCTCGCATATTCAACAATATGTGCTCTGGGTTAACCTACAGGAGAACCCGTTTCACCATCACCAGCTCCTGACGATGATGGATCTATGGCCAAGGCAACTACATGATATATTTCACTGTGATTAATTAGTATCTTTTATATGGATTGCAAGATTCAACCAAGTTACATAATATGCATACTATAATAGGAAATAAACAACATAGAACTCAACATTATGCTTTTTATTGTAATCATATCATCCTGATCCATCACAAGGATCCAACAGTACATGTTATCACTTGGCCTCTTACCAATCATCCTGATCCACCTCAAGGATCCTCACATACCATGGGATCCAAATCCCTCATCACATATTGCCACTACCTCTTAAAGCTTACATCATCATCATGGGATAGCAATCCTCAGTACGGTAGTCGAATACATCATACAGATTATCTAAATATCGAGAGTAACCATCACAGTAGAGTTACTCAACATATACATATACATCATAGCCCTTTTTAATTGGCTATGTATCACCTGCATGGTTAGTGTACGCAATAATCATAGGATTAACAGAAAGACCATGCTTATCAATATAGGGTGACATTAAAGATTATATACTTTATCAATTAAACCTCATCTTTTGATCATGGGCTTAGATTTCATCATAAGCAAACCATATTAAATGCTTACCATTTGTTTAGCATTATACAACATATCATGATGGTCACATACATGGGTAAAGACATATGTGTTACATAAACAAGCTTTACCATAACAATTACCATTTAGCATATCGATTTCTATGAGGGGCAGGACTCTCACTAAAAGCACCACAAACCCTCACCATAAGTGATATCGGGCAGAGCCCCTCACCTCACGTCCATCACACGACTCTCATCACATATCGGCCGACATATTAGTACCTATCGTCCAAGTGCATAACGTTGTGTCGTGCTGGCAACGCTGTGCTTCAAGGTCTGTCGTGCACCTTAGACCATGGGCGTGCCGTGCAGGGTGTGACGTGCACCATGTCGTGCAACACAACATCGACTAGCGTGACGCCCGTCAGTAGCGTCCACCTCAAACACAACGACACTAAACCCCAACTAGAATAGGTGTATATCGGGCAAGGTACTCCACAAGAGGTATCGTCCAAAGGGGTGTAGCTCAACCAACTAATAGAGGACCTATCGTTCAACCAACCAACTCATGGTCTATCGGCCGTCACAAGGTAGGGTGGTAGTGTGACACCCGTCACATAGACCAGGGGTATCGTCCACCTCAACCACAACATATTGTCCAAGGTCAGACCAAGGGAAGGATATCGGGCATCACCACCAACAACACCATATCGGGCAAGACTAAGAACAACTCTAACGAAGTTCACAACCACCACAAAGCTCACCCTTCAAGTCCAAGGTGAGAGGAGGGTGTTGCTCAAGCTACTAGATCACAAGCTCACCTCTCAACTTAAATGAGAGAGGAGTGTTTCGCATGATGCTAGGACTCAAGCTCACTCCTCAAGACCTAGGAGAGAAGAGAGTATTGATCACCAAGAAACCCTAGAGCACATGGTTTGGCCAACAAGAACAACTTAGCAAGAAACAAAGCTATTAACATATAAGAACATGAAAGGAGGTAGTATAGTTAGGGTTAGGAGTTATGCAACCCCCCTTAAGCAAGCTCCAAGCTCCAAGGAAGAAGAAAGCTCCAAGGCAGGATCGGCCACCAAGCTAGCTCCTCCAAGGGTGTCGTCCACCAAGATTGCAAAGGAGAAGGGTATCGTGCACCAAGGTAGAGGAGAAAACTAAGAGACTAAAGGATCCCTAGAAAGAGGAAAAGAACACATATATAGAAGGGAATGGAGGAGAAAACAAGGTAGAGCAAAGCAAGGTGTCGTCCACCAAGGGACACTTGTCCAAGAGCACAAGCCACCACTCTAGCATGTTATAACCACATGTCCAAGGCCATTCCTACATGCAAGCATCAAGCACCAAGTGTCCACTAGTGGTGACACAAACGAGGTCAAAGCTTGGTCAAAGGTCATGGGCGATACACCTCCAGCATGGGCGATACACCCTGGTCGTCACAAGCTCAGGCCGACACAAACACTTCTTGCCCGACACAAGGCCCAAAGGAAACAAAAGCAAGGCACCACAAGGCCCAACAAGCTCAACCAAGCCCAAAGGAACTTAAGCAATGGGCCCAAACCTTCCTCTCTACACTAGAGGAAGAAAGGAGAGAGAGGGACACCTCACAGGGTGACAAACTTGCCCACAAACCCTAGACTTGGGTTAATTGCAAGTAGCACCTCCAACTCTCAACAAAGCACAACTAAACCCTAATCACCACTAAAGGTGATTAGCAAGCAACTAAGCATCAGGGTTAAGCAAAGCAAACAGGCTAAACCCTAAACGGAGGTCAGGGTCCTTACAAACTAGCCCTCTAAAAAGGGATTTCGTCCCCGAAATCCGAAGAGAAAAGTGAGGGATACTTCCTCCTCGTCTCTTCCTCAAGCTCCCACGTGGCTTCCTCAATGCCACGATGATGCCAAAGAACCTTCACAAGAACCAGGTCCTTCCTCTTCAGCTTCTTAACCCTTCTGTCAAGGATCGCCACAGGACCTTCCTCGTAGGTCACATCTTCATCAAGCTCAACTTCAACTGGTTGTATCACTGTTCCTGTATCCAGATGACTTTTCTTCATCATACTGACATGGAACACTGGATGTAACCTGTACAACTCTGGAGGCAGCTCTAACTCGTAATCTACTTTGCCAACACGTGCTAGGACTGGGTAAAGCCCCATATATCTAGGTGCTAGCTTACCCTTCCGGCCAAACCTTAGCACACCTTTCCATGGCGATACTTTAAGGTACACTTTGTCTCCTACCTGGAGCTCCAAAGGTCGTCGGTGATTGTCTGCGTAAGACTTCTGCCTGTCCTGTGCCACTTTCAACTGTTGTTGTATCACTTTGATCTTTTCTGACATCTGTTGTACTAACTCAGGACCCAAAAGCTGATACTCACCAGACTCATACCAACATAATGGAGATCTGCACTTCCTGCCATACAAGGCCTCATAAGGATCCATGTCAATGCTCCACTGATAACTATTGTTGTAGGCAAACTCTATCAAACTGAGACGTACATCCCATCTACCTAGAAACTGCAAAACACAAGCTCGAAGGAGATCCTCCAACGTCTGAATAGTCCTCTCAGATTGTCCATCTGTCTGCGGGTGGAAGGCAGTACTGAACCTCAACTGCGTTCCCAACGCTTTGTGCAACTGTTCCCAGAAACGACTCGTGAACTGTGGACCTCTGTCAGAAACTATAGTTGCTGGCACACCATGCAAACGTACTATCTCATCCACATATATGCGAGCAAGCCTCTCGGCGGTATACGTCGTCTTTACTGGTATGAAATGGGCAGACTTCGTCAATATGTCCACTACTACCCAAATGGAATCATGATTCCTAGTTGTCCTGGGTAGACCAACTACGAAATCCATGGTTATATGATCCCATTTCCACTGCGGTATCGGCAGGGGTTGCAATGTACCTGTCGGATTTTGATGTTCAGCCTTCACTTGCTGACATACTGTACATCTAGCCACGAACTCTGCTACATCTCTCTTCAAGCCGGGCCACCAATACAAGTCCCTCAGACTATGATACATCTTGGTGACACCTGGATGCATAGCATACATCGACGAGTGTGCTTCCTCGAGCACTAACTTTCTCAGATCATCAGCCTCTGGAACCACCATCCTATCACGATAGCAAACTAGCCCATCCTTGGACTCATGGAACCCATCACGCTTTTTACTGCCGAACTCAGATCTGATCAGCTGTACAGCATCATCCGTTTGTTGTGCATCTTTGATCTGCTGCCTCAGCGTAGGCTTGACTTGCATCTGTGCTAAAAGTACAGCTAGGGAGGAAACTTCCATCTGCACATTCATCTGTCACAAGGAAACAAGCATATCTCGTTTATGGCATACCAGGGAACTCAACTGTGCCTTCTTTGTAGAAAGAGAGGAAGACTTTCGGCTAAGCGCATCAGCTACCACATTCTCCTTACCAGGATGATACTCGATGGTGCAGTCGTAATCATTGATTAACTCCATCCATCGACGTTGTCGCATGTTTAACTCATGTTGTGAAAAGATGTACTTCAGATTCTTATGATCCGTAAAGATCTGACACACTTCCCCATACAGATAATGTCTCCAAATCTTTAATGTGTGAACCACTACTGCCAACTCCAAATCATGAGTCAGATAGTTCTCCTCGTGTTTCTTAAGCTGTCGTGAAGCAAAAGAAACCACATGATCTTCCTGCATCAGCACACAACCTAAACCTTTCTTGGAAGCATCACAGAAAACAACATAACCTTTCCCCGGCTCTGGCAGTACTAACACTGGAGCACTGGTCAGCTTCTCCTTCAAACTCTGGAAAGCTTGTTGACATCGATCATCCCAGACAAAAGGTACATCCTTTCTAGTCAACTTTGTCATCGGCAACGCAATCGCACTGAAGTCCTTGATAAACCTCCGGTAGTATCCTGCCAAACCCAGGAAGCTACAAACTTCTATCAGCATCTTCGGCTGCTCCCATTCTGCAACGGACTCCACCTTTCTTGGGTCCACTTTGACTCCTTTTGCATATATCACATGACCCAAGAAAGTCACTTCTTCCAACCAGAACTCAAACTTACTGAACTTGGCATACAGCTGATGTTGGTGAAGAAGAGTCAACACTCGTCGAAGATGTCGCTCATGCTCTTGCCTGTCTTGACTATAGATCAAGATGTCATCTATAAAGACTACAACAAACTGATCTAAGAACGGATGGAACACTCTGTTCATCAAATCCATGAAAGCAGCAGGTGCATTGGTTAGCCCAAACGGCATAACCACGAACTCAAAGTGACCATACCTTGTCCTAAAAGCTGACTTTGGTATGTCATCTGCCTTAATCCTCAACTGATGATATCCAGACCGTAGATCGATCTTTGAAAACACTGTCGCACCACGCAACTGATCGAACAGATCATCTATCCTCGGTAACGGGTACTTGTTTTTTATCGTGACCTTATTCAACTATCGGTAGTCAATACATAGCCGCATCGACCCGTCCTTCTTCTTAACGAACAACACTGGAGCACCCCAAGGCAACGTACTCGATCGGATGAAACCTTTCTCCAACAACTCTTGCAACTGCTTCTTAAGCTCTGCTGTTTCTACTGGAGCCATCCTATATGGTGTCTGTGCAACTGGTTGTGTTCCTGGAACCAGATTGATCTCAAAATCAATCTCTCGGGGTGGAGGAACACCAGGGAACTCATCAGGAAACACGTCGGAAAACTCTCAGACAACTGACACCTCTTCATGACTAGGACCTTTCACCTTGGTAGCCACAATGGTATCCACAACATGAGCTAGAAACGCCTCACATCCTTGTCATAGCAACTTATCTGCCACCATAGCTGATACCAGACATGTTGGAAGAATCTTCTTATCTCCTTGGAAGATCCACTTCTCTCCCGCATCATCAAACACATCCTGCTTGAAACCACAGTCCAAAACAACCTTATACTTTTCTAAGGTATCCATCCCAAGGATAACATCGAAACCATGCATATCAAGGGGTATAAGATCCACTTGGATGTTGTGTCCCAAAAAAGACAAGACACAAGATGGACACTCTTCTAGAAGCATCAAAGAACCATCAAGAGGGGTTTCTAACAAAAAGCTATCCTTCTTACAGCTAACAGGTAGATGACAGTTTTCAAGGATACTATAGGCGATAAAAGAGTGTGTAGCACCCGGGTCAACTAGAACAGATATAAAGCAAGAAGAAGACATATCAGAATGAAATAACTCCATCTGACCTGTCACCACTCGCGGATTGACTATCGCCTCCGGCTGATTCATAGTGTAGAATCGAGTCATTGCTTGTTGTCGACGTCCTCTGCTTCCTTGAACAGACGATCCAACTTGCGACGCTTGACCGCGTCCTCGACCTTTGCTACCACTGGGCTGTTGTCTATCTGATCCTTGTTGATTCTGTCTTGGTTGCTGTGTCACTTCAACGTCTATGTTTGGGCAATGTAGCTTGAGATGCCCGGTCTGACCACAAAGATAGCATGCCCTGTCTTCAAAATGTGGCCTAGATGGCCATGTCACTACCACAGAAGATGTACTATGTGCCTTAGACGGCGAAGAAACATAACATCTTCCCTTACTCGGAGACCACAGTGATGGTACACTGGCATCTCTCATCACAAAAGGTGTTGAAAACCTTGGCTTCTTGAAGCCACCAAACCTCTATCCCTAGAACTGAGCAGGCCTTTTGTGAGACGTGGATTCTCTTTTCTCCCTTACTGACCTTTCAATTCTTCGGATAGATTCCACAAACGTAGCAAACCGTTCACGGTTCTCCAACGTAGATACAGGTGTTGTCAGCTCAGCACTCAGACCTTTCTCGAAACGTCTTATCCGCTCCTCATCTGTCGCCGCCATGTGAGGACAAAACCTCAACAGATCCATGAACTTAGCCTCATACTCGGTGATGTTCATCGTTCCTTGGTGCAAGTGCTCAAACTGACTGATCTTCTCATCTAGATATGCCTTCGAGAAGTATCTGCTGATGAACTCATGTCGGAAAACTTCCCAACCGATCACTCCACCAGGTCTCTTCTCTTCCTCGATGGTCCACCAGTGACCAGCACTACCCTTCAGAAGGTAGACAGCTTGCTTTACTTTGTTAGCTTCAGGGATGTCAAGGATCTGGAAAGCCTTCTCAAGACTTTTCAGCCACAGATCGGCATCTGTTGGATCAGCCATTCCAGCATAATCTGAAACTCCGACTCGGCGAAGCCGCTCAAAGGTCTTCCCAATACCCAATGTTTTGCCATGGGGAGCATGTGCTCTCGGCAGAGGCACTGGCAATCGCTCAACCATGAGATTCATCGTAGCCATCATCTGCCCATAAGCTGTTGATAGGCAGGGTGTTCAAGAATGGTTGGGTCAAGTTGGGGGACCTCAGGCACCCGATCTTCATGTGCCTGTCCATCAGCTCCATCAACAGATGCAGCATCGTTGTTCTCAACAGTGTGTTCTTCATGGTTTCTAGACATCTTGACTTCTCTTCTGCTGAGGGAAGAAGACGATCGTAAGAAAATCTGGACAACTCACAAGAGCAGACACAACCTAGTCCTAAATCCCTGTAGACTCAGTGAACCTAGAGCTCTGATACCAAAACTTGTGGCAACACATCCCACTATCACACAAACAGTGAGGTGTTACGTGAAAACGTGCGGAAAACACCATAACCACAGATTACCAAAACATGGGTTAATTAAAACCGATTGTGGAAAACTGATAAACTGTGAAACTATTACATCCCAGTCCTCATCCTGTAGAAAAACATGTTATATAAACATATACAAGACTTGATACATGTCCACATCTTAGGAGACCAGCTATCATGTCATCACATGAGTTCATCACCTGTTATATATACACACCGGCCCACATCCGGCCAGCAGCAGAACATACAAAACATCAACATCTATACATCGTGAAACAACGTCAAAACGCTCCCAAGGACCTGAGAGTACAGGGATGACTCTAGACTCTACTACAAAACGCCAAAACAGCAGCATGTCCATCTCTTGCCTTCTACTGCTCATCTTGCTGCTCAACCACAAATCCGCGACCACCACCACGTCTAGCTCGAACACCTGAAAACTAGTGGGGTGAGACAATTGAACATTGTCCCAGCGAGAAACATAACTCCCCACCGAAACTATAAAACCAAAGGAAGATAAAGCAACAGCAGCAGGTAACTGGTAAAGGTATAACAAGAGCAGTCTATATAGCAAAGCTGTTCGTACGATCAAGCTTACCAGGATGTTCATAAAACATATCACCAATTATCTCTTTATGGAACATGATTAACAAGATAAGATATATTGTCACATAACAAGAGGAACATATAAATAACTGCAAGATATAGCAAGATTAACTACACAAGTAAGGCCTCAACCAATGTTCCGTGTTTTGCCTTAAGCAATAAATACTATATGGCTGGATTTCGTATTATTATTATGCCCTGAGGAAGTGAGCCATACCGCTCAAATCCAACCTTCGGTTGCAAAACCCAAAGTCGGTTCCATACAAGGTCAAATGGAAGAGTCGGACTCCACGACCTCCCACCTCGTAGTCAGTGTACGAGTACAACGCAAGCAGGACCACAATCTCATGCTGAAGTGGCCTCAGCCACAGAGTCAGCTCCATAGGCTACCCATCCTCTAGCCCGCCTCGGTACAGGTCTCTGCGCTAGTATATCTGAGCCACGGGCCTACTCACCATGCTCTGAGCCATGAACGCATTCATGCTCCTCATATCACAAATCTGGAGCCATGGGCATGTTCACCATGCTCTATTCATATCCTGAGTCTGCAACCGTAGCTGCACTCGAATCGTCACTATTTTAGGCTAGGAGAAACCTCGCATATTCAACAATATGCGCTCCGGGTTAACCTGCAGGAGAACCTGTTTCACCATCACCAGCTCCTGACGATGATGGATATATGGCCATGGCAACTACATGATATATTTCACTGTGATTAATTAGTATCTGTTATATGGATTGCAAGATTCAACCAAGTTACATAATATGCATACTATTACAGGAAATAAACAACATAGAACTCAACATTATGCTTTTTATTGTAATCACATCATCCTGATCCATCACAAGGATCCAACAGTACATGTTATCACTTGACCTCTTGCCAATCATCCCGATCCACCTCAAGGATCATCACATACCATGGGATCCAAATCCCTCATCACATATTGCCATTACCTCTCAAAGCTTACATCATCATCATGGGATAGCAATCCCCAGTACGGTAGTCGAATACATCATACAGATTATCTAAATATCGAGAGTAACCATCACAGCGGAGTTACTGAACATATACATATACCTCATAGCCCTTTTTAATTGGCTATGTATCACCTGCATGGTTAGTGTACGCAATAATCATAGGATTAACAGAAAGACCATGCTTATCAATATAGGGTGACATTAAAGATTATATACTTTATCAATTAAACCTCATCTTGTGATCATGGGCTTAGATTTCATCATAAGCAAACCATATTAAATGCTTACCATTTGTTTAGCATTATACAACATATCATGATGGTCACATACATGGGTAAAGACATATGTGTTTCAAAAACAATCTTTACCATAACAATTACCATTTAGCATATTGATTTCTATGAGAGGCAGGACTCTCACTAAAAGCACCACAAACCCTCATCATAAGTGATATCGGGTAGGGCCCCTCACCTCACATCCATCACACAACGCTCATCACATATCGGCTGACACATTAGTACCTATCGGCCAAGCGCATAATGTTGTGTCGTGCTGGCAACGTTGTGCTTCAAGGTCTGCCGTGCACCTTAGCCCATGGGCGTGCCGTGCAGGGTGTGACGCGCACCATGTCGTGCAACACAACGTCGACTAGAGTGACGCCCGTCAACAGCATCCACCTCAAACACAATGACACTAAACCCCAACTAGAACAGGTGTATATTGGGCAAGGTAGTCCACAAGAGGTATCATCCAAAGGGGTGTAGCTCAACCAACTAACAGAGGACCTATCGTTCAACCAACCAACTCATGGTCTATCGGCCGTCACAAGGTAGGGTGGTAGTGTGACACCCGTCACATAGACCAGGGTTATCGTCCACCTCAACCACAACATATCGTCCAAGGTCAGACCAAGAGAAGGATATCGGGCATCACCACCAACAACACCATATCGGGCAAGACAAGGAACAACTCTAACGAAGTTCACAACCACCACAAAGCTCACCCTTCCAGTCCAAGGTGAGATGAGGGTGTTGCTCAAGATACTAGATCACAAGCTCACCTCTCAACTTAAATGAGAGAGGAGTGTTGCTCATGATGCTAGGACTCAAACTCACTCCTCAAGACCTAGGAGAGAAGAGAGTATTGCTCACCAAGAAATCCTAGAGCACATGGTTTGGCCAACAAGAACAACTTAGCAAGAAACAAAGCTATTAACATATAAGAACATGAAAGGAGGTAGTATAGTTAGGGTTAGGAGTTATGCAACCCGCCTTAAGCAAGCTCCAAGCTCCAAGGAAGAAGAAAGCTCCAAGGCAGGATCGACCACCAAGCTAGCTCCTCCAAGGGTGTCGTCCACCAAGCTTGCAAAGGAGAAGGGTATCGTGCACCAAGGTAGAGGAGAAAACCAAGAGACTAAAGGATCCCTAGCAAGATGAAAAGAACACATATATAGAAGGGAATGGAGGAGAAAACAAGGTAGAGCAAAGCAAGGTGTCGTCCACCTAGGGACACTTGTCCAGGAGCACAAGCCACCACTCTAGCATGTTATAACCACATGTCTAAGGCCATTGCTACATGCAAGCATCAAGCACCAAGTGTCTACTAGTGGTGACACAAATGAGGTCAAAGCTTGGTCAAAGGTCATGGGGGACACACTTGGGTGATACACCTCCAGCATGGTCGATACACCCTGGTCGTCACAAGCTCAGGCCGACACAAACACTTCTTGCCCGACACAAGGCCCAAAGGAAATAAAAGCAAGGCACCACAAGGCCCAACAAGCTCAACCAAGCCCAAAGGAACTTAAGCAACGGGCCCAAACCTTCCTCTCTACACTAGAGGAAGCAAGGAGAGAGAGGGACACCTCACAGGGTGACAAACTTGCCCACAAACCCTAGACTTGGGTTAATTGCAAGTAGCACCTCCAACTCTCAACAAAGCACAACTAAACCCTAATCACCACTAAAGATGATTAGCAAGCAACTAAGCATCAGGGTTAAGCAAAGCAAACAGGCTAAACCCTAAACGGAGGTCAGGGTCCTTACATCAAGAGACCGCTCGGACTCAGAGTCCTTCTCATACTAGGACTTATCTTCCATGTCTGATGACCAGAGTGCCCTGGACTCTATAGGTTCTATCTTCTCTTCTCTTACTTCTTTATTCTAGATTATGCACTATATTAGCATGGTTTTTGCAATCCTCTCACCCTGACGATTCGTGTGATTCCAATCTTTCTAGGGCTTCATGTCCTAGAAGTCTCGGTCGACTAGACTCCCCTAACTTCTCCCATGTTTCTCAATTTGGCTGGGATCCAAGCCTCTATCAACCACTGCCTATATATGTGAGACATAGAAAATGATCCATGGGATCCCGAAAACCCAAATCCATCGTCACCTCGGCATGTAGCACCCTCTATCCTTGTTACCCTACTCTGCCTGCAAGCACCTGCAAGGTCGACGTCGCCCAGGTTTAGGTGACCATCATGTTGCCTTCCAGAAATTAGAATCCCTTCCAACATCCACATAGAAGCTTCCCCAATCATTAGTTATGATCTTGTGTGTCAGTACGTTGTTTCCCTCTTTTTACCTAGTTCTAAACATGTGAGCAACCTAGAGTATCTCACCATGATTTCCTCTTATCTCTTCGTTAATAGCTCCTCCTGGTGATGCCGAATTTTCCTAGAACCTAATTCTTTCCTCGCACGTGGGTTTTTTGAGATTTTGGACCGCTCTTGGTCCCTCCCTTACTCTTCCATGGTGGCTCGTGGTTCTCAGGACTTGGTCATTACCAGACCAAATCTTAAGCTTGTTGGGTCGTCATGATGTCCCGATGATGATGGTTTTGTGTTGGGATGATGTTATGGTCTAGTTTTAATGACCCTCATGATTGTTACTTCTGGGTTTGAGCTTTGATGTTTCTCGGTTCATCATAGGTTTGTGGAAGATGAAGATCTTTTATATTACACGTTTACCCCTGGTTTATGAATTTCTTGTCACGCGCCCCTTGGGCAAAAGTGAAATTTTCATCTTATGAGGGGTTGACCAACTCCTATGGCCCAGACTGTGGTCCCTGTTCAGCATGGATGTGTGAAATTGGGCCACATCAATGTAGAGTCGGCTCCTGACTTGGCGAATCTAAATAATGATAATGACATGGATTTTTTTAGCTTTGTGATTGGTCAAAATGTATATGGCCTATAGAAATTTTTAGAAAATACTACAAACCTCAGATGAAGGTGAATCTTATATGAATTTTTCTCAGTTTTTTTAGATCTACAAGTTGGACTAGGTTTCAGGGCATGTTCTATTTTGTTTTTTATGAAGTATTAGACTTTGTAATTAGGGTTTAAAGAATCATAAAACCCTAGAATCTAAGATGAATATTATTGTTAATGGATGTTATTGGGTTGAATAGGATAATTGGGGTTTCTTAATCCCATGAACGTGATAGGGTTTTTTCAAACTAAGAAGAACAACTAAGATCTTCTATAAGAGAGAGGTAAGCAGGTTCATGCACTTTGAGTATTTTGTATGTATTTTCATCGCCTTGTAATTATTATTATGATCAAGATGAATTATAAGCATAGTTATGTGTTTCAAATTAAATCTTAATTGCACAAAAGATCCCCTAAAGTTATTAGTGTAATATTATGCTTCAATGCTATTTCAAGAATTCATATCATGATCATGTATAATCAGTTTGAGTAATTATTCCAAGATAATGATGAATCATGTAATGGGTTGTATTATTTTATCCTCATCATGTTAATGTTGAGCCTACGGGCCTTATGAGCACCACTGGTGCATAAGTATCGAGGATAATTTAATCAACATCCAAGATTAAGTTATGTGAATCTAAATCTACTATTCAATTAGTTTCATGTTTTCCTTATTGCCAAAGTTATTATGTTGTTATAATAATAGTACTCAATGTCACTTACTCTAATGTGGTTTTTATTGCATGCATGGTTGACGGTGAGATGCCCACGTGTACAAAGAAACATCTAGGAAAGAGCCATACGAAGGTTAGCTTAAGGAATAGATCAAGGTTTTCTAAAAGACATATATGGTGGGGTTCCATCTATAATAGAAGATTCTAATGTTTATAGATAATTTCATGTATAAATAATGTTTACAATGTATCTGAAACTACTATGTGTATGAGTCCCTGCTCTGGCGATCGAGTGATCAGGGCTCGTCTTCTCTGCCCGGGGGAGGGCAGCGGCCAGTGCGCCCAGCCCGTCTCCCCCTAGGTGTTCTCCTCCCATCTCCATCTCGAATCTGTCTATCCTCGGTGGTTTCCCACAACCCTTCTGGGTTGTCCTCCTCTGACGTCGAGCTTCAACCTTCTCCAGGTCCCTTGGTTGTCTCCTTAGGGTACTGGGAGCCTACACTGGCTGGATCATGGCTGGGTGCGGTCGATTCACGGTAGTGGGTGACTGGAGTGGCATTGCTATTCCTCTGTGAGTCTGATACTCACCGGGAGCCCCACAGGGAGATGATCAGGATGGCTTGGGTCTTCTGTCCCCTCTCTTTTACTATTTCTCAGCTTTTCTTGGTCGTTCTTTTTTGTTTTGCTTTGCGATAGGTTCTTCTGCCCATTTCTCATCGCTCGTCGGCGTTGTTGCCGCTGCTTGTCAGCGTTGTTGTTCTCTCTGTTTGGGAGCTACGAGTCTTTGCTCTTACTGGCCTCGATTTTGTTCTGTTCGGATTCACTACTGTGTCTATGGCTCTGCTTGTGGCGGAAAACATTGGTATGCATATTTTTCATTTGCAGGTTTATCACCACCGATCTATGCTCAGGTTGAAGGAATCTCTTATGAAAAGATGCTTATGTCAGCCCCGTGGAAAATAGATCAATGCAGAATTGTTTTATTATCATTCCAATATGAGTTTTGGTGATCTGATAGCCCTGTTCTTGGTGGTTGTATGTACTTCCAGTATCACTTTCCCTATGTGTAGATGACATATGGCTTTTCAGTAATGAAGATGTTCGGATCGCTCAAAAAATGTATAAATAATGTTTAATCATGTTTGGTAGTTAGTTTCAATTCAAGTACTCAACTATAAACAATGTATGAATCATGTTCAGTTTTAATGCATGGTGTTTCATTTATCTTCTTGCTAAGAATGTCATGTTTCGTAATGTTCCTCCAAGACAAGTGACCCGTGTTATGGATAACATAGGGTTTGCTTCCACTGAAGTATATATGAGCATGAAGGGACATTATAATATGGTATTAGAGCAATGAGTAGATGGCCACTAAGCTAAAGATTCACATGTTCTAAGCCCTAGGTATAGAGATTATGTTAAAGATATGGGAAACCAATGTAAATGTCTAGTTAGAAGACATAAGTTCGAAAAGGGTTAGGGTTATGTGCCTAGATGTTTTACATTTGTGTGCTAACTCTAGAATTGTACATAGAATGCTCTCTCTTCTTCCCACGTGTTTGTGGTATAGGATGCAGACTCATGGGGTTTTGTCAAGAGAATGTTATGTGCATAATATCATGATTGTCTTGCCCTATTGAATGCATGTGGTATGGGACATGTGCACTAGAGAGGTGTAAGATAAGTGTGATAAGACATGTCACCTCTAAATATATGATTGGTCGGCATGTATCCAAAGGTGACAAAGATATAAGAGTTGGCATTAAAGTTTGAGACATATAGTCACCTAAACCTAATTAGTTACATAAGACCAAGCATGCATACAAAGGGTAGATAATTTGGCATGCATATAAAGAAGAAGAAAAATCATGCACATGGTAATAAACAATGTTCTCTACCATTTTATGATTATGTGTTTAAATTGAACATCATGTATTACTGCTATGCTTATGACTTATGAAATTCTGAAAATCATGTCTAAGTATAAGAAATCATGTTTTGTTGATAGTATCCTCCCCATCACATTATGTGAGCCTTAACCGACCTTATGTGAGCCTTAATTGGCCTTATGAGCTCTGTGAGAGCATCATGTGAGCCTTAATTGGCCTTATGTGAGCCTTAATTGGCCTTATGAGCTCTATGGGAGAATCATGTGAGCCTTAACTGGCCTTATGTGAGCCTTAGTTGGCCTTATGAGCTCTGTAGGAGCATCATGTGATCCTTAACCGGCCTTATGTGAGACTTAATTGGCCTTATGAGCTCTGTGGGAGCATCATGTGAGCTTTAACTGGCCTTAACTGAGCCTTAATTAGCCTTATGAGCTATGTGGGAGCATTACATTACGTGAGCCTTAATGCGGCCTTATGAACACTGTGGGTGCAATCAGGAGAGTGACTATATCAACTCAAGTAAAAATTCATCTTATTATGAAATCATGTTAAGTTTACCAACTCCTCATGAAATTATGTTAACTATGAGTAAGTCGTGTCTTAAGTATGCTAATGAGACTGTAAAATGATATTAGAGAATTAACATGCACATATTAAGTAAAACCCTAAGGTGGGTTGTATGAAATTTCAAGGATGAAATTTTTCGAAGGTGGGTAGAATTGTAACATCCTCAAAATTTAAACTTGTGAAAGAATCCTTCCTTAATTGGAAAACCTAATTTTCAGACTTTAACTTTGATGAACCAAGTAGGACCTAATGTAACTTGTAGAACAGAATATCATGCTCAAAGCAAAGTACAATACATCAAATAATGTCTTATCCTTAGTATAATGATAGTTAATCTAATATCCTTTAATATGGATGTATAATGCACTTTCTTTTGTTCTATGTAACATATCATCATTAATAAGAATATGGGCCTTAATTGGGGTAATTTTGTTAAATAAACTCAATAAAGCTAAACCTAACCCTAAGTGACCATAAATAGAAAGTACACCAAGGGGGAATCAATGATAAGCCATTAAATATACATAAATGATATTAATTATATTCTTGATATAGTTCATTATATGATCATCAAATTTGGATACATACCACATAGCATTGTTCTAGACCTTATTTTTGACTTATGGTTCAACTTTTGAAGTCATTAGGACTTCGTTTGACCCTCTAAATCAGCATATAGTTTTGATCAATGAATAATCAAATATTTGATGCATACATTAATTTAACTTATGACCCCATTTGATGATAATATGAAGTTCTATCATGCCTATGTGAAACAAAGAAGATGAGGCAATTGTATTAAAGCTTTAAAAGATAGCAATAATAGATGGATCACCACGGAGGAGGAGGTTAAAGAGTTGGTTATGAATCATTTCAAATCCATATTCATTGCCCCAGCTAGTACGAGGCAGTCTGGCAGTAACACCATTTCGGGCAGGTTCAGACAACTCACTGGTAAGGAAAAGTGGATGATGGCAGCTGAGCCAACAGAGGAGGAAGTATTACAAGTCCTAAAGAAGATCGATCCCAGCAAAGCAGCGGGGCCAGACGGGATCACAGGGCACTTCATGCAGAAAAACTGGAAGACGATTGGCAACTCAGTCATGTTGACAATCTCTAAGGCGCTCAGGGGCAACGCTCTACCCTCAGAGATATATGATTCATCCATTGTCTTAATACCAAAGGTACATAACCTAGAAAGATGTAACCAGTTGAGGCCAATATCCCTGAACAACCTATGTCTAAAAATCTGCTCAAAGATTGAGGTGGAACGTCTGAAACGTTGCATCCCGAACTGGATTTCACAGGAACAATCTAGCTTTGTTCCTGGACGAAGAATCACAGACAATATAGCAGTAGTTCAGGAGGTCATTCATGGAATGAGGAGGAATAAGAGTGCTAATAGTATGGCTGTGAAAGTAGACCTTTCTAAGGCCTACGACATGATGTCCTAGGATTTTGTCGAGGATACATTGAATCATATGGATATCCCAGGAAACCTGAAAGGGTACATCATGAACACCATTAAATCTGGAAAAACATTGATCCTTTGGAAGAACAGCAGCCTATCATAATTTAAAGCGACAAGAGGGTTACGGCAAGGAGATCCTATGTCACCATATTTGTTTGTGCTTTGCATAGATAGACTGAGTCAAATGATCCAAGAGAGAGTAAGGAAGGGTGAATGGAAGCCAGTGAAGTTATCAGCCAAGGGACCAAAGCTGGCACATATGTGGTTCGCTGATGACATCATCTTATTCGCTAAAGCAATGGTGGCCAATATTAAAACTATTAGAGAATGCTTCAATGAGTTCAGCGATGCCTCTAGACAAAGGATGTCGATCAAAAAAACAAGAATATACTTCTCCAAAGGGGTAAGCAGGAAAGTGCGACGAGCTATATGCAGAACTAGTGGGATCATCGAGACTTCTGACTTGGGGAGGTATCTAGGGGTTCCGCTTCTCCATAAAATGGTGGATAAGAATACCTATGATGAAGTGTTGGCTAATGTAAACAACAAAGTGACGTCTTGGTCAGACCGATGTCTATCTTTTGTAGGAAGGGTTTGCCAAGCGAAGACTACTCTAACAGCAATGCCAACCTATCTGATGCAAACGGCCCTCTTACCAGTTGGACTGTGTGACCGGATCGATAGCTCAATCAGGAGGTTCATTTGGGGAAATGGAAGGAAGAAACGACCACAATCTCTTATAGCATGGAAGAAGGTTATCAGCAACAAAGCTAATGGCGGACTGGGTATTAAGACAATGAGAGACTGGAACAAGGCTCTCCTTGCCAAGAATTCCTGGGATGTGGCGACTAATAGACCAACCATATGGTGTCAGCTTATGAATAGAAGATATGAAGACTACAAAGTAGGCAGCAGATCGAATCTGTCCAGACTGGGGAGAGCCACCCTGGAGGGCAAAGCGTTCATCACGATGACTCTCATACTCTGTTAGGGACAGGTACAGAAACCATGTTTTGGGACGATGTGTAGGTAAAGAACCGAGGAAATCTGAGAGATAGTGCAATCAAACCCATACCGGAGGAACTCAAGGACCTGAAAGTAAGAAGTGTTATTCTTGACAATGATGACTGGGATGTGGGCTTCTTGGCAGAGTGGCTACCACCTAGCTATGTGAAAGATATCCTGCATATCAAGCCACCTAATGAATAGAACAGGAGAGACACCATGGTTTGGAATCATACAAACATAGGTAAATTCTCGACAAACTCAGCATATAGATCCATTAGACAAGGGTCATACCTTGTGATACAAGGTGAATGGCAGACGATCTGGGACACTCACACGTCCTCTTGAGTAAAAATGTTTATGTGGACACTTTCACACAATGCCATCCTCACGAATAAAAGGAGGCAAGAGAGGCAGATGGCAGAGGATAGCAAATGTAGCATTTGCCAGACAATTGAGGAAGATAGTCTCCATGCTCTTCGGGACAGCAACCATGCTAAGGAATGCTGGAAGATTATATGGGCGAGATGAATTCCACAAAACTTCTTCACAGAGTCCAATCTGAACGCATGGCTAAGAGAAAATCTGAGGAACAAGAAGGAACAAGATAGCTTATGTATGGATGTTGGCACATCTAGAAAAGTAGGAATAGGCAGGTTTTGGAAGGAATCCAGTCCAACCATACCCAGACTGTGAGATCTACGAGATATGATACCACGCTGAGCAGGTTGGCCTGGAAGAAGGAGGAGGCACCAGAGAACGTTCAACATGTGTTATGGAAGCCGCCAAAGGAAGGCTGGATCAAAATGAATGTAGACGCTGCTTTCCAAAAGAAAGGCAGTAGTTGTGCATATGTAGTGAGGGAGTGGAGAGGGAGGTGGTTGGGAGGGAAAGGGACCAAAGTTGCTGCTGAAGATGCTCTGGAAGCTGAAGTGGAAGCCATAATCATCGCCATGGAAGACGTAGAGAAGACAGGTCTGAACAAGGTGATAGTAGAGTCAGACTGCAAACTAGCAGTTCAACTGCTCCAAGGTGAACAGGTCGATGCACCGCGGTTTATAGAAGCATTGTCTAAGTTAAAGAGGATGATAAAGCCAAACTGGACGATTGTCCATGCGAGGAGAAACTGTAACCATCTTGCTGATAAGTTAGCAAGATATCACCAAAAACAAAACCAAGGACGGATGCACTATACCCATCCACCAGAATGCTTGTATGAAACCCTGGTTAGAGATTGTAATGGCAGTAGTACTGCCAAGTTTAATGAAGCCCATAACTTAGAGTGTAGTAGCATTTTTTAACCGCTCGTAAGAGGAGGACGAGATGAATAAAAGGACCTCCTGACTTTCCCAAAAAAAAATGTATGACCCCATTTTTTTTGTGTCGCACAGAGCTCAGGAGTATGCTCGGACTCAGAGTCCTTCTCGGGTCAGGACTTGTCTTCCCCATCCGATGACCATAGTGTGTTGGACTCTACAGGCACAACTCTATCTTCTCCTCTCTTCTTTCTTTTGGATTCCACACTATATGAGCATGGTTTTTGCAATCCTCTCAACTTCGCAACTCGTGTGATCCCAATTTTTCTAGGGCTTTGTGCCCTAGAAGTCTCGGTCGACTAGACTCCCCTAACTTCTCCCCTATTTCTCTCTTTGGTTGGGATTCAAGCCTCTGTCAACCACCGCCTATATATGTGAGGTGTAGAAAACAATCCTTGGGATCTTGAAAACCCAAACCCATCATTGCCTTAGCCTGTGGCGCCCTCTCTCCCTACTGCCCTACTCCGCCTAAAACCACCTATAAGATCGACATCACCTAGATTCAGGTGACCATCGCAGTGCCTTCTAGAAACCGAAATCCCTTTCGAAGGCCACATAGAAGCTTCCCCAATCATCAATTTTGATATGTTGTGTTGGTATGTTGTTTCCCTCTTTTTACTTGGTTCTGAACCTGTGAGCAATCTAGAGCATCTCACCATGATTTCCTTTGGTCTCTTCACTAATAGCTCCGCCTAGTGATGCTGAGTTTTCCCAGAACCTAATTCTTGCCTCACGTGTGGGTTTTCTGATATTTTGGACTATTCCCAGACCTCCCCTACTCTGCCATGGCAACTCGTTGTTCATCAGGACTTGGTCATTACCAGACCATATCTTAAGCTTGTTGGATTGTCATGAAGTCTCGGTGATGATGGTTTTGTGTTGGGATGATGCTATGGTCTAGTTTCAATGACTCTCACAATTGTTACTCCGGGGTTCTTTGATGGTTCTCAGTTCATCATAGATTTGCAGAAGATGACGATCTTTTATATTACACATTTACCCCTGATCTATGAATTTCTTGTCACGCGCCCCTTAGGCAAAAGCAAAATTTGTGTCTTATGATGGGTTGACCAGTGCCTGTGAACTGGTGTGTGGTCCTTGGCCATTATGGCAGCATGCAATTGGGCCACATCAGTGTCGGGTCATCTCCTGACTGGGCAGATCTAAATAATTATAATGACATGGCTTTTTCGAGCTCTTTGATTGGTCAAAATGTATATGATCATTAGAAATTCGTGGAAAATACCAAAAACCTCGGATGAAGGTGAATCTTATATGAATTTTGCTCATTTTTTCGAGATCTACAAGTTGGACTAGATTTTAGTGCATGTTCTATTTTGGTTTTTATGAAGTATTAGACTTAGTGTAATTAGGGTTTAAAGAATCATGAAACCCTAGAACCTAAGATGAATGTTATTGTTAATGGGTGTTATTGGGTTGAAGAGGATAATTACGGTTTCTTAACCCCATGAACGTGATAGGGTTTCATCAAATTAAGAAGAACAACTAAGATCTCCTCTAAGAGAGAGGTAAATGGGTATGCACTTTGAGTATTTAGTATGTATATTCATCGACTTATAATTATTATGATAATCAAGATGAATGATATGCATAGTTATGTGTTTCTAATTAAATCTCAAATTCGTCAAAGATCCCCTAAAGTTATTAGTTTAATATTATGCTTCAATGCTATTTCGAGAATTCATGTCATGTTCATGTAGAATCAGTTTGAGTAATTATTCCAAGATAATGATGAATCATGTAATAGGTTGTACTATTTTATTCTCATCATGTTAATGTTGAGCCTACGGACCTTATGAGCACCATTGTTGCTTAAGTATCGAGGATACTTTAATCGACCACCAAGATTAAGTCATGTAAATCTAAATCTATTGTTCAATTAGTTTCATATTTTCCTTATTGCCAAAATTATTATGTTGTGATAATAATAGTACTCATTGTCATTTTCTCTAACATGGTTTTTATTGCATGCATGGTTGGGGTGCGATGCCCACAGGTACAAAGCAACATTCAAAAAAAGAGCCATATGAAGGTCAGCTTAAGGAATAGATCAAGGTTTTCCATAAGACATATATGGTGGGTGCCATCTACAATAGAAGATCCTAATGTTTATAGATAACTTCATGTATAAATAACATTTAAACATATTTGACAGTGAGTTTCAATTCAAGTACTCAACTGTAAACAATGTATGAATCAAGTTCAATTTTAATGCATGGTGTTTCATTTGTCTTTTTGCTATGAAGATCATGTTTCGTAATGTTCCTCCAAGACAAGTGACATGTGTTATGGATAACATAGGGTTTGCTTCCTCGATGTATATATGAGGTTGGAGGGACGATTATAGAATAAACCCTAACAAGTCTATCTGCAGTAGTTAAGCACACTCATAGATAACATCATAGTTACAAAAGACTATGGCCTATGGTTTTCTTAGGATGGTGAATTTAAGTTGATAGTTGACAATGATGTTGATTATGCATGATCGTAGAATAGATAGATAAAACACCCGTTGGGCGTGTCTATTGGTCTCAAACTCATTGGTATAGCAAGAAGTAGAACGTTGTTGAACTATTTAAAATCAGAGGTTGAATATATGGATGTTGGTTTTTATTCACAAGTTCTTGAGCGTGTGGCGGCATTAGTACATCTGAATATACCGTGACCCAGCTACAAAAAAAAAAACACTGCGGAGAGATCTTAAGTCAGTCGGAATCCGTTCACGTATAATAGAATGTATAATACAGTCAAATCACATTTGCATATTTTAATCCAATTTTTTAAAATATGAATATGTTGGACTTATTAAACCATGATGTATGAATAGCCGTTAAAAAGTGATTCTTTTATACTTGAAAGCCATTCTCTTGAACTACAATACCAGTGTCGCGAAATTTCCTCATACGCGTATAATATTGTATCAATGGACCGCCAATATGTATTCACATAGGCTCAACACATTCTTTTGCTATCTAAAAATATCATATGTTAAAATTTTCACAAAAGTGGTTCTCATCTGCAAATCGAGTGTAGTACCAACAGTGTTCTAACTGATGTCGACGACGCGAATGCGTTGTACTTATTAATGGTTGGTGCAATACATGTAAATATAAATATTTTGTTTCACTCTCGATGACCGTTCATCTATTTGGTTTTGAAAATTTAATTTCACAAAAGAAAATTTGTTGAATTATTTATTTTGATAATCAATTTCTCATAAAATCCACCACAAGGAATAAATAATTCATTTTCATAGTAAACATGTATCACTAGTCAGCTAATCATTAGACACAATGTAGCACAATGATTTTTCAAATAAGTTCATCAATCATTGCAATACGAACGGATCCTCAGGTGATTTAGTATCAGCTATGGCATTGGTCCTAATAAAAGCTCAAGAATGGAAGCCAAACTACGTTCTTACAGGAGCCGACTTCCTCCTTGACTGACGAAGTACTTTAATTCCATCTATATACAATTTGGAAAAAAGGGGCTCAGACTTACTGTTTATGCATTTATGTGCTCGCAATCAAGTTAATAACCATACCATCGTATACATCTTTGAAGCACTTTCATAATAAGACATAGATGATAATTTATAATGATTCGTAGAAAAGCAAGTATTTGTCACGACTACATTATATTATACAACGACATTTTTTATGATGATGATCGTCAATGGATGTATGATACATGTATACTTGTGCAAAAGCTCAAGTTACAGTTCCTTACAAGAGCTGACTTCCACCTTGACTGACAAAGTGCTTTCATTCAATATATACAATTTGGTAAAAATGGGCTCAGACTTATGATTCATGTATTTATGTGCTCACAATCAAGTGAATTACCAGATTACCCGTATATATCTTTGAAGCACTTTCATAATAAGATATAGATGATATTTTAAAATGATTTGTAGAAAAGCAATGCAAGTATTCTTCACGACTATATATTATATGACATTTTTTATGATGATAATCGTCAATGGATTATGATACATTAACGTGTGCAAGAGCTAAAGTTATAGTCAGTGCGTACACCTCTGGAGATGAGGTCTCTCCCTATATATTGCATTCTGACAACAATTATGTGATCCATTCATAGTTTAAAGAATCGATAATTTATGAGATGTGCTTGATATTTTGCAAAATGTTTTGCGCATTTTGTGAGATTCAAGTTAAAGAATGGTGAGTTCTTCATCATCAAGGCAGCAGTAAAAATTCTCGTTTCAAAAATTATATAGCACGGCCTACGTTATATAAACCGAAAGCAAGCAGGAGGCATCACCGTCCGCAAAATCATGTGCACCGTTGAAAGCAAGCCAATCATTAACAATGACGTACACTCATATGGCTCATTAACATTGAGCATCCAGCGCCTTTCGTTCTATCAAATAACATACAACACTTTCCAGGCTTCCAGCAATAAGCTTTGCAATAAACTCTACAAAATCGCTTAAGCAGCCCCATGGCCATCAAAAATGATAAAGAAAACAGTTCGATTGTATACGCCTCACTAACCTAGCAATAGCCAATAAAGAGATAGAATCCCATCAACATCGGAATGTAGTTCACAGCAAATTGCTTGAAAGGAGCAACTTCCTATGTAAGGATCAGCCCACTCTGTTGGTGATTGTTTGGTAGAGAGAACCAAGTTGTGAGTTCCACTTGTCTATGGCAGTATATTTCTTTGTTCCCTTGGACCTGACAAGACATTGGATCAGAAAGATAATGTAAAAAGTTAAGGTTTGATGCGTCCAGAAAGAAGTCCCTGAGAGAAAACCTGTCACTGCGTTCTAAAAGCTTGTTAACTTGATCGATGTGTCCCTGGATACGATTATCCAGAATCAAGGACACTAAAAGCTGCTCAACCTCTTTCTCCAGAATATTCAATTCCTAAATCATATGTAAAATTGCATTATATTAGTAATCAGAAACAGCAACATCTGCCAATTTACTACCGCACATAATTTCAGAGAGAATATTAAATCCGAAAAAACTATTCCTACTTGAGCATATTCCCTGATCACTTAAAATCCATCGTGGACAATGTCCTTAACCTCCATTTCCATATTTCTTGCAAGTTAAAGTAACAACCAAAATGGTTCAAGAGATTAAGACTGTGACGGCTTGCCTAGACGCTTGGTTTTCATTGAAGTAATTTGTTCCGGTGAAGAAAAAAAAAGTCCAGCCATCACTGACTGTTCACGCCTACTGGAAAGGACATATGTATGACTTATGTATAAAAACAAGCCATCGGTGAGCTTTTGTATGGTACGGGGTCTGGTTCACCACCCACTGCCAGGTGTTGGAAACTCTTTGTCAAACGCAACACACATAAGAGTCTAGAAGCAGACAATCGTTTATAAAGCAGATATACCTTAGATATGAAGGGGATTCTAATCCTTGTATACGGTTTAATGAGCTTCAACAAAACTTGAGTCCTCACATTCTTCAAGAGATCCTCTATATAATTACGGATAAATGGATCATCCATTATGGTCCTCCTGTTACTCTAAAAAAAAAATACTTCAATTTTAGAATTTGCTGAACAAAATTTAATCGCCACTTCAAGCTATAGAGTGAACCTTTAAAATTTTCTCAAATTCGATAATCTCGTTCTTCTGATAAGCTGCCACAAGATTTGTCATTGCTAAAATTTCTGGATCATTTTTGTACCTGTTTAACATAGTCCTCAAGCATGAGACTGAAAACATACACTAAAATGGAGAATAAATTGCAACTAGGATAAGAGAATATCTTACGGCTTAGCCTCTTGACCATCAAAGGGATTGACAACGGACTCCATCAGCATATTAGCCAGAACCAAGTACCTAGAAGGCCAGGACATCATTAACAATAAAAGACTGATATTCCGTGATGTTTTGTGAAAAATAAATAAATCTGATTACTACTTCAGGCACTGGATGCGGCGATGATTCCCAGCTTCATCATAGTTCTTGAAAGCCTCAAAAAAATCAGTGGCTGCATCCCCCCATTGCCGTTCTGCCATATGCATTTTCCCACCACATTCACGGATCAACCCCATAATCCTTGGGTGGGGAATAGCTGATTTTATAGTAAGGGCTTTCTGATATAATTCCTGTAGTAGAGAATTAACAGTCTCAAAAACAAACTCCAAGATTATTAAAATGACTTGTACAAAATATTTAAAAAGTAAAGCATGCTTCACTCCACATTAATCTATGTAGGAAGGACGCCCTTTTCATATACTTCTGCACAATTCTTTAATCATCTTGTTATCAATTTTGAGAATACTATAACATTAGTAGGATAATTTGATACATGTTAATTCCATGACACAACTGATTTGGAACATGAAGACATGTGTAAGGACTAGGGAATACATATTCTATATACATTATTATATAATAATGTATATAATGGGTGTATATGTGATATTTGTGTATATGTATGAGCAAGAGTAAATGGGTGACGCCCTTTTCATATACTTCTGCACAATTCTTTAATCATCTTGTAATCAATTTTGAGAATACTATAACATTAGTAGGAAAATTGATACATTTTAATTCCATGACACAACTGATTTGGAATATGAAGACATGTGTAGGGAATATATATTCTATATACATTATTATATAATAAAGTTTTTATATCTTTATTTATGTGATATTTGTGTATATGTATGAGCAAGAGTAAATGGGTGACGCCCTTTTCATATACGTCTGCGCAATTCTTTAATCATTTTGTTATCAATTTTGAAAATACTATAACATTAGTAGTAGGAAAACTTGATACATGTTAATTCCATGACACAACTGATTTGAAATATGAAGACATGTGTAGGGAAAATATATTCTACATACATTATTATATAATAAAGTTTTATATCTTTATTTATGTGATATTTGTGCATATGAATGAGCAAGAGTAAATGGGTGACTTCCCTGCTGCCAACCACAAAAACCTCACAACATAGAATAAACAGTCTTAAAAACAAAATTTAAGCATGTGGGATGACTGTACGAAATTTCCAACAAGTAAAGCATGCTATTCTCCACATTAAATTAATTAGGAAATACACCCTGTTCATATACGATTTTCACTTGTAAGCAATTCTTGAATCATCTTGTTATTGATTCTGTGAAGATTATCAAAAAGTAAAAGGAATGAAAAAAAAAAATCTTGATACACGGTACATAAAAACTTTTTCCAATTCCTCGTACCGATGAACATGACATGGATTTAATTTAGAGTGTGTAAAAAATGTGGTTAATATATATTGTATGTATATCTATCTGTGTTGTACGGGTGGGCGCCCAGGCAGCGCCTAGGCGGCCAATGGGGTCTCCATATCTGGGCGTCCAGCATCAAAGGCTGTGCCAGGCGTGCTAGGCGGACTAGGCGGCCCACCCAGGCGCTACTTAATTGTATTTACTCATATAGTCATATGCTTATTTGTATTTATCTATCTACTGTTTTTATTTAGTTATCTACTGATTTGTGTTTATTTATGTATTGATTTTGATACTATTTAATCATCTACTGATTTAACTTTAGTTATCAGTTGTTTAACTTTATTTATCAACTGGTTTGTATATATTATATTTATTCATCTACTATTTGTATTTATTTATGTACTGATTTGAGAATTGATTAATCATCACTGATTTATATTAGTTAATCAACTGATTTGTATTTATTCATCTACTTATTTGTATTTATTCATCTACTGAATTTATTCATCTACTGTTTTTTATTTAGCTATCTACTCATTTGAATTTATTTATACTGCTTCTGAAATTATATAAGAATCTACTGATGTAACTTTATTTATCAACTGATTCGTATTTACTTTTCCACTTATGTATTTATTCCTCTACTTATTTGCTTTTATTTATTACTGTTTTTACTTAGTTATCTATTGATTTGTGTTTATTTATGTACTAATTTTGATATTATTTAATCATCTACTGATTTAACTTTATTTATCAACTGATTTGTATTTATTGTATTTTATTCATCCACTTTTGTATTTATTTATGTGCTGATTTAGGAATTATTTAATCATCTACTGATTTATATTAGTTTATCAACTGATTTGTATTTAATGCATTTATTCATCTACTATTTGTATTTTTTATGTGCTGATTTAGGTATTATTCAATCATCTACTGATTTATATTAGTTTATCAATTGATTGTATTTATTCATATACTTATTTGTATTTATTCATCTACTGAATTTATTCGTCTACTGTTTTTTATTTAGTTATCTACTCATTTGAATTTATTTATGTACTGATTTTGAAATTATATAATCATCTACTGATGTAACTTTATTGATCAACTGATTTGTATTTATTTATCCACTTAGTTGTATTTACTCATCTACTTATTTGTATTTATTTAGATACTATTTTTATTTAGTTATCTACTGATTTATGTTTATTTATGTACTGATTTTGATATTATTTAACCATCTACTGATTTAACTTTATTTTTCATAAATTTTACATGTATCCATTAAATTAATCTATCTATCTATATATATAAAAATGTCTGGAAACGCCTAGGCCTCCGTCTGGGCGCCTAGGCGTCCCCGGGCAACGCCTGGTCGCCTAGTCGCCTAGGCAACCATGATATCTATATAGTATGATGTTTTAATATCGTTGTTTATGTAATATCTGTGTGTATATATGAGCAAGAGAAGACAGGCCACCTCCCTGATGCCCGCTACGCCCACAAACCTCATGATGAGCAGCAAGAAAGAAAATTCGTCAAATGGGAGTATGTAGACTGTTACAATATATATATATATATATATATATATATATATATATATATATATATATATACTTCAGAAGGAAAAAATATGCAACAAAATTTTAACATACTAGATTCCAGCTGTAGTTATGGTATTTTGCGAAGCTGCAACCTTTCATCTTTCTTGGATGAGACATGACGCTATGAATGTACAGCTAAACCCTTCACTAAAGTATTTGGCAATTAAATGTATGGACCGATGAACGTGACATGGATTTATTTTAGAGAGTGCATGTCTTCGTTTTTATATCTTCATTTATGTAATATCTGTATGTATGTATGAGCAAAGAGAAGACAGGCCACCTCCCTGATGCCCGCTACGCCCACAAACCTCATGATGTGCAGCAAGAAAAAAAATTCGTCAAATGCCAATGCATGTCTACAATATTAATTTACAAAATGGGAGTATGTAGACTACTATGATACATATATATTCTTTTTTTAGTCAATATCTATATTTCAGAAGGAAAAAATATGCAACAAAATCTTAAGATACTAGATTCCAGCTGCAGTTATGAATGTACTGCCAAACCCTTCACTATGAATGTACTGCTAAACCCTTCGCTAAAGTATTTGGCAAGTAAATGTATGGAAAAGCTGCAGAGAGGACTCATAGTCATAACACAGCCAAACATCGATCAACCATGCAATGAATTTACCAGATGTTAGAAAACATAAAAAGGTTACTTCAAACCCCACTCAAACCAAAACCAAAACCAAAAAACCAACTTGACAACATGAAAGATGAAATTAAATTCTTCCGGAAAAACAGAGCTAACACTAGTTTCAATACTGTTTTGCTTCTGAGGTATACATCTGTAGTTTTAGTATCTTGTGAAAATGGTGAGACAATCAAATCCATATAGAAAAAAGGACATCTTTCAGTGGTAGTCCAAAAGATTTAAGACATTTGATTTAACATTTATGCGTACTATGTACACATTAATTATAAATAGATATAGGAAATATACAAAACCAAACTCTGCCCCCACTAACAAGATATTCAAGGGAACCAACAATACTGTCTAACAAGCATCAATGGTGAAGACATGCATGCGATGGAGGAAGCCAAAGCAGTTAAAAAACAATCTCAACACCAAGATTGGTTATGCAGCATCGAGGCTATTGAACATTAACGGATAGAGAGCAAAGCAAAGCACCTTTGAGTGGCAAGCTCTCCAAGCTTGTCGATCAAACCAAGAAGTACAGCTGCTAAGGAATAATTTCGAGCATACTAATATCCAGGATGCAAGTTATTACCACCATAAAAACATCATATATCATCTTGGTAGAGAGATGACCTAACCAACGTGACAAAAGCAAGTTCTCTCATGATATTAGCGACACGCAGGATGTTAAAGCAAAGAGGCTTCTTCAGAGGGAGAGTGACAAGAACTAGAAGGCATGGGTGGAACATTTGTTAGCCAAAGTAACGATGTTGGACTTGTAAAAAGCCCCAAAATTGTTGAAAGCATGGGTAGAACATTTATTAGCCAAGGTTGGTGTAGCTTGGGTGCCTTGAGGACGTGCGGCAAGGAAGCTATTTCCTATACTGAGCAAATCTTGACCTAGGGTTAGGACTTAGGAACGTGTGAGGGGTGTGTAGTTGGTTGATGAAGCAATGGAAAGAAAAAAAGTCAAAGTGGGTTATTATGTGTGTGCCTTTTGAGGTCTAGGAACCACGGATATATTTTGCACGGACTTAGGTACTAGTAGGTATAAAGGGAGGATGTGGGATCTTCAAGTTAGGGTTTTCTCCTATAGTCCTACTTCTTTGTCTTTGTGTGACATGAAGGAGGATCTCTTCTAAGTTGGGTGGCTGATGTGTACTCGTACTTGGTGGAGTTCAGAGGTGTAATCAATGGGGATGGTTGTTTAGAATGCGTATGGTCTTGGATATCAAGAAAAGGATGGAGATCATGACATGTGCCTTAGTGACTTCAAGAGTTAAGACACCTTAAATCAGATGACACAGAGAGAGAAGAGTTTGTGGGAGTAAAAGAGGTGATCAACTGCTCTCGCTGAATGCTAACAACTGAGAGACTAGTAGATAGTCGGTCGGTGGCGTAAGAGGCTTTGCATTTGGCTCAATTGGAAACTCGCCACAAATTGTGAGGACCAAGAAGAAGAGCCAAAAGCATGTTCAGGAATAGGGGTTAGTGGTTGTTTAACACTACTCTCGTGTAAGGGGAGAAGAGGCTTATAGGGTGGGGTATTGACTTATTTGGAGTCCGGTTCTTTGCAGTGGATCATGCGTAGCTTCAATTGGAGAATATTGAACTCTCTTCGCCAGTGGTGGTTCATACTCCATAGATGCTTATTTGTTGGTAAAATGTCTTATTACCCTATTCTTAAGGGAGAATAGGAAGGTGGTGGCACTGACCAACACCAAGAAGCTTACTGAAGGGAGGAAGGGGGGACATGCTTAAGAGCTTTTTATCATGAACTTGTCATAGGTTGTCCACAGTAGTGTCTCTGAGCAATAATTATTTGTGGATAACACTTCACAAGCATGTAGGGGTCCAAGGGATTACGGAACACATCGGTGGCCCTTTAGCTATGGAGTTGGTTACCATAACCAAAAAAGGGGGGTTAGATATAAGATTACAGGTATTCAGCTTGTATAAGAGGAGACATTGTGGATGACAGTATGCTCGATTATTAGCCTAGACAAAACGATTAACAAACAGTTGGAAAGAAATGATATAATTGATTAATCACAAAATATTAAGGATTCGAGGAAGACTATGAAGGTGACTAAATCGCCAGAAGCTTCTAAGCTAATAAATATAACCAAATCTTTTCCTTCTGTACCACTACCACTTCAGTCCAATAGAAGGTATTTGCAACAAGCTCTCTACAGATAAAATCACAAAAGCAATGGTTCAACCCCTACAAGCTTTACAAAAAGCAAGGCTGACTAGAAACAGGTATGATAAACCAAATTGAAGGCTAAGAGATATTTTGCATTATGCATGCGGAAAGGTCACCTTATAGAGTATATGCGGTATACGGGAGTATATGCGGAAGTATATGTGGTTTTGAATTTGTTTAATAATCAATTAGCATAATATAAAGCTATGAAGCACGGACACTTCTACACAGCTCCCGTGTCCGTGTCGGACACTTTTCGGACACAGATGCTTCCCGGACGCAGCCCAAAACGTTTTGGACACGGCCAAAATGTGTCCTATCCATTTTTGTCCTTTTTTGCAGCCCAGACACTGCCTGGACATATCAGCCTAACAGTTTTTGCTGCTGCAACCTATTTCAGTGTGTAAAATCTGAATATGCAGCTACTCCCTAGGCACATCAACCTAACAGTTGCTGCAGCTGAAACCTATTTCTTTCACTGTGCAACTTTTGGACATGCAACGACTATTTAATTATGTCTTGTCATTGAGAATTTGCATTATGAAGCTGAGATATAGTCACAAAATTGCAAATAAAATGTCTTCGAAAGAATCCACGTGTAAAATCCACGACGAACTAGGCATCATAAATCACATTTCATCTACTAAATTGACTAAATGAGTAACATGTACTCATTTATTCAGTCTGAAAATCTACTGTCTACTACAAAGACTACAACAGCATGTTGATGTGTGCTTGATATTGTTTATACTACATAAAACCACACATATTCATATTCTTATATAATTATGAATACATATGTAAATACTTTTTCAGATATTATTACAAGTAATTCCAATACAAATGCACATGCTTAATAGTTAATACACATACATGTATATATTTTTATTAAAAAAGTTCCTCCCATCCAATGTCGTGTCCGTGTCCTATATGTTAGAAAATTGCCGTGTCCCGTGTCCGTGCCCGTGTCAGTGTCCGCGTCTAAAACCATGTCTGTGCTTCCTTGATATAAAGTAAATACACAATTGCATACTTAATTTGTACATTACATATTTAGACCCTAAAATTTGAGAACGATTCAAATATATAGTTTTTCAATGAAAAGTAAGGCACCATTTAGAATGCATTCTAGAATCACAAAACATAAACTTCAATGAAGCACGCACCAAATGGTTTAACACAAGTACATAACAATCAATACTAACCAAATCACACAAAAAATATCCGCATGTCCTAGAGGTCCAAAGTAACGAACATTAAGTAAGCATGTGTCTTGTGTTAAAACATACGACAAAGTAGTACATCAAGAGAATGTTATCAATAAAAATATAATCTAGTTTGGGCCGATATAGCAAATGTCCATCTAAAATTAGCTGACTAATCGGCCTTATAAGCGGCAAAGTATATGCGGGCCGCTTATGCGGCCCGTGCTGCCTTTTTTTGAAACACTGTATGTAGGAGAGAGAAACAATTACAGACTCAGACACAAACCTAATGGACTAAACACTTCGGCTTATTTGCTACATAAGCAATAGACCAATTAAGTAATCAACTCTAAGACCCCCCCCCCTCTCAAGATGGAGTACGGTAGGATATCATGTACAGCTTGCCAAGACAGAAAAAAAAAAACATGACAAACATTCTCAAAATATAAAAGGATAGATCTATGCAACCAATAGAAAATTGATCACTTCTCCTAAATATCGCAAAAGAAATTCATGAACAAGTATACAAGTGCATCTGGAACAGCAGTAGGTATGCACAACAAATATCATCACAGCTGCTAATATCGTCGTGTAGATTAGGGTGTGTTGGGTCACACTTGTAGATAATCAAAAAAGCGCCGGTGCACAAGAGTGGCAAGGCGATGTGCATAACATTGCACAAACAGACAGAAAGCGATGGTTCGCATTACCAAGTAGAGACGACATATCCAGATGATACCAACTCCAAACAACTAGTCTAATTGGCACAAATAACTCTCATAATGCTCGAGTAACAAAGCATAAGCTCCAAAAAAAAATGATCTTTACGGGTCGGGACCCAATCTGAACTGACCCGATTGCCGGCCCTATCTCACCGGCCTTTTACAGAATAGACATCATGTGAAGAATGGAAATATATTTTTATAAATAAATTAATATTTTGTAGGTATATCAATAGTGGTATTAGGCGGGTTCGTGGGTGAGTATGGATACTTGCCATATATATTTCGAAAATTGAAGCTAGACTAGTTTGAGTAGATGACAGCTCTGAGCACATTGTTGAAAGACGAGCCCATTGGTCGTTCGAGAAGCACTACAGGACATTGTGGTCGTTGGAGAAGCACTACAGGACATTATGGCCAAAATGGAAGCAGGGACTGTCGAGCTCACAGTGTTTGGAACTCAAAATCAAGAAGCCGCTACAAATCATACGACAATGCGCTGTCGCTACTGTTACAGAAAAAGCGGGAAGCAGATGGTTGCGGCCATCAGACTCGTGAAACATGGCTACCATAGATGGTTGTGTTGACTACTGATTTCAGGAAGAAAATAGATCAGATAAGGAGAAAGGGAACGTGGGAGGCCAAAGGATAGCTAAGGCAGCAAGCCACAAAATGAAATATTTCAGGAGGTAAACTCCCTTTTTCATGACTGGTGTAAATGGCAACTTCATAGTAATAGACAGTTTCATTGTAGAAGAAAAAGGTAGCTAGACCCCCATTTGGTACTTGCATTGTATCATGCTTCATGGAAGGATAACATGAATCAACTTAAAATATCATCTTAAAACAATCCAAACTCGCTGAAAGTTTGTATGTAAAATAGCAAAGTTGTGCAAGAAAAAATATAATAAAAGCTTAGATAACATGATTTTGAAAAGATAATATGCGCAATTTTAATCGATCTAATAAATAATCAAAAAAGAGCCAACGTATAAGGAAAAATATGTTAAATTAGGAAGCTTGTAATTCCAGCAACCTGATATGACTATACATAAACAACCAGTTAGTTTCTATAAGTCTTTTGAAAATTTTCCTTTTCTGATTGTAGAATGAAAAGTTAGCAATTAATTCCAATGTCTTTGTTAAGTAGTTGCCTCTCTGTGAATGTATGGATTGGAACTCTCGGTGGCCTCCAGCCTCCAGGACAGCAGCTGAGATATAGCTAATGATATGCAACGGCATGCAGTAACAACTATAAATATACAACGGTTGTTCCAACTAATAAAAAAATCCAACCTATCAAGGTACAGGCAGGTGATAAATTGTTCTGCCAGAAGCAATGACCAAATTCAATGGCAATTTTAAGAGAACTGATGAAAACATTAAGCCAGTGGAACTGAAGTAATCAAAATAGTAGACAGGAAGAAAGAGGAGGGGTCAACTAAAAATGACGAACTGGACATGTATATAAATATGACATTTTACCTTGAGCTTTTTATTGTTTTTTGTCTCTGTGTACATTTGAATCTCTATAGCATAGACCTCCAAGAGTTGCGTTCCCTTCTTCTGATCATCGGTTCCATCCTCTCTTTGACAGGACTTGTGAAGTTCTTTCAAAATCTGTACTTATTTTAAGGAAGCAATTATTTTAAATGTTACATAACAGTGTGGAAGATGATGGAAGACTCAAAAAAATACCTTGTTCATACGCCCATACTCCCCCATGTCAAACCAAATCTTGCACAGCTTTAGATTTGTTTTGAACCAAAGCCTCTGTAGATAATATAATACAAAGAATGACTTGAATACCATGATGATATGGACATACTAAATTGAAACAGAGGAAGTAATCGTTCTGCTAGATCCCTCAACAATTGCTTTGATGTATTTTCTGGTGAAAAACTGCTACTTTTTTGTTACCATGGATTGGGCATGTGAAAACGACAGTATACCTCATTTTTTGCCTCTTCAAGGGCTTTAAGAGTTGTTTGATAGAACACTTGCAGAAGATCAAAGTTCTGGCCAGCAGATCCAGACACAAAATCCATTATGTTGTTTATGCATTTTTCACTGTAGTTCCGTGTTACTGCTGATTTGATATATGTTAGCATCTCCCTGTATGCTTCCATCATCTCATTATATTTTCCAAGGCGATAATACAGCTTAACAGTTTGTTTCAAAGCTTTAAATCCCCTGTCATGGAAAGATTTAAGAGGTATTTAGATATCAATTTTTTATTACAAAAAATACAACAAAAAAGCAAATCACAAGCTAACATGAGATACATGCACATAACTTTTATACCCAAGAACTAAAAACTGCCGACAAAGTTGGCTAACCAGCAGTAAACCTTTGTATTATGCCGATTCCATTAGTTAAAATAAACCAAAGAATCTAATAGGCTAGCAAATTTTCTAGCTATCCAAGCTCAAATAATGAACCATTGCTGGTTCAGGGTTCTTTTGCTCAAGATATTGCAAGCAATGATATGAATTAATACAACTTTTTAAGTAAAAACCACTTTTTGTCTACAAGCACTCCATTTAACCTGCCAGGAGAAAAGGACATATTCTAGCACAATTTTGCATATCCTGGAGGGGTGGTATGCAAATTGGCTGGTCCATTGATAGACTGAGTTTCCATGGAAATATCAGTATGCCAGTCAACATATGCAAACTTATCAAAATCATCAAAATTGGCAAAATATTGCCGTCAAACATAGTCAGTTTGGGTTATATAGTTCTTTGAATCTTTGATTTGATAGTTGTGTAATATTCTGTATTTACAATTTAACACAATGATCACTGTATATCTACCAACTCCATATGTCAGGCTCAAATTAGTGGTTTAAATTGTTATAATCCTATCTTCAACGTACATTATGGGTAGGATACGTGTTTTTCTGTAAATAATACTATCCTATAAATTCATACTAAATTTTGATAACACGCATTGAGTCGCTATCGTTATTTTATATTGATGAACTTTTTCCTTTGATGGACTGGTATTCTCCCGAATTTCCCCAAATTTCACTTCCACAAGTGGTACAATGGCGTCAAATCAGCATTCCAGATCCTTGTGGAGCACACTGCCTACAATGCTACTATATAGGGAGGCGATTTTCAGCTCATAGGATGAGAAAAACAAGAATTAATATTGTTCTTTCAACAGTATTTGGGAGAGGTGGGGGTGAAAGTTGCAGAGATATGTTGGAGCAAAAGTTGCAGAAAAATATTGGAGCAACAAAGTTTCTCTTACTCAAATGAAGGAAAAAGAAAGGAAATGGGAAGCTTTTCAGTAACAATTTGTTACACAACCAACCCAATATGACTGATACAATAAATAAGTTACTTCTGATACATTACTCATAAAAATACCAGCTGGATGAACATCAACATTCTTATTCAGAAACAAAAAATCCAAAGGACCGAACCTCTCAATAACCAATTTAAACGAGTACTACAATCATCAACTAAGATATTATATTAAACAGATAAAAGAACTAGCCCTAATTATTTTAAACTATGTGATGGATAATATATTCGATCTATATTCAATTTTATAGTCAAATACAATTTTTAAATTGGATGGTATAGAAGAAGATTCAGACTCAAGTCATTCAACCTCACAGTACATGAAGCCGTAAGTAGCACAGACCACATAACCATCACAAGATAGAATGCTGCCCTTTTTATGTCATCGGGCCATGGTAAGTTTACATTTAATAGGATTCTGAAAAAACTGAGTTAGCAGGCAGGAATAAAGAGGGATTATATATGTATTATGAACTACCAGCAGTTACAATTTACAAAGCCGGGCTGCCTACGAGCTTTTTATGTGTGTTAAGGGTGTTTGGGCCATACTTATCAAGGCTCCCGCCTAGGCTCTAGTGGTCCGCCTAAAACTGGGCGCCTAGGCTTTCGAATAATTAGTGGATTCCTAAGGCCTTCATGCCCAAATTAAGACACTTGAAGACCAAATTCGCATAGATTAGGTTTAAATTTGGTCAAATTAGGTCATATTTAGTTATTTTGGCAAGAAATAGATCTGATATTGGCCAAATGAGATCTAATCTGGGCAGATTAGGTCTGATTTGTGGTGAAATATGTCTGATTTGGGAAAAATATGTCTTATTTGGGGGAACTAGGTCTGATTTCACCAAATTAGGGTTCATTTAGGTCAACGTAGGACAAACTAGGGGAAGCCGGGAAGGTATGTCAGATTAGGTCATGTTATGCCCAAATAGGTCAGACTCAAGCTAAATTAAGGAAGACTAAGTTAGATTAGGTCCAATTTAGATCATGTTAGGTCAAATCAAGGCCGAATAGGTCTAGCTTAGGCCATGACATGTGTGATGTAGGTGAAGTTATGATTGATTAAGCTTAGGGATAACCAATACAAATGTTCATAGTGATGTATATATATTTGAATATAGCTAAATATCGCTCACCAAAAAAAAATATAGCTAAATATATTACGCAAAATCATATATATATATATATATATATATATATATAAACAAATATGAAGAACGCCTAGAAACGCCTATGCCCCCTAGGCTTCCCTTGGGTGGGAAGGACCGCCTAGCTGCCTAGATAAGTACGAAGACCATGCTAAATGCTCTCTAGGCAGCCTAAGTGTCAGGCAGTGTGCTACAGTGGAAACTTAGTGATATTAACCGAGATATGTTTTCTTCTTCAAGCCTCCAGTAACTGGCACAGCCGTGTTAGTTTTCACTACTTCTGAACTTCTGTATATTTTCAGTGATGGTACATTAATATCATATTTTCAAATTTCTAAGAAAAGTTCACATGTTTAAACACTAGCTTCTAGCTTTCTTCAGTATGCCATGATATATGTGATTAACTAGTACGGGTGTCCGCCCAGGCACCAGAAAATTTCACATGTTTACACACTAGCATAAAAGCATTTCTATTATTTAAGTAGTGTGGGCGCCTGCCTAGGCGCTCTAGGCGGCCACCTCAGTTCCAAAGCTAGGGTGTCTAGCCTAACTAGGTTGTTGAGTGGGCTAGGTTGTCTGAGCGTCCCTAGGCAATGCATGGCCGCCTGTCCACCTAGACAACCTAGTTAAGTACACTGATATTAAATGACAGGCCTAACATCAACAACTTAACGCTAATTATTCTACAACTACAGGTTTCTAACTATGTTTGTCACATTCATTAGGCATTTGCAGCCAGAATCACTTTAGTTCACAAGTGATTCTGTGAAGGCATATGTATATCACTCCCAAACCTAAACAAACGCAGATCACATTGTCTTCACAGATGAATTTCGTGGTTCAATGAATTTGCTTCAGTTTGAAAAATGGGAAAATGTCATGTGCCTACAAAAACAACTTAAGGACCTAGCATTAAAAGCAAAATAAGGGCTCAGAAGAGCAACCATATCTTAGTACCCTAATTATCAAGGCGCATGCCTAGGTGCCTAGGCTTAAGGCAGCCCACCTCAAAGTCAAACTGGGCGCCCAGCCCCCTAGGTAACCTAAGTGGCTGCCTAAGGTCTTTTAGGCCCAAATTAAGCCACTTCAAGGCTAATTTAGCATAAATTAGGTTTGAATTTGATCGAGTTGGGTCATTTTATGGTTGAAATGGGTCTGATATATATATATGGTTAGTATAATTGTACAAGAAGAATGTATGTAACCAATAAACAACATAACAAAGCATATTTCAGTTATACTAACCATTTTGCGTTACAATTCAAAAAGTATCATATACTGTATACCTCTGAGTTGCTGTGTCAGACATACTTACACTCATAAGTAGTAAAGAACAGCACGAAAAAGAAACATGCACCAGATTTACATGCTACAGCCACAGACTCTTGACTAATATACTTCGGGGACAACTTTATTATAGGAGGCGAGGCCTCCAATAATATTAGGCACGAGACCAATAGGATTTCATTTGAGTGCACAATAATGCTTTATTATTTTTTAGGAAGTGGGTTTTGGGTGATAAATGCAGGGTTTTCATTTCTTCCTATAGAAAAGTATAAGATGCCTCTTATACTACAATTTTTCTACTTAGGGGATAGAGAAGAGGGAAAAAGTAGCACGTCAAGCAGGCTAGCCTCTAAGATACAATTCTAAAATCAACAAACAATGCTCTACATGCCAAGATGTCATCGAAGGAGGACATCGATTCTGTTCATAAATGAGGAGTGTGAATTCTTCCATTTCACAGATGTTATTGATTTTCATTTGGAGGTTTGAAACCTCAAATAACTCAGAGTAGAACAACATAAACAAAGAAAACAGAAAAGGCAAAAACATTGGAAGACCTTGCCTGAATGATGGGAAAGCTGAATGCACCAAATACAAAAAATTGTGTAAAAACTGTGACAACTCAAATTTGATATATACTTTGAAAAGACTTCGGATGGTTAGGGATTCAATCTAGTGTTGTGTGACCCTTCTTGGGTTACCCTGAAGTCTCAGGCAGCCTTTTTGATAGGACAAATTTATACAGTCATTCTAGTATTGGAAATGGAAAAGGTAAAAACACCAGAAGATCCAGACGGAATCATGGAAAAATTGGATGCACCAAATACAAAAATTGCGTAAAAACTGTGACAACTCGACCTTGAAATGAACGTTTAAAAGAATTTGGGTGGTTAGGGCTTCAATCTAGTGTTGTGGGACCCTTGTTGGGTTACCCTGAAGTCTCAGGCTGCCTTTTTGATAGGACAAATTTATACAGTTATAAAAATGATAATCACAGATGCATATATAGACAAATGTATATTTCTTTTTCCATGAAATGTCATCTTTGTGTCCTACACTTCCAATAAAATGTCATGTCATGTCACGTGTCCGTGTCTACGTTCAGAAATTTCAGAAAAGGCCGTGTTCCCTAGCAACTATCATACACATCTGACATGTAAAACCTTACCGTAGAGCTGTTTAGTATACATTCTGTCCTTCCATTACTTCACATTTATTTTCTACTTTGGGTTAGTGTGATTTATTCATATTGTACCAAACCTTAGAGCAAGTACATAATCTAGGGGCATTGTTCAAGGAGGATTGCATACCATTAGTATTTCATTGTCCTCTCTACTTCAAGTGGTAGTGTGGTTCGCAACAAACCAAATCCCACAGCAAATAAGTACCCAAACTAGGGTGCATTGTGCAAGGAGAACAAACTTGCAGAATTTTCAGTCTCCTCTCCACTTCTTCAGTCTCCTCGATTTTTCATTAAATTACCACAGCCATTTGCTGATGGCCTAGATCAGGCTAGTCCACTATATATTAGATAGTCATAAATGACAGGATTCCGATGCGTTATGAGAAAGAGTTATTAAGTCATATGTAATATGGGCTAGAGTCTGTAGGCCCAATTAGAATCCAATAGGTCAGCAGATCCAATGGAGTTTGGTTAGATCTGGATAGATCCATGTGTCATATATATAGCAGAGGGTTCCTCTTGTATCAAAAACAGTCCTTGTTGTCTATTCATCATTTCCTTTAGCAACTTGAAAAGAGATACTGAGCCACTCATTACTAGAACGACATTAAATCAGAAGATAAAAAAGAGAAGGCGCAGAAACTCACCACTCAGCTTTATCAGGTTCCATTCTAACAACTTCAGCAAAGCCAACAAGAGCTGCTTCGGGATCAGTTTCCACAAGGCCTAGAAACATGAAGCCCCATATGTCAGAGTCTTTGCAGAAGAATATATATTATACTAATGCAATGACATATCAAGTCATAAAACCTGTTCAAACAACTAAAACTCCAATCTGTTTTACACCTGTTACAGACGCCTTGTAAAAAGGCTTAATTAAAAAAAAAATCAGATAGATGTCATGTCACACATGCAGATGGACACTCTTACCATAGAAATGGTCTGCGACTTGTCCAGAAATTTTACTGAAGTTAAGCAAAGGAAATGCCTCTAGAATGGGTTCGTGAAGAAGTGGTCTCAAACTACATAGCATCAAAAGAACTTCACGTTTTTAAATTAAATCTTGAACAACTTTTGCCCCTGATTAAGGAAATGCCTCCATGATCACTCATGGGATCTAGAAGAACAGGTATCAAACCACTAGGCATAGTCACAAATTCGGTATTCGGGATAGTTGAGTTGAAAAAACCGGAATTCGGTAATTATGCGGGAAATTCGGGTAAAAAGGTCAACGTACGGTAAAAAAAAGGGTCAACGATTCGGGAAAAAGTCGGGAAATCCGGAGGATATATACATACATTGCATACATATATATGTATATATATGTTTTGTACATATATGTATGCATATATATATTTTTTTGGTCAGTATGTGTGCATATATATTGCATGCATATATCTATAACTATTACATACATAATACATATTTTGCATACATATACACATATATGTGTTTACATACACACTCAGATATACGCATTCAAACTAAGTTAGAGTCTTAATCAGTATAATACGAGAAAAGAACGTATAAAACAGAAAAAAAGCAGTAAACGTGAATAATTCGCGAATAATACGGGAATAAAACGTAATATTCGAGAATTGGGATTTATTCGGCTGTTTCATACCTAGGGAAAAAATCGCGTTTAAAACGGGACTTTTTCAAAAATTCAGAGTATATTGTGACTATGCCACTAGTTGGTAGAAAGAAGAGAACGCTCATTTTCAAGTTAACCTGAGCCACCTCGGCGACTATTTTTTTTAAGATTTCAAATTCTCTATAGCAAGGAACTGTACCGTAGTCTTATAAGAGAAAACTATAGACATTTTGTGACCATTAACTGATGCAGGACAAGAGCCAGGTTTCGACCCTGGTTCAGTCCCAGATAATGCACAAACAGTCTATGAATCCTAATCAATTTATTTTAGTTTATTTGAGTCTCATTTGTGATTTCTCCATTTTTAGGATCTACTTCCATTGTAGGGATAAAACTACTTTGTTATGTATGTATGCGGGTCACCTATTCTTAGACATGCACATGGAAAGGGGGATATAGATTCTTTCATCTATATGGAACCATGGGTAATTTCAAACGATGGCTCCATTTTTGAGATCTACTTCCATAGTAGGGATTAAACTACTTTGTTATGAATGTATGAGGGTTACCTATTCTTAGACATGCACATGGAAAGGGGGATATAGATTCTTTCATCTATATGGAACCATGGGTAATTTCAAACAATGGCTCCATTTTTGAGATCTACTTCCATAGTAGGGATTAAACTACTTTGTTATGAATGTATGACGGTCACCTATCCTTAGACACGCACATGACAAGGGGGGTACAGATTCTTTTACCTCTCCTGAACCATGGGAGGTTTCAAACAAGGCAACTCATGGTGGTTCAAAAACAAAAGCTAACTATGATTACGTGGTGAAGTGGTTCTATCGATCTATTATTCCATTCGTTGCTAAGCACTATTTCCAAAGTCATAGTGGAGGTCATAGTCCACTCGAATGGCCTCATTCCACCTTATGATCAGTTAAAGAAGCCCTTGCTTGAAAGGCTATGTAGAAGGACCAAATACATGCAGGTGGAACATTAAGATCATAGGAGAGCTGATGGGTGCACCAATTATCAAAGACGGGTGAGCTGAGACATGCAGAGGCAGCTAGATTATTTCATTTTTCAGCGCTCATGAGAGCTCTATTTTCTTATATGCAAAGAATGTTGCCTCCAACAAGCACACAGAGTGACACACAGGGGAACTATTCTTCAATTTAATAGATGAAGCTAGGTAAAAAGCTGAATTGGAGAGTGTGGTGCAGATCATTACATACAATAATCAAAATTTGTCTTGGCCAGCAAAAAGTTCATGAAGAAGAAAAAGCTAAGCTAACATTTAGCACAATGCAAATGGCTTGGTTCTCTTTCTGAAATGGCATTTCCAAGATAAAGGCACTTTTGATGGGGTTCTCAAATGGACAAAGAAAGTGACAACATTATTTATTACTGCATTCCATTGCATGATGCATTCGAAGAAAGTAGTTTAAGGTCTACAGCAGCTTATTAGAAGTGGAGTAACACATTTTTATCAGTGTTTTAAAAAGCGCTCTGTGTGGCAGCATAAGCGGCCGCATACAAGGTGTGGATCACCTTCCGAACGCATATTGCAAATCCCTCCCCAAAAGGGGACCAGGCCGCATAATCGGTCACATGGCCGCATAAAAGGCTGCTTAATCCCCGATTTTCTGATAGACAAATTTCCATTTCTTCTTTTTTACATTTACATTCATATATATTTTGTTTAGATTTAGATCATAGTGCATGTTTGCATTTATTTAAGTTGTGATGATTGTATATTTGTATGATTGTGTCCATTATTTGTGTAATTGTACTACTTAGATACACAATTGTACAAATTAAATATGTATATTCATGATAAATATATATACATATAATAATTAATAAATAACAAAAATCCAAAAATGCATATACTCCCGCATACCGCATATACTCTACAAGGTGACCTCTCTGAACGCATAACGCCTTTTGAAACCATGATTTTTATACATTATTTGGCTTTGACAAGTCTACTCATGCATCATGCCACTTTCAAGGCAGCAACTGTTTGCATCCAAGACATGGAGCAGCAGTTCTTACGCAGACAAAGAGGATGATTTTGTTTGTATATATTCTTATGGCAAAAATTCAGGAATAAATGGAGAAGTATTTTTTTAGGCTGTCCAACCTATTGTCTCGATAAAAGAGTAATACATGGAGATGAGAAGCCAGCAATGGGTCAATGTGCAGGCTATGTATAGCCAAAGAAAAGAGTATTGAATTTCATTTTGTCTTTGCAAAAGGGTACAAGAGAATAAGCTTATCTTGGATATAGTTACTGTAATGACCCGTTTTCAAAGTAGTCATCTAATTAGGATTTACTTGGATGATTGTATGCTTAACTAAGTTGATCATTGTTCAAAGCTTGATTAGTGATGGTACTTAATTTTTGATGTTTTAAATATAATGAGAAGGTTTAATCATACTTTGATTTACATAGTTAGGGTTAAGATTTGGAAACCCTAATTGACCCAAATTAGGGTTTTGATGACATATGGATACAGAATTTGATAAATATAGTGTCTCACTAAATGATTTTTAGTATTTTATGTGTAACTCTGATTTAATTCAAATTTGGATATGATTTGTATATATCAAATGTGAACACTCTTGAAAAATATCAGAATTTTTTAAGAATGTTCTGACCTGTTTATCGGTCGAGTTTCAAACTCGACCGACCATATTTTCAGATTGATATAGAAGTGTGGTAATTGAATTTTATCTTTTTATTGGTATATCCAATTGATCTCAAATTTTAACTGTAGTTGTTAAACTCCATTATAGACACCCTATTAAATTGGTATAATTTTTGGATGATTTTTTATCTCTACAGAGGGGTGTCGGTCGAGTTCTGTGAAGGACAAACTCGACCGACCATGTTGTTGACTGCAATATAGCAGTGTAGTATTTGATTTTTAATTATTTATTGGTAATTCCAAATGATCTAAAATTTTTACTGTATCTTATAATCTCAATTTCAGACATTGGGTTAAAGTTTCATAATTTTTGGATGAGGTTTGAGTTCTGAAACGTGTGGTTTCGGTCGAGTTTATAACTCAGCCGACCAACCAGTCTGAGCAAAATAAAAATACATTGAGGGGTTTGTTTGCAAATGTTCTAAGCACCTCAATTCATCTATATGACTAACCTAACACACAAGGAGCTCTCATAACTCGCCATTCCTGTCAAAGAAACGAAATTCTTGAGAGAGAGGAGACTAGGGTTTTGAGTAGAGAAAGTAGTGGAGATGTTGACCTAGGGTTTCTCTATCCAAGATATGATGAAATCAAGTAAGTTTAGCTTCTTTGCATAGCATTTCATGGTGAACCTTCTCTCACATGTCAAGATTCCATCCTTCCTCTGATTTGATTCGAAATCACATCAAATCTCCCCATTTTCTCACTCTTTCTCTTCTAATCCCCATTTCTAGGGTTTCTGAGTTGAGAGGAGAAAGAATTGAATTCTTTTGCGAGAGTTTGATTGGGTTTCCAAAAATTCAGAGGTTGACCTACGAAATTAAGGTGCTTGGCACCTGAGGTGAGTGTTTTTCTCCCTCCTAAGCTTTGTATTCATGTTGAAAGCCTAATTCTATCCGGTTAAAACAATCAGAAACCTCGTTTGTATATGTATGTGAGTAGATTTAATTTGGGAAAGATATTCGGGGATCCAATTTTACTGATTTTGATTATTTCTCATTGATTGGAACTTGATTAGTTCCTGATATATTGATTGAGGATCCATGGTTATTCTTATGGGTAGATGACTATGCTATTTCATGTGAATTTTGCCTAAAAATCATTTCAATGGCTGATATGCTTGGAATTGAATTAACATGTATAAAATCACATTTGAATTGTACAAGATTTTAGTATACAAGTGTATTGTTGAATGTTAATGGAATTGAATATAATATGTGTAAAGATCAGTATGAGGTGACCACATATCCTGATTAGGGTTTGCGTTGAGGAAGTGAATCAAATGAGTCAATTAATCAATGTATACTTATGATTGATGAATGAAATGTGTGAAAATGGAAACTAGGGTTTCCATGTTTGTAAATAACCCTAATGAACCCTTGAATCATGATTGGATTATTGAATGATATGATTCTTATGTTATGTTGAACTAAGGATAGACTTTTTGAAAACCCTAAAAGTTTATTATTAAGACGATTATGAGTGATAAAGCTAGAACTTATATATGATGTTGTAAATGAGATCAAATGCTAAAGTTGAAACTATTAATACTTCAATTGAATATGATGAGTCTTACTAATATCATCTAAGTCTAATGCATTTGTTTTAGTATAATAAAGAATGATCATTGTTGATTATGGGAATGACATTAGAAGTCAATGACACGGTACACTTATCTAAATATAAGAAATGATATGAAGAAAAAATGTATTGATGGTGATGGCAAGTTAAAGATGAAACTAATGAAGTCATTATGATGAAGTCTTTAATCCTTTGTTATAATTACATGTGGCTTAAGACAAATTGAATGAAACATACTAAAACTAGAGTTTGATGGATATCAATGAAAAGAGAAGTATTGTATATCAAGTGAGTTAAAAATGATTGGTTCTAGTAATTTAATGAACATGACATTAGAGAGGTTGAGATTAATGAATATGAATTGAAGGAAAAAGATGAGAATTAGTAGATGAATTTAAGAAACAAACTCTAATCCTAAAATGTTGAGCTAGATGGTGCTAATGAATAACAATCTCAAATGAGGGATTAAGGAATGTACATAATTGTAGTTTAATTCAATGAAAAGATGAGGTTCAAGCATTTGAATTGATTTACAAGAATGTGTCCTTGTATTGTGATTGTTTGATAAAATACTTGTACTATGAGAATGAACTGTTTTGATGGAATTCAAATGATAATCAACATGTGTTGATAAGCAACCCCATATGAAGAATGTGAAATAAAAGAAGAGAACTGAGTCTATTATGCATGTATATGCATGAAATTTATTGGCATCTATTCAAATTGGATGGAACAAGCATATGCCGTATGATAAATCTATTCTGAGTACGAGGAATGATACATGATATCTATATGAGTTTACTGTTGCTAGTTCTAATGCCTCTACTAATATTTGTTCAGAACTATGATATACAATGAACTGATAAGATTTATGTTGAAATTGAATTTAATATGTACTTCTTACATTGAGAAACCCTGATAAGGGTAAATGTTGCATAATGAGATTATGTCTAGGGCTGAAAGCCCACTGATGATGATAAAACCCTGATGGGGTAAATGATGGACAATAAGATTATGTCTCGGGCTGAAGGCCCACTGTTGATGATTGCTATGAGATGAAGTAGAAGATAGAAATAGTCATATGTGTTGCAATATACAGATTTATTGTGCTTCTTGCTTTGATCATTTTCCTTATTGATAAACTTGATTTGTTTCATGTTATTCTAGGTATGCGAGAACACACATATATGATATATGATGTTTTGAATTCTTTTAAGATGAGTAAAAGAGATTAATAACAAGTGAAATGATGGAACATCTAGTTAGGTGCCCTAAACACCGTGAGTTTCCCCCGAGGACCACACTAGGGAAACAAAACAGATCTCCTTGTAGTAATCGATGAATTATGAGAAGGATTTCCGGAGTGTGGATCGAGACCTTAAAGGTTAGACCACCAGGATTTAGGAGTGAGTCATCTGGAGTGGCTCTGGCCCTAAATCCTTGCTGTGAAAGTCTATGTCCAAATGGAATAGACTCTGATGAAATGAAACATGTGAAATGTGAAAATATGTGAAATATTGTGATATGTGATATATTGTTTTGCTGATGTGAGTCAATATGTGATATTGAGCTTACATATATCTCAGACAGTCTGCTCTAGTTCAAGGAACATGGATTGAACGTTGAAAAGGATAACAATTCCATGACTCGAGTTCAATCCGGATATCAGTGACAAAAGAACTATACAATCACTATAACACCAGTCATGAATGATAGGTCAAGTTGTTCTCCAACTTCTCCAATTACTTGGGTAGCAATGAAGTCTTGCTAGATACCAATCATTGCTTGTGAAATCATAATATGATTATGGATATAACTGCCAACGTAATTTGGAGCCTACCGGGTCACACGCATAGGATGTATTGGAATAGGAGTATAATTGTGGATTTGATTGGAATTGCTCCGAATCACATTGATTACTAAAATGATTATGTAATCGATTAGAATAATATTGGAGTGACTGGCTCTAAGTGCAAGTGGGAGTCTGTTGGTAACTTGGTATATGTATGCCCGTAGAGCCATCCCAAGCGATTGCATGGAGTCGGATATTAATTAATCAATTAATGCGATTATTTGGTTAATTAATGAATTTTGGAATATTCTAATTAATCCACGAGCGTTTTAATTAACGCAACGTTTCTGTTTACCGATGGGTTTAGGAAACCCTATTTCCCTTCGTATCCTGTTTAAAGGAGGATTGACGACCGATATCTATATAAGATAGAGAGAGGCTTTTCCGTTTACGCACACGCATGTAAACCCTAGCCGTCATCGTCCTTAGGAGAGAAAGGAGAGCAACGCGCCGCTAGCACGCCGCCGCAGAAACATACTCCTTCCCGCCGGCTTGAGAAGCGCGACGTGGAGTTCCGTCCATCCGCGTGGACGAAGTAGAGACGCAGACACCTTAACGCCTGCGTTCGGAGGACGTCGACGACCTCCTGTACGCGCTACGAGCGGCGGACATCACTGCCGCAAAGGAGCGCCGCCGGATCAACCTGCGACAGCGAACGGGAGAGAAGTTCCGTCCGTGTCGACAAGCAGCGTTGCACCGTCGTGCAGCGGAACATCGTCGGACTTGCTCCGCGATAAGGTATATCCCGCAAACAATCCTTCCAAATATGTTGTTGTCGACGAGATCCTGTTTCGGGTTGCGTGGATTTTATCGCTTCCGCCGCGCATGTTTTCTCCACAAAACCCAACAGTGGTATCAGAGCAGCGTCGATCTACGGCGTATTTGGATTAGTTTCGATATGATCGAATCGCTGTATATTGTTTTATAGTTGCATACGATGCGAATTAAACCTGTTAATGTGCAAATCTAAACCTAATTCCACATACGCCGCAGGCTACTGTTTTTGACGTTTTGGACGGGGTCGACTATGGAAAATATAAATTTTCCTAAGTGCACGGAAGTGAAATTCCGTAGACCTTTCAGGGGCTCTGCCCCTAAGACCCCGCGAGGGGCGGCCCCCCTCGACCCCCGCCCGCTGACCGGGCAGCGGGATCCCCGCACAGGGGCGCTGCCCCTGTGTACCCCGCATAGTCTGCGTGGGAGTCAAAAAAATTATTTAATGGAGAATGTCCCGCATTACAAGTACTGCAATTTTAATATGAATATATGTATATGTAGATATACCTCTGATAGCATACACGTTGCCTTTAAAATCTGTTTTATGTGGTGAATGCATACACGGTTATGGCCTAGTATCCCCTTTTGTGAATGTTGTGAATGAATGTGGATGTCAATCTTGTGGATATGGTTGTTTATGAAGTCTATGGATGTATAATGGTTACATATGGATCCTTTGTATAAAGTATTCGGCTTGCATGCCGAGCCTCATCTCTTATTTCAAAGTGTAATTAATTCTTTCCTTTTATATTTGTACTCATATGATGTAATAGAGATAGGATTAGTTTTAGTTTTTGTATACTTGATGTAAGGAGGCCCTTTGAAGATCCAACTCCAAGGAGTGTCCATGGAGAAGCACCATGAAGATCTAATTCCAAGAAGCAACCTGAAGATCCAACTCCAAGGAGCGTCCATGGAGAAGCAACAAAGAAGATCCAATTCCAAGAAGCAACTTGAATTTCCAACCTCACGAACCATCCATGAAGTTGTTCATTGTAATGTTGATCATTACGTGCTTACAGGTTGATTCACTGCTGTTGCATGAGATGCATAAGACCATAGGTGGACCGTAATCCTTTGTTGCTCCAAAGGATTACAATAGTATGGCCATAACCGATGTATTTGTGTTTGTGATTGCATGTCTATCATTTGTGGTTGTGGATATAGTAGTATATGATACGTACTATAAGTATGTGGTGTTTGGATATGTATATGTATTAATAAAACCCCTCAATTAATAATATTAAGTTTTAGTTGCCTTCCATAAAGCAACACACATGAAAAGCTTGATCGACTATGTGTGGGCACGCCTCCGCGTGGTACACTGTCTATCTCGTGGAAGTGTGATGGTGGGTGTGTGTGTCTGCCTCCGCAGGGTGCACACTCATCGTGTTGGCTTATGGGTTGGACTTAACTAAGGAACCTTGATAGGATCAAGTACCTAGAGGCACACAGATGCATCATGGCAAGGAGTTGTGCATGATCATCTATCCAAGAGTTGCATATGATGCAATTGGCAAAAGTTGCCTACCTTAGTATTTGGTCTTTGACGCCAGCGTTGGCTGGGCATTGATCCAATTATTTTGGGTCTTGGCTCACTAGAAGGTTGTGCGTTGCAATCTTCCGAGTTGATAGTGAGGGCTATCAATTTGAATAAAATAGTGGGAGCGTAATTAATTAAAGGCCTAATTAATCTCGTTTATCAAATCTTTACAAGTCAAAATGTTTTGGACTAAATGCAAATTTTTCTTTTGTAGCAATCAAATGGCAACCAACACTCACACTTTCTCGTTGCGATCGGTCCTTGAGAAGGACAAACTTACCGGAACCAACTTTCAAAACTGGTTTAGGATGCTGAGAATTGTTCTCACACATGAGCGTAAACTATATGTCCTTGAAACACCAGAGCCAGAGGAGCCCACCGTAAATGTGCCCAAGGCTGAAAAGGATGCTTACAAGAAGCACCTTGATGATGCCGTGGATGTCAAGTGCCTGATGTTGTGCTCAATGAACTATGAGTTGCAAGAGCAACATGAGAACATGAATGTCATGGAGATGGTAACACATCTCAAGAACATGTATCAACATCAAGCAAGACAGGAGAGATATGATGTCTCAAAGGCTTTGTTCAAAAGCAAGATGAAAGAGGGAGACTCAGTTGGCACCCACATACTCACATTGATTGGGTACGTGGAAAGTCTATCCAAGCTGGGATTTCCCCGAGGTCAAGAGTTGGCCACGGATGTGATTCTACAATCGTTGCCTGAATCATATAATCATTTTGTCATGAACTACAACATGAACAATTTTGATAAGCCATTGTCAGAATTGTTAGGCATGTTGAGGACAGCTGAAGCACAGATGAAGAAAGACAAGCCCAAGTCTGTGATGGTGATCAGCAAGGCAAAGGGAAAGTCAAAAGGCAAAAGCAAGGCTAAGAAAAGTTCTAAAGCCGGGCAGAAGCCAAACTCATCCGCGCTCAAAGCTAAAGGTGGGATCTCCAAAGAAGGCAGTTGTCACCATTATCACCAGTCTGGACATTGGAAAAGAAACTGTCCTCTCTACCTGGAGGAACTGAGGAAGAAGAAGCAGGGGATAGAGATCTCCACTTCAGGTATATACGTTATTGAGATAAACTTAAATACTTCTTCATCATGGGTACTGGATACCGGATGTGGATCTCACATATGTTCTAATATGCAGGATCTGATAAAAAGTAAGCCTTTACGAAAGGGCCAAGTCGAGCTGCGGGTTGCTAATGGAACAAGACTTGTTGCCACCGCAGTTGGAGTTATTAGTTTATCTTTGCCTACGGGCCTTGTAATAGAATTAGAGAATTGCTATTACGTACCTGCCATTAATAGAAATATTATTTCTGTATCTTGTATGGACAAGAGTGGATTTGAATTTCACATTAAGAATGGAATTATTTCTATATCTAAAGATGAGATCTTTTATGGCAATGCCCCTATGTCTTATGATATCTACTTGTTAGAACTTGAGACTAGCATATATAACGTAAATACTAAAAGGTTAAAACTTAACAACTCAAACAAAACATTCTTATGGCATTGTCGTCTTGGGCACATAAACGAGAAGCGCATATCTAGACTCCATAAGGATGGTTATCTAGACTCTTTTGATTTTGAATCATTAGAGACATGTGTGGCATGTTTATTAGGGAAGATGACCAAAACTCCTTTCACTAGACACAGTGAGAGAGCCAGTGATCTGCTAGGGCTCATACATACTGATGTATGTGGACCTTTTAGATCAAATGCTAGAGGAGGCTATCAATACTTCATTACCTTCACTGATGACCTCAGTAGGTATGGCTATGTATATCTTATGAAACACAAGTCAGAAACTCTTCAAATGTTCAAGACTTTCATGAATGAAGTAGAGAAGCAACTTGGTAAGAGTATTAAAGCACTCCGTTCAGATCGAGGTGGCGAATACTTAAGCCAAGAGTTTGAGGACCTTCTGAGAGACCGTGGTATTGTATCACAATGGACTCCACCTGGTACACCACAACATAATGGTGTGTCAGAAAGAAGGAATCGTACATTATTAGACATGGTACGATCAATGATGAGTTCAGCCGAACTTCCAATATCGTTCTGGGGATATGCTCTTGAAACTGCGGCGTTTACACTTAACTGTGTACCTTCCAAATCGGTTCAAAAGACACCATATGAGATATGGAATGGGAATCGTCCCAATTTGTCTATGTTAAAGATTTGGGGATGTGAAGCTTATGTTAGGAAACAATTTCCTGAAAAGCTTGGACCCAAATCGGAAAAATGCTATTTTGTTGGATACCCCAAGGAAACTCGGGGATACTACTTCTACACACCAACTGACAACAAAGTGTTTGTTGCTAGGACTGCTATATTTCTTGAAAAGGAATTTATTTCCAAAGGAATTAGTGGGAGGAATGTAGAGCTCGAAGAAGTTCGAGACCAACAAGAAAGCACAGAACCTGAGGAGGTACATAAGGAACATGAAGACTCACAAGTTGTTGTGGAATTTCAAGTTCCAAATGTAACACAGGAACCTCGTAGGTCTAGTAGGACACGACTTGAGCCTGAGAGATTTGGATTTCTCGTGACTCAAGATAGTGACGAATTGGGCATAGCAGATGAGCCAACTTCCTATCTAGAAGCTACTAAGGGACCAGAATCTGAGAAATGGCTTGAAGCCATGAGATCTGAGATGGAATCCATGTACACCAACAAGGTATGGACCTTGGTGGATCCACCCGAAGGGGTAAGACCCATAGGGTGCAAGTGGGTCTTCAAGAAGAAGACTGACATGGATGGAAATGTTCAAACCTATAAAGGTAGATTGGTTGCAAAAGGATTCCGTCAAATTTAAGGAGTTGATTATGACGAGACCTTCTCACCAGTTGCCATGGTTAAATCCATCAGGATCATGCTTGCCATTGCAGCTTATCATGACTATGAGATTTGGCAGATGGATGTTAAAACAGCATTCCTTAATGGGAATTTACTCGAGGATGTGTACATGACACAACCTGAGGGTTTTATCGATCCAAAGGAAGCTAATAAAGTCTGTAAGCTACAAAGGTCAATCTATGGATTGAAGCAAGCATCTCGGAGTTGGAATCTACGTTTTGATGAAGTAGTCAAAAAGTTTGGCTTTAGTCAAAATGAAGATGAACCTTGTGTTTACAAAAGGGTTAGTGGGAGCACAGTCGTATTTCTCATATTGTATGTGGATGACATACTATTGATGGGAAATGACATCCCTACTCTTCAGACAGTAAAAGGTTGGCTAGGGAAGACTTTCTCTATGAAGGATTTAGGCGAAGCATCCTATATACTAGGGATCAAGATCTATAGAGATAGATCTAGAAGGCTTCTAGGCCTAAGCCAGAGCACATACATTGACAAGGTGCTAAAGAGGTTTAGCATGGAGGGTTCTAAGAGAGGTAACTTGCCCATGTCCCATGGGGTTACGATCTCTAAATCCCAATGTCCTAGTTCATGTGATGAACGGGCACGCATGAGTAAGATTCCATATGCATCAGCAATTGGATCTATCATGTACGCAATGTTATGTACTCGTCATGATGTGTCGTATGCTTTGAGCATGACGAGCCGGTATCAGTCAGATCATGGTGAATGTCACTGGACAGCCGTAAAGAACATCCTAAAGTACTTGAGAAGGACTAAGGATCAATTATTGGTATACGGCGGTGCGGAAGAGCTTGTGGTAAAGGGTTACACCGATGCTAGCTTCCAAACTGACAAAGATGACTACAGATCGCAATCTGGATTTGTGTTTTGCCTGAACAACAGAGCTGTGAGCTGGAAGAGTTCCAAGCAAGAGACGGTTGCGGATTCTACAACATAGGTTGAATATATTGTCGCATCTAATGCTGCAAAGGAAGCTGTGTGGATCAAGAAGTTCATTTCTGAACTTGGAGTGGTTCCAAGCGCTGGTGATGCAATTGAGTTGTTTTGCGACAACAATGGAGCAATTGCACAGGCTAAAGAACCAAGATCGCACCAACGTTCCAAACATATTCTACGGCGGTTCCATCTCATACGAGAGATCGTACAACGAGGAGATGTGAAGATTTGTAGAGTACCTACAGAAAGCAATGTGGCTGACCCGCTCACAAAAGCACTTTCACAGCAGAAACATGACGGACATGTTCGATCACTTGGATTGAGATTCATGAGTGATTGGGTATAAGTACAAGTGGAAATCTGTTGGTATGTATGCCCATAGAGACTATCATTCGATGATTGTAATGGGATACTATGTAAATGATTTGTAATACTACATTGATCATATCAATAAAGGCAAGTTTCCAATCTATATGTTTGTGTTTTATATTGTGAGATGACCATAAAACTTATAGATGTCTATAGAATAATATACTCAATGACATATGTCTTCGGGTTGATGACCTGAACAGTGAGATCATATGTATGCTAAGAGTATGTATTCTTGTTTTGTCCCTAATCGGTTGTTATTGTGGAAATATCCATAGACATCAATAACACATAAGATTAGAATATATGTTGGTTGATGGAAGAATCTCATTATCCATGATATGGAGATATCAAACCAAATACATAGATACTTGTTAGAGAATAGTGCATCGGATAGACCCACCTTGAGAGTGACACATGGATACCATGATTGGTAGTTAGAGTCACATCTCATAATGATGGTGGTGATTGTGGTTCTTAGACCTGAAGTCACTACACTTATCACATGTCGTTCGGTGTACTTTGACATCATCCACCGTGGTCCTGAATAAGGATTGCTATAAAGATGGTGCTTGGGTGCACAGTGACACATGGGGATGACTGTGAGTGATGTAGATGGAATTTGTCCTTCCTACGAGAGTTTAATATTCCGGCCACTTGATAAGCGAGACTGAGAAATGCATGGTCATGCTGATGTGAGTCAATATGTGATATTGAGCTTACATATATCTCAGACAGTCTGCTCTAGTTCAAGGAACATGGATTGAACGTTGAAAAGGATAACAATTCCATGACTCGAGTTCAATCCGGATATCAGTGACAAAAGAACTATACAATCACTATAACACCAGTCATGAATGATAGGTCAAGTTGTTCTCCAACTTCTCCAATTACTTGGGTAGCAATGAAGCCTTGCTAGATACCAATCATTGCTTGTGAAATCATAATATGATTATGGATATAACTGCCAACGTAATTTGGAGCCTACCGGGTCACACGCATAGGATGTATTGGAATAGGAGTATAATTGTGGATTTGATTGGAATTGCTCCGAATCACATTGATTACTAAAATGATTATGTAATCGATTAGAATAATATTGGAGTGACTGGCTCTAAGTGCAAGTGGGAGTCTGTTGGTATATGTATGCCCGTAGAGCCATCCCAAGCGATTGCATGGAGTCGGATATTAATTAATCAATTAATGCGATTATTTGGTTAATTAATGAATTTTGGAATATTCTAATTAATCCACGAGCGTTTTAATTAACGCAACGTTTCTGTTTACCGATGGGTTTAGGAAACCCTATTTCCCTTCGTATCCTGTTTAAAGGAGGATTGACGACTGATATCTATATAAGATAGAGAGAGGCTTTTCCGTTTACGCACACGCATGTAAACCCTAGCTGTCATCGTCCTTAGGAGAGAAAGGAGAGCAACGCGCCGCTAGCACGCCGCCGCAGAAACATACTCCTTCCCGCCGGCTTGAGAAGCGCGACGTGGAGTTCCGTCCATCCGCGTGAACGAAGTAGAGACGCAGACACCTTAACGCCTGCGTTCGGAGGACGTCGACGACCTCCTGTACGCGCTACGAGCGGCGGACATCACTGCCGCAAAGGAGCGCCGCCGGATCAACCTGCGACAGCGAACGGGAGAGAAGTTTCGTCCGTGTCGACAAGCAGCGTTGCACCGTCGTGCAGCGGAACATCGTCGGACTTGCTCCGCGATAAGGTATATCCCGCAAACAATCCTTCCAAATATGTTGTTGTCGACGAGATCCTATTTCGGGTTGCGTGGATTTTATCGCTTCCGCCGCGCATGTTTTCTCCACAAAACCCAACAGTATCCACTCACTGGGGCTCTATATGAGTCTCGTGAGGTTGTTTCAAATGTTTTTAGGTATAATGCTATCCAACGGAGAGGTCGTGAAAAAGAAGATATAAATAGCATAATCTAGATAGATTAGAATGTCCATGTACTCTCTCTTTCCCGGGATGGGTTGTAGATTAAGTTTGTTCATCAATGTACATGTATCTGATGTAAACTGAACCGCATATGAGAACAAGATTTGATTTTGGATTTAATGGAGTTGAATATGATTTGTGATATCTGAATGTGATGTCCTTGATGTGACATTGATTTATGAGTTTGTGAACAAAGAAAGGGTAAAAAGTTATCTGTGTTTTTCGTATATTGTTTATTCGCCTTTATCGAGAATTCATTGTTTTATTTCATAATCTGGGTTTAGGTTTTGGGATTATCTCTAATGATTGGTATTTATGTTGATCAAAAGAGTGGGTCCCGACAGTTACAATCAAATGTATCATTCATTGTATGGTGCCGGTCTTTTCTTGGTTCCGATCTAGTTCTAGACAACACTGACGTTATACGCACCAAGTGATTCCGTGGAACTTTTCATCAACTGACACCAAACTAGGATGTTTGAATCTAAACTAGAAAGTTGGTATCCCATTTCATCTCAGGAATTATTGTAAATAAAAAATCGTGTTTTTATATTATCTTCCAAAAGATTCCTATCTCCGTTGCATTGTTGTTATCTTCACTAATGCTTCTAACATCAACTTCTGTTAATATTATCTGAATAACATCACAGTTATCCTCTTTCTGCAAAGATCTTGTAATTTCTTTTAGGTCTTCTAGTTACAGTTCATCAAAGTAGTTTCTTTACTATTCCATAAATAGTGAGCTTCACAAAAGTTCGCATGTAGAAGTATAAACAAGGTAGATCAACAATAAGTCAGGGTTAAACGCTAACCATTTCAAACTTTTAAGTCTTGGGGCACAAGTGGTAATATATGCCACCTTTTAACTCATGGAATTGATGCAAATTCTAAATTCATAAACAGGACCTTAACAATAGAGGTCCACAACATGCAATCATAATCATCAATTTAGTTTTAACTTATAGGAAGTTAGTAACCTTGTACAGCCGAAGAACATTTTCATTACTGCTCTTCTAACACTGCATTATAGGTCTGTGATAAATGTACACAGTAACAATATATTTAAGTTAATATTATATGATAACTTTAAGATTAAGTGAAAAAAAAGTACTTAAAGAAGCTCCCAGTGACAGGCTGATGTTGATAGTGTACAAATAGTATATAAACTGGAGACCAGATAATATGGGTTTAGTGGTTTATAGTCTTCCTCTTCCAAATAATTTAAAATTCGAAAAGGATGCAGTGTATTCATAAAGCCATAATTCGTGTTTGTGTTTGAACATAGATGAATAAGTCAGGGGCTGGTGTACCATGTATCATGGAAAATGACCCCAAAACAAGCAAATTGTATGAGCATTTGCTTTTAATTTATTACGTCCACAGACCAATTCAAATTAATCACATAAAAACTGTCAGGCAAACTGGCAGTTCCGACATTTTGGTGATATAAGAGTGGTTGTGGTGTGTGTGCTTCTTTTCTTTTCGTCCCTTGTTTCTTTCTTTTGGGAGAGGGGAGAGGGGTCGATAGATTTCACCATTCTTGAAGATACGCTCCAATGCAACTAATGAAATTGAAACCTGGAATCTATATACTTGTTTGGAAAAGATTGATGGTCATCTTGAACTACATTATGTAAACAGATACTCCAGGCTAATCTGCTCACCCTGACAGGTCTACCGGTGGAAAATGATCCGACAGTAAATTCAAACAAGAAAGCATATCCTGTGCGGGAGGGATGATCCCAGCACAGACTAGGAATTGTAAAAAATCGATTACTGGGATGAAGCGCGCACCCTTGGAGTTGTAGTATTGATTTTCTATATCAACATCCTGCTCCTCGGGCTCATCGTCTGAGTACTCGAACCCATAGTCTTCCATGTCAGCGTCTGCAACAAAAATACGTATATTACCGAGAGGGTTGTGACGCCTGGCTCCAAGTCTCGTCTCAAAGGGAGAGGGTGACGGAGAGAAAGCGACTAAAATTGGTAAGAAGAGGGCCAAGGGAGCGAGAACTTGCCTTCCATCTTTCAGCGGCTAGGGTTTTGGGCGTGTGAGAGTCGCTACCGAGGTACAGGCTTCAGGCGTTCACGAAATCAGGTTTCCAGTTCGGGCGGAGGCGAAAGCAAATCACCGGAAAGGTAGGAAAGGAGACAGAATGCAGGCGTATAGTAATGTGGAAGGGCTGCCTGAGGGCCAAGGGGGTTAATTATATAGCATTAATTTTCAAACATCTTCAAAACCTTTTACTCGCCTCCCATAAAATATTAAAATGGAAAAATAACATCAGAATAGGTGAAAGCGGCAAGACTTAAATTGTGATGTGAAAATTTCGATAGCAACATATTCTTTCTTCTTTATGGTAATAAACAAGAATTATTTACCATCGCAATTATGACTTACCTTTACCGGATATAGCGTCGGGTGCATTGAACATTTTGAAATCCAACTCATTCAAACAAAGATCAAGTTTCTACTTGAAAAAAAATGAGTGTAGACCGAGTTGGAAATGTGGCTTAATTGTGACACGTAAACATCTCCATAGGCTAGGTTTCCTATATTTTACTAATTAGACCATTTAAGCTTGTGTGTACTCATTGGTGGACTTTCTTTGGAAATACATTTTGGTGCATGGATTGTATTGTTTGTTTACAATTGTTGCTTAATTTGTCACAAAACATCCTTCAATTTGCCATAATTCCATACAATATGTGTAACCTAGGTAATTAAAGGACTCTCGGGTAAAAATATGTAAAAACATCTTATTTGTGAACTCTAGTCACACTACCACGACTTTTCTTTATATATTAAATGGAACAGCATGATGTCTCAGTCCACGTAAGCGTCCTTTGGAATTTGCTAATCGAGACGGTGTGTAAGGAATTGCAAAAAAAAATAGTGTTTTTTATTGGAACATCCTTTTGGCTTTCAACCTTATGTAGTTATTTCATAATTTATTTACCACCATTGTTGTATAACATCAACTAGTCCTCTTACTTTGGAATGTATGTATAACAATCATGTTCTCATGCTCTTGTAAAGTGATATGATATTGGGATGATATTGATGGTCATGGTGTTGTTGGTACTCAACAAAATAGATACAAAGTTTAATTTGATATGGGATGATAAAATGGGATGTTTTCTTAGAGATGAGTGAATGTGATGATTTTAATTAGGGAAACCCATAAGGATTTTGAATACATAATTAATGAACTAAACTTCTCGAGTGAAATGCATATAGTGGAAAATCAATAGCTCGACAATATTTTTAGCCCAAGCATGAAACACCTATGTTTGGTAGAATATGATTATGTTTTCATTAGCAGTGATGGTATCATCTGCCATGTAGCTATGTCAAGTGAAATGAGATATTGATGACATAACAGTCAACAACCATGTATTTGAAGCATGTGACGATGAGCATGTGGCATGATTATGCCATTGTTTACATGAATACATTCAAAAGCAGCTCTTAGGTACACAAATATCATTTTGGTGTCATGATCATGTCCATATGGGGGCAAAGTTATGTTGTGCATTGAAAATCTAATAGAGAAGTAGGGAGATGGATGCAAGCTTGTTGGCACACCATGTTAAATGTGGCAGTGGCAGTGGCATGTCCATCCAGATATCAAACAAACCCTCATCATAGTGGGGTTTTATCATGGGTCAAAAGTCTACATAGCATAGTTTTGTTAGTTGAAGTACAAATATATCAGTTGTAGTTCAATCGATTTGTAGGATTGTGAGACCGCATCACTGGATTTGTTTTAATCATGCTTTGTTTTCCTAGCTTTCTATTTTATTGAGGATTTATCTGAAATAATAAATTAGCTAAAAATCACGTTGTGATAAACTCACATATATGTTTTTAAGTGATGTATAAAGGATATGTCTTAGTTCAATGACAATTTTAAATGTTGCATATGAAAAAGTGCTTTGTAGGCTGTTTTGATCATTTTACGTACAAGGAGTTCGTTGACGAATTTGGAGTGGGCTCAAGTCTAACAATTTGACTACCTTTGGCAAGTGAAAGTGGATTGAGTTGCGTGTTTTGACCCGTATTGGTGATTGTTGCGCATTTGGACTAGGTCAACGTATGTCAACCATGGGTTGATGCGATGTTGAACAAGATTCAATGAGAAACTATAAAGAGTGGGATACAAAAGGGGATCCACTCAAATGATATAATACAAGAGCCACATAATAATAAGCAACAGAAACAAAACTATTACAAAGTTACATAATGGTTAGTTTACAATTACTCCTCACCATAAAAGGTGGCATGACATAATAAAACTATATATATCTAAGGACAGTTGCAGAGGGCAACCTGGCTATCCCAAGTTATCATTAGGTCCAATACCATATATACAATCTTTGTGCATCCTTGTCTTCTAATGTACCTACACCTGAGTAGAAGGGAACATCACCCAGAACATTGAAAATAAGGTATAGGTCAGCAAAGGCTGAGTATTTACATATAATAAATATTTTGGGTATTATACTGGGTTAAAAGTACAAAAAAAGATGTTCTCACAAGAAGGGAGCTATTTGCAATTAGGTAAGTTCAAAATAATTATAACAACAGAATTGAGACATATTAAAATTCAGATTACAAGCATGAGAATAGAAGTGTCTTGCCACACAGTTAACCACAATTCCAATTTAAAACAACAAACATTTGCATGCATAACAATGTAGACTAACTATATCTAAAATAGGGCCATGACACCATAGGATCGTGGCCTAAAAGAAATAAGGGTGGAAACGCACACCCTGGGTGGAATACACACACCCTTTGTAAGTATGGTTGTACATAAGTATCACTATTCTAGATATTCTAGTCAAACATGTAGCAAGCATAAATAGAGTGGCAAGACTAGCATCATAGTCATTTTCTCATAAAAGGAAATCAAAGCATGAGGGGTCCAAAAACTCATATAAACATGATAGTTTAATAACCACAAGAATATAATAAATTCAGATCAGGAACTACAAATCTCCAAGAATTCAGATTTCCAAAAGAACTAACAATTCAATAAATGTCTCATTAAAAGAATGTAGGTTTCAATCAAATAATTTCCAAAATAAAATTGAGAATGTACATACCTGATCTTCACATCTAACCTTATCTATAGGGGTGAAAATTCACAATCCTTCCTTCTTGACCTAAAAGTGTTTTATACACCCATTAGTACATAAATGCCAACTCATAAATCGAGGTATATCTAAACCTAAAATTGGTTGCCTAATGTCGGGTTAGGGTTTTCAAATCCTAGAAATGCACATGTATAGGTGAGGGATAGATTTATCTTTTATTTATAAATACCAAGGGTTTAATAAGACATACTTATATATATATATATATATATATATATATTGATCATATATTCATACTTAGGTCGATATGCATATGAATACAAGTATATTCTATATAGTTATAACAAAAACATAGTAGATACATATATAGACCAAAAACATGTCATATAGAATCACTCTTGTCAAAATATAAAGTAATCTAAATATACGTTCATTAAAGTACATTCATATATGTTCTTTCTCTCTTTTACTATGTAATTTGTAAATCAGACAACCTAATTATTTGTAGTCCCTATATTTATTTGTACTTCTAATACATTATTTACATAAATTCGTGTATGTGTATCTAGGGTTTTTAGTGTATACCAATGATTTCACTGGTATCTAGGATATTTTCAATAGAACTATACTAGTTATCTATAATTCTATACTTAACATTTACTAACATACATACACTACGATCAATCCCAAGATGATTGATCAAATAGTTTAGACTAGCATATTTAAACATACTTGGTATACATGACATACTATGACTATATTCTCATCCATGGTTCAATATATCAGCCTCAGGATCATATTCATATAGGATTTACAGACCTCATGCTATGTCTATAGGTATATATATCTTTATATATGCCATAGAGGTAACTTGTTATAAGGTCCATACATTTGTCATGTTTATTTGAATCACTATTATCTTTCACCCAATTATTTCCATTTATCTACTAAACCAAATTCAATGATCTGATAATAAAGTAAAGAGAAAATTGGCCTAATGACTTTGGGATGAAATCAAGTTGGATATAAACTAGCTTGGTTGGTTAGACTCTAGATCACCCCTAGTCGCAAAGTGACATCTTGATATCTTTGAACTCTCTGGTCTTTAGTTCAAGATGATCCAACATCAAGTTGTTTCAGATGGGAGGCAACAAAGCTTAAACACTATATTGTTGGTGGAAGAGAGTTTGAAGGAGCCATGTTCGGTGCCATTAGTAAGGTGTCTGAACATACTCAACGAGTTATGTGTTATGATGTTAGGGCAATGAGAGAACAATTGGTCGGGAGGTGTGATGTGCATCGTAGGGGGGAAAGGAGGCAAATTTGCAGTTGGCCGGTGGCAAGCACAACAGTTGATGAGCATGAAAGTTGATGGATACAATCTTCTAGCTAGATAGAAAATGTTCATATGTGTAAGTGAAGAGAGAGACCTTGGTTTCTATCACAATAGCAGCACTATGAGGATGGGAAGATCTGATTCAATTGCAAAGACATTATCCTTATCAGGGCAGTAGATAGATCTTCGAGGTCAATTCTATAGGAGTGGTACCCATGAAAGTAGGGAGGATAGGTCTTGGTATAAGAGGTGGCAAAAAATTCTGAAGATGATGAATCATCTAACAAAAGGCCAAGGTGAAGGATGGGAAACCAGGAGTCCTTGTCCGTGCTTGACAGTGTTTCTGAGGTTGACAAGGCTATTGGGCTCATGAGAGGTTGTTATGTAAGTTTAGGCATGGACTTAAGGAGGAAGAAGAAGAAGCAAAGATGTGATCAGGGATGTTGACGTCACAAACAATGTTGCAGGTCCTACATGTGTTGGAGGAAAGGTGTTGAAGTAGATCGAAATGATCAAAGACAATGAGGAGTTGCGTGAATGGGTTTTAGGGCAGAAGTGGAAGAGGATCTTGTCAACAAGATGCTCTGTTGTCTCCGTCCATCACCTCCAAGGCAGCGACGAACATGGTTGTTGAGGTTACAAAGTAGTGGCATCGATGAAGAAAGAAACAATACGAAGGTTTCTACTTCTGGGTGTCTACCACGACTGGAGGCGTTTTGGGTTTTCGAGGGCAGAGACTTCATGTTGTCTTGTTGGATGGGTGTGAGGAAGGGGGAGGAGAGGGTAGGATAAAGAGGAGGAGCGGGCGACTAGTGGTTGCGATGGAATTGGTCATCCACCAAGAAGATAAGCACGAGACGTGAGGGTGGGGGGGAGAATAGGGGTACATACTGGGCCAAACATCTTGAGAAACTCCTCAAGAAATTCAATGTGATAATTAATTGGATAATTAGACCTAGGTCTACTATACTCTCCTCAATCATTAATCAATTAATAGGTGTATTTAACATCTAACTGGTATGAAATTTGCTAGGTTAGCTAACTGAAGGGTGAGGGTTCCAAATTGGGAATCAATTTTGCATTTTGAAAATGTTTAATATTAGATTTTGTTATTGTGTATTAAGCATCCCATTAATGTATTTCTCATCTTAACTATTTAATTATGACATTGTAATTCACATTAAAGTATTTTATTGTATTTTATACTCTTAGTACAATTTTGGAGTGTCAATTTAGTGTCAAAATTACCATTAGGGCTATTTGTACATTAAGTCATGTTATGTAACGCCCCTCTAAGCACATGTATACGTCAGCGGAAGCAAACCCTATGTTGTCCATAACATGGGTCACTTGGCTCGGAGGAACATCACAAAACATGATATTCAATAATGATAAGATAAATGGAACACCAAGCATTAACACAAAATATAGATTCATACATTATTCTTGAAAGGGAAAACATAATTTGTCTCATCTGATTTCAAACCTAATCCACGTACACTAAGCAAATCTAGAACATAGAATGATAAACTAGACTAAAGAATCTACTAAGTGGTAGATGACATCCCACCAAGCTAAAGTCTCCTTTGATGTCAGCTACTATGGAGGCTCACTTCAGTCCTCTCTTGCTCCTTGATCTAGGGACATCTCATCCCACGAACATGCAAAACAAAGCAAAAACATCAATAAGCGACACTATGCATTTTATAACATCTGAAAAGTAAACATATATACTTGAACTGAAATAAACTTGGCATGGCTTAACATTAAGAGTTATCATTACACATCAATGAATTAAGAAACATTACTATATGTATTCTCTCCATCACTACTCACGTGGGGCACATCATGTGTAGAATGCACATCATTTCTAGGAAGCCCATAACGACCATAAGGTCCATCATTGCGAGAGAGAAAAAATAAGTTGCTTAATTCACTTAACTTAATCATTAACATCATTATTCTTATCTTGCCATCAATGTAAATTGTCCTCATCCAATAATTACACCAAAGTGCTCATAAGACAGGTTAAGACTCGTCTTAGTTGCACCAAAGTGCTCATCAATGCCATAAAGACAAAATAACATAAAGAGGAACAATTCACAACCTAAGTACATTATATTAATCATCATGGGATTTCTCCCTCTTTATCTTGAAATTATAATTACATGATTTACATGATTTCTTTCTTCATTTAATAAACATTACATGAGCATAGCATTAAACTAATGAGCATCGGTGATAAGTATATGACTTTATGATAATAGCAAACAACATGCAATAATATGATCTAAAGCATCATCATTATTTTAATTTCATTCATCAACTTGAAATCCAAAGCATAATCTTAAATCATACTTAACATGTAATTCATCCAATGCACTTATGCATAGTGGCATGACCATCTTACCTAGAGCAAGGTAGATCCTAAATTAGTATCCATGATCTTAATCGAAGCCTATGTCTTTGAAATTCCAAGATTTCTATTAATTATCATCATTAATACATCCTAAAACCTAATTTGAGACTTTTAGGGAAACAATGTCTGATCTGGTAGAGCTAGGGTTTGAAAACACAAAAAATTGGCTCCTCTTTGAAAAACCTTTCCAATGACTATTTATTTAAAATTTTCTGACAAAATATGTAACTATTATGATTGTTTGAAGTAATGACTTAATTGGAAATTTTGTCTAAACAAACTCACCTTTTTCTTTTAGTTGGTCAGGCTTCACAGCAGGCCCATCATCTTGTCGCCCACGTCCTACCATCTAGCAACGTGGCCATCACCCTTCTTGCTCGAGACGTGACTAGGGAGAGCTGTCGATCCCCTATTTCCCCTACTATGAATAGAGCAATGCACCGTCAGGCTACCAGACCGATGCCTAGGGCGGCCGCCCCACTCAACATCCTTCCACCACATTGGGCGGTCAACAAGTGACTCATTTGTGGCTGTTCTCGCCAAGGCTATGTTGGCAGCCGGTTCTGGGGGAACATGATGAGGTTTGGGGGTTCAGTGGCCAAGCAATGGAAGAAGAAGAGGGGGTGGATTTGTAGTCTCTGGATCATCCCAAAATGCCTTGTGGTGCCATACTTATATAGATATCAGTTAGGTGGATGTGTTTCCCTCTGGAAGCCAAAATAGAGAAGTTCGGAGAGTTCAACCTCAACTAGGGTTTTGGGCGATGGAGTCCCAATCAACCAGGGATCTCTGAGTTTGGCATATAGAGAGGGACACAAAATTGAAGAGAAAGCAAGGTGAAGAGGGATCAGAGCATGAAATCAGGTTGGGAGAGGACTATGTCCATCGAAGATTCTGATAAGGACATGTCTTTGGGTGAAAGGGTGACCTGCTCCCTGTCAATCTAAAATCATAGTCGGATCAGGACTCCTGTTTGCATGATACCCAAAACCAAGAAAAATATGGATAACTAGAGTTATAAGTGTGGCATTGATTTTGTTCCTAAAACTTTACATAAATCTTTTAAAAATATTATAGGGGTCAAACAAGGTCTATTTAAACTCAAATTTGACAGATAAGCTAATTGGGGCCCAAGTAACATGATTTTGAAGTTAAATTTTAGTTTTGGAGTTTCTTTATATGGGTTCTAATATAATTAGGATTTAGGCTCATTGTTCCCATACTTATTAGTATTATTTTCAATATTTCTTAATTAGGATCCTATTAACTTCTCATTTTTATCAAAAAGTTTATATTACATTACTTAGGTTCAATTGGTCAAAAGTATATACATTAGCTCAATTTGGATTTTCATTATGGGAGAATACATTAATAATGATAATGATATATAGAGGAGAGAGAAAGTGCATTATGCTTAGGCTTTGGATATAATTTCATATTCTAGGATATTTATCAATGTTGATCTAATTGTTACCATGAAAAGGGAAGGAAGGAGAAATCATGCTACTTCTCTCTTAATGTGAAGATTATTTATTGGTGTTATTTTCATCGAGTTCCAAGGTTTGGATTTTTATTTCTACTAGGATTATAAACTTATTTTTATTCAAAATTTGGGGGTAACTTGCATTAAAGTTCAAGTTTTAATATAGTTAGAAATTTGCAATTAAGACCCTAAACTTTTTTATTCAAAAGTTGGGATGTTACAATTCTACCCACCTTAAATAAATTTTGTCCTCGAAATTTCCTCATACTACCCACCTTAGGGTTTTACATATTTTATATACATTAATTTCTAATATCATCTTAAAGTTTCATTCTCATGGTAAAACACTCTCTAGACCTCATTGTTAAAACCAACATGTAGTTATAATCCTAATGATTATATTTCACATCATAATTGACATGACAAAGGACCTCCCATACCTCTTCTCTAGGGGGTATGATTCTACCATGGATCTTACTTGCTTATCTATGTCAAAAATATACTCTTTGTACGCATGCTTGGTCTTATTATGTGTCAGATTAGATTTAGGTGACTATATGTCTCAAACTCTTAATGCAACTCTTATTTTCTTTGTCACCTCTGGATACATGCCATCCAGTCATACATCAGAGGTGACATTGTTACAACCCGTATTTTTGGGTTCTTTTAGTTGGAAATGCAATTTCTCCAATAAATGTATGATTGTGTAATCATGTGATTTATATGCCTTAAACAGATTCCTTTGATGAATAGCCTTGTATGTTTGATTTCGTAGGCCTTGTTGGCTATTGGGCCCAATAATAAGAAAAAGGAAATAAAAAGGAAAAGGAGTCAATTAGTAAAAGAATAGCTAAGATAATCAAAAAAGGAAGATGTGGAAGCATCTTGAAGGCTAAATACTTTCGAGGAGGGATTTCATATCTTTAGGATTCCTTGGGTTCCAAGGAGTCCAAGTTGCAAAGATAATACGTGAAGAAAGAGATAAAATCAAATAAAGCATTTTTTTGACATCCGAGAGATTATGTATTCATCCCGCTCTCTCTAGCAGGCCTGAACAGATCCAAATCAATGTCAACATGTGTATCTAGCCATGAAGGCTTAGCAGAATTAAATGATAGAAATAAAGTAATAAATGGTTCTGAAATTCCTGGATTAGAAAGGGAACCGGTAGCAAGGTTTTGCAGAGCGATCTTAGCAATGCTATCTGCTACCTTGTTGAGTGTCCTGGGTATCAGGGCCACTCTACAAGATGAAAGAGGAGAGGTAAGCTGGCGAAACCTCTCCACATAAGGCATGAATTTCAGTAGGTGCCTTTCTGAATTGAAGATTTTCACCACCGTTGTGCAGTCTGACAGAATGGTAGCCTTCCTGGTCCGGAGCTTACTAGAAATCACTGCCGCTTAAATGATGGATTGAATCTCCGCATGTAGAGCACAGTCTACTGCCATGCAGTGGCCTTCCCCTTGCTTGCTCTTACCGGAGATGGTGACGACGTGGACTCCTATTCCTGCCTTATTGTCTTTGTAAGCAACATCAGTGTACAAAATAGCTGAGTCTTGGGGTATCGTCGGTAGTACAACTTGTCTTGTAGGGGAAAACTTCTCCACAGTGTGTGAAGAGAGGTTGATGATAGAGGTGGCCCGGGTCTTGATGAAGTTAACCATCATTTGTAGGGTAGGCAGATGTGTACTGTGAATAAAATCATTCTTTACACTCCAGATGTGCCAACATGCCATTGCGCAAATCATGTGCATGGTTGGAGAAATGGAGGCATAGTTAATAATATATGAGATCCAGTCTTCTTCATAAAGCGCACACATGTTGTTCCAGAACCCTATGGCTTTCCAGACTGGCTTACTGAGCTTGCAGTCACGTAGACAGTGGATTAAAATTTCTTGCTCACACCCACACAACTGACATTCGGACAAAGTGCCTATGTGTCATCGAGTTTTCTCAACATTTGTCTACAGGTTGCGATGCTGCATTTGCCACAGAAATAACTTAATCCTTTCCGACATAGCATATTTCCAAATACATTCCCATTTTCCATGGACCATAGTCTCTTTCCCTGCTCGTATCCACCTGTAAGTTGATCGAGAGGTAAATTCTCCACTCGGTTCATACGGCCATGACCAGTTGTCTTCTTGAAGAGAAGTGTTTGGAGGGGGTAGACCTGCAATATACAGCCAATGTTCTTCCGGAATATGACTCTTGATGAAGCTCCAGTCCTAATTTCCGTCTAGGGCAATCATGTCCCGCACCTTCAAGTCCATGAGGTCGGGGGGATGGATCTGAAGTCTTCCTTTTTAAAAATAGCTTGGGGTCCGCACCAGTGGTCGAACCACACGTTCGTAGATGCCCCGTTGAAAATAATTTTCCTGCTAGCCTCCTTAAGGCGAGGGAGTGATTTTTTAATGAAATTCCAGACTGACGAGCCAGAAGCTTTCCCAAGTTTATTTTTTTCATGTATTTGTCTTTCATGATCTTAACCCATGGAACTTTCCTATCTTGCAGAAAATCCCAGGCGTTCTTCAACATCAAAGCCTGGTTTTGGTCCCTGATGTCCTTGATGCTTAGACATCCAACATCTCTATGGGACGTGAGTTTTTTCCAAGAGCCCTGTGAGAGTTTCTTTGTTTCTAAATTCCCTTGCCAAATAAATTTGCGGATATGCTGACTAATATTGTCACACAGAGAGGGGGAGATGGCGATGGATTGCATGGTATATGAAGGTATAGATTGCAGTGTAGATTTTGCCAAGCATATCCTCCCAGATAGGCTGAGGTGTTTCACTGCCCAGCTATTCATTTTGCTTTTGATGTTGTCCAACAGGTAAGCATGAGTTCTTTTATTAATACGATGATGAATGATGGGAACTCCCAGATATTTCCCCAAATCGTTTGTGGTACCGATGTGCAAGACTCTGCTAATCTGTCTTCATTCACGGTTGGTAACATTCTTGGATAGGAATATGCCAGACTTGGTGGTAGACACCTCATGTCCCGAGACTTTGGAAAAATCTATCAGGGTCTTCAAGATAATTCTAGTCTGCTGCTTCGAGCCTTTTGTGAATAATAGCAGGTCATCATCGAAGCAGACATGGGTGAGGGGAATGGATTCCTTGCTAAGTACCACTGGCTTCCAGCTTCCATTTGTGACCTTCTCGTTAATGGCTTAGCACAACCGTTCAATGCAAAGCACGAACACGTAGGGGCTTATAGGATCACCCTACCGGACACCTTGACCCGCTTTGAATGCTAGTAGAGGTTCACCTTCCCATAGAATAGAAGTATCACCCAGAGTTATAATCTGCATAATGATTTTGATAAGGGTGTTAGGCAACATGATTTTGATGAGAGTATCTTCAATGAATGCCCAGTGCATCTTATCAAAAGCCTTAGTCAAGTCAAGTTTGATTGCCATAAGTTTTTTCTTGCCTTTCTAAAATCTCATCGAATATAAAGCTTCTTGCACTAGGATGTTGTTATCACTGATCTTTCTGCCCGATATGAAGCTCGACTGCATGGGCGATATCTACTTGCTCTGCAGTGGTTTGAGTCTTTCAACAATTATTTTTGAGATCAGCTTGAAACATACGTTATTGAGGGATATTGGTTAGAATTCACTGCATTTTGTAGGGCATTTGACCTTAGGGATGAGAACCATGTGCGCGTTGGCCAACTGAGGATCTACTCGGGCATTTTCAAAACAACTGTAAACTTTCTTGTGCACTGAGTGTCCAACATGGGTCCAGTTAGATTGAAGGAAATCCACTGAGATGCCTTCAGGCCCGGGGGCCTTTGAGGCTGCCATCATGAAGATCGTATCAGTAGTCTCCTTAAAATTTGGAATGTCTGCGAGCTTTGTTTTGATCAACGGTGCAGGTTCTTCAAAACTACCTGGATAACTTGTAATCGCGCCTCTTGCAGCCTGCGCAGGAGAGGCCATAAGCTTTGTGTAGTAAGAGGTAATGAGTTATTTTAGGCTTTTTGGGTTGGTGACCCAGTTTCCATCATCGTTCATCAACATGCTAATCTTGTTGTGGAGGCGTCTACTTTTTACAGTTGAATGGAAAAAATTATTGTTACCATCACCACTCTTAAGCAATGTGTTATGCGCCTTATTCTTCCAATTTGTCTCCTCTTTCAATAAGATATTACATAGCTTTTCCTACAAATTGAGAATATATGTATTACTTACAATAATATTACGATGTCCCAGTTGTACCTGAGCTTTGTCAATCTGCCGTAGGAGGGTAGCCTTCTCTTGATGGTGCTTCTTGGTCATCTCCCTATCCCATTTGATGGAAGCCGCCTGGAAAGTCGTTACGGCCTCAAGAAAGTTATTGTCCTTTTTCCAATTCTCTTCGAGGTGGCTGGAGAAACCCTTTGTAAGGTTCCAGCTGGCCTTAGTTCTGAAGTGTGGGATGCGTCTGGTGCATTTTGTGTTGGTATTGAGGAGCAACATGTTATGATCTGACTTAACCCGTGGAAGGACATTGACATTAAAGTTAGGAAAACCGGAGGCCCACTCTTCATTAATGAGTACTCTATCAAGCTTCTCGAGAAGGAATTTCCTCTGGTAGGTGAAGAATTGCCCCTTAGACTTGGCTTCAATCAGCCCAGTGTTGTTCATCATGTCGTGGAATTGGTTGCTGCTTCTTGAATCAAAGAACTTACTGCCACTTTTTTCCTCGATGCCTAGAAGGGTGTTGAAATCTCTTGTGACTGCCCAGGGGTCGTGAGTGACTTGTCTTATCTCGTACAGCCTTGACCACAGTTTCTCTCTGGGTTTGGGTGAAGGGCTCGCGTAAACAAAGGTTACTACAGATCCATTGATAATGCAATGCACGAACTGGCGATGGCTGTATAGTATTTCCAGATTACATCTTGAGTTGTTCCACATAATCCAGATACCTCTAGAGTAGCCGATGGCCTCACTTCTATGAAAGGAATCGAAACCATATGTCTTTATGATGTTTATAGCTTGGTCCCCACTACAACATGGTTCTAGGATAGCTAAAACATCGATTTTATGAGAATATTTGAAATCTTTAATGATAGTGGTCTTTTGCTGCGATCCAACTCCCTGTATGTTCCACACTATAAGCTTCATTTGTGGATTTGGAGGATGCAGCTGGTTGGGGATGAAGGGATTAACCATAGAGGGGTTGTCTGCCCAAGGCGTTGTCAACCCTGTCGTCATTAGTGTCCATGTCTATTTTTCTGATAGCGGATGTGCTTGAGAATTCTGGGTGAGTTCTGGAGGCTTTCCCTTTCTTCCTTACCCTATCTGGGCTAGAAAGGGTATGGTTTGCTTGAAAAACCACATGCCTATTCCTTAGATTCACTTGTCGATCAGTAGAGGTCCCTTGGGACTCATTAGCTGAGTTATAAATCACCAACTGTCCGTTCGCTACATGGTTTTCGTTCCTGCCTATGGAGACTTCGTCATCATGCAGGGTAATCACAGAATCACTTGCAGCCTCCATAGTTTTAGTAGACTGTTGTTTCTTTAGTTTGTATCTGTTCTTTTTGCTGACAACTGTCTGCCAATATTCTTTCACTTCGTCTGCTAGCCTCGGGTGGTGAGGGTCCTCTTCATCTGAAGCTTCATGGACCTCCTCAGAGGTTTGCTTGGCCTTTCCCTTATCCTTCCTAGGGGGGCGTCGTTCTGGTTTCTTAGCATGTATGTTCATGTTGTATGGGTTCAGAGGTGGGGGTGGAGGTGATCCTCCATTAGTTCCTGGATCCTGGGGGGGTTGTAGTAGTATGTGTGCATTCACCCTCACTGTGGCCAAGGCGTCCGCACTTCATGCATATCACGGGTATGTTTTCATATTCCAGGTTGAACTTCTTGCCATTAAACAGAATTGCAGGGAGCAAGGGTTTTGCCGTCTCCACTTTCACTGTGATTCTCACAAATTTCCCTCTGTAACCCAACGTCGTGGTTGAGTCTATCTTGATTGTCTTCCCGATACTATCACTGATGCTCTTCAAGAGCTCATTTTGATACAGGTATACCGGTAGGTCGGCTATTCTAGCCCAGATGAAAAGGCGCCTGGGGATAGGATCCGAAGGCCAGAAGTGAGCTGTCCAAGATTGGACCGAGATATAGGATCCAAAGATCATCCATGGTCCTCCCGTCATGACTCGGACATAGTCAATTTTTTTGGACAACTAGATTATGTAATACCCTTTTTCCAGATCTATGACTTTGAAGTTCTCTGTAGGTTTCCATAGGATCGCCAGCATGTTAACCAAGGCATGATAACCAACGTTGATTCCTACTGCTTTAATAATAACAGAGTGCTTCCATGGGTTCAGTAGGGGTTGGATCTTATCCATTTGACCTTGAACTCAGAAATGGGTCATGTGCGGTCAATCAAGATCTCTGCTGCTTTGAGAAAATCTGTTGGAATGTTCTTGATGTGGCTGGTATCTCCCGCATTCCCTACCATGTTCGCATATGATCTCCTTTGACTGTTAGGGTTCATAGGATCTTCGGTTTCCTGGTTCTTTCCAGACACTTTTTCAGTTTCTTACTGTTGCAGGTTTTCCGAAGAGGCTTCTCCTTGGTTACGATCAGTATGTGAAGTAGCGGTATCCGAAGGACGAGTCCTCCCAGTGAAGCTTCCTCTACCACAGCCTCCCCGACCTCCAGAGCCTCTCCCTCGCGCCGGCCCTAGCACCATCGTGTATGTTAATCTGATGAGATTTGTCTATCAAATAAAGCATTTTTAAGAAGGAAAGTGGAGACAATGATGAAAATATAAGAAATATGAGGAAATGTGGATAATGGAATCATTATGAATGAGATTTTAACTCCACACAGTTTATAATGGTAAAAAGAATCAAAATATAGAAAATAAAAGATTAAGAGAGAGAAAATATGCTTAAAATAAGCTTTATTAAAAGATAACTTGCACTTGAAGATAATGCATTTTTCCTTTTGAGTTTGGGACTCAAATTGGATATACGAGTAGATTAGGGCAAGATAAAGGATCCTTAAATTTTGGTGATAAAAGGATGCACAGTTTTTGAGATATGGAATTTTGAAGTTATCCTAAAGAGAGAGGATAATTGGAATAAAATGCATGTGTCACGAATTAACTGGGATTAAATCCCGATTTTCATTTTTGAGTGCTCGTTCGTGATCATTGGATCTATGATCCACGACCTGGGACAAATCCTAGTCTCACAAGGAATTGGGATAACAGAGTCCATGCTACGAATCTTTGATCGGAGATTGCACAAGTTTGAGACCATATGCGGAGCTTTGAACGAGTCCATTGGCTTCAGGAGTGTCTCACGCTTAACCAACCTAGGTTGTTGGTGGTTTCGTTGAAGATTAAGGGAATCCCCCATTCGTCGGACACCTGTGGTTGACCCTATATATAGGGATAGCCTAGGGCGTCGTGACCCATCCCACTTCTTCTGCCCTCGAGATCGGAGTGCGACGACGCTCGCTTTGGTGCATTCAATTCGACGGTTGGCCCTGTTCTTTCCCCTCGTTTAGCAGCAGGCCTTGCCAGAGAAGAGCTCCATCGTCCAAGCAACTTGGGCAAGAAGCTAGGCAATTGAGACCATGGTCTAGTTCGAGGAAGCTGGGCGAAGGTCCCGGTGGTCTTTTTGTGTGAGGAGAAGGTGGGTATCGGGGAGTCAATGGTGGTTAGGGATGAGCATCAGGCCGGGTTATATTGGGTTTTGCCTGTCCCAAACCCAAACCCACATTTTAAAGCGGGCCACGGGCTGGGTTCGGGCCCGGATAAAATTGAAAAATGTCAGCCCATACCCGGCCCATATAAGAATGCTGGATTTCAGGCCGGATTCGGGTTTGCCCATATAACATCGAATGAGCATACCAAATTTTGCTAGATCTACCTTGCTAACATGAAAACTGAATTACTGAGATATGTATTTTGTGATAAACCTTCAAAAGAATGTATATACACTATATTGAAAGGGTAACAAATCATTTTCTCGTACATGTGAATGTATGAGAAGTAAAAAATCAATGGACTCCACAATGTTGTGCCTTTTTTCCTCCTCATCCTATATGTATATACAATGAAATGGGTTTTAGAAGGGCAAAAGATCATTTGTCTCCTACATGTGGGCATATGAGTAAAAAGATGAGCATAATCTACTATGCACTGAGTAAAAGATCATTCATCTCCTATATGTGGACACAATGAGATCAAAATAAAGAAATCAAGTATGCTTATTCATGTCAATGATGGTTATCTTATTAGTATGAATTCATTAATCATGCTGATTGATTACATAGTATCCATGTTGCCATTGGTAAGGTACATACTACATATTGCATCAAGAAATTTGTATGTTTTTCTTTCAGGACAAAGATAGATGTATAGGTATATAATGTACATAAAATATAATCTAGGCATTCGGATTTTCGGGGCTGTGTTTACCTCCGCCCGTACCCGGCCCAAATAAAATATGGGTTTAAATTTTAGGCCCGGACCACCCATATTGTAAATCAGGTTCGGGTCTGGATCAGGTTATGCGGGTTGGGTCGTGGGTTGGTTCGGGCCGGCCCAACCCGATGCTCATCCCTAATGGTGGCGCTGACTGTGGGCTAGCATTGTTCACTGCGAAGGGTCCGTCGCAAGGTTGAAGGACTTGGGTGAAAAGACATGATTGCCCCTGGCGCATGTGCAAGAAGGGAGGGCCAGGGAGGTCTTTCACCTCTTATATAGCCGGCCCACTTAGGGAATTAAGAAATTGGTTTTCGCTGATGTGTCAAGCCGCCACTGGCCAAAAGGTACCTTTATTTGCAAAAATTCTAGAAATTAATTGGTAGCTCAGATTAAGATGAATGATATATGAATCTTGCTTAGAAAAACATGAGGAATCCAGTAAAAATATAATCAGACTTTGTTTCTACTTATAATTTGAAAAGTACATAAAGTTGATAACTTTAATGCTTTAAATAGATCAAATCCCTAGATCTTGATTAGGGATGTATTTAATAGACTTAGTTGATGCTAGTAATCAAAGTCTGACTTAATTTCATAAATATGATGATGAGAGAGATCTAATTAGAGATAATTGTTTATAACTAGTGTAATTAGGGTTTACTAACCTATAAGATGTGAAAAATGGTAATTATGGTTCATTTGTGAATTTGACTATAATCAGTGATGAATCAGAGTTGCCAATTCAAAAGAGCCTGAACATGCTAATTGGCCTTAATGATCTTGATATGACCTAAAAGGATAAGGTTGGTAGTTTAGTGTAAAACAAATATATTTGACTTAATTGGAATTCAATCATGCATATGATGTTGAAATTAGGGTTTGTGGGCCAAAACTGCATCAAAGGTGATAATTGGATGGTGGATGCTAAAACTCTAATAAAACACTAAAAGGTGGCCTAAAAATCCTAATGTGGGACCCGAGTCAATCTTGAGTGTGTTTAATGACACATGGGTGTTATGCTTTAATTTTAGGGTCACTGATTGATTACTTGATTGATTATTCTTTATTATGCTTGCTTAGACATCAAGTTACTCTGGATCAGGCATGTGGTTATTTATGAATAATTGATTTAGTTTCACGGCGTTTCCCGAACATTTTATCAATTGGATGCAACCTAAATTGTTGGATGTTTAATTCTGCAATCCTATAAAGTCCCTATGATTATCACAACTTAATTGTGCAATCCTATGATTATCACAATTAAGTTACTCTGGATCAGGCATGTGGTTATTTATGAATAATAGATTTAGTTTCACGATGTTTCCCAAACATTTTATCAATTGGATGCAACCTAAATTGTTGGATGTTTAATTCTGCAATCCTATAAAGTCTATATGATTATCACAATTAAGTATATATGTGTATTCTCGAACCTACATGCCACCCTGATGTACGTTGCATGACCAAGCCCCGAAGGGAAGGTCTAATTGGTCAAGCCCCAGAGGGAAGACCATTGGGTACCTTGAGAGGTGACCCCAGGCACCAAGCTCAGGATGGAGAAGGTGGCCTTATGTCCCTTGTAAGGACAAAACCCTAAGAGAGGGTAATCCAGGCTTTAGGGCAAAAGCGGTTGAGAATGTCACATTGAAAATGTAATTTGGATTGTTAATAATTTATTTGTGATAATTAGGTTGTTAGAAAATATTTGTGGAAATTTTGATTGTCCCCCACATACCAGTATAGAAATATACGGATCGACATTTTATTTGTCGACATTTTAGGTACAATTATAAAAAAGGACAAACAGTAAATTGAAATATTGTAAAGATAAAATTAACTTGTGCAAGGAGGATTAGTTAGCTTAGACTTTTACTGTGGATAGAAGTCCAGATCCTAATTTTACAAGGCATGCAAAAAGATTTATTTTATTCCATCTTTTTAGTTTAGTAATAGTAGAATTTGATAATTATTTTTGATTAAATGTCAAACCATGGATCCTGAAATATTGGGATAACGTCTCTGACCTTTTGGTCTCCCTTAATTGGGGGTTACCGGGAGGCGGGGTCGTTACATTTGGTATCAAAGTCGTGGTTTCTCATTTAATCCTTAGTAATTATTAAATTTTACAAACTCTGTAGAACCAAGGGAGTTATTAGAGGATTTTCCAAAGACGGAGGTGTCTAGAAAAGGATCACGATTCGGGGGTTGGTAATATTTTCCTCCACCCCGCTAGTTGGTCACGAGGACTCCCGGATGCGGTGTGACTACCTGGCCAAAGTTTGAGGTTTTGACTCAAAATAAGATACCTTTAGGGCTCTCTCATCTATCCTCTTCCCTTCTCAACCCTAATTCAAGTAAGGTTCTAAGGTTTAGAGTTTTCTCTCTCTTCCCCACCCTCTTGGGGTCAAGGTAAGTATGATAAAGATTAAGGAATCCTCCACCAAATTAATGAAAAAGATGTGGACATAAGTTTAATAGTGTAAGCATAAACTAAGGATTAGTTACATGCTTAAGGTTGCATGGCGTGTGTTGTCGTGCCCTCAGGAGAGATCTGACGATTGACCTTCTTATCAGGAGGTTGAGGAGAGAGTCAGCCTTTCAGACAGAGGCCTCTAGGAAGAGATAGAGACATGGCACATCCTCTAAGGATGATGCTAACCCTAACCCTAAGTGGTTGTTAGAAAGATGGATGACAAGATGGGTTGGATATTACAGTTGGCCATGCATGTATGTATGTAGGTTGACATGCATATTGGTTTTGAGTACCTATGAGAAGCATGAGCTATGTGAGGTTGGTTGACCTAGTGCCTTTTGGTGACCCAACCTTGTAAGGGTCGTGTCTGTTAGGGTGAAGGATAGCCCCTTCATTGAAAAGGATAGTGGTGACCATATAGAAACCCTTATGGGAATATATGAGCATAGAAGAGCATGCACCTATGTAGGGAAGAATGTTAGCAATGTTGGTAGTAGGTTGAGGCTTAGGTTAGAAGGGTTATGCCTGACAGGTTAGGAGATGAACATGCAGAGCTTTGGATGATCATAATCGAACATAGGTTTGGATCATACGTTTCACCCATGTAGGTGTATGCATGTATCCTTAAGAGCTTGATCCATCTTCTTAGAACCTCTAGTAGTAGGGTTGGTTGTAGGATTAGCTCTAGAGAGAGAGAGCAATCATGGGAAGTTGGGTATGTTATAACCTGTTTCATAAGACTCTCCTGAGTAGATAGTTATGGTTGCTCATGTGCGATCCTTGAAGGCTACCTTGGTTTCCTTTAGAGGAACCAAATCCTAGAAAGAGAAAGAGGCTTCTTGAACCGATGTACGAAAGTTGTAGGTACCTACCTTACCTTATAGGTATAGAAAGGAGAGTTCCTTAGGCCCTAGGGAGGTACGATAACAAGTTATGAGGTCTCACACCGAGTTGGTTGTCCTTGTGTAGGACTCTAAGGTGTTGTTCACATGGAAGAATGGTGGGAAGTGTATGCCCTACCTTGTTCATGTTTGGTTCTTAGTTGGACAACTGATGCATAAGGAGTGAACCTAGGGTTCCTAGACCTAAGAGGGGAAGTAGCAGTACCTGGTGCGCCTGATGCTCACGAAGATGCTTGAGTTCCTACAAATTGGAGCATGTCACCCCTCAAGATTAGAGGGAAAGGAAACCCCTTGGACTAAGGTATATGTTCGTTGAACCCCTCACCCATGTTGGTGATTTATGTAGGCATGATAGTAGGTCCATGTTGAGGAATAAGGAACAAGCATGTTATACCAAGGAACCTAGAGTGGCTTAGGGGGTTGTCTTCTTACTAGTAGCATGATAGGGCTAAGCCCGCACACGATGATGTAAACACTGGACGTAGGGATGTTTGTGACCTTTGTTGCTATCAAGAGATAGTTTTCTCTCCATCCTGGGGAGGGACCCTTCTTTCAGGTGTAGCTTTGGTGTAGGTTCAAGGTAACCTAACAAGGTCTTTCATAGGAGCTTGATGAGCTAAGTGGAGAGAACATGGTATGAGCACGGATCTATTGACCCTTGTGTGACCATCTCTAAGGGACATGAAGGTATGTTTCCATGGAGGTATCCTTATGGGGCCTAACCAAGTTAGGTAGGTCTCCATGATCCCTATGAAAGGATGTAAGTTTGACCACATATGCCCATAGAGATGATGGAATTTTGAGTAAGGGTTCAGGTTTGAGATGTACCATGATAGAATCCTAAGTCTATGCTAAGGTTAGGTGGGGATAAGACTGATGGGAGTAGGAGTTGCCTAATTCTCTAGTTGCATAAGACCATAGGGTTGGGAGGTAACAACTATCATTGTCCGAGGACCATGGGTTAAGAGATTGATCACCTTCATGAGCTCATGGGACCCAAAGGGCAAACGAGGTGGGCACTCCCTGGATGCATAAGGGAAAAGGGATGACTCCAAAAGTACCGACACCCTACAGACCTTGGGGAGATGACTAAGGATCGTGTGATGACCCAAGAGTGTTTAGGAATAACCTTTCCATGGATGTAAACATAGATTGGAGATGTTCATGATGTGATAACATGAGATGCACATTTCAACTTAGTTTGGAAAGTGTCTTGGCAATGTGTGTTGAACCATCTCTACTCCTAGAACGGGAAAAACTATGTATTTGGACTGCAGCCAAATGCTTATTTTCTCTCATTATGGGGGTTAGATATAGGGCAATATACATGCCATACACCAAGGATAAAGATGATGTGAGTTGAAACATTACTATGTTGTACGAAGATAGAGATAGTAGCATACCTTTGTGGAGAGTACGATGTATGATGGTTTAAAAACACAAAGAGAACTCAGGTAGTCCTACCATGATGATGTTCTCATCAAGAGCGGTATGAGATTTATGAGTTATAAGTTTGAGTTTGATAACCAAGATGGTGAGTTTGAGGTTTTCTTGACTCAGTTAGACCTAAACCCTAGATGAGGATGATGAGTGGAGTATATGAAGGTTTATGTCTTAACTAGCACATAAGGAGTTAATGTGGTAATAGACACTCCCAGTCGAGGTACAACTCAGGTATACAACCTTCTTATTTAGCCAGTAGAGAGACTGGAAATGGTTGCTAGGCGAACCTTAAATTTGTTAGAAGATGATACCTATGTGGCTAACACTCAGATATAACCTGACCCATTGGTCAAGTTAGTGGTTACTCAGTTAGCCAACCAATAGCTTGATGAGATAAAGGGACAGTTGAGAGAACCTCAGATATACCTCTCAGGAAAGGAAGATGATGGAACCCAGGACTAGAGTGTTTTATGGTTTTGAGGAGTTGACCTTGAGGAATCATGACATGTAGGAGGTCATGATTATAAGTTTGACATATACCGTGGTACTACTATAACAGTAAAAGTTTGCAGTAGTGTTTTGAATACATGAGATAAAGAAGTAGATAGAGTTGCATGTGGCTTGTCGCCACGCATGCGAGTGGGTGAAGGTCGGACACTAGTAACCCAAAGAGTTGCTACAGAGAATGAAGAGTCCCCGAGAGGGAATGGGAGTGGATCACCATGGACGTTGTGGTGAGTATCCCTTGGACCAAGAGAGGTCATGATGTAATATGGGTTATGGTAGATCGCCTTACCAAGTTGACCTAATCCCTTGCCTAAGAGAGAGAGCACTATCAGTGTGATAGATCTGGTCAAACTATTTATGAGAGAGAGATAGTTCATCTACATTGTGATCTGAGTTCAATATCATGGGTATGACCTCAAGTTTACTTCCATGTTGTAGAAGTACGTACAAGAAGAACTCGATGCTAGTTTAAAGTTTAGCACAACTTATCACCCCTGACTGTTAGACGGTCAAGAGAGTATGATCCCGACTAGAGGGTCTGATGAGAGCATGTGTGCTCATTCAGGGTGATACATGGGAGCAGTCTTTGCCCTAAGAGAGTTTGCTTGTGATGATAGCCACCATAACCAGTATCGAGATGTAAGAAGCTCTATAAGGGAGGATGTGTCAGTCACCGCTTCAGTAAGATGATGTCAGTGAAAGGACCTTGTGAAGGTCAGAGAAACCACAATGTATGCAGATGAAGTTGCTTTGATCGTGTGATGGATGAGAAAGCCTAGGGGCGACATGAGTCATGAGCTGATGCAAAGCAGACTGACATACACTTCACTGTAGGAGAATATGTCTTATGAAAACCCGACCCCTCTGAGCTATAGCTGAGAAAGTTGAGTCCCTAATGCATGGGTCCATTTGAGATGGATTGGTGGAGATGCTTATGTTTAGCCTTACCCCTCAGGATAACATAATGTATGATGTGTTCCATGAGTCTGATCTAGAGTGCTATGTGATGTACGTGAACCATGTACTGAGCCATGAACCTATTGAGCTTCTAGGGAGGCTGAAATATCCTGAGTCACCTATGAGGGTACAAGATACCAAGGTGAGAGTGAACTCAGATGTAAGAATATAAGATGATAAAGTCTCTTTGGAAGCACCATGGAGAGGATGAGGCCACATGGGAGCCAATGATGGACATGGAATTTTTTTTATCCTGAATTGTTTGTATGTTTGGTAGAATTCTGAGGGCAAAATTCCTATAAAAGGGGAAGGATGCTACAACCCGGATTTTTGGGTTCTTTTGGTTGGAAAAGCAATTTCTCCAATAAATGTATGATTGTGTAATTGTGTGATTTATATGCCTTAAACGGATTCCTTTGATGAATAACCTTGTATGTTTGATTTCGTAGGCCTTGTTGGCTATTGGCCCAATAACAAGAAAAAGGAAATAAAAAGGAAAAGGAATCAATTAGTAAAAGAATAACTAAGATAATGAGAAAAGGAAGATGTGGAAGCATCTAGAAGGTTAAATACTTTCGAGGAGGGATTTTGTATGTTTAGGGTTCCTTGGGTTCCAAGGAGTCCAAGTTGCAAAGATAATAGGAGAAGAAAGAGATAAAATCAAATAAAGCATTTTTAAGAAGGAAAGTGGAGACAATGATGAAAATATAAGAAATATGAGGAAATATGGATAATGGAATCATTATAAATGAGATTTTGACTCCACACAGTTTATAATGGTAAAAAGAATCAAAATAAAGAAAATAAAAGATTAAGAGAGAAAATATGCTTAAAATAAGCTTTATTAAAAGATAACTTGCACATGAATATTATGCCTTTTTCCTTTTGAGTTTGAGACTCAAATTGGAAATACGAGTAGATTAGGGTAAGATAAAGGATCCCTCAAATTTTGGTGACAAAAAATGATGATTTTCGAGATATGGAATTTTGAAGTTATCCTAAAGAGAGAGGATAATTGGAATAAAATACATGTGTCACGATTTAACTGGGATAAAATCTCGATTTCCATTTTTGAGCGCTCATCCACGATCGTTGGATCTATGATCCACGGCCTGGGACAAATCCCAGTCTTACGAGGAACTGGGATAACAAAGTCTAGGCTGTAAATCTTTGATAGGAGATTATGCGAGTTTGAGACCATATGTGGAGCTTTGGACGAGTCCATTGTCTTCGGCAGTGTGTCCCGCTCTTAACCAACCTAGTTTGTTAGTGGTTTCGTTGATGATTGAAGGAATCCCCAACTCATTAAACACATGTATTTGACCCTATATTTAGGGATAGCCCAGGGCATCGCGAGCCATCCCACTTCTTCTGCCCTCAAGATCAGAGTGTGACGATGCTCGCTTTGGTGCATTCAATTCGATGGTTGACCATGTTCTTTCCCCTCGTTTAGCAGTAGGCCTCGCCGGAGAAGAGCTTCGCCGTCCAAGAAACTTGGGCAAGCAGCTAGGCAATTGAGACCATGGTCCAATTTGGGGAAGTCGTGCAAAGGTCCCGGTGGTCTTTTTGTGCGAGGAGAAGGTGGGTATCGGGGAGTCAACGGTGGCGCTGACCGTGGGCTGGCATTGTTCACTGCGGAGGGTCCGTCGCGAGGTTGAAGAAGGAGTTGGGCAAAAAGACCTGACTGCCCCTGGCGCATGTGCAAGAAGGGAGGGGTAGGGAGGTCTTTCACCTCTTATATAGCCGGCCCACTTAGGGAATTAAGAAATTGGTTTTCGCTTATGTGTCAAGCCGCCACTGGCCAAAAGGTACCTTTATTTGCAAAAATTCTATAAATTAATTGGTAGCTCAGATTAAGATGAATGATCTATGAATCTTGCTCAGAAAAACACGAGGAATCTAGTAAAAATATAATCACACTTTGTTTCTACTTCTAATTTGAAAAGTACATAAAGTTTATAAATTTAATGCTTTAAATAGATCAAAGCCCTAGATCTTGATTAGGGATGTATTTAATAGACTTAGTTGATGCTAGTCATCAAAGTCTGACTTAATTTCATAAATATGATGAAAGAGATCTAATTAGAGATAATTGTTCATAACTGGTGTAAACCGTGTAATTAGGGTTTACTAACCTATAAGATGTGAAAAATGGTAATTAGGATTAGGATTCATTTGTGAACTTGACTATAATCAATGATGAATCAGAGTTGTCAATTCAAAAGAGCCTGAACATGCTAATTGGCCTTAATGATCTTGATATGACCTAAAAGGATAAGGTTGGTAGTTTAGTGTAAAAGAGATATATTTGACTTAATTGGAATTCAATCATGCATACGATGTTGAAATTAGGGTTTGTGGGCCAAAACTGCATCAAAGGTGATAATTGGATGGTGGAAGATAAAACTCTAAAAAAACCCTAAAAGGTGGCCTAGAAACCCTAATGTGGGACATGAGTCAATCTTGATGGTGTTTAATGACACATGGGTGTTATGCTTTAATCTCAGGGTCACTGATTGATTACTTGATTGATTATTCTTGATTATGCTTGCTTGGACATCAAGTTACTTTGGATCAAGTATGTGGTTATTTATGAATAATCGATTTAGTTTCACGGCATTTCCCGAATGTTTTATCGATTGGATGCAACCGAAACTGTTGGATGTTTAATTCTGCAATCCTATAAAGTCCCTATGATTATCACAATTAAGTATATATGTGTATTCTCGAACCTACATGCCACCCTAATGTATGTTGCATGACCAAGCCCCAAAGGGAGGACCATTGGGCACCTTGAGAGGTGACCCCAGGCACCAAGCTTAGGATGGAGAAGGTGGCCTTATGTCCCTTGCAAGGACAAAACCCTAAGAGAGGGTAATCTAGGGTTTAGGACAAAAGCGGTTGAGAATGTCACACTGAAAATGTAATTTGGATTGTTAATAACTTATTTGTGATAATTAGGTTGTTAGAAACTATTTGTGGAAATTTTGATTGTCCTCCACATACTAGTATATAAATATACTGACCGACGTTTTGTTTGTCGGCGTTTTAGGTACAATTCTAAAAAAGGACATACAGTAAATCAAAATATTGTGAAGATACAATTAACTTGTGCAAGGAGGATTAGTTAGCTTAGACTTATACTGTGGATAGAAGTCCATATCCTAATTTTACAAGGTATGAAAAAATATTTGTTTTATTCCAGCTTTTTAGTTTAGTAATAGTAGAATTTGATAATTATTTTTGATTAAATGTCAAACCATGGATCCTAAAATATTGGGATAACGTCTCTGACTTTTTGGTCTCCCTTAATTGGGGGTTACCAGGAGGCGGGGTCGTTACAGACATGTTGTATCATGCTACACGTAAATAGTAACCAATATCATGCTACACGTATACATCACTCTTTTGCTTGAATCTTGGAGCTATATACATGGAATGTCTGAACTTTATATGAGGTATGAAATTTCTATTACTTTTTGAAAGTTTAGTTCCCTCTTGAAATCATGTATAGTAGATAGGTTGGTTGGTCTAAATTTGTTTTAATAATCTAGCCTTCCTCTTTGAAAGGCCACAAAAAATTATTCTTGGAAATAGTAGTAAACTTTTAAACATCAACAAGGGTAGGCTAGGGCCCATTAGTTTAGTAGAATAATGCTTCGACAATACTGCACAAAAAGAAGGATATGAGGTCCCTCAGTCCACTGGGAAACACAACCGATGTGTTGTCATTCTCCATGGAGAGAACATATGGCTTTCCCAACAACATAAACATTGACATGTGCTATCTATTTGAAAATTTTGAATTACTAGTTCAACATCTGATATTGGATCCTATTGGTATTGAAAGCCCTATTTCCATTTGATATTTTCACTATTTGATTCCTTGAATTTTGTCATATATATCCTTTGCAGCTAGCTTCATACTTTTACTTTGCAAATATCAATTTTGTACCTATCATTTTAAGGAAAACACATCTTTTTAAAGAACACCATGTACTAGTATGAGAAAAATGTATAAATGAAAAAATTTGCTTATATTTTCTTATAAATCTTTTATAAAAATTTGATTGTAAAGACCGAGTCTTTACAACATGATATCAGAGCCATAAAAAGTAGACACTCATGCATGTGTTGTGGAAGTCAGGGTTAAATATATTGTCCACCTACAACTTAGGAAAATATTTCACCACCAGCCATAGTTAGGATAACCCTACCTACCCATGATAGAAATAGAAACTTAGGTGAAATTGGCTGTCTAATGCACTAGATGATGGAAAATAACAACACCATGCAAGTGGATTGAGCTGAGATGTCTAAGGAAGGATTTTTAATGAAGGTTCTGGAATAATTACTCTCAGCCCACTTAGGTGGTGGTGGTGTTTCCTCACTTTACATACTGACCTAGCCAAGACAATTTCAATTACTTGGGGAAAGCCCTAATATTTTTGAATAAAGTATTGAACTAGATTCAAACAAAAAAGGATTTATACAATCATCAGTAATATAGGAAATGATATGTTAACATATATAGAGGAAAATTATATTGAAAAAAGTTTATATAGATTTTTAGTAAAATTCAATACCACTTGTAGACTACATGTCTAGTAATGGAAATTTCCCTCACAATAACTTCAACTGAAATAACCCATCAAGATGATCAATTGGAAATTAGAAAGTCCAAGAGCAACTCATATTTCCCCTTATATATGTGTCATTACAACTCTTGAGGAACTTCATAGCTGCAAAATCATGACACTTGGAATCAATCCCACACTATATAGATATGGATGGAAATGGAGGATCACCAAAAAGAAATTTAAAAGGAAAATTATATGAAATCAGGTTCACTTCATGACTTTGTACCTTTGTCTACTCTAGGAAAAAAATGCATCATGATAACTTGAAGACAAATACCCCTACAAAACATGATGAGTTGAGAGTGAAATACTAGGTTCTCCTTCTTTATATGTAATTATAATATATTCAAGACAAAAAGAAAATTAAAAAGTTACCAATCCATATATATATATATATATATATATATATATATATATATATGGGGATTTATTCGTTACCCGTGTGGGTAGCCTGATTTTTAGCTACCCGCACATCCAAAAGTGTAACTATATGGTACACAAAATTAACTCTAAGATCAAAAGAGTAACTGTATTGATAAAAGAGTAACTATATGACTAAAAAAGTAACTGCACAGAAAATATACAATCAGTAAATATATGGACGTATTTTTTGATTTTGGTGGGGCAAATGATATTATTATTGGATGAATTTTTTTGGGGAGCTAGATAAAATGCTCCTCTACAATTGCAATTTTTTTTGAAAAGTGATAGGAAGGGTGTGTGGGTAGCTACCAGCATGGGTATATTCATGGATTAGAGTCATCATACTTGGTAATCCAACAAATAATGGATTAGAGTCATCATACTTGTCATAACACCCTTCTTCATTAAAAAATTGAAATGAACTGTCTTTTCCCATGAAGAACGACAAACCAAATTTCTTTTGCAGGATCGTCGATATAAAATACATGCTTTTCCTGTGATGTTGTGATGAATGATTCCTCCTTCTCACCTGTTCACTCAAAATTCACAATGTAAAACTAAATTCATCTCATGGTTGTATGCTATGTTCCTCTACAAATCTCACACACTCATCAAGTGTATAGTTATTAGTGTTAGATTCAACATTACACTTGGTAAACCAAGTTCAATTTTCAAGTTGTTACTAAAATTCCTACAGGGGTAATAGAACCTATATCCAAGTTGTTTGCTATGTTCATATTCAAATCTTACAAACTGATCAATACCATTAATAAACTCTAGAGTGTAGCGATTTGGATTGAACATCCATGATCGATCCATTCAAGATTAGATGGGAGACAAGTAGCTCATCAAGTGTTAGCTAATAAGTTAATTTTAGGAAAAATATGTTTGCATTGAGCCCTAATCATCTATTAGCATCACCTTCATGAATGTGTACCACTATCCCATTCTTGAGCACTTCATCTCACTAGTAAGTGTATAATGTGTGTTTGATTTCAATAAATTTCAACAATATTTCCCCACAGTTCTCCAAGTACACTGATGTAGATGGGCAAATATTGACCTACATGTATACCCAGAGAACAAAAGGGGAAATGTTGTTGAAATATATTGAAATCAAACACCCATTATACACTTGCATCCTTAGTGATATGAAGTCCCCAAGAACAGTCCCAAATTAGGGACTATCTAAGGTTTACTCCCAAGGAGTAAATCCCGGACGGGTTTCTAGGCCATCAACATGGTTTAAAAATTAGAGTTTATAGATTAGCGTTTACAAATAAGGGTTTAGAAATAATTTTCAATTCTAATTAACATAAGTACAACTTAGAGACATAACAAAGTCAAATAATCAATAACAAGTATGTAATAATATTAAAATACTTGATTTTCATGAAGAGAGAGAAGTCCTAGGGTTTGTGGATAAAGAGAGAGAGAAAAAATATGACAAAAATTCATAAATCAGCAAACCATCATGTATATCATTTTATCCTAAAAAATATAACCCTAATATAAGATTTTCAAACACATTAAGTCAGGGTGTCATTCAATTTTACATCGTGTTACTATCAACATGTTTCCAATATAACCAAAACCCTAACTTATCCACAACTTGGATTTTAACTCATCACACTATATGTGATTGTGGATGTATTACTACTCCATATTGGTTAAACCATACAAAATGGTTAAGCACACAACACACCTAATTATCTAGGCAAACTCAAACAAGGATAAATATAGTTAGGTATACATGAGTTTCATCCATAATAAATTTTATTTATTTCAAAATCCTAGAAAAGATTAGGTTGACAATTATTCATATCCTCCTTTTAACTACTATGTGTTCTCTTATATCCTATGATTGTACCACAACACCATCACTAAGGGAATCCCATATATATAACTAATGTACCCTCCTATTAAGAGTATGAATCGACCACTTCTCATAAAACATCATCTACTAACTGGATGTGAAATCATACATCACTAGATGACTGTTAGAGGCAACAATGGTAGAGGTGGTGAGGAGGAGCTATTGAAAAAGTCAGAGCCAATGAGGAGAAGTGAGCAGAATGAGAGGGGTTGCGGCAGAGGCAACACTGGCAGAGGCAGTGAGGAGGAGGAGGCTAGCGAAGGAGTGGTAGAGCTCATTGACACTAGAATGGTTGCTAGTTGTCGCAGTTGAGGTAGAGGAAATAAAGAGGAGGAGGTTGACATAAGAGTGATGGGGCTCGTCGACACTAGAGCTAGAGGAGGATGACAGTGGAGTGAGCAGCGACGACAGAGGTTGGGAGTAGGGGTTGGGGGCACCGGGTTGAAAATTGTAGGAGATCATAGAGTGTCTCGTAGGTAGGTAAAAGAGGGGAATTTGGAGTTTCTTGCAGGGTTTAAGTAAGACATACCTCATCAGTTATTGTAAAAAACTGACAACATAGCACTATGTTGTCATTTCAATTGAAAAATTGTCGACAAAACTTGTGTCTGTGCAAATCTATGGTGATGGTCAACAACGTCAAAACTGACGACTAATGATGCATCCCAACGACACCTACATTGTCGGTTTAGGTCATGACAGCTGATGAGACTGTCCGATTTGGGAGAGTAAAATTTCATGGGACGATTTGTGCATACCCCTTTTGCATAGGTCAAGTACATTAAAACCAACAACTAACAATGCATCATAGTGACTCCTAACCATGGGTTTAGGTCATGACAACCCATAGGAAAATTCAATTTGAAGGGAACTTTTTTTTGCGGGATGCTTGGGGTGTACCCCTTTCTCGTCAGTTCATCTAGGAAAATTAGACGATATAGCCAAATGAGAAATTTAAGGAGACGTTGGCACATACCCCTTTGTCTTGTAAGTTATTGCATGAGAAACTAATGAAATAGGATTTTGGAGGCAGTTGAAATGCCTCCTAAAAATTTGCCTGAAATTGTATTTTTTTGCGGGCTATATATCTCATTAGTTTCTTCGTGAAACAACCAACAAGATAACGAAAGCGCAACCCATGTTTTCTCAGTTGGCCAATTGTGGCAATTTTCTTTAAGTAACTGACAAGATATGTTATGTTGTTAGTTTCCCTTGAAGAAAAAAAATCGACAAGATAAGTCATATATGTAGTAATGGAGACTAGAATCAATCAAGTCTACTATTTCTTATATGCACTTATTTTGGATCTTTTCCTTTTCGATTCCCTTCCTTATCCTTGTTGAGATTGATTAGTATTACAGAGATTTCTAATGGGGCTAAACTGAAGACAAGAAGAACTTGCACCTCATTAAGTGGGTAAAGATGACCCTCCCCAAGAAAGAAGGAGGTCCTAACCTAAGGAGGATCAAGTATATTTCTAAATCTTATAACATTTTCAATGCTTGGATTCTATCCAAAAAGATAGACTCACTTTGGGTTAAATGGGTTAACAAAAATTACTTAAGGAAGCATTGCTTTTGGAGCATCTTAGAGTCATCTAATTACTCTTGGATCTTTGATAATATCTCAAAGGTGAGGTCTGATCTCTTACCTTTGATTGAGTTTCATGTGGGAAAAGCTGATATTTTAGATTGTGGATTGATCCTTGGATGAATGGTAAGCTTCTTGAAGACTTTGTTAGTAAATATATGCTTATTAAATATGGTTTGCCTTATTACTAGTACATCAACTCTATTATTAAGAATGGAAAATAGCATATTCCTATTAGTAGGAGTGTTGATATTATCGTGAGCATTGTAACATACTGAATTTTGTGTATAAAATCTAGTTTGAGCCATGGTTCATAAATCCCTCTAAACTTGAGTATAAAAATAATCAAGTCTTACCTTACAACTCACATGTGACCATTTTGATTTATATTTAATGTTCCTTAATACAAAATGGTCTCAATTTTGAGTTTCTTGTGTCAAAACAAATTCAATCCCTTATTTGAGAAATATTTGCAAACTAGTCCCATAATTTATCTCCATGAATAAGTTTGATATCCATTAATGAAACTTGGATCAATTGTGCCTAAATGCTTTTATTTGACCTTCAATCATATACTGGTCATGGATTTACAACCAATGTCTTTGGAATTAGTCTCAAATAATAATAATGTAATACATGTATCCATTTTTCAATATATAGTGAGGATAGTTATCTTGGTCAGATTAAATCATTAACTTAGAGTGTTATCATTTTTATAAAAAAGTAAGAATTAAACTCGTGGTCAAAGTTTTAGATAATTGGGAGTGACATTTTAGGAGTTATGAGGGAGTGAAGCAATTACAAAAGAGGGACCTTTAGATAAACTACACATGTATTTATTGGCTACACTAGAAGTGAGAACACACTTGTTCTCATCTTCTACAGATGCCAGTTTATGGCTCCCACAAGGAACAAAGATGAACTGCTCATCACACAGTGATGATGGTAACATGTCTTTAATTACCATTAAATTATTTGAACCAGACGACAACCTAGGAAAACCATAATAGACATCACAAAGAAAACCTTTGTCACATTAATTTTATTAACCAAATAACACTCTTGTAATAATATTGTATGAAATTATTTATTTGAACAAATGTTATATTAATCATATAAATTTAGAGGTGCATAGTTCATAAAAATATGATAAGTATGTAAATATAGAGGTTATTTAAAATAAAAGTACGACTATGTAAGTATGTATATGTGTAGAATATTTTTCATTTAATATATTTTGACTATTTAGCTAACCAAATAGAAAATATTATTAACCATCAAAATATTTTCTGCTCACCCCTACTTGTACGATGATACCTCGATATGTTGTTAGTGTTAGATTGATCATCAAAGGCCAGAAGGCATCAACCAACACAGGTTAGTAACCTCTCCCACAAATTATGTTCATAAAAAATTAATTAATCAATAGAGAGTCAAATAATCATAATGGTTCTGAGGGTTATGTAGATGACAAGATTGATAGCATACAGAAATATATTTACAGCTATACTAATGTGTTATCTATAGTAATCATGTAATATGAAATTTTGGTAGGCCATAAATGTGTATTATCTAAAATGCAAACATAACATGAGGGTATAATGATTATATAATCCAACTCATCTATTTTCTCAATATTTACATAGTATATATATCTATGTGTGTGGATTAATGAGGATTAGATGTTGACTTGACAACTTTAATAGCACTTATTATGAAAATTAGTAGGCCAACACAATTATTTTTCATGAATCAATAGACATATAAGCATATCTACATTTAATGGTCTGTCAAAATACGTATGAATCTAGGAAATAAGTGTAGGTAGATCAACCTATTTGAATAAAAATATGAGAGTAAGAGTAAGTATCATTCTATAAGTATGGGTGGATTTATACTTGGACAATTCTACTCATAATGATATGTAGGTTTGACTATTATATCCTCATTCATCTAATAAAAGGTGCTAGATTATATTTATATTCATATAAATAATTGAAATCTGAGTACAAGTGTATGACTAGTATATATAGATGTATGTCAAATTAAACCTAAATGTTTCTTGTAAGGGTATCTTCATAAATAGTTTTCTATAAAGTAAACATATGAAACCCTAGATACTAAATGAAATTTATCATATTTAATACAAGATAACATTTGCGGAACTAATATTTGGAAATATGATATAATTGAATATGTAACATTGATCATATATAACCTAGTCAGAATGATGATAGAAAATCTGAATAGAAATCCTAGATGGAAAACTCTATTTAAGAATAACAAGATAAAATTTGAATACCAATTGATTCCAAGTAAATACTAACCAATATCATGCTACACGTATACATTACTCTTTTTCTTGAATCTTGGATCTATATACATGGAATGTCTAAACTTTATATGAGGTATGGAATTTCTATCACTTTTTGAAAGTTTAGTTCCCTCTTGAAATCATGCATTGTAGATAGGTTGGTTGGCCTAAATTTGTTTTAATAATCTAGCCTTCCTCTTTGAAAGGCCACAAAAAATTATTCTTGGAAATAGTAGTACACTTTTAAACATCAATAAGGGCAGGCTAGGGCCCATTAGTTTAGTAGAATAATGCTTCGACAATACTGCACAGAAAGAAGGATATGAGGTCCCTCAGTCTACTAGGAAACACAACTGGTGTGTTTTCATTCTCCGTGGAGAGAACATATGGCTTCCCCAACAATATAAACATTGACATGTGCTATCTATTTGAAAATTTTGAATTACTAGTTCAACATTTGATATTGGATCTTATTGATATTGAAAGCCCCATTTCCATTTGATATTTTCACTATTTAATTCCCTGAATTTTGTCATATATATCCTTTTCCGCTAGCTTCATACTTTTACTTTGCAAATATCAATTTTGTACCTATCATTTGAGTGACCCATACATCCCTTCGTGGGATCCATGTGTGGTTTTATCCCCTCTAGGAATTCATTGACATGTGATCAAAAGAAGACCTAGAAGAGAATGTCATAGATGCCCTATGTTAGAGATGAAGACTAGATTAAGGAAAACACATCTTTTTTAAGAACACCATGTACTAGTATGAGAAAAATGTATAAATGAAAAGATTTGCTTATATTTTCTTATAAATCTTTTATAAAAATTTGATTGTAAAGACCGGGTCTTTACAACATGATGTCAGAGCCATAAAAAGTAGACACTCATGCATGTGTCATGGAAGTCAGGGTTAAATATCTAGTCCACCTACAACTTAGGAAAATAGTTGACCACCAACCGTAGTTAGGATAACCCTACCTACCCATGATAGAAATAGAAACTTAGATGAAATTGGCTGTCTAATGCACTAAATGATGGAAAATAACAACACCATGCAAGTGGATTGAGTTGATATGTCTAAGGAAGGATGTTTAATGAAGGTTCTGAAATAATTACTCTCAGTCCACTGAGGTGGTGGTGGTATTTCCTCACTTTACATACTGACCTAGCCAAGGCAATTTCAATCACTCGGGGAAAGCCCTAACATTTTTTAATAAAGTATTGAACTAGATTCAAACAAAAAAGGATATATACAATCATCAGTAATATAGGAAATGATATGTTAACATATATAATGGAAAATTATATTGAAAAAAGTTTATATAGATTTTTAGTAAAATGCAATACCACTTGTAGACTACATGTCTAGTAATGGAAATTCCCCTCATAATAACTTCAACTGAAATAACCTATCGAGATGATCAATTGGAAATTAGAAAATCCAAGAGCAACTCATATTTTACCTTATATATGTGTCATTACAACTCTTGAGGAACTTCATAGCTGCAAAATCATGCCACTTGGAATCAATCCCACATTATATAGATATGGATGGAAATGGAGGATCACCAAAAAGAAATTTAAAAGGAAAAGTATATGAAATCAGGTTCACTTCATGACTTTGCACCCTTGCCTACTCTAGGAAAAAAATGCATCATGATAACTTGAAGACAAATACCCCTACAAAACATGATGAGTTGAGAGTGAAAAACTAGGTTCTCCTTCTTTATATGTAATTATAATATATTCAAGACAAAAATAAAAGTAAAAAGTTACCAATCCAACTATATATATATATGTGTGTGTGTGTGTGTGTATGGAAAAAAATTTAAAATTGCATCCCAATCCATAATAAAACAATTAAATGGTAAAATGTGATACTATTAGGAACTCAAAATTTTTGAAACTTCTAATTTTCACACACACACACATGACACACACACACACACACACACACACACATATATATATATATATATATATATATATATATATATATATATATATATATTTCAAAATTTTTGAGTTCCTAATAGTATCACATTTTACCATTTAATTGTTTTATTATGGATTGGGATGCAATTTTAAATCTTTTTCCAAACACACACACACACACACACACACACACACTCACACACACATATATATATATATATATATGTATATATTTGGAAAATTTATGTTGATGTAATCATTTTTGTAAAGAAGTGAAATCACCTCTCTACTAAAAATTTGAAAATAGAACCTCCAGTCCAAACACACTCGAAAGGTATGGTGGAGTGCGTGAAAATTTTTCAAATCTTATTGATGGTATTCAAAACAACCAAAGTGTAGAAGCGGAATAAAAATCATGACTATTATCAACTTTCCAAAAGATTACAAAGTACATCTTAATCTCCCCCATAGGATTTACAAAAATTTAGATCCCTTTTCTTGTGGAGTTCCCCCTCCCTTTATAGAGGAAGGAGGGGTGGAAACCCTAAAGGGAGAAGAGAAAAAGGAATGTTGGTGTCTACTGAAGAAGTTATAATGCATGCCACGAGTCGATGGATTCACATCCTGAACTAGTCAGTTAAGGTCTGAAGATGCGTTGGCTTAGGCAAAAACCCTAAGAAAGGGTGGTGGCGCCGTTTGGGTATAACTTGGTCTCTGAGCTATCTAAACTGGCCACTTGGTCTTGAGATGCTTGGTTCACATTTGAATTTGTTCGACTCAGGGTAGTGGGTTAAAACCCTAGGATTAGGATGGTGGTGTCGTTTGACCAAGACTTGGTCATGAAGCAATCTATGAAAGCTGTTTGGAAAACTTGGAATGCTCGCTTGGAGCACAGAGTTGAATAGTTGGAGTGTTTGGGATGCCTATTTCATCTTCCGAATAGCCAGGGTGGAGGGTGGAACTGAGGTGTGAAACTGCTATTTGGGCTCTGAGGTGTGGCATTCCACACAGATTAAATGATCGTCTCAAGGTATGAGCCGACCACCGATATGGCTGAAATGTTGTTATTGAAGCCTTAGGTTCTTGAATTCTAGAAATATGAACCATGTTCTTGATTATTGAACATGAGTGAAGGTAGAACATGAAAAAATGCGGGTGAACATGATGAGAATTTGCATTAATGGTTAAGGAGTGAACAATTTGTAATCTATTTCATTTTTTTTGGCAAAAGTGAATTAAAATGCTATGAAAGACTATAAAAGGTGTATTTGAAAGTGGATGAATATACATTAATCAACTTTCCCTCCTTTATTTACTCACCCAGCTCCAACTATTCATCATCAAAACCAATTAATCAATAAAATTTAACAATCCATCGAAAAAGAACATGGATATGCATAGTGAGACCAAAAAAATACCATTTTTGTAGCCACCTCCTGGGTTTCTTGGATGGATATTTCTCCGACTTTATTTTTCCTCACATCTACCCACTCAATATAGCAAGGAAACCATCTAGAAGCACTAGAAGACTCAGTAGAAGAAGGAGCAGAAGTAGAAGGCCCTAGCTATTGCTCTCTCAACTAGAGGCGTATAGTATAACCACCTGAACCTAACAGGTGGTTATGCACATTCGTGTCACACCTTTCTTTTTGAGCATCATGAATTGTCTGATTAATTCTATAAGAATATTATTAACGAATCATAAGAAATCATAAGAATGTAATTAATTCAATACCTTGAACACATCTAATTTTCTCTACTCAACAAACTCCAACCAATCTTTTTTATCAAGATAGGGAGATTTAAGAGTGGGGTCCTTATCCTTCTTGTCTTCAAAGATGTAGTCTCTTATGAGGATTGTCTACCAATCTCTACATCTTCTCCTGACAAACTACATAACAGTCTTACAATGCAACTTCTCATTAAGCTCATACTGGCCCTAAAAAGGTTCAACATTCACTACTTTTTAGAAATATGAAAAGAAAGAATAGAAAAAGACTATAAAAATGTAAATACATATATGTCACCTCTAAATCCCTCCAGATGAGGTATTTATTGGCCTTACTCAATTGTCTCCAATCTTCAACACGGAGAGGTACTTTGCTTCAACTAAGGACCTCACAGTAGCTCACAAAATCTTTAGTAATTTGCGTACCTACTTCATTAAATTCAAAGATGCCCTTCTTCCCTTCCCTATAGAGGCAATTTTTATCATAGTTATCCCTCTACTTTGTTTAGATTTATCACCAATGTCATCACCCTGGTCAGGAGGCCCAACATGATCCTCACACTAGATCCTCACACTCGGGATCGTTGTGCCCTTGGTCAGATGTCATCTATAAAATCAAAAGTAAACATATGAAAAATTCATATCACATATAAAAGGTCAGATCACATATGAAAAAGCTAGATCACATATGAAAAAATAAACATGTTATACAATGCAACTAGCATATGAAATAAAACATGTAGTATACTTTAAACTAATATTCCTTCTGAGTGATCTTCATGTGTATAGTCATCACTGTTACATCTATCATTTACACTTGGTAAGCCAACAAATAATGGATTAGAGTCATCATACTTGTCATAGCACCCTTCTTCATTAAAAAAATTGAAATGAACTGTCTTTTCCCATGAAGAACGACAAACTAAATTTCTTTTGCAGGATCGTCGATATAAAATACATGCTTTGCCTATGATGTCATGATGAATGATTCCTCCTTCTCACATGTTCACTCAAAATTCACAATGTAAAACTGAATTCATCTCATGGTTGTTTGCTATGTTCCTATACAAATCTCACAAACTCATCAAGTGTATAGTTATTAGTGTTAGATTCAACATTACACTTGGTAAACCAAGTTCAATTTTCAAGTTGTTACTAAAATTCCTACAGGGGCAATAGAACCTATATCCAAGTTGTTTGCTATGTTCATATTCAAATCTTACAAACTCATCAATACCATTAATAAACTCTAGAGTGTAGCGATTTGGATTGAACATCCATGATCGATCCATTCAAGATTAGATGGGAGACAAGTAGCTCATCAAGTGTTAGCTAAAAAGTTAATTTTAGGAAAAATATGTTTGCATTGAGCCCTAATCATCTATTAGCATCACATTCATGAATGTGTACCACTATCCCATTCTTGAGCACTTCATCTCACTAGTAAATGTATAATGTGTTTGATTTCAATAAATTTCAACAATATTTCCCCACAGTTCTCCAAGTACACTGATGTAGATGGGCAAATGCTGACCTACATGTGTACCCAGAGAATAAAAGGGGAAATGTTTTTGAAATACATTGAAATGAATCACCCATTATATACTTGCATCCTTAGTGAGATGAAGTCCCCAAGAACAGTCCCAAATTGGGGACTATCCAAGGTTTACTCCCAATGAGTAAATCCCGGATGGGTTTCAAGGCCAACATCATGGTTTAAAATTAGAGTTTATAGATTAGCATTTACATATAAGGGTTTAGAAATAATTTTCAATTCTAATTAACATAAGTACAACTTAGAGACATAACAAAGTCAAATAATCAATAACAAGCATGTAATAATATTAAAATACTAGATTTTCATGAAGAGATAGAAGTCCTAGGGTTTTTGGATAAAGAGAGAGAAAAAAACGTGACAAAAAGTCATAAATCAGCAAACCATCATGTATATCATTTTATCCTTAAAAATATAACCCTAATATAAGATTTTCAAACACATTAAGTCAGGGTGTCATTCAATTTTACATCGTGTTACTATCAACATGTTTCCAATATAACCAAAACCCTAACTTATCCACACCTAGGATTTTAACTCATCACACTATACACGATTGTGGATGTAACATGCTTACGATACCCATTTACTACTCCATATTGGTTAAACCATACAAAATGGTTAAGCACACAACACACCTAATTATCTAGGCAAACTCAAACTAGGATAAATATAGTTACGTATGCATGAGTTTCATTCATAATAAATTTTGCTTATTTCAAAATCCTAAAAAATATTAGGTTGACAATTATTCATATCCTCCTTTTAACTACTATGTGTTCTCTTATATCCTATGATTGTACCACAACACCATCACTAAGGGTATCCCATATATATAACTAATGTACCCTCCTATTAAGAGTCTAAATCGACCACTTCTCATAAAACATCATCTACTAACTGGATGTGAAATCATACCTCACTAGACGACTGGTAGAGGCAACAACAATAGAGGCAGTGAGGAGGAGGAGCTGGTGAGAAAGTCATAGACTATGAGGAGGAGTGAGAAGAATCAAATGGGCTGGGGCAGAGGTAACACTAGAAGAGGTAGTGAGGAGGAGGAGGCTAGCAAAGGAGTGGTAGAGCTCGTTGACACTAGAATGGTTGCTAGTTGTCATGGTAGATGTAGAGGCAATAAAGAGGAAGAGGTTGACAGAAGAGTGACGGGGCTCATCGACACTAGAGCTAGAGGAGGATGACAGAGGAGTGAGCAGCGGCGGCAGAGGCCGGGAGCAGGGGCTGGGGGCACCGGGTTGAAATTTATAGGACATCATAGAGTGTCTCGCAGGTAGGTAAAAGAGGGGAAATAGGAGTTTCTTGCAGGGTTTAAGTAAGACATACCTCTTCATTTATTGTAAAAAACTGACGACATAGCACTATGTTGTCATTTCAATTGAAAAACTGCCGAAAAAACTTGTGCTGCACAAACCTATGGCGATGGTCAACTATGTCAAAACTGACGACTAATGATGCATCCCAATGATACCTGCATTGTCGGTTTAGGTCATGACAACTGATGAGACTGTCCGACTTGGGGGAATAAAATTTCATGGGACGATTTGCGCATACCCCTTTTGCATAGGTCAAGTACATTAAAACCAACAACTAACAATGCATCATAGTGAATCCTAACCATGGGTTTAGGTCATGACAACCCTCGAGAAAATTCAATTTGAAGGGATTTTTTTTTGGCGAGATGCCTGGGGCGTACCCCTTTCTCGTCAGTTCGTCTAGGAAAAATAGATGATATAGCCAAATGAGAAATTTAAGGAGACGTTGGCGCATACCCCTTTGTCTTGTCGATTATTGCATGAGAAACTAATGAAATAGGATTTTGGAGGCAGTTGAAATGCCTCCTAAAAATTTGCCTGAAATTGTATTTTTTACGGGCTATCTATCTCATTGGTTTCTTTGTGAAACAACCAACAAGATAATGAAAGCACAACCCATGTTTTCTCAGTTGGCCAATCGTGGCAATTTTCTTTAAGTAACTGACAAGATATGTTATGTTGTTAGTTTCCCTTGAAGAAAAAAAATTGACTAAGATAAGTCATATCTATAGTAGTAGAGACTAGAATCAATCAAGTCTACTATTTCTTATATGAACTTATATTGGATCTTTTCCTTTCCGATTCCCTTCCTTATCCTTGTTGAGATTGATTAGTATTGCAAAGATTTCTAATGGGGCTAAACTGAAGACAAGAAGAACTTGCACCTCATTAAGTGGGTTAAGATGACCCTCCCCAAGAAAGAAGGAGGTCCTGACCTAAGGAGGATCAAGGATATTTCTAAATCTTATAACATTCTCAATGCTTGGATTCTATCCAAAAAGATAGACTCGATTTGGGTTCAATGGGTTAACAAAAATTACTTAAGGAAGCATTGCTTTTGGAGCATCTTAGAGTCATCTAATTACTCTTGGATGTTCGATAATATCTCAAAGATGAGGTCTAATTTCTTACCTTTGATTGAGTTTCATGTGGGAAAAGCTGATATTTTAGATTGTGGATTGATCCTTGGATGAATGGTAAGCTTCATGAAGACTTTGTTAGTAAGGATATGCTTATTAAATATGGTTTTCCTTATTACTAGTACATAAACTCTATTATTAAGAATGGAAAATAGCATATTCCTATTAGTAAGAGTGTTGATATTATCGCGAGAATTGTAACATACTGAAATTTGTGTATAAAATCTAGTTTGAGCCATGGTTCATAATTCCCTCTAAACTTGAGTATTAAAATAATCAAGTCTTATCTTACAATTGACATGTGACCATTTTGATTTATATTTAATGTTCCTTAATACAAAATGGTCTCAATTTTGAGTTTCTTGTGTCAAAACAAATTCAATCCCTTATTTGAAAAATATTTGCAAACTAGTCCCGCAATTTATCTCCATGAATAAGTTTGATATCCATTAATGAAACTTGGATCAATTGTGCCTAAATGCTTTGATTTGACCTTCAATCATATAATGGTCATGGATTTACAATCAATGCCTTTGGAATTAGTCTCAAATAATAATAATGTAATACATGTATCCATTTTTCGGTATATAGTGAGGATAGTTATCTTGGTCAGATTAAATCATTAACTTAGTGTTATCATTTGTATAAAAAAGTCAGAATTAAACTCTTGGTCAAAGTTTTAGATAATTGGGAGTGACATTTTAGGAGTTATGAGGGAGTGAAGCAATTACAAAAGAGGGACCTTTAGATAAACTACACATGTATTTATTGGCTACACTAAAAGTGAGAACATGCTTGTTCTCATCTTCTACAGATGCTGGTTTATGGATCCCACAAGGAACGGAGATGAACTGCTCATCACACAGTGATGGTAACGTGTCTTTAATTACCATTAATTTATTTGAACCAGACGACAACCTAGGAAAACCATAATAGACATTGCAAAGAAAACCTTTAGTCGTGGAGTGTATCTAGTAAGGCATAGCAGAAAGCTATCGAATCTGCATTAACCTAGGAAACATAAGAAACGAAAGCCAACCGGTTCTGGATTCACATCACATCACATCACATCACAACCTCATCTCTTATCTTCTCCCTAACCTCCTCCCCTCATCACCTATAACATTCCTAAAACCCTAGCTTAGTCTTCCTCAACCCATATAGCCCTACCACAGATTCCCCCGCCAGAAACTGACTTGTAAGTCTTTCATCCAACAATCTTGTTGCCCAACTGAGATCTTGTTAGATGAATTAGATATACAAATGATTCCTCCTTCAATCTAACATTATACCTCTTTGTAACCTACAAACCTAGGATCTGCTGCTCGACCTCTAGCCATCAGTGAAATTATGACAACAACGTGCAACCAACCCTACGCTACCTACCTCACCTCGCTGTTTTTCATATGAATCGCCCACTATACAACCTACTCTACAAACCACACCAAAAACCTTTGTAAAATCCCAGGGCTACCTCTTCTCTCAGCCATCATATCTTTGAATATATAAGGAGCAATTCCTTTCCCGATCTGGAAATCACCAAATCTAGTCCACTGTATCCATTGCAAGCAACACGCATGCCACCTAGGCATTGGCTCCGAGATCTTAAGAAACTTCTCCTAGACCCCAGTCATGTGTTGTGAACCCCTTCTAGTTACTCTATGGAGATACAGTCTGAACAACCTATCGAAACCCCATGAACCAGGCACCGACAACCAACTCTAGCCCCACTCTTCCTTCCCACTATTCCAAAAACCTACACTACACAAGCTGAATGGTCCACCCACAAGATTCCCACCCAGTAAGTAGGAGCCATGTTAGATCTCTTCAGTCAACATTGTAGTTTCTTCTCCAGCCATGGCCGTCGACTAGGCTGCTACCTTATTCGCCTCTTGCCAAGCCAATATAGGCCAAACAACCTTATACGTAGGGGTGAGCATTCAGTTGATTCGTTCTGTTATGGTTAATTCAGTTATGTTAAATGGTTAATTTGTGTTTTGAGATTTTAACCATTAACCTAAACAAATTAGTGTCAGTTAGTTCTGTTATGGTTAACCAGTAAATAATTAATCCAGTCAGTTAATTTGATTAAACAAATTACACTTTGTAATAATATTGTATGAAATTATTCATTTGAATAACTGTTATATTATAGTCATATTGCATATAAATTTAGAGGTGCATAGTTCATGAAAATATGATAAGTATGTAAATATATAGGTTCTTTAAAATAAAAGTACGATTATGTAAGTATGTATATGCATAGAATATATTTCATTTAATATATTTTGACTATTCAGTTAATTTAGTTAACCAAATAGAAAATATTATTAACCATCAAAATATTTTCTGCTCACCCCTACTTGTACGATGATACCTCGATATGTTGTTAGTGTTAGATTGATCATCAAAGGTCAGAAGGCATCAACCAACACAGGTTAGTAACCTCTCCCACAAATTATGTTCATAAAAAATCAATTAATCAACAGAGAGTCAGATAATCATAATGGTTTTGAGGGTCATGTAGACGACAAGATTGATAGCATATAGAAAGATATTCACAACTATACTAATACATTAGCTATAGTAAGCATGTAATATGAAAATTTGGTTGGCTATAAATGTGTATTATCTGAAATGCAAACATAACATGAGGGTATAATGATTATATAATCTAACTCATCTATTTTCTTAGTATTTACATAGTATATATATCTATGTGTGTGGATTAATGAGGATTAGATGTTGACTTAACAACTTTAGTAGCACTTATTATGAAAATTAGTAGGCCAACACAATTATTTTTCATGAATCAATAAACATATAAGCATATCTTCAACATATCTACATTTAATGGCCTTTTAAAATACGTATGAATTGAGGAAATAAGTGTAGGTAGATCAACCTATTTGAATAAAAATATGAGAGAAAGAGTAAGTATCCTTCTATAAGTATGGGTGGATTTATACTTGGACAATTCTACTCACAATGATATGTAGGTTTGACTATTATTTCCTCATTCATCTAATAAAAGGTGCTAGATTATATTTATATTCATATAAATAATTGAAATCTGAGTACAAGTGTATGACTAGTATATATAGATGTATGTCAAATTAAACATAAATGTTTCTAGTAAGGGTATCTTCATAAATAATTTTCTGTAAAGTAAACATATTAAACCCTAGATACTAAATGAAATCATATCATAGTAAATACAAGATAACATTTGCGGAACTAATCTTTGGAAATATGATATAATTGAGTATGTAACATTGATCTTATATAACCTAGTTAGAATGATGATAGAAAATCTGAATAGAAATCCTAGATGGAAAACCCTATTTACGAATAATAAGATAAAAATTGAATACCAATTGATTCCAAGTAAATAGTAACCAATATCATGCTACACATATACATCACTCTTTTGCTTGAATCTTGGAGCTATATACATGGAATGCCTGAACTTTATATGAGGTATAAAATTTCTATTACTTTTTGAAAGTTTAGTTCCCTCTTGAAATCATGTATAGTAGATAGGTTGGTTGGCCTAAACATGTTTTAATAATCTAGCCTTCCTCTTTGAAAGGCCACAAAAAATTATTCTTGGAAATAATAGTACACTTTTAAACATCAATAAGGGTAGGCTAGGGCCCATTAGTTTAGTACAATAATGCTTCGAAAATACTGCACAGAATGAAGGATATGAGGTCCCTCAGTCCACTGGAAAACACAACTAGTGTGTTGTCATTCTCCATGGAGAAAACAGATGGCATTCCCAACAACATAAACATTGACATGTGCTATCTATTTGAAAATTTTGAATTACTAGTTCAACATTTGATATTGGATCCTATTGATATTGAAAGCCCTATTTCCATTTGATATTTTCACTATTTAATTCCTTGAATTTTGTCATATATATCCTTTGCATCTAGCTTCATACTTTTCCTTTGCAAATATCAATTTTGTACTTATCATTTGAGTGATCCATACATCCCTTCTTGGGTTCCATGTGTGGTTTTATCCCCTTTGGGAATTCATTGACGTGATCAAAAGAAGACCTAGAAGAGAATGCCAGAGATGCCCTATGTTAGAGATGAAGATTAGATTAAGGAAAACACATCTTTTTTAAGAACACCATGTACTAGTATGAGAAAAATGTATAAATGAAAAGATTTGCTTATATTTTCTTATAAATCTTTTATAAAAATTTGATTGTAAAGACCGGGTCTTTACAACATGATATCAGAGCCATAAAAAGTAGACACTCTTGCATGTGTCGTGGAAGTCAGGGCTAAATATCTAGTCCACCTACAACTTAGGAAAATAGTTCACCACCAACCGTAGTTAGGATAACCCTACCTACCCAGGATAGAAATAGAAACTTAGGTGAAATTGGGTGTCTGATGCACTAAATGATGGAAAATAACATCACCATGCAAGTGGATTGAGCTGAGATGTCTAAGGAAGGATGTTTAATGAAGGTTCTGGAATAATTACTCTCAGTCCACTTAGGTGGTGGCGGTGTTTCCTCACTTTACATACCGACCTGGCCAAGGAAATTTCAATTACTTGGGGAAAGCCCTAATATTTTTGAATAAAGTATTCAACTAGATTCAAACAAAAAAGGATTTATACAATCATGAGTAATATAGGAAATGATATGTTAACATATATAGAGGAAAAATTATATTGAAAAAAGTATATATATATTTTTAGTAAAATGCAATACCACTTGTAGACTACATGTCTAGTAATGGAAATTCCCCTCACAATAACTTCAACTGAAATAACCCATCGAGATGATCAATTGGAAATTAGAAAATCCAAGAGCAACTCATATTTTCCCTTATATATGTGTCATTAAAACTCTTGAAGAACTTCATAGCTGCAAAATCATGCCACTTGGAATCAATCCCACATTATATAGATATGGATGGAAATGGAGGATCACCAAAAAGAAATTTAAAAGGAAAGGTATATGAAATCAGGTTCACTTAATGACTTTGCACCCTTGTCTACTCTAGGAAAAAGAATGCATCATGATAACTTGAAGACAAATACCCCTACAAAACATGATGAGTTGAGAGTGAAATACTAGGTTCTCCTTATTTATATGTAATTATAATATATTCAAGACAAAAATAAAAGTAAAAAGTTACCAATCCAACTATATATATATATATAGATGGCAAAAAAATTTAAAATTGCATCCCAATCCATAATAAAATAATTAAATGGTAAAATGTGATACTATTAGGAACTCGAAATTTTTGATACTTCTTATTTGCACATACACACATGACATACACACATATAGATACATACATACATATATATATATATATATATATATATATATATATATGGAAAATTTATGTTGATGTAATCATTTTTGTAAAGAAGTGAAATAATCTCTCTACTAAAAATTTGAAAATAGAACCTCCAGTCCAAACACACTCGAAAGGTATGGTGGAGTGCGTGAAAAATTTTCAAATCTTATTGATGGTATTCAAAACAACCAAAGTATAGAAGCAGAATAAAAATCATGACTATTATCAACTTTCTAAAAGATTACAAAAGTACATCTTAATCTCCTACATAGGATTTACATGTATTATACAAAATAAGGATCTAGTAGAGGGAAATCTATACCACAACAACTTTGTCTCCAAGCCTTAACTCCTTAAGCTATGTTAATATCTTTGTGCCATGTCCTCCATGTTCTTCACCTAGGGTTGGAAGCATACCCCATCAAGAAGAGAAAAATAGATGACATCAACAAACGCTGGTATATGCATACCAAAAAGAAAATTGAGCAATATATGAAATAAAGGGCAACAATGAAAGGCTTCCCATAGAAAAGTAAGGAACCGCCCAAGCTAGTATTAAGAGAGATGAATTGCAAACATATGATAACAAAAGAATACTTGCCATAAATAAAAATAATAAGGTTGTGCCACATAAGCACATATCATGAAATTAGGGCACACAACCCATAATCATCATCAACCTGCATGCATGTGAGATAAACATAGTCCTAGAACAATATAAAGACAAAGTCGGCCAAGTCTCACAAACTTGAAACCTGATAGAGTGACATACTACCAACTCCCAATATATATAAAAGTGGGCCAAGCCTCATAAATTTGAAACCCAGGTATGGAGCCACCTCCATTCCAAAAATTATAGGAGCATACTTCCCCGACCAGGAAATATACATCAACCCAAAAACCAATGAAATTGCACTACTCTAGTGCTACTGAATCACATAGCATGTCTAATGTAGAGGCAAGTAGAAAGTATAGTCAGATATACAAACTAGTCACCACAAAAGTGACCAACGTATATCCACCTCATAAGTGGGAAAAAGACATCACATGTCCTCATATAGAGTTTTAACATAAACAAAGCATAATATAGAGACCAAGAGAATATCTAAATATGATCGTAAGATTGGTACCAATTAAAGTAGTTCACATGAACCATAATTTTCAAAAGAACAAGATATGGTGTAGGATAATGTCCATAGCACCAAGAGAATGAAAAATTGGGTGAATTGCTCAAAAAGAATAATCAAGAATGCAACCATACCTATATACATTCCAAGGTCACTTCTAGATTCAAGTCTAGGCCTCCAAAGAACCTATTAAGCATATATGTAGATTTTAGATCAATTTCTCATTGATTAATCAAACCCTAAAATTTACCTTTTTTCTTACATGAGATTTAGGTTATCAAAACCGTGCCTCATTTTAAGTTACCTTTTTATAGAGTCCAAAACATATTTTATTATATTTTTTAGACTTATATATATTTAGTTATGAATTTTACAAGTTATTATCTATTTAGGTAAATCCATTAACATTCACACATTAATTAGTTTATAATTAGGTGATAAAACTCATATAATTAGCTAGAAAATATTTTTCTGAATCCAACGAGTATTTATTTGTAATTTTTGGATAATAAAAAATTAGTTATGGATTTTACAAAAACTGATTAATCGGAAAATCCTGAAAAGCCACGTCAGCCACAAGGATGAAAGAGAGGAAGAGAGAGAGAGTCTAGCCAGCTAAATTGGCCCTATCAGAGGTGGCCAAGTCACATGATCAACAATATATTTGACTCGCACAAAGCAAAGGAAAAAGAGGGCAAAAAACACAGTGAAGAAGGAAAGAAGAGGGTAAAACTGAGAACCTAACATGAGACTCGTCCCTTTCCTTGCACCAGCCATAGCCATGAAGCAGACAAAGGTACATGTACAAGCCAGATTAGGGAAATAATGGAGAAGCATACTTATGTGATTTTAACCTACCGAAAATGAAGCTAGGTGCGCAAAGATTCATACCTATGAAGCAATTGCCTTGTGATACCACGAGGAGCTGACAAGAAGGAGGAGGCAATCGATAGTTGAAACGAACAGATGATGGTAAAGGACACAACTTGAGTAGAAATTGGCATGTGCAAAAGACGTAGTGAGGTGCGACGGTCTCAAAATTGGGATCTGATATATATAGGATGCGTCCATAAGACCTATGCATGGGTGGCTACAAAAGCTTGGGAGGTAAGAATTAGGCATTTGACAAACAATGGAAAGTAGGGGTTGAGTAATGGCTTGTTGCATGCAGACTCTTGTCACGATTTTAATGCTAGAAAAATAAAGAAAAAAGAGCAAGAGATGAGAGAGAAATATGCTAAAAACCAGGCTGCTATCTCGAGTGCACTGTACAAGCCTCCTTCTACCCAAGGTAGGAGATAAACTAGCCACCCTTCGATCCAGATCCGACGTCCGTAAAACAAACGTGCATCAAACATAGTCAGATTCATATTGTGACAAGGAAAATTGAATATTTTAAGAGATCAGAATAATTATTGCATTGAATCAAAGTTCGATTAAGTTTCTTTTCAAGACAAATTGAGTGTGTAAACATTATCCAAATTATATGAAAATTTGCATCTAGTCTAATTTGACTTTGTAGAATCCAAATATGCATTTATATTTGCCTTTTGAAGACCTTTGATTTATTAATTATGTAAATCTTATTTTCTCTTTCCTTATGCATTAATGACTCTAATATTTTCCAAAATTAATGAAACTTCACTCATAAGTCATAATAAGTGTCTTGGATACGAATTTGCCATTAATTTCATTTGTTGAAGTTGTTTGTTATTTTAATTATTGATTTGAAGGTTCTACACACTTCCTCCCTCCTAAATTCACTTTTTCATCAAATATTTTCCAAATTGGATGAAAATTCACCCAAAGGTCTATTTTAATATGTAGAATACAAATTTGGCACTATCTTCTTTTTTGAAGACTTTGATTATTTTATTTAATACATTTAAATCTTATCACTTATTTTATCCTTTTAATGAATTAGAGGCATCTAGAAACCTTCTAAAAATATGAAACTTGTCCTATAAGCAATACTAAATATGAGGAACATGATTCTGACATTAATTCATTTTTTGCAACATATTATTTAATATTTTTGGTCTTTAAATGGTTTTCTCTCTCCTGGATGAAATCAAATATTTATGATTGTCTAAATTAGATGAAAATTCACACATTGACTTATTTTGACATGTAGATTACGAATTTAAGGTTTGTTTCCACTATTAAAGTTATTGAATAATTTATTGAATAATATGGAGAAAAACTCATATTTTCCAATTCTGCAAAGATAATTATTAATTTTCTAAAGTTGTGAAACTTGTCATTAAAGAAAACTCAAACCCAAGAAAAATGAATCTCAAGTTATTTTTAACCAATTAGTCTTCCTTTTATGAATTTTGTCTTGTTATCCACTATTTCTCATATTAAATAATTCAATATCACATTAACATGTTTAAAGAATTATTATTCATCCAACTATGTTCCACAACTTAATATCTCTATCAAAAGGTTTGGGTATGATTATCTTGCATCAAATTAGATATTTATATGAATTAATCATTTATGTGACATATTTGATGTGGTTGGGTGATTTATTCATGTATTATCTTATTAGGGTTACACTAACATCTTTTAGATCTAACCTCAAACATGTTTGGCTAAGCCCAAAAGGTCAAACTTCTAGGGTAGGGTTTAATATCTAGTATGTTACAATTTTTATGTTAAACCCTACTCACTATAAATGGAGAAATAAAAATGAATCATATATACATTTTCGACCGAACAAAACATCACATAAAGATTACTGAAAACAATATTTAGTAAATTTTATAAAGTTTTCATCTAATAATTATGTTGTTTAAAACAAACTTAATATTCATAATTTAAATTCTTAACCTAGAAATGTGTACCTACCCTAGAGGAATTATATGGACCAAGCATCACTAAGTGATCAGGTGACTCTTTATATTTCATTGGAATCTAAATCCCCAAAGTGTGTCAAGTAGTTGGGATGATGCAGTAATGATAATTAGAATGTATACATGAAGTGATTGCGACTTGGTTCTCACATTGATTTTGGCTATTTTTAGTTTTACATTAGAATATTTTTCTGATAAAATTTATTTTTCTTTATAATACTAAATGAAAAAAAAAGCTTTTGGAATTATACCAAAGATTCCCGATCTAAGTCACAATCAAAGAGGTATGAGGAAGATACTAGAGTAGAGACAACCTGAATGAGAATAGGATTAATGACAACTAGACTTTATGATAGTCTGATGCTTAAAGGAATGTGATGAATACTAGACGTTTGTTGACATGCACTATACAATTTAGACTGTTAGTTTTGTCCTTTGGAGGGTGGAGAGTAGTACTAGGCCATGGATGTACTAATTTCATGGATGACATCCTCTTTAAGGGGTGCAAAGTTGTAACATACTAAAACTTGTGTACTAAATATATTTTGAGCTGTTATTCATAAAATCCCTTAAACTGGAGTTCAATTGTAATCAAGTCCTTACTTCCAACTCATATGCAACCATTTTGATTTATTTTCATGTTCCTTATTACAAGTTGGTCTCCATTTTGAGTTTCTTGTGTAAAAAAATGCAATCCCCTTATTCGAGAAATATGTGCAAACGAGTCCCCCAATTTATCTCCATGAATAAGTTTGATATCCATTAATGAAACCTGGATCTATTGTTCCTAAATGCCTTGATTTGAACTTTATTCAGATATTGATCATATATTTATAGCTAATGTCTTTAGAATCAGTTTAAAATAATAATAGTCTAATATGTATCCACTTTTATATATATAGTGAGGATAGTTATCTTGGTCAAATTAAATCATTAACTTAGAGTGTTAACATTTTATTATATAAAAGAAACAATTAAATTCATGGTCAAAGTTTTTAACAATGAAGATTAAATTTTAGGAGTTACAAGGGAGTGAATCAATTAGAAAAGTAGGACCTTTAGATAAATTAAACATGTATATATGGGCTACACTACAAGTGAGAATAGACATGTTCTCATCTTCCACAAACATCGATTTTCAGCTCCCACAAGGAATAATGATGAACTACTCACCGCATAGTGATGCCAACCTATCTTTACCACCATTGAATTATTTGAACTAGACATCAAACTAGGAAAACCATAATACACCTCACAAATAAGACCTTCATCCAACAACTGCATCTAGCAAATTGTAACACAAGGCCATCAAATTTGTATTAACCTAGGAAATATAAAAAATGGCAGTCAAGTTGTTCTGGATTGAGATCGCATCACATCACAACCCTATCCAGTTTTATGCTCCCTAGCCTCCTCTTTTCATCACCCAAAACATCCCCAAAACTCTAGCTTAGTCTTCCTCACCCCATATAACCCTCCCATAGATTCCCTCACCAAAAAACAGACATGCAAATCTTTCATCCAATAGTCTCATCACCCAATAGAGGCCTATTAGATGAATCAGATCTACAACTAATTCCTCGTCTAATCTGATGTTGGACCTCTTTGTCACCTACAAATCCAAGATCTATTGATTGAGCACTGGCCATCAATGAACTACCAACAACAATCTACAACCAACCCAATGCTACCTGCCCCACCTCGCTAGTTTTCACCTGACTCGCCACTGTATAACCAACTCTACAAATGGTTCTAAACGCCTCTCAATCCCAGGGCTACCCCTTCTCTTAGCCATCATATCTTCAGATATTTGAGGAGGAATTCCTCTCCCCATATGGTAATCACCAACTTCAATCCACCATCCCCATCACAAGAAACACCTAGGGCACGATAGGCATTACATCTAAGACTTTCAACTACTTATCCTAGATCCCAGTCGTGTGTTCAAACCCCTTCTAGTTACTCTATTGAGATACCATCTAAACAACATGTCAACACCCAGCGAACTAGGCACCAACGACCAACTCTAGCCTCACTCTTCCTTCCCACCATTTTGGAAATAAGCACTGAACTAGCTAAGTGATCCATCCAACGGATCCTGAACTCATTAAGTAGGAGCCACATTACATCTCTTGAACCATCTATGCATTTTATTCCCCAGCTATGGCCATGGACTATGCTGCTACCAGGTTTGGCTCCAACCAAGCTAGCAGAGGTTGAACAAACTTGTACAACGACACCTCAATTTGTTGTTAATGTTTGATTGATCATTGAAGTTCTGGAGGCATCTACCACCACATGTCAATAATATCTCTTAAAAATTCCATTCTTAAGAAATTATTTAATGAGAAGAGAGTCAGATAATCATCATGGTTCTGAGGGTTATGTAGATGACTGTATTTATAGCATATAGAAATATATTTAAAACTATACTAATGTATAATCTGTAGTAAGCATGCAATCTGAAATTTCATTAGGTAATAAGAATGTTTTATCTAAAGTGTGACATCCAAAGAGGATATAGATGATATTATAATCTAACTCATCTATTTTATTAGTAGTTACATAGTATATATCTATATGTGTGTGGATTAAAGAGGGTTAGATGTTGACTCCATAACTTTAGTATCCCTTATTATGAAAAGCAATAAGCTAATGAGATTATCATGAATTAAAGGACATTTATGTATATCTATATACAATGGCCTATCAAAATACATATGAATCTAGATAAGAAGTCTAGGTAGATCGACCTATTTGAACTAAATAATGAGAGAAAGGGTAAGTATGGTATTATAAATATGGGTGAATTTATACTTGGACAATTGTATTTACAATCACATGTAGGTTTAACTAAAATATGAGAGTAAGAGTAAGTATGGTATTATAAATATGGGTGAATTTATACTTGGACAATTATATTCACAATCACATGTAGGTTTAACTATATTACCCTCATTCATCTAAAGAAGGTGCTAGATTATATTTGTATACATATTAAATAATCGAGATCTAGGTACAAGTGTATGACTAGTATATATAGATGTATCTTGAATCAAACCTAAATGTTTTAGTAAGGGTATCTTGGTAAATAATATCTTATAACATAAACAACTTAAACCCTAGCTACTAAATGGACTCGTATCATATTAGAGACAACATAACATTTGAAGAACTAATATTGGGAAATATGATATAATTGAATATGTAATAGTGGTCATATATGACCTAGTTAGAATGATAATAGAAAATATGAATGACACTCCTATATGAAAAACCCTATTCACGAATAACAAAATAAAAATTGAATACCAATCTATTCCATAGTAACTAATATCATTCTACACTTACAAATCACCCTCTTGATTGAATATTTGATCACTATACCTGGAATGCCTAGAATTCATACGAGGTACAAAATTTCTATATTACCTTTGGAAAGTTTAATTCCCTCTTGAAATCATGCATAGTAGATAGGTTGGTTGGACTAAGTTTGTCTTAAAACTCCAGCCTTCCTCTTTGAAAGGCCACCAACAATTATTCTTGGAAATAGTAGCACACTGTTTAGATGTCCAAAAGGGTAGGTTGGTACCCGTTAGTTTACTGGAATAATGCTTCTACAACTTTATACAGAGAGAAGGAAATGAGGTCCATCAACATACTACAGGTGGTGTGTTGTCATTATTCATGGAGAGAACATATGGCTTCCCCAACAACATAGACATCGACACATGCTATCTTTTTGAAAGTTCTAGTTACTAGTTCAACATTTGATATCATATTATATTGATATTGAAATCCCTATTCCCATTTGTTACTTGCCTATATTGTTTAGTTCCTTGCATTTTGTCATAAAACCCTTCAATAGATACGTTCATACTTTTACTTTAAAAATATTAATTTTGTACTTGTCATTTGACTGACTTGTATTTCCCTTTTTGGGGTCCATGTGTCATTTTATTCCCTTTGGGATTCATGGACATGTGATGAAAAGAACATCTAGAAGAAAATGCCAGAGACGCCCTTTGTCAGAGATGAAAATTTGATTAGGGAAAATATATCTTTTATAGGAACACCATGTACTCTGAGAAAATTTTATGAATGAAAATACTTGTTTATATTTCTGATATTATTTTGGTAAGAAATTTATCGTAAGGATCATGTCTTTACTATATTCTATTTGGAAATGATATCAAGATTCGTGATAGTGAAAAAAATCATATTTAAGGATATCAGGAATACCACCCGTAATATGTGTAGGATAATATCACCACCAAGAAAGTGGAGGACTAGGTCTATGATTGGATTTGGAGCTGTAAAGATTCGAAGAAATGCATCTTTTACATGTAGAAATGCAAGCTGAACCAACTTCCTACATTAGATTTTGTTAGAAGAAGAGGGACCTTTGCTACTTCTATTTGATTCTTATGCATGAATGCCTATGAGGTTTGTCTTCATATTTACCTCATGTCTCTAACTCTAGGATGATGTGATTAAGATATGTCCCTTGATTTTTAAACATGTGAACTAGGTTCATGTTATAGGCATTAGACACAGAGACTCTAAAATTCTTTGTGATCTCACTATGTTTCATAGATAGCTGAGCGGAATTCTAGAGTTCATAAAGAGAGACTTCGATCACCCAAAGCTCTTTGGAAGTGCATTGAAAGTGATTTCAAAGTTTTTCTATAATCCTACCTCTGTGTTTATTAGAGTCGTCTAACTATGCTGCTATATTTTCTATCTTTATTAGTTACTATTTGTATTATGTGTTTTGAGAACCCTATATCTTTTTGTAAAGATTTTCTTTGACTAGTGAATCCTTCATAGATAGCGATTATTCTTGCTCTTTAGAGGATTGCATGTTCTTAAGATGATCTATGTCTTTGCTGATTTCTGAGCTGGAGTGATTATTGGTTATCTCTTCTAGATTTTTTCTCTCTCATGATGTCTTCTTATGTCTTTCATCTCTCAAGATCCATCCTAGAGTTTATTTTGTGGATTTTGTGTATTTTATTTGTTATTAAAATTTTGAGTTCTATTTCTTTTCTCTACTCTCATCGTCTATTCGAAAAGAAAATCTCTTCTATGGACTGATGAAGATTTTTTTGTTGTGTCTTTGAAGTTCATGTTTTCTCCTGTTGGAGCTCATTTCCCTTGCAGAAATGTTTCTTGCTCCTTTTCCTTTTATCCACTCTTTGCTTCTATTTAGTTGAGTTTATTTAACTACCTTATTCTTTATTCTTTTACCTAAGCGTCCTATAATTATTTCTCAATTTTTTTGTTTGATATTTTTACAAAAAATATAAAAAAGAGGAAGGAGTTTAGCCCTGACAAATCTTAGCAGCATTTCCCTACAGAACTCCAAGTACACTATAGTAGATGGGCAAATACCCACCTACATATGTACTTAGACAACAAACGGGGAAGTGCTGACAAAGCATCTTGAAAGCCAAATACACATTATACACTTACATCCTAAGTGAGATTGAGTTTTCAAAGATAGTCCTAAATGGGGGACTATCTATGGTTTACTACTCATAATCAATAAATATTGGATGGGTTCTAGGCCAAAAGAATACATGTATGCCTTCATATCTATACCTTTGATCCTAGTGTCATCATTCATATCCAAGGTGTAGACAAAATATACGTTAAGATAGGCATATCTTATTTGCACAACGCAGACAATATTAGTCATTAAAACCAGATAGTTTGTTTCAATGACATGGAATGTTTTAATTTAAACATGCATGCATATATTGATAAAAAATTAAAATCAAACCAATATTATTAATCATATTGATATACATAATGATACGAAACATAATATTCAAGATTTATATGAAGACAATTAGAACTTAGTGACCTAAAAAGCATGTAATAAGCCATAATACATGCATTTTCATATAGTCAATAATTACTGCTAAAAAAGGAAACTACCTTAGCCACAAATAATGACAACCAGTAGCAAGAGGTAAGAAAAGGTGATTGTTGGCGGTCCAAGATCCAAGCTCCTAGCCAGAGGAGGCGGTGGCGGTAGCATCGAAAATCACTTATAGAGGTCGCAACATTATCTCCAAGCAGGAGCAAAGGTGGCAACACCACATAGAGGAGGGCGGTGGGTGGAGAGAAGTAGCTACTAGAAATGGAGAAATGATCAGGAAGAGGAAGTGGCGGTGACAATGGATGCAATGGAGGTGATGGTGATGGCTGGAAGCAGCAGAGATAGCTAGCATCTAGGCTTTCATCATCTCTAAGGAGATCAAGTATCTATGTATCATGAGATGAAATAGAGAATGGGGAAAAGAAATTTCTATGGGTGTTATTAAGTAACATTTAGTCATCGAATGAGCTTAAGAAACTGACACTAAAGGTTCAATTATATCATTGGTTGGACATTAACAAACTGACGACATATATCCTTATCCTTATTAAGAAAACTCCAACCTTGCTAAGACCTGTAGTATCAATTTCAAGATCAAAATCAACAACATAAGCCAATTTGGGGGGGGGATAAAAGTTTTCGCAGGGTGCATAGTGGGAACCCAATATTGTAAGTAATAGGAGGAACCAGCACCATGTGCTTTTTGGAGGTAAAAATTTTCACAGGGAATGTGACCTATGACGTTAGTAATTTTAGATAATAATTGACTACATAGGCCTTTTGAAGGTAAAATTAATTTCATGGGACACTCTACATTGTATGTTCCTTGACAACCGACATGACACATGCTTTACTGTTTGTTTTCCTAGGGAAAATGAATTTTGTGGGCTGTTTGTGACATCAGTTCTTCCCCAAGAAATTGATGTCAAAATAAAAGTGGTACCCATGTTCTTTTTTAAATGGAAAGACTTGACCAATCATGACATTTATTCTCTATTAATCGACACTGTAACTCTATAGTGTCAGTTTCCCCTAAAACTAACATAAAAAAGTGACACCAGGGGTCAAAACTGTATTAGTGAGTGGGGTGTGGGATGGTGGAGTGATGTTCAGGATTGGACACCACTTTGGATCCCCTTCTTCACTCTCTTGTCAATTCTCATCATCATTACTCCATTTTTGGTGGATTTTGGGTGCACTGCATAAAAGCATACGCCTGGGTGGATTTTCTCTATTGGTGGATAAATGTAGGTAGAAATAAGTTGGAATGGAGAGTTGTAGGTGTTGGGAGACTCTCTGATGCTCAAGAAACCTTGGATGGATCTTAGATGGAGAAGAATAGGAGGATTTAGGGTGTTTCTGTTGGTATGTATGCCCATAGAGCCAGTCATATGATGATTGTAAAGGCATACTTTGTAAATGATTTGAATAATAATAAAGGGAATTTCCATCTATATGTTTAATCTATTTTGAGATAATGATATAACATGTTAGATGTATAAAGAATCATATTACTCAATGACGTTTGTCTTCAGGTTGAGGACCTGAACAATGAGATCATACATATGTTAAGAGTATACATTCTTGTTTTTATCCCTAGTTGGTTGTTATTGTGGAAATAACCATAGTCATCAGTCATGATATATGATATCAAACCAAGCACACAGATACATGTTAGAGAACAGTGTATCAGACAGACCCACCGTAAGAGTGATGCATGGAAACCACAATTGGCTAGTCATGATCATCTCTTATAGTATTGGTGGTGACTATGGTTCTTAGACCTAAAATCACTACACTCATCATATGTGGTTGGGTACACTTTGACATCATCAAATGCAGTCCTAAAACATGGGTTGTTATAACAGTGATGATTGGGTGACTTGGACACATGAGGATTTGACTGTGAGTGATAGATATGGAATTTGTCCCTCCTAAGGGAGTGTGATATCCTGGCCACTTGATAAGTCAGACTAATAAATACATGGACATGTACATACGAGTCAATATATGATATTGATCTTGCATATATCTGAAACAATCTGCTCTAGTTCAAGAAACATGGATTGAATGTTTGTAGAGGATGACAAGTCCATGCCTCGAGTTCAATTCGGATATCAGCGACAAAGGAGCTATACATTCAATGTAACACCAATAACAAATTGTAGGTTAAAAGTTGATCTCCAACTTTCCTTTTCACTTGGGTAGCACTGATGTGCGACTAGACACTACTCTTTGTTTGTGAAGTCATAAGTTAGTTATGGACATTCACTACCAACATGAAATGGGACCTATAGAGTCACACACATAGGATTAACTTGGAAGAGAAGTTTATCTATGAATGATGTTTAGATTGATTACTAAAGTGTTTAGGTACTCAATTAAACATTCAATCAATAGACTTGACTCAGAATCATCAAGTTCAAGTGTTGAACTGACTGATTAGAGTGTCAGATTGATTGAGAACTGCATTGATTGAGTTTTGTACAACTTGGAACACCAACCGATTAGCTCAATGGGTGAACCGATTGGCTCATTGTCAGTGAGACGACCAGTTCACTCTAGTGAACTGATTAGTTTACATGGACCAAATGAGCATGTGCTGGTTTCCCAGTTCGTGAGAAAAGATCTTCGTTTCACTTGTTCAATTCGATTGGGACAAGACTTAATCTTTGCATTAATTAGAAATGAATAAGGAAAGTCAATTGTGGGCAAGTCTGGGAAGTGAAATGATTGGTCCACACTCCTAACTGACTGATTCAAAAGTGAACCGATCGGCTCACCTGCCCAAATGACCATTTGAGTTGTGAAATGACCGGCTCGCCTGCCGTAGTACAATCAGTTCATGCAAAATATGGACCCTTCTACTCCCGCACAGACTGGGAACCCTGACCCTGCCCTACACTATACATAGAGGGGTACATGAGACTTCTTAAAACACAACTCAAAACATCACTTGCTCTACAAAGTTGTTGTCCTCTCTGGTTGTGGTAATTGAGAGAGCCTAAGCAAGTTCTACTCAATTTTTTTTTCGCTACCTGTTCTGTCTCACAAAACCCAACAGTGGTATAAGAGCTACGTCAACATGCTATGTTTTAGGATAAATTGATATATGATCGGATTTTGTTTTTTTGCCATTTGTTTATTACATGCGATGCGAATACTTTAACTGGCTAATGTGCATATTCGATTAAACATCACAAATCCCTATATACATATATGATATGGTATATATATGCAATCGATACACTTTGCCCTAAAATAGTTTTGATGGTGGATGTGTAGCATGGTTATGGCCTATAAACCCCTATTTGCGTGCTTGGTTGTTTGCATCTCGGTCTGCATACTGAGTCCTTTCTTCTATTCTAGATGTAACTTGAGATAAATTGAGTCTTCTCTTCTACCTTTGCTCCCCCACGAATGTAACTCGAGGTTCCCAAAGATATATGTATAAGTAGGATAGTTTTATTTCTTATTATGTCAAGATGACTAGATGATGGTGCGAGATGACCGGCTGGTGGCCTGAAGAGGAGCACGTTGACCCGACGAACTGATCGTCTGGAGGAGCCAGATGATCGGTTGGTGACAACCAACCGACCGGCCAGGAGGCGAGCCCATCAGTCATAGGATGAGTTGATCAACTCGGAATGGCTAAAGCATAGATCTTCATCAACTACATGTTACTACATGTGATGTAAACCTAGATGACCATCTTGTGGCTCAAGGAATTACAAATAGGATGGTCATAATCATTGCTTTATTGCTTCACATGTTTTCTTGTAGGATATAACATGTATATGATACATACTATATATGTGGTGATTGGATATGTATATGTATATAAATACCAAACCCCTCAATATAATATTAAGTCTTAGATGCTTTCCATCACACATGAAAAACTTGATCGACCAAGCATAGGTTACGCCAAAGCGTGGTGCATGGTCTATCTTGTGGAAGTGTGATGGTAGACATGTAGGTATGCCAAAGTAGGGTACATAGTCTATCGTGTTGGCTTTTGGGTTGGGCTTAACTAGGTGATCTTAATGAGATTAAGTACCTAGAAGCATAGATATGGATCGTGACAAAGAGTTGTACACACCATCTATCCAAGAATCGCATTCAGATGCAATTGACAAATGTTGCCTACCTAAATAATCTAGTTGTGGGCGATCAACCAAAACTGACTTATGATTAGATGAAATATGGATCTTGGCTCACTAGAAGGTTGTACGCTGCAATCTTCCGAATTGATAGTGAGGGCTATCAGTTTGAACAAAATAGTGGGAGTGATAATTAATTAAAGACCTAATTAAATATCGTCAATTTTATTCAAATCAAATCAAATCAAAAGGAGTTTTGACAATATGCAAATGTTTTCTTTTGTAGAATCAAATGGCAAAGAAATCATTGTTGAAGTTGGACAATTTAATGGAGATATATTTCCATAACTGGTTTAGGACTATGAGAAGTGTTCTGCATATTCCTAAGATACCAGTGGCTATAGAATCTGCTCAAAGTATGCCTAAGGCATTGTTTGAATGCAAATTGACAGAGGGAGAACCAGTTAGACCCCATGTGCTCAATATGATTAGGCATATAGAACGTCTAGAGAAATTGGGATTTCCTTTGGGTCAAGAGTTGGCCACAAATATGATTTTGCAATCTTTGCCTAGATCATATAGCATGTTTATCAAGTATTACTACTTGTGTTACATGGCTAAACCACTGCTAGAGTTGCTTGACATTTTGACAAATGTTGAAGCACAAATGAAGAAGGATAGTTCCATGATAGTGATCAGTGGAATGGAATCCAAGGACACATGGAAGGAAGATAAGTGTTCTCCCACCAAGCTGAAGTCCAAATCTTCTGCACTTAAAATATGGAGAGGATTAATAGAATCAAGGAAGATGAAGCAAGGGATAGAGATCTCTACTTTAGGTGTATACATAATTGAGATTAACTTTACTACTTCTTTGTCATGGGTACTTGATACCGGATGTGGATCACACATTTGTTCAAATGTGAAGGATCTGAAAAGAAGTAAGGCTTTAGCGAAAGGCAAGGTTGAACTACGTGTTGCTAATGGTGCAAGAGTTATTGCCAGTGCAATAGGAACCTATGAGTTATCTTTACCAAGTGGGTTGAAAATAGAGTTACAGAACTACTATTATGTACCTGCCATTAATAGGAATATCATTTATGTATCTTGTTTGGACAAGGATGGATTTGAATTTCTTATTAAGAATGGAAAATGTTCCATTTCTGAAGATGGGATCTTTTATGAGAATGCCCCAATGTCGTATTGTCTATATTTGATAGATCTACAAACAAGTGTGTACAACGTAAACACCAAAAGACTAAAACTCAACAACTCAAACCAAACATATCTTTGGCATTGTCTTCTAGGGCACATAAATGAGAACCACATATCTAGACTCCATAAAGATGGATATCTGGACTCTTTTGATTTTGAATCAATAGAGACATGTGAATCTTATTTGTTGGGCAAGATGACAAAGACTCCCTTCTCAGGTTAAAATGAGAGAGCGAGTAGGACTCATACATACTGATGTATGTGGGCCTTTTAGAACAAATGCTAGAGGTGGGTATCAATACTTCATCACCTTTACTGATGACTGCAGCAGGTATGGTTATGTTTACTTGATGAAACATAAATCAGAAACCCTTGAAAGGTTCAAGGATTTCATGAATGAAGTACAAAACCAACTTGGCAAAAGTATTAAAGCACTTTGATCTGATCCAGGTGGAGAATACTTAAGCCAAGAGTTTGAGGACCTTTTGAGAGCCCATGGTATTGCATCACAATGGACTCCACCTGGAACACCACAAAATAATGATGTATCAAAAAGAAAAATAATGATGTATCAGAAAGAAGGAATCACACATTACTGGACATGGTGCAATCTATGATGAGTTTTGCCAATCTTCCAACTTCATTCTGGGGACATGCTCTAACAACCGCCACATTTACACTTAACTGCGTACCATCTAAATCGGTTCAAAAGACACCATATGAGATATGGACTGGGAAGCATCCTAATATGTCTTTTATGAAGATTTGGGGATGTGAGGCTTATGTCAAGAAAATGTTTCTTGATCAGCTAGGCCCTAGATCTAAATGTTATTTTTGTTGGATGTCCTAAGGAAACCAAGGGATACTACTTATACAACCCAACGGACAACAAAGTGTTTGTTGATAGGGATGTTGTATTCCTAGAAAAGGAATTTATTTCCAAAGGAAGCAGTGGGAGGAAAGTAGAGCTTGAAGAGGTTCGAGACCAACAAGAAAACATTGAACTAATAGATGAATAAGAAGAAAATAGAGATTCACAAGTGGTTGTGGAATCTCAGTATCCTCAAGTAATATAGGGACCTCATAGATCTAGTAGGACACGCCTTGAGCCTAAAAGATTTGGATATCTTATGACTCAAGAAGGCGGTGATTGGTCATAGATGATGAGCCAACTACCTATCTAGAAGCTACACAGGGACCAGATTCTGAGAAATGGCTTGAGGCCATGAGATCTGAGATCAAATCCATGTATACCAACAAGGGATGGACCTTAATGGATCCACCTGAAGGGGTAAAGCCCATAGGGTGCAAGTGGGTCTTCAAGAAGAAGACCGACATGGATGGAAATGTGCAGGCTTATAAAGGTAGATTGGTTGCAAAGGGTTTCAGACAAGTTCAAGGTGTTGACTATGAAGGAACCTTTTCTCCAATTGCCATGATTAAGTCCATCAGGATCATGCTTGCTATTGCAGCCTACTATGACTATGAGATTTGGAAGATGGATGTTAAAACCACATTCCTTAATGTGAATATTGTAGAGGATGTGTACATGACACAACCTGAAGGTTTTATAAATCCGAAATTTGCAAATAAAGTCTGTAAGCTACAAAGGTCAATCTATGGATTGAAGCAAGCATCTCAGAGCTAGAATCTTTGATTTGACAAAGCAGTCAAAGAGTTTGGCTTTAGTCAAAATGAAGATGAACCTTGTGTGTACAAGAAGGTTAGTGGGAGCATGACTACATTCCTCATATTGTATGTAGATGACATACTATTGATGGGGAATGAAATCCCTGCTTTACAAAAGGTAAAGACATGGCTTGGAAATACATTCTCAATGAAAGACTTGGGAGAAGCATCCTATATCTTAGGAACCAAGATCTATAGAGATAGACCCAGAAGGCTTCTTGAACTAAGTCAAATCACATACATTGACAAAGTGTTGAAGAGGTTCAACATGGAGAACTCAAAGAGAGGGAACATACCCATGGTTAATGGAGTTCCCATCTCTAGAGCTCAATGTCCCAAATCTTGTGAAGAGAGGGAACACATGAGTGAGATTCCATATGCATCAGCAATTGGATCCATCATGTATGCAATGTTGTGCACACATCCCGGTGTCTCGTATGCACTCAACATGATGAGCAAATACCAGTCAGATCCCAGAGATGCTCACTGGACAGCTATGAAGAACATCCTAAAGTACTTGAGAAGGACTAAGGACCAATTCCTCATTTACGGCGGTGAGGAAGAGTTGGTGGTAAAGGTTTGCACCGATGCAAGCTTCTAAACTGATAAAGATGATTACACATCACAGTCAGGATTTGTGTTTTGCCTCAACAATAGAGCTGTGAGCTGGAAGAGTTCCAAGCAAGAGACAATTGTGGATTCTATGACAGAGGCCGAGTATATTGCTGCATCACATACGACAAAGGAGGCTGTGTGGATCAAGAAGTTCATCTCTGAACTTGGGGTGGTTCCTAGCATCTGTGAAACAATTGAGCATTATTGTGACAACAATGGAGCTATTGCACAAGCTAACGAACCTAGATCACATCAACGATCCAAGCACATACATCTACGCTTCCATCTCATATGAGAGATCATACAACAAGGAGATGTGAAGATTTGCAGAGTACCAACTGAAGACAATATTGTTGATCCCTTGACTAAGGCACTTTCACAGCAGAAGCATGATGGTCATGCTAGATCACAAGGATTGAGGTTCATGGGTGATTGGCTCTAAGTGTAATTGGGAGTCTGTTGGTATGTATTCCCACAGAGCCAATCATATGATGATTGTAAAGGCATACTTTGTAAACGATTTGAATAATAATAAAGGCAATTTCCATCTATATGTTTAATATATTTTGAGATAATGACATAACATGTTAGATGTCTAAAGAATCGTATTACTCAATGATGTATGTCTTCATATTAAGGACCTGAATAATGAGATCATACAGATGTTAAGAGTATACATTCTTGTTTTTGTCCCTAGTCGGTTGTTATTGTGGAAGTAACCATAGACATCAATAGCACAAAAGACTAGAGTGTATGTTGGTTGATGACAGAATCTCATCAATCATGATATATGATATCAAACCAAGTACACAGATACATGTTACATAATAGTGTATTGGACAGACCCACCATAAGAGTGATGCATGGAAACCACACTTAGTTAGTCAGAATCATCTCTTATAGTATTGGTGGTGAATGTGGTTCTTAGACTTGAAATCACTGCATTCATTACATGTAGTTAGGTACACTTTGACATCATCAAACGCAGTCCTGAAACATGTGTTGTTATAATGTGTTGTTATAATGATGTCATTATAATGATGTCTGAGAAATACATGGCCATGTACATGTGAGTCAATATATGATATTGATCTTGCATATATCTCAGACAGTCTGCTATGGTTCAAGAAACATGGATTGAACGTTTGTAGAGGATGACAAGTCCATGCCTTGAGTTTAATCCGAATATCAGTGACAAAGGAACTATGCATTCACTATAACACCAATAATAGATTGTAGGTTGAAAGTTGTTCTCCAACTTTCCTTTTCACTTAGGTAGCACTGATGTGCAATTAGGCACCACTCTTTGCTTGTGAAGTCATAAGTTAGTTATGGACATTCACTACCAATGACAAATGGGACCTATAGGGTCACACACATAGGATTAATATGGGAGAGGAGTTTATCCATGAATGATGTTTAGATTGATTATTAAAGTGTTTAGGTACTTAATTAAACATTCAATCAATATAATTGACTAAGAATCATCAAGTTCAAGTGTTGAACCAGCTGATTAGAGTGTCAGATTGATTGAGAACTGCATTGAATGAGTTCTACACAACCTGGAATACCAACTGACCGGTTCACTGGGTGAACCGATCAGCTCATAGTCAGTGAGATGACTAGTTCAATCTAGTGAACCGATCGGTTCACATGGACCAAATGAGCATGTGTTGGGTTTCCCGGTTCATGAGAAAAGATCCTCGTTTCACTTGTTAAATTCGATTGGGACAAGAATTAATCTTTGCATTAATTAGAAATGAATAAGGAAAGTCAATTGTGGGAAATTCTGGGAAGTGAAACGAACAGTTCACTAAGTGAACTGACCAGTTCACACTCCCAACCAATCAGTTCAAAAGTGAACCGATCGGCTCACCTACCCAAATGACCAGTTGAGTTGTGAAACGACCGGCTCATCTACTGCAGTACAATCAGTTTGTGGAAAATCTAGACCCTTCTACTCCCACACAGACTGGGAACCCTGATCCTACCCTCTACTATAAATAGAGTGGTTCAGAACACACAACTCAGAACATCAGTTGCTCTACAAAGTTTTTGTCCTCTCTGGTTGTGGTAATTGAGAGAGCCCAAGCAAGTTCTACTTGTTCAGGGAGGAACAATGAGGGAAAGACAAATGTAGAAAAGCAACTGGTTGTGGGAGAGTGTGTCAGTGACTAGTACGATGATAGAAGGGGAAGACTCCTTCTAGTCTATCCATCAAGATGACTGGAGTTTCCGGTGGTCCGTGTAGATTATCTATAGAGGCGGGATATTTCTGCTGCTCAGGAGGACGACCATCAACTGCAATCTAGGTCTACACCAGGAGCTGCACAGATGCCGTGGAAGACTAGGTGGTTGAAGACCGTACTAGCTGTGAGGTATTGTCACTGAGCAAGCCTCAGGACCAAGTATATCTCGCTAAACCATCTTTCCTATTGCATAGTTGATGCGGTTTGTTGGTTATGAGTTTGTGGTTAGATAAAATTTTTATTTCCGCTGCATGTTCTGTCCCACAAAACCCAACAGTTGCATCATGCCCTAGATTGCCTAGCTTGGGAACAAACATTCTTGTCTTGTAAGGATGGGATGGGGTCATGGTGACCTCCCCCAAAACTGATCACTTAGTACTATGGGCCAAACCCAGCATGATCATGCTGGTGAAATGCCAACACAATTGTACTATTCATCATGTCTGTGTTGGCCAGCCAAACACATTGAATTATTCCATATGTTTTTCATGAGGCCAGCAAGGTTGTTCCATAATAGAACGGTTGTGTTGTCCACTTTTAGTTCAATTTCCTTAAATTCTTTGCAGTACTTCCGAAAAATCATATCTCATTCATTTTTATCACATAATATGTTATCTACTGTTAACCATTGATTCACACATTTTTTTATTAAACACATGTATGTGTGCACACTTTTCTTGGAATATGTTTAAAATAACCAAAGTATAAAAAAGAGAAGGTTGGGTGAGAAAGTTCCCAAACCAAAGTGGGTTTTCTGCCACTAACACTAACTTTTATGCCTTACAATTGGGTTCTTGTTCCTTGAGTTGACTAACCTCTTTATAACCTCAAAAATTCATTGCCACAATAAATCTCCTTTACATGTGCATTCAAGCACACTTCCTAATCAAGGGGAACTTCTTAAATCAACATCACAATATCAAAACTTTGGTTGTCCTTATAGGACCCAACCTCAACAACTCTCTTCAACCTTTGACCATTCAATATGAATTCCTTGCACCTACTTTCTATTGTATTACAATTTCTCCAGACATACAAACATGCTTAATTTGATATGGGCCTTCCCATCTTGACCTTAGCTTTCTGGGGAATAATTTCTTTCTTATTTTGTATAACTATGCCCATTGACCTAGTTCAAAAGTCTTCTTCTTGATAAACTTATTAAGCAAAAACTTCACTCTCTCTTTGTAGGTATTGGACATCTCATAGGCTTCATGCCTCATTTCATCTAATTCATTGAGTTGTAGCTTTCTTCTTATCTGATACACATCGTTCGACACACTAATTCACTAGGAGTTTTTCTCCTAGATTTTAACCTCTTGTTAATGAAAAAACAACCGATTAAGGTTAGTTTATTAGCATAGAGAGTGTCGATCCCACAAGACAACATTTTTAATATTGAGATTAAGAACCTGATCACCTTGAACAAAAATTGAAACAAGAAACTAAAGATCCATTGGTTGATGGTTTGATTATGCTAAATCATGGAAGTAAAAATTGCAATGAAATGAAAGTAACACTAAGAACAACTAAGGAAAGAGTTATTCTAAGAACAAGTAAAAATAGAGTTATTCTAAGAAAAATTAAAGAGAGAATAAATATGAGCAAAATTAATTTGCAAGTAAAGAAAGAGTGATTGAGAAATAATTACTTGAAAACTGAGAATGAATCGATGATAAAAGATATTAGAGTTATGTGTTTTACCACCATAGCCTACATGAAACTAGATCGATAATATCTATAAGATAAAACAAGTTAGAAGAGGGTATGTGAAACATTCACAAATGCATCTAGAAAAGACGAACTCCCTGCAAACCCATTGGTCACAGTCTTTACAGATCCTAGCCCGATCATCCCAATAAAGATCCTTCCAAGGTCTCATCCAAATCTTTATACATTTATTTGGTTGTTTTGAGCCTTGGGTTTTACGATCACATTCCCCAAGACTAACACTCAATGAAACAAGAGATCAAGTCATTTAAAACATGTGATTATATAAAAAAATACCATTTAAGGAATAAAATCATATAGTAGTCAATCTAATTCACACTATGGCTATGGGGCTACTCCCCACGCCCTGATATAGGAACCACTCATGATCCATGGAGATTAAAGGAAGAACAAAGGAAGGAAGGAAGTAAGCCATAATCTAGATGAAGTATAAACCTAAGGGGATCTTAGATAGTGACAATAAATGGATATCTTCCTTAAATTCTTATTCCCAAAGAAAAGACTAAGAACAATGGAACAAGAATTAGAAATCTTGAGAACAAAACTCTCATTTTATTGAAGAACAAGAAGGATTACACATGAAAGAATTGAAATAACAAGTGCTGAAATAAAGTTGCAAGTACAAAATATTGGATTCCCTTTCTTGTGGAACCCCCCCCCCCTTTAATTGGGGAAGGAGGGGTGGAAACCCTGAAAGGAGGGAAGAAGAGAGTGGTTGGCAGATGCTGAAGGAGGCTGATCTGAGTTTGAATTGACTGGTTCACACATTAAGCCACCCTATTCATATCCGCTAGAGCATAATTCAAGGAAGCGGTCAAAAATCCTAGTCAAAGGGGGTGACGACACCGTTTGAGTATAACTTGGCCTCAAAGATCCTTGAACCATCCATTTGGAGCATGGAATGCTCGGTTTGCATCTGAATGTGTGCAAACCAAGAAAAAACCTGGGGCAAGGTAGTGACACGCTCCTGAAGACACTTGGTGGCGAAGAAATCCAAGCCAACTGATTCATACATGGAACACTCGGTTAGAGAACTAGGGGAGCATTTGGGGACATGAGAGGCCCATTTCAACTACTGAATAGCTAGTGTGAAACGACCATCTAGGCACTGAGAAGTGGCGTTTCATATAGATGAGACGATCGTATCAAGGTATGAGTCGATCGACTCGTGTACTGAGATGGCCAAAACATTGCTCTTAAATCCTTGTACTCTTGAATTCTAGAAATATGAATCAAGTTCTTATTACGGAATATGAGTGAAGGTAGAACCTGCAAAAATATGGTTGGAAATGATGAGAATTTGCATTAATGATTAAGGAATGAACAATTTGCAATTATTTCTATAAAATTAGCAAAAGAGAAATAAATTCCTATGAAGAGAGTAAGAAAAGTGCATTTGAAAATGGATGAATATACATTCATTAAAATACCATAGACATAAATCTTTACTTGCCCTCAAGCAAAAAAGAATACAAATAATTCCAATTTGTACTAGAAACATGTCTATCCTCACCCTCATAGCATTACTTTGTCCTTACGCCCTTTCTTGGTCAAGAGACCCAATCTCCTAGAACCACAAAACACAAATTCCACATTTCCTATTAAAATCATTTTTCATGACTTGTTTCTATATTAAGACTTTGTAAGAAACATATTTCATCTTTGTAAAGAGTGGGAACCGATAGGGGATCATTCCCTACTAACATTTGAGGAATAAAACACCCATTTCAAACACAAACAATAGGTATGCTAGAAGAGGTGTAAAACTTTCATATATATCTCATATGATGGTATACAAAAGACCAAAATATAGTAGCGAAATATAAACCATGACTATAATGAATTTTACAAAAGTACATCATCATCTCCTATACTGGGTTTACATGAATACTTTTCTCTTTCTTGCTCTTCTTTCTCGCTCCTGAACAGGCAATGACAAATGACGACATGGCGGGCAGGGGAGACCGCCCACCCCCTAAGGGACCTCCGGTGGGAGATGAAAGTCGGAGCTGGTTTGCTCCGGAAGCTGACGTGCGGTGGAGGGTCTAACTCCAACGATCAGGGGAGAAGTAGCTACAGACCCGAAGACCCCCTTCATACGAGAAGGGGACCTGCAGACATGGACCCGGATGACTGATTCAATCCTACGGGAGATGGAAGACTACCACAAATACTCGGCCATTGTCCAGATCCTAGGGAGGAAATGCCACCTGCCACAACTACGGGGGGGGGATGATCCGTAACTGGAGGCCATGAGGTGAACTCGAAATCTTCACCCTAGACAGAGGCATGTTCCTCGCATGCTTCTCGTCTAAGGCAGATCGAAGGAAGGCTATGCATAGAGGCCTGACGACCAGCTGGTCCTGGTCAGGAAATGGACTCGTGAAGCTGACACTTGGAGGGCCGCATTCACCACAACCCTAGTCTGGGTGTCGCTATCAGAGCTGGGACTGCACTGGACCCCAAGAGCCATTGCGGTCATCGCACATGCCATAGGCACGCTGAGGGCCATTGACAGAAAGGCGGATGGTTCTACAATGGGATGCACACACTTTTGCATCGACATCTCGACAGAGGTGACGCCCCGTCTAAAGTCATGGTGGAACTCCCGAATGGAGAGGAATGGGAGGTCAAGGTGAGGTATGAAGCCATGCCTGATCGTTTCCCAGTATGTAAGGTGTTTGGCCATGTAGCGGGGCAATGCCCAGGGGAACGATGCGCTACTAACCCTTCCCCTCCCATTGTGCCCGAACCAGCCAGAGACCGACCTAGGAGAGTTGGAAAGTCAATGCCACCTCCTCAACAGAGAAAAGACAAGGAGAAAGTGACAGAAGAGGAAGGAGTTACTAGCGACAACAACAACAACACTAAGATAATTGTCTAGGATTGCACAACAACCAGCAGGAACACAAGGTAGGATGCAGATGACATGCTTGCGGAAATGCCAAACCAAGAAGAAGGGGCTACTATCCATACAATTGTGGACTCTAGAGTTGTGAACTCATGGGCTGCAACCCACTCAGCCATTGACTCTGGAGTAAAGGACTCAAATGCTATTTTGGGTGTGGACAAGAACCCCTTCACGGCTCTAGAAGAACTAGAAGATGATGACATCATGGAGAATGAAGGCCCTTCCAGAAGTAGAAGCCCGAGATGCACCCGAAGCACAAATAAGAAGAAGAAGAACAAGAGCGGCTCTGGCGAGGGGAGCGGCTCCAAAAAGAGATAGGATGTCAATACTCACATGGAATGTGTGAGGAGCCTCGCTTACCAAGAAACATAGAAGGCTGCGAGCTATAGAGGAAGAAGAAGGAGTAACCCTCATTTTCTGTTATGAAATGAGAATAAGAAGAATGGTGAAGGATAGAATAAACACCCTGTTTCCCAATGGGTGGTCTGTAATATCAAATATTGAATGTAGGGATGAGGCTCGCATTGCCATAGGATAGAACCCAAAGATATGGGACGTGGAACCCATCACTGTAAATGACCAAATCATCACTGCTAGCTGCTGTAACAGAGGTGGAATGGATTTTATTGCTTCGGGGATATATGGGGAGAACCTGGAAGGTGATAGAACAAGACTTTGGGAGAGCATTAAAAGCACGACACAGGAAGAGGTACCCTGGTTAACTTGGGGTGACTTCAATAACATTAGAAGGTCCAATGAAAAGCATGGAGGAAGACCGGTCCCTCATCGGGTGATGGAGATTTTTAACAATACGATGGATGCAACTGGGTTGATAGAACTGAATGCCATTGGGGGCAAGGTCTCTTGGTCCAATAAGCAAGGAAATGTCAGAAGAATTTCCAGCATCTTGGATAGGGGACTCATCAATCAAGCATGGTTAAAAGTGTGGCCAAACACTGTGATCAAGCATGGGGATGATCCCATGAGCGACCACAGCTGGATGAAGATGGATATTATTCATAGACCCAATGTGATCAGGCCTTTCAGGTTTTACAATTGGTGGTGCAAATGGAGAAGCTTAAAAGACATTACTTAGGAGGCGTGGGATATGACAGTCATAGGGAATCTTTTATACATAGTTATCAAGAAGCTACAGACGTCTAAGAAGGCGATTAGGAAATGGTCAAAGGAGGTGGTAAACCTAAAAAATATGAAAATACGTGCAAGAGAGAAATACAAGGAAGCATCAACAAGAGCTAGAGAAAATCTAGAAGATGATGATACCGTAGAGGAGTGGCTAAGAGCAGAAGAGAAACTTACACAAATCTTAAAAGCTGAAGAAATTCTAATGTGGCAGAGAAGTAGGATCAAGTGGATAAAAGATGGGGACCTAAACACTAAATGTACCATGCAACAGTGTGAAAAAAAGAGATGAAGGAAACAGTTCATCAACTCATTAATGAAAGTGGAGAAGTGGCAGAAAGTAGAGAGGAGCTAACCATGACCACTATAAAATACTTTGAAGATCTATACAACCAACAGAGGGAGACCAAATGAAGCATTGAAAGCTCCATCTACCCCATGCCCAAAGTAACAACTGAAATGAATGAAGACATATGCAAAGAAGTGGATGAGGAGGAAATCAAAGCAGTGTTGTTCTCGATTAATACCTCTAAGGCACCAGGGCCAGACGGCTTCAACAGTAAGTACTTCCAGTACATGTGGGATTACATTAAGCAAGATATCATCAAGGCAATCAGGTGGCTACTTCAGGGTGGCAATATGGTGTGGGCTGCAAACCACACTTTCATCAAACTGATACCCAAAAAGAAAGACGCAAGATGCATGAATGATTATAGGCCCATATCCTGATGCTCTACTATCTACAAAATATGGGCAAAGCTGCTTGCTGGGAGATTAAAGAAATGGCTACCGAGCATAATATCTGAGGAATAATGTGCATTCATAAAGGGACGGAAGATATATAGCTGATTGTGCCCTCCTGGTAGCTGAATTTCTCACTGGTTTCAGCACTAAGAACTCTAACTCTAAGGTTTGCATCAAGATAGACCTCACGAAGGCCTATGATCACATACACTGGGACATAATGTGGGACATAATGGTGGCTTTGGGTTTCTCTAGTAGATGGATAAGCCTCATCAAACAATGTATAACCACTACTTCCTTTTCTGTGCTGCTGAATGGAGGACCTGTGGGCATGTTTAGGGCTTCAAAAGGGCTTCGACAAGGAGACCCTTTATCCCCCCTTCTCTTCACCTTGGTTATGGAGGGGCTCACCATGATGATCAGGGAAGCAGAGCAAAGAAATGTCATCAGAACTTTCAAGATCAAAGGCACTAAAGTCAAAAGCCATCTAATCTTTGCAGATGACATCATGTTGTTCTCCACAGGCCATGCTAAGTGACTACTGAATTCAAGAGACTACTAGAACGTTTCGGTAGAGCCACCAACCTATATATCAGTGATATCAAGTCAAGGGTATACCTATCAAAATTGCGTGATAGTAGAAGAGGAAGACTAAGAAGGGCTACAGGCCTACGATGTGGATGCCTTCCTACAAGGTACCTTGGTGTACCTATTATTGGGGGGGGGAGAGGTGTCTCTGGTGACTTCTTAATGTGCCTAGATAAAGTCAAAATTAAGATTTAAGGGTGGATGGGTATACATATGTCTATGGCGGTGAGAATCATGCTGACCCACTCAGTGATACAGATGATGGTACATTTCTAGAGCGAGATGTGCATACTTCCTAATCCAACAGTAGATAGGCTCACTAGGCTGATAACAAACTTCATATGGGGAGGTAAAATGCATAATGTAGCATGGGAGATGATCGCTAAAAGGTATGAGCAGGGTGGCTTGAACCTGAGGAAGGTGGAATATATCATCATGGCGGGCAACCAGTGCAGGTTGGACATATTCCTCGTGGAGGGAGATGGTGTCTGGGTCAGATGGATGAGAAGGCGATATGGATGCACCCCATAGCCTAGTGCTGGATCTTCTAGGATTTGGAAAGCCTTATACTCCTCATGGCGATAGAGTGGTCATATGTACTCTGTGGATAGTAATGGTCTCTTCAGGTTCAATGGACAACAGAAACCATGGATCCACAGAGATACAGTGGAGCATGTTTCTTGGTACAAACTGCTGTGGGGGCAGAGGGCATGTCCCAAAATGGAGTGTGACTTGCTTTAAAGTCATTCTTGGTAAACTCCTCTCAAAAGATAGGATGGTGACCGGCCTAAATCGCGCGTCCTAAAATTTGAGGCGGATTTGAAGTAGTCAGACTTTTACATTTATAACCCAAAACCTTCTAGGCCCCCGCAACTTTGTTTATGGGGTCGAAGTAGATATATGGGGTCGAACATAGGGACAAGGGTGGTAGTGTAGAGAACACTGAATCGACACGTTACACTCTGACAAGGGTAAAAGAGATTATAAAGTTCCCCAAGGGAACAATACGATAAGACCAATAAAACAAAAGAAACCTATCTCCAACTGGAGCTACGAGGAAGATTAAGGTTTTAAGCAATTATCAGTTTTTAGGGTTTTTGTGCAACGGAGACAGAGAGATAACACTAATGCTATAGTAAGGTATGAAGGAGAAAACTTCGATAAAATAGGCGGCAGTAGAAACATCTCGTACCCCTCCTCTCGAAGCGGGCACCTCTAATCAAGCATCAACACCCCTCTCGAGGCTGCTGGACTTAAGTTAGAGTGGAAAGATTACTAAAGCAACCCCGATTCCGGGCACTCTTGTACTCCAGAATCGGACCAAACACTAGAGCCACAACACCTCTCTCGAGGCTGTTGCAACGGGAAAACACGGTTCGGTAGCTAATCGAAATGCGATCCAAGCGTACAAGCTAGAGTTTAGATGTTAAACATAGCAATCATCCAACGAAGGTACCAAACATACAGCAACAGATAGCTAAACTCTTCTATTTCCATAAACATATAATGGTCTGATTACATTGCATAAGTAAAAGAAGTAAATGACTGAAGTATAATAAAGATAAATGTCACCTCCTTGATCTAGAAGGACGACAGACAACAACAGACTCTCCAGCCCGATATCGGGTAGGAGCCTCACCCGATACGCCCGTGTCGGGCGGCACCCTCTCAGGCGACACGCTCATGACAGGTAGACGTATCGCGCGGGGCGCCCTTGCCTAATACGATCATGTCGGACGACACCCTCTCGGGTGATATGCCGTGACAGGCGATACGTATCGGGGTTCGGTATCGTGTCGGGCTTAGAGTGTCGCTTCTAGTATCAGTCACTTGTATCGGGTATCCTTGTTGGACGATATCGGCCTGCAGTGGTGCCCGACACGTCCCTAAGTGAACCATTCCCTCCCTCTCGGGATGGGGAAGTGCTCACCTAGAATCGCCCGACACAACCTCTGAGGCACGATACGCTAGCTCTTGAAGCTTTCCTGAGTTGACTTGCACAGGGTTCCGACCCATCCCATCGGAGTCCTGTAGCTTCTATTTATAGGCAGCGGTTGTGGAAGTTATGGTGCTCCGGGTGCCACATGTTCTCCCTTCAGCTCCATTATTGTGGCTTTAGGGATGCCCGATATGCACGTCGCCCGACACAAGGATGTCGGGCTGTAGGTCATCGTGACGAGTGGCGCCTGCCGGTGGGTGGCCCATATCGCTTGACACGCTTTGGCAGTCGTGACGGGTTCAGCTCCCAGTCGGGTAAACGGCGTATCGCTCATCCGCTTCCTCTCGCGCGACACCCTCGTATCGTGCGATAGTGTATCGTGCTGCCCTGTCGGGCAGTGAGCGCATCGACCGCTTGGTTGGTAGGAAGGCCGATGCAGGTGGAACACATTTGTAGGCCGGGACGAGCCTTTTTGATGATAAATGAGTCAAAAATGGAGGGAAACTCTGCAAAAGATGATAAAATTGAGTTAAGAGCATAGCGAGGCCTGTTTATTCAAAAACATATATAAAAAGAGAGGAAAACAGTTTAAAGGGGAAGTTTTGATAACGAAATAAGGGCCAAAAACATCACAAAATCTGGTGTTATCAGATGTCTAGATGGGGCATCAACTCTAATGAGAGATGTTGTTTCTGCTCTGAAGACGAAAACCATGATCACCTTTTTCATGAATGCAACAAAGTCAAATATGTGTGGTCTTTGATGTGGCTAAAAAATGGACGAGGCACTTTCAGTTTTGAAATTCTGAGGGATACCATGGAGCAAATAAAGGCAAAGTGTAGGAATGATAGAGAGCTGGCTTTTGGTGGTCTATGCTTCACTTGTGTCTGCTTTAATGTTTGGAAATTTAGGAACCAAGTGGTGCACAATAGATCAATGGACCTTGACATCTTTTAGTTTGTAGCTAGAGATATAGGGGTGGTGTTAAAGGCCAAAAAAGCCTTGACAAAGGGGTTAGCCCTATAGCCCATTTACACTGGGGATTTTTGTAGAGTCAGCCCGTGTATACTTTTGTAAGTGGTCTTGTACAGTATAGCCCTGCTATATCACTCTTTTGGCAATATATTTACCTATTTCCAAAAAACAAATATACTGGGTTTACATGGATATTACATCATAAGGATCTAGCAGAGGGAAATATAAATCGTATCAAGTTTGTCTCTAGGCATCAAATCCTTAAGCTAGGTCCATCTCAGCATGCCATGTCCCCCATGTCCTATACCTGAGGTTGGAAGAATACCCCAGCAAGAGGAGAAAAATAGATGACATTAGAAAAAGGCTGATATGCGGATACAAAATTGAGTATTGAGCAATATTATGATATAAAGGACATCAAAATAAAATGCTTCCAAAAGGAAAAGGAAAGGACTACCCAACCAGGCATAAAAGAATATGAATTACAATCATATAATAAAAGAGATACTTTCCATTAATAAAACATAAGATTAATGGCACACAAGCACACATACATCTTTGGACACAAAACCCATAATATCAACCTACATGCATGTGAGATAAGCATAACACTAAAACAATATAAACAACAAAGGCGACCAAGGCTCACAACCTTGAAACCTAATAGAGAATGATGTACTGCCAAATTCCTAATATATATAAAAATGGGTATCACCACCCAGGTATGGGGAACACAACCTCCATTCCAAAAACAATACATGGGCACACAACCCAAAAACCAATGTACTTACAGTACTCTAGGGCTACTAAATCACATAACATGCTTAATGTAGAAGCCATCAGATAGATGTGCAATTATAAACATCCACCTCAAAAGTGGGCAAGAATAGCACATATCACCATGCGAGTTCCATCATGAACACAGTAAAATATAGTCAAAAGAATATCCATTGGAGTAGAATGATTCACAAAATCAGAACCAAGTAAAATATTTCACATGAAATCTATTCTCAAAGGGAAAGAGATATTGTGTAGGCTACTGTCCAAAGAACCAAGAGAAAGATGAAAATAGGTGAATTGCTCAACATGAGTAATATGGTTTGCAAACATACCTCATTCCAGAGTCTAAACAAGTCCAAAGTCAGTCCTAGATCCAAGCCTAGGTCTCCAAAGCACCAATTAAGTATATATGTAGAATCAGGTTAACTTCACATTAGTTACTCAAAACCCTAAAAATTGCCTTTTTATTATCTGTGAATTAGGATATCAAAACCATACTATCTTGTAGGTTATATATGTCTAAATTCATAACATATTTTACTTTATTTTTCTAACTTATAAATTGTTAGTTATGAACTTTGCAATTTATAACCAATTAGGAAACCTGGTGAAGAGGTAAAAGTAAGGATAACCTGGTAAGGGAAAGACTTGATAGGTTCTTGGCCGACCAGAGATGGCATGACCTGTACCTAGTGAAAAAAGTAACCCACTTTCCTACCCTTTATTCGGACCACACTCCTATCCTGCTACATGCTGAATTGAGAAAGAGAAGCGATCCTAATGATTACCGTTTTAAATTTGAACCACTATGGTTATCATCACCGGAATGCAGAAACGTAGTGGATGACTCTTAGAATCACCATGGCCATGGGAGCCTGCAAGACCAGACTGAAGCGTGTGGAGAGAAACTTTCTTTTTGGGCATCACAGAAATTTGGAAATATAAAAAAGAAGATCTAAACTACAAAGGCAAAATTAAAAGAGGTGCAGGCAATGCCACCCAATGATTTCATGCTTCATCAATACACCTCTCTGTCACAGGAGCTATAGGAGCTTCATAGATTGGAGGAAAGCCACTGGAATACCAGGTCAAAGGCAAATGAAATGAGAGATGGAGATAAGAATACTAAATATTTCCATTACAACGCTAGCCAAAGGAGAAAGAAAAATCACATTCTCAAACTCATTGGCCCAGGTGATTAGGTGGTTGACTCTCCAGAGGAAATACAAGCCACGATTATTGGGTATTTTAATGAGCTCTTTACTACGTCCAACCCAGAAGAAATGGAGCTTGCCTTTTCCATGTACCTAAGGTTTTTTTTGGAAGAAGAAGGTGCAAGCCTCAAGGCACCGCCGAGGGAGGAGGAGGTTAAGGAAGCTTTTACACCAGATGCACCCAAACAAAGTGCCTAGGATAGATGGCATGAAAACCATGTTCTACCAAACTTATGCACCCAAACAAAGAGCCCGAGCTAGATGGCATGAAAGCCATGTTCTACCAAACTTTCTGGGACATCATCAAAGGTGAGGTAATGCATTTCATCACTAAATGGTGGCATGATAGGGCTTCCCTATAGGAGATAAATAAAACAGATATTGTCCTCATCCCAAAAATTCAAAATACAAGGAGGGTAAATGATTTCTGCCCTATTAACCATGTAATATCTCCTACAAGATAATAACAAAAGTCGTGGCTAATAGAATCAAGCCTTTTCTAAATATGATGATTTCTGAAAATCAAAGTGCCTTCATAAGAGGAAGACTAATTACAGATAATGATCTTGTGGCATATGAACTTTTTCATATGATGAAGAGGAGAAAGAAATGGAAAGAAGGCTTTATAGATTGGAAACTGGACATGAACAAGGCCTATGATAGAATTTAATGGCCTTTCTTAGATAGACCTATGGCATGTTTGGGGCTACCTACACGATGGAGAAACAAAAATAGGGAGTGCTTTTCTAACATATCACACTCAATGATCATCAATGGGGTACAAAGAGGGTCTATAACACTGACGAGAGGTCTTCACCAAGGTGATCCTATCTCTCCATATCTTTTTTGATTTTGTGCAGAAGCACTTTCTACTTCACTTTCATATGCATCTCAGATTGGATCAATTCATGGGGCCAAGGCTAGCTGCCGAGGCCCTAGAGTTTCTCACCTATTTTTTTTACAGATGACAACATACTTTTTTCTAGGGTGACCCTGAAGAGAGCTCGTGTTTAGCTGCAATAGTCAGCCAATATGAGAGAGCCTCGAGTCAAAGAAACAATGTGAGGTTAGAAAGAAGGGAAGAGATCAGAAGCATCCTCAATGTCGATGAGGTGGATAGACATGTTGTAACACCTAGATTTTTATAACACATGAGCGCAAGCTATATTTTTTTTCATCTGGGAGTGTCACAAACATGATGCTCATTGCAATTAAAGCAAATGAAACACTTTGCATAACTGGAAAACTGATTCATACATAGTTTGAAAAAGAAAAACAAATCATCTAATCTACCATGATAACAAGCCCATACATAATAAAAGATGTCTAAACTCTGGATTTTCACAGTAGATGGAACCACACTAGGAAAGTTTGAAATCTCCTAGTCATTTGCTTGTCCTTTTGTTCTTCGATTGCTCCAAAACCTGCGGACATTGCGTCCCCAACCATACATTGGGAAAAACAGTCGTTAGAGTAAGTGTCATGAGTATTCTAAAATATACATTGCTAAAGAACTGGAATATTACAAAAGATTCTTGGACATCATAAATATAAAACAAATATTAAACTCTAATTAAATCTAGAAACATATTATCTCTCATTTTTAAAATCTTATTTTCTACTCTATCTTTTCTGGAGACCTATACTCTGGGTCTCATGGCCTACACCAAAGTGTCTGGATCATAAATATCTTATCTGAATTCCTCTCACACACTCGTAGATGAGATTACAGACATGCTCTAATCTTAAGTATCTTTTACTTGCGATTTTTATCTGTTTGTGGCCACCATTATACAATAAGTCCTCCTTTGTTAACACTAAAGTGTCCTCTATGGTGCAGCGCACCCTCGTTTGGCACAACATGCCCTCTGTTGACATTGAAGTGTCCTCTATGGTGCAACACACCCTCTGTTGACACCGAAGTATCCTCTATGGTGCAACACACCCTCTGTTGGCATAAATGCCCTCTGTGACACCCGTAGTATCTGGCACAGTGCACCCTCTAAATCATCCTGGGACTCTCTGGTGAGGACTTATTATATAATGTATTATGTGAAGGTTTTGAATTAATTATCTTAAGTCTAGTCGTACTAAACTCTGAATCTGAACTTATCTGAAACTGAGTATTGAATATGTACTGAATTTTGAATCTGAATCTCTACTCTTAAATTTTGAACTGAATCTATTACTGAATTTGAATATGTATCTCAAATTACAACCTAATAGAGTTTGGGTCTACAACCCTTAACATGTATCTTAATTCAATATCCGACTACTTAGGCACTGAGTAATTTAAGTTTGAATCTAAATATGGTATTCTCATTACTTGGGTAAACTTTATTCTAAAACTCTGATTTGGTAAACTTACTCCATTTATACCAATTATGTGATAAATGAGTCTAATATCTTAGGAGAAAGGATCTGAAATGAATATAGAAATACTAAGTATACCAAGTAGCTTAAGTCAAGTTTATGAAAGTATCTTAAGTACAACATATCTAAAAGTATGAATTCTGACAACATGGTTCACTCCTTATTAAATATGATGTTACCCTGAACCTTAATGTTTGCATATGAACTTACATATTAAACCTTAAATATCAAAATAGAAATCTTGTAAAATATTGTCTTGCAACTTAATCATAGCTTGCATCATCATCTTATAATATTATTCTAAACTCATTTTACAATTTATTCTGATCCCAATAGTACCTCTATATCTAGAAAATTGGATCATATCTTAATATGTTCAAAAATTGTATTCTCACCTTGTACTTAACTTAAATATATTACTCATTGTATAGAATATGATTAAATACTTAGTTCTTGGATATCTATATATAAGAAAACATGATTCTAATTGAAATCTTAATACATGGCTATATCTATGTATATGATAAATCCTAACAACATACTTGAACTCAAAATCTCGATACAAAGTTATCCCAAATCATTAACTAACTATGACCATATTACTTGCTTATCTTATATTGAAATCTCATTCAATAATTTAAATCATTTCTAAGGAATTGTATCGGAACATGATTTTTTATTTTACTCATGGACATGGCCCATGAATCACAAACATTGTGGGCAACATATCTTTATTTGGGATTTTGGACATAAGAATTTACATAATCATAGAACCATGAGGAAAATCTTATTCACATAGCTTAGCATAAAAATCTTCCAACATTGAACAACATAAATCATGAAAGTCTTATTTAATGTACTTGTAAACACGGTGACTTAAAATATGAATACTCATGGGCATGAACCACTTACCTGTCTCATAGAGGACAAAATCTTCATCTTGAATTCCTCTAGTTGGGTCTAAATCCTTTTAAAGACACTTCTTGTAAATCTCAACTATATGTTTACTCGCATCTTCATCTTTAAATCACATCCTATACAATCTTATGGCATGCACACATGCATACCCAATACATCATATATGATCAATAAAACATCTAAATCATGAGTGGTCATTTCATCATACCTATTAAGATTGTAGTGTAACACTTGCTTGAAGTTCAATGATGAGGTCCACACCTATAACATTATTTTAACAAAGTACTGTCATATATGCACTTAATCCACCTATCTAACTTCTTTCAAATAAAATTACCTTATCCATGCATTTCCAAAGTCTGGAATCTCCTTCAATATGATTTTTGTATCTCAAGGTTTCCAACAAGCCCTTATACACCATATTCTGACAACCAAATCAATATCTATGAATCCCTAAAGTTCATAATAGATTAAAGTCTAATCATTTATATTACCTTATATTCCTCTACATTCTAGCTAATTGGGCCTCAGTCGGCGGCCCAACAGGGAGGGACCTGACCCCATCCCTCTCCTTTGCTCACGGGGTGCGATCAGGGATTGCATTCCCATGTTCTTTCGTAAAAACAGAGTGCAGCGCCGCCTCCTCTCCAGCGTTAAGTCTGGCCATCCAAGACCGAACCAGTGACCACAGTTGAGCAAGTCACCACTGAGCCTCTCCCTAGAGCTGAGGTGCATAGAGAACTGGTCCCCAATCTCGACTCAACTAGGTTCTTACTGGGGATCTTGCCTCCCCCACCTCTTGTGCCAAGAACAGGGCATCCACCCAAGTCGTTTAGTGATCTACTGATGCCTCGATGTTGTAGCTTGCTCGGAGGATGTCTCCTCACCTCGACACATCCTCGTCCTCACCGGTCTTGTCCGCTGGGCTTGCACCAAGAAGTGCCCTAGGGGTTTTGGCCTCCCCCAGAAGCCACTGCATCCAAATTCTGAGCGCCACCATCCACCTCATCTTGTTTGTGTACATCTATTTCTCCCTCAACTCGTGTAAAAAACCTAGTATAGGGTCTGGCCGCCACCAAGCATCAAGTATTGAGGGGTTTTATACTCCCCCTCTATTCCTACTCTGGGTGAGAACCTAGTCCTGGAAGCCCCCGTTCGGACTCTGTAAAACAGAGGGGCGTTCTCCAGTTCAGGGCTGGAGTCGCCCTCTTTTTATTTTCTTCTTTTGCATAAAAGTCCATTATGTAGAAATAATTATACATGCCATAAAATGACCCCATTTGACCTCAAATTTTGGGATCAACAAAGTATTGTCATTTTATTTTAATGGGCCATATATTAAGTCAAAATTAATCTAATACATGCTCCATGTTTATCTTTTGGGTAAATATAAAGTAATTACAAATTCAATCACCAAGGCCCCTAAGTAAGTCAAAATCATATGCAATTTCTCCCACCATATTATATTCTAATTATTATTCTACTAAAAATATTTCGATAAATTATTATGAGCATGAGGAACTCCATTGTTAGTTTTATATATAATGGACCTATATGTAAACCTTAATTGATCCAAATCGACTTGAATATGTTTCTAGGGACAATGGCCCATTTCTTGGTCTTACAAAGAGTCCATAACCTTAATCAAATTATTGGTTATGATCAAACCAGTAACTGAAGTAATCATATTATATATTCTTCACATTATTTTTCACATGAATTATTCATTTATATTCATCTACACCCAACTACAATCACACACATGTAAGGCATTATGTGTGTATTGGTTGACCAGATGACTTGCATTACATACTTTATGAACTTAAGTACATACCTAGCCATGTTAGTTTCATTAGGTCCATTGGCATACACTTACTAGAAAACCCCACATTAAAGGCTTACATTAGTTATGAAATTGAGGATGTTACAATTCTACCCACCTTAAAATAAATTTTGTCCTCGAAATTTCTCTAGGCTACTACCCACCTTAGGGTTCTTCTTACCTCTTAATTTATTGCTAATTAACATATTAAGGTACACATGCTCAAAATTTTGCATGAAAAGAGATATGTAATGTATTTTCATAAAATATTTATGTGAACATTATCTATTACCTTGGTTTATTGCTCAACTCATACTTAGGGTCCATGAAACTAAACTTGGCTCTATACTTAGGGCATATACCTCAACCTTGTCATGAAATTCTAACATTAGGTATAGTTTACCATATAATCTGTGGTCTTCCAGGTACCTCCAACATTTCTAGATATGTGGTGATCAAGAACATACCAAGGGATGTGAGATCCTGACATGCTATATCTCATTAACCTACTAATATATGTGTCCCATACCACACAAACCAGTAAGAAATGAGAGATGCATCAAAGTCTTGTGCTTATGACATTCCTCTTTAATTCTCAATTGGCTGGCCATAACCATTGAGAATGGATAAGCAACGTCATTAGCTAGGGTTAGGTTGAAACTTGAGACCTAGAATAGGTAAACATCTATCTCGTACACCTCTATTTCTTATAAAGTGAAAACTATTAGTCATTCTAGGTCATTGTATCTTTCTTTGGGAATCTATCCCTAAACCCTAATCCCTTATCTTCATCCTAGGGTGACTATGAGAACCATATTTGCCTAGTGGCCATTTACCAAATTGCTCTGATACCATATTGTAACACCCATATTTTTATAACACATGAGCGAAAGCTATATTTTTTTTCCATATGGGAGTGTCACAAACATGATGCTCATTGCAATTAAAGCAAATGAAACACTTTACATAACTGGAAAACCGATTCATACATAGTTTGACAAAGAAAAACAAATCATCTAATCTACCATGATAACAAGAACAAACATAATAAAAGATGTCTAAACTATGGATTGTCGCGGTAGATGGCACCCTACTAGGCAAGCTTGAAATATCCTAGTCCTTTGCTTGTCCTTTTGTTCTTCAATTTCTCCAAAACCTACATACATCGCATCTAGGGATGAGCATCGGGTTGGGTCGGCCCGATCCGACCCGCGACCCAGCCTGCATAACCCGATCCAGACCCGAACCTGATTTACAATATGGGTGGGCCGAGCCTAAAATTTAAACCCATATTTTATTTGGGCCGGGTACGGGCGGAGGTAAACCCAAGCCCGAAAACCCGAATGCCCAGATTATATTTTATGTACATTATATACCTATACATCTATCTTTGTCCTAAAAGAAAAACATACAAATTTCTTGATGCAATATGTAGTATGTACCTTACCAATGGCAACATGGATACTATGTAATCAATCAACATGATTAATGAATTCATACTAATAAGATAACCATCATTGACATGAATAGACATACTTGATTTCTTTATTTTGATCTCATTGTGTCCACATATAGGAGACAAATGATTTTTTGCTCAGTGCATAGTAGATTATGCTCATCTTTTTACTCATATGCCCACATGTAGGATACAAATGATCTTTTGCCCTTCCAAAACCCATTTCATTGTATATACATATAGGATGAGGAGGCAAAAAGGCACAACATTGTGGACTCCATTGATTTTTTTACTTCTCATACATTCACATGTACGAGAAAATGATTTGTTACTCTTTCAATATAGTGTATATACATTCTTTTGAAGGTTTATCAGTAATTCAGTTTTCATGTTAGCAAGTTAGATCTAGCAAAATTTGGTATGCTCATTCGATGTTATATGGGCAAACTCGAATCTGGCATGAAACCCAGCATTCTTATATGGGCCAGGTATGGGCTGACATTTTTTAATTTTATCCGGGCCCGAACCCGGCCCGTGGTCCGCTTTAAAATGTGGGTTTGGGTTTGGGACAGGCAAAACCCGGTATAACCCGACCCGATGCTCATCCCTAATCGCATCCCCAACCATGCATTGGAAAAAATAGTCATTAGAGTAAGTGACATGAGTATTCTAAAATATACATTGCTAAAGAAATGGAATATTACAAAAGATTCTTGGACATCATAAATATAAAATGAACATTAAAGTTTGATGAAATCTAGAAACGTATTATCTCTCATTTCTTAAACTCTTATTTTCTACTCTATCTTTTCTGGAGACCTATACTCTAGGTCTCATGGCCTACACCAAAGTGTCTGGATCATAAATATCTTATCTGAATTCCTCTCATCACACTCGTGGATGAGATTACAGACATGCTCTAATCTTAAGTATCTTTTACTTATGATTTTTATCTATTTGTGGCCACCATTATACAATAAGTCCTCCTCTGTTGACACTAAAATATCCTTTATGGTGCAACACACCCTCTGTTGGCACAACGTGCCATCTGTTGACACCAAAGTGTCCTCTATGGTGCAACACACCCTCTGTTGGCACAATGTGCCCTCTGTTGACACCGAAGTGTCCTCTATGGTGCAATGCACCCTCTGTTGGTATAAATGCCCTCTGTGACACCCGTAGTGTCTGGTGCAGTGCGCCTTCTGAATCGTCCTAGGACTCTCTGGTGAGGACTTATTATATAATGTATTATGTGAAGGTTTTGAATTAATTATCTTTAGTCTAGTCTTACTAAACTCTGAATCTGAACTTATCTGAAAATGAGTACTGAACATTAACTAAATTTTGAATCTGAATCACTACTCTTAAATTCTGAACTGAATCTATTACTGAATTTGAATATGTATCTCAAATTACAACATAATAGAGTTTGGGTCTATAACCCTTAGAATGTATCTTAATTCAATATCTGACTACTCAGGCACTGAGTAATTTAAGTTTGAATCTAAATCTGGTATTCTCATTACTTGGGTACACTTTATTCTAAAACTCTGATTTGGTAAACTTACTCCATTTATACCAATTATGTGATAAATGAGTCTAATATCTTAGGAGAAAGGATCTGAAATGAATATAGAAATACTAAGTATACCAAGTAGCTTAAGCGAAGTTCATGAAAGTATCTTAAGTACAACATATCTAAAAGTATGAATTCTGACAAGATGGTTCACTCCTTCTTATTAAATATGATGTTACCCTTAACCTTAATGTTTGCATATAAACTTACATATTAAACCTTAAATATCAACTTAGAAATCTGATAAAATATTTTCTTGCAACTTAATCATAGCTTAATGCATCATCATCTTATAATATTATTCTAAACTCATTTTACAATTTATTCTGATCCCAATAGTACCTCTATTCTAAAAATTGGATCATATCTTAATATGTTTAAAACTTGTATCCTCACCTTGTACTTAACTTAAATATATTACTCATTTTATAGAATCTGATTAAGTACTTAGTTTGTGGATATATAAGAAAACATGATTCTAATTGAAATCTTAATACATGGCTATATCTCTATATATGATAAATCCTAACAACATACTTGAACTTAAAATCTCGATACAAAGTTATCCCAAATCATTAACTAACTATGACCATATTACTTGCTTACCTTATATTGAAATCTCATTCAATAATTTAAATCATTTTAAGGAATTGTGTCAGAACATGATTTGTTATTTTACTCATGGAAATGGCCCATGAATCACAAACATTGTGGGCAACATATCTCTATTTGGGATTTGGATATAAGAATTTACATAATCATAGAACCATGAGGAAAATCTTATTCACATAGCTTAGCTTTAAAATCTTCCAACATTGAACAACATAAATCATGAAAGTCTTATTTAATGTACTTGTAAACATGGTGACTTAAAATATGAATACTCATGGGCATGAAACACTTACCTGTCTCATAGAGGATGAAATCTTCATCTTGAATTCCTCTAGTCGGGTCTAAATCCTTTTAAAGACACTTCTTGTAAATCTCAACTATCTATTTACTTGCACCTTCATCTTTAAATCACATCCTACACAATCTTATGGCATGCACGTATGCATACCCAATACATCATATAGGATCAACAAAACATCTAAATCATGAGTGTTCATTTCATCATACCTATTAAGATTGTGGTGTAACACTTGCTTGAAGTTCAATGATGAGGTCCACACCTATACCATTATTTTAACAAAGTACTATCATATATGCACTTAATCCACCTATCTAGCTTCTCTCAAATAAAATTACCTTATCCATGTATTTTCAAAGCTAGAATCTCCTTCAAGATGTTTTTTGTATCTCAAGGTTTCCACTGAGCCCTTATACACCATATTCTGACAACCGAATCAATATCTATGAATCCCTAAAGTTCATAATAGATTAAAATCTAATCATTTATATTACCTTGTATTCCTCTACATTCTAGCTAATTGGGCCTCAGTCGGTGGCCCAACAAGGAGGGACCTGACCCTGTCCCTCTCCTTTGCTCGCGGGGCACGATCAGGGATTGCATTCCCCTATTCTTCCGTAAAAATAGAGTGCAGTGCCGCCTCCTCTCCAACGTCAAGTCCGGCCGTCTAAGACCGAACCAGCGACCACGGTTGAGCAAGTTGCCACTGAGCCTCTCCCTAGAGCTGAGGCGCATAGAGAATTGGTCCCCAATCTCGACTCAATTAGGTTCTGACTGGGGATCTTACCTCCCCTGCCTCCTGCATCGAGAATAGGGCATCTGCCCAAGTCATTTGGTGATCTACTGATGCCTCGACGTTGTAGCTTGCTCAGAGGATGGCTCCTCACCTCGACACATCCTCATCCTCACCGATCTTAGTTGCTGGGCTTGTGCCAAGAAGCACCCTAGGGGTTTTGGCCTCCCCCGGAAGCCACTGCATCCAAATTCTGAGTGCCACCATCCACCTCATCTTATTTGTGTACATCCATTTCTCCCTCAACTCGCGTCAAAAACCCTAGTATAGGGTCTGGCCGCCACCAAGAATCAAGTATCGAGGGGTTTTATACTCCCCCTCTATTCATATTCTGGGCGAGAACCTAGTCCTGGAAGCCCCCGTTCAGACTCTGTAAAAAAGAGGGGCGTTCTCCAGTTCGGGGCTGGAGTCGCCCTCTTTTTTATTTTATTCTTTTGCATAAAAGTCCATTATGTAGAAATAATTATACATGCCATAAAATGACCCCGTTTGACCTCAAATTTTAGGATAAAAAAAGTATTGTCATTTTCTTTTGATGTCCATATATTAAGTCAAAATTAGTCTAATACATGCTCCAAGTTTATCTTTTGGGTAAATATAAAGTAATTACAAATTCAATCACCAAGGCCCCTAAGTAAGTCAAAATCATATGAAATTTCTCCCACCATCTTATATTCTAATTATTATTCTACTAAAAACATTTCGATAAATTATTATGAGCATGAGGAACTCCATTGTCAGTTTTATATATAATGGACCTATATGTAAACCTTAATTGATCCAAATCAACTTGAATTTGTTTCTAGGGACAATGGCCCATTTCTTGGTCTTACAAAGAGTCCATAAGCTTAATCATATATTGGTTATGATCAAACTAGTAAATGAAGTCATCATATTATATATTCTTCACATTATTTTTCACATGAATTATTCATCTATATTCATCTACACCCAACTAGAATCACACACAAGTAAGCCATTATGTGTGTATTGGTTGACCAGATGACTTGCATTACATGTTTTATGAACTTAAGTACATACCTAGCCATGTTAGTTTCATTAGGTCCCTTGGCATACACTTACTATAAAACCCCACATTAAAGGCTTACATTAGTTATGAAATTGAGGATGTTACACATGCCAAGTGCTTGGGACTACCTACAACAATGGGGAGATCAAAAAAATTGGTGTTCGCTACACTCAAGGATAGAGTGTGGAAAAAACTTCAAGGGTGGAAGGAAAAGCCACTATCCAAGCCCCAGAAGGAGGTACTTATCAAGGCGGTGATCCAAGTGATTCCCACATATTACATGAGTGTCTTCAAACTACCCGATGGGTTCATTGATGAACTACAAAGCATGATTGCACATTTCTAGTGGGGCTCGAAGGAGGGGGAGAGAAAAATTCACTAGCTAAGTTGCGATAAAATGTGCAAGAAAAAAGACAATGGCGGCATGGGCTTCAAGGACCTCAAAACTTTCAACTGGGAACTTATAACTAAGCAAGGTTGGAGACTAATGACAAACACCAACTCACTGGAGAGCAAGGTATTGGCAGCCAAATATTATGAGGAAGGCAATCCTCTCAGGGCATCTGTTGGATTTGGCCCCAGTTTCAAGTGGAGGAGCATTTGGGGAGGCATTTAGAAAGTAAAAGGCAGCTTCTTTTGGAGGGTTGGTAACAGGTGCAATATTAATATCCTTGAAGACAAGTGGGTCCCACGCCTCAGTGATACGCTGTCGAGCTACGTTGAAGAAGAAGAATTAAAAGGTAAAATAGTGAGCGAGTTGATTGATCACAACAACTGACAATGGGATCAGACATGTTTCCTCCACGGGTTTCTAGAACATATAAGGGATCATATCTATGCTATCCCATTGGGGAACACCAACGAAGAAGACCAGATCACCTGGGTGCCTGATGAGAAAGGAAGGTATTTAGTATGGTTAGCATACAGTTTCCTAACTATAGACTTGGGGGACAGAACATGTAAAGAAGGAATGAACTGGATAAAGCTTTGGAAGCACAAATGGCCGCCAAAACTTACCCACTTTCTGTATAGAGTATGAAAATATATCTTTCCAACCAAGAACAAGCTCCAGAGAAGAGGAGTCCTTGAGTCTGATACATGTCATCGGTGTGGGGTTTCTTTGGAGAACCTTGAGCATGCGTTGCTCTACTGTAAGAAGGCATAAAAGGTTTAGGCGATGAGTAATGTGGACGTGGCTAGCTGGTGTGATGATACACCAACAAGAGCGGATGTATGTCAAAAGTTACTTGAGCGGGGAAGGGAGGTGGAGGCGGATGAAGCATCTATGATGCTATGGATGACATGGGCGGTCAGGAACAAATAGACTTTTGAGGAAAATGTCTCCATACCAGGATGGTGATGAGTTTTTAGAAGCTTGTTGCAGACTACAGTAGGTACCAGACTGGCTACACAACTCCGCCACCTGTGGAGGTGTGTAGGATAGGGATATACTGGTGGACAATGGCACCCAACATTACCAACATGAATGAGGATGAAGTGTGGAAAGAGGGAAAAATCAATGGCATCGACGGGGCAATTCGAGATCATAGAGGAAAGGTGCGAGAAATTTTTCAGCGGAGAACTGTAAGTCATTATGCTTGCTTTGTAGAGGGGGCGGCACGGAGCCAAGGCATGAAGACCTGCCTGATGCTGGGGTATGAAGTTGTATGCTTCGAGTCAGATAGTGAGACCCTATTCCATGAGATCAGATCATCGAGGAACAACCAGGGCCAACTCGAAGCTACAACCAAGGAAATCCTTCGACTTATGGAGTTTTTTTCTAGTAGTTGATGTTTGATGGATACCACAGACATGCAACAAACTAGCTCACCATCTTGCATCTACCGCTAATAACCTTCACGATCCCCTCATTTCACAGGTCTATTTCAATAGGGACCTTATTGTAATAGCACAATCCGATTTGGAGTAATGCATGCGACCCCTATTAACTTCAAAAAAAGGGGAAATCCATTAAATTAACTTATCAATTAGTTTGGAATTAGGTGATAAAACTGATACTGTTAGATATATCTCATTTTTCCAATTCCAAAACATATTTATTCATAATTTTTGGACCAAAAATAATAGTTATGATTTTTGTAAGTTCGACCAATCACAAAAGTCTAAAAAGCCAAATAAGCAAAGAAAGTCACTAGAGAGGGAGAGAGAGTGCTGAGCTGACCCAATCACCACTAGCCAAATCATCTGGTCCCACTGACATCTCAACAACTTAGTAAGCGCAATAACAAAGAACAAGATACAGGCCAAATGACCATTATACCCCTTAGACTGAAAATCGAACAATCATAGATGATGGGGTAAAGTTGGAAGATCACCTTGGACCCTATTCTTCACTGAACATTGTTTGAGAAAATGAACTGGGGACTCAATCCCTCTATCAAACCCTGATCTCCTTAAGGTAACCTTAGTAGATGATGGTACCTCTGAGTTCTAGAGAAAAACCCGAACACAATGAGCTATTACTCGTGTTCAATAGGTAAAAGAAGGGGGAAAACACCCTCATAGGTCACCCCAAAAACTGCAAAAAAGAGCAATAAATGATACTAGAAGATGAAAGAAAAATGGAAGCAAAGATAGCTTTGCGAGTCCACACCAAACACAGGGGTGTCCTTCCCGCACTGCAGTGACACCCGGTGCCCACTGTCAATGAAGTTCTGATGACCCACAGACCATAGACCAGGGTAGAGTAACATCATGCAACCCACGCCAAACCAACTCATTGTGTGGTTAAGGAGTGATTCAACAAGTATTTTGGAAAAAGCAATTGGAGTTCTATGGTGTATAGTGAACATGTCGACTCAAAGAATAGGTGAAGGTAAACTTGGATGGATAGAAGAACTGGTTATGGGTTGGGTTCAATTGAGGGACAAAAGATGTTGCTTAGGGTCCTTTATTGCATCAATACTCAACAATATATATGGTGGAGAGGTCTGGGTTGCTCTAGATTCAGAGGGGAAACTAAGAGGAAAATAAAATAAGAGAATTGGGGTTTCTAGTTTGGAGAAGAGTTAGATGGGGAAAGTTGGGATTAAAACAATTGGAATCAAATGACAAATCTAATGGTGAAGGAATTTTGAAAATGATCAAGAGTCGAGGGAGAAACAAGCGAGAGAGAAACCAAAGTACTGTAGAGAAAAGGGGGAGGTCCAACTGGAGGCAGGAGATGATCACCACTCCTTCAGATCCTCCTCCCAGGGGTCTTGGGGAAAGCACATATAAGTAAAATCCAAGAACCGAATAATCATAGCGTGACTACATGACAAACTAATAAATTTAAATCTGATTTTTAATAAAGTGTGGATAGAAAATTTCCTTTTCTCTCTCTCCTCAACTGAGGGCCCAAACATAATCCAATTAATATGAAATTTTGTACCTAGGATAACTAAGGCATGTACAATTCAATTTTGGCATGAATTTTCACATTTGAAAACTTTTGATATCTTATTTAATTCTTTTAAACCAAATCATATTTTCTCCTTCCTAATGTATTTAAGCCATCTAGATTTACTCAATTAATGTGAAACTTCACCCTCAAGCAAACTCTAACATATGGAATATAATTTCCCCATTAATTTCATCTCTTGAGATTATATATCACATTATTTAATGTTTAGGGTGTTTACATACTTTCTGAATCCTAAACTACACTTAAACATTTAAGGTTGTCCAAAGTAAATAAAAATTAACACATAAGCTAATTTGACATATAGATTATGAATTTGAGATTTGTTTCCAATTTTCAAGTCATTTAATGATTCATTTGATATTTTGGAGACAAACTCATATTTAATTTACTAAAAGAAATTAAGATAATTATTATTGTGCAAATAAGTTGAAACTTAACTCCCAAGCTACTTGGAACACAAGGAACATGGTTTTAAACTTAGATTTGGGCTTTGTAGTTCCCTTTTATGAATTTTATCACCATTATGGTTTAAGCCATATATTTCATTATGTCCCCTTTTTCATTGATAATCTTAGATTAAAGTCATATTATCTTAGCATCACTCCTTAAGCAATATTATCACATGTGACATACTTTATGTTTTCCTTATTCATATTATGATTAATATGAGGGTATTATGTCATATTTGTTTGTAAGATTTTTCATGTCTTGGTTAGGTCTTCAATGTTATCCTTATTTGGCAAAGTCTAAAGAATCAAACTTTCTATCCTCCAATGCATAAGATCATGGTCAACAAGCTAGGTTTCAGTATGTTACAACACCCCATCCCTTAAAAGGATTTCGTCGTCAAAATCTAATCATCCATACATCAATCAACCAACTAATCTCCACCCCTTTAAATGTTTTACCTAGCAAGCTAAGACATACTACATCAAGGTATTACAGTCATTTTTACATGTTTTAGTTGTGAGTATTTTTAGGGGTTTTATGTTGTTCATTGGTCAAACATCTAACTAACATGTCATACCAACCTAGGGTTGTGCTTTATGTCCTTGTGTCTCTAACCTAACAACCCTAAGGTTCACATTATCAACCAAAAAGTCATAGGGAACAAAGGTGTAGGCCCACTACTGGTGCATTTTTTCTAATGGTGTTAAACACTACTCAATTGGAATTTGAATAGATGCAACTCCGTGAGAAAACAACACATGGGATCTTTCAAATTTATAGTGGACCTAGTCTGACAAACCTACTTAAACTAATCACACGTACATGCAAGCGCATAGGGTTGTGTTGTAGTATAGGCAAGAGGTAAGAAAAGGGTCGATCCTTAGGGAGAGAGGGGGCACTAGAGCTAGGTTAGCATGAGCTACGTTCCTAAAACAAAGTGTAGGGTTTTTAGGGTTTAAAGGTTGGTTTTAGTTGATTACACTAAGATTGCAAGCAATTAACAACAAGAAGAAAACTAGATTACCAAAAACCCTAAATTACCCTAAACAAGCTAAGACTAAGAAGCGAGGCAAAATGATTAACTGAGCAAGAGCAAGGAGGAATTACAACTGAGCTACACTAGACTTAGCAATTCAAATTAAAAACTAAGAGACAACTTAAGCACTAGAGCAAGCAAGAACCTAGGTTATCACTAGCTAACAAGATTAACACTAGCAAGCTCCAAAGAGCACTAACTACTTAAGCAAGACCTAGCTATCAAGAACTACTCAATTAACTAAGGAGCAACAAAGGTAATTAACTAAACTAACATTAACAAGCTAAGAGGACAAGGTGGATTTCAAGCAAGGATATTGATAGGTGGGTCGTTTGGGAAATGATACTTTGATATTAGTTGGGGGTGGTTACATAGTATGCAAGTCTTATATCTTCAAACTAGATTGCCAAACCAAACAACAAGGCAAGTGCTATTTGAATCTACCCTATGCTACTAGTTGGGGAACTAGGGCCAGGTGTAATTAGTTTCTAGGGTAAGTGGTACTAGGGCAATTGAGAACCAAGGGTAGGAATGGGGGTAGAGATGAGGGTGTTTCATATGACGTTACACTCCATCTAGCCTTTAGAAAACTCTAGGTAATTGCAATAATCACTCTTACACTAGCTACTTAGATCTCACACCTACTTATAGGAGAAGGGAGTTGTATGTGGGAGCAAAGGGTGCTAAACAGGGATCCACTAATTGGACCTAGGAGCAATTCCTAAGATAGCCACATACATTCCATTTCCCCATAGAAGCTAGGTGTCTTCAAGCATCATACAATAAGAAATCCATGTTTAAAATCACAAACCACAAATAAGATAATGGGAAATGAGATATAGGTAAGAGACAATCATCATAGAATCAAAATATGTTCATTACAAGTTATTTTCCCCCAACATGGTATCAAAATTACATTTTAACCCCAAACAACCCACCACTAGGGGCTTAGCTACACATGACTAGAAAAAAGAGGAAAGAAAAGAGAAGAAAGAGGTAGAAATCCATAGAACTCGTGGTAGATCTTACTCCTTCACCTTCTAGAAGATGTAGGATGTGACTCCTCCTCCAAGGTAGGTGATAGCATGGAAATATGGGGGATTATGGTGGGAAACCTATAAAACTAGGTTTGTAGGGTGGAAATGGAGTGGAAGGGGAAGGTAGGTGAGTGGATTGAATGCAAGAAAGTGGATAATGAAGCTCTAGGGTAGCTGTAGGGAAGCTAAAGGGAGGCTAACCTCATGCCCCAACCACCACCCATGTATATATAGGTGGTGGGGAGGCACTAGGTCAAGTGGGGGGTATAATAGGAAATGCAGTGCAAATCTACTGCTAGGGTTGTATGTAGCACGACTGTGTTGGACGAAATGGCTGTGATGGGTAGGGGTCAACATGCCCGTGGTGGAATGGAATGAGTGAGGTGGAAATTGGAAAAAGTTATAGTAAAATTCTGGGCTCTTGGAAGGCTGGTAGCATGGCCGTGCTGGACAACATGACCATGCTAGGAGCTAGGTAGCACGGTCGTGCTAGGTGGCACGACCATGGTGGGTGATATGTAGCATGGCCGTGCTGGGTAAAATGACTGTTGTGGGCATGTGGCAACAAGGCCGTGTTGGGCAACACAACCATGGTGAAGGGGTGGCAACACTAGTACATAAATGATGTATAACGTCACATTTGCTGGCATCGATTAGAAATAAAACACCGACACTAATAAACTATGATGTCAGTTTAACCCGACAACCGACACCTATATGTGAAGGCTGACAACTTTACGAAAGACACATGTATCACTTTTTCTTTAACGTCAACTCATCAAAATAAAAACTGACATCCAAAATCACCCGCAAAATATAATTTTCCAGGGGAAAAAATTTGCCTCCAAAATTTTCAATTCGATGTCGGTTGTATAAACACCAACGACTCATGTTCCACGTGAAGCCCCAAGAAATTTCCCTCCATATGTCGTCGGTTGTTTAGAACATAACTGATGCCTAAATATCCCTCATGAGGCAAAAATTCATACCTTATTTGGCGTCGGTTGTGGAACGGGAACCAACAAGGATGTTTGTTTGTGCGTTGTCCCCATGAAAAAATCCCCCCCCCCCCAATTTGCCTAATCAACGTCGGTGTTAGGGTTGAAACTGACAACTATGGTTGTAACTCAACAACAAATTTTGTTTGTCGGCGTATGTGGATAGACATCGATTATTATTTGTTGAAACTGATGATGAACACCCCATCCCGGTATTTGTTTGAAGTTGTAGATGGTGTTAAGCGTCGGTTGTACACAACAACCGACGTTGATAATTAACTAAATAGCACCTACGCGAGCCAGCCTCTTCCCCTTCTCTGTTTCATTCCTGATTCTCTGTTGCTGCTCAAGCTAGGTCTTGCGATTCCGTGTTACCACTCGCCGCCGCCGCTACTGCTGCTGTGGAGAGGAGCTCACCACTACCGCTGTGGAGAGGAACTGCCACTGAGGAGCTCACCGCTGCCGCTCCAGTTCACTCGCCGCTGCCGCTCCAGTTCAGTTGCTGCCGCTCATTTGCTCAATCATCTCCACCAATGACCACAATCACAACCTCCCATCCTGCCACCACTCACCACCTGCTTCACCGCAACTTCAGTCATCTCCGCCTCCACCTTCGGCCACAGCTGCGACCACTTCCATAGCCACAACTACAACCACCTCCACCTCCGGCCGCTGCCACCATAACCTGCTCCACCAGTGCGGTGAGTTTTCTGTAAGATTATTATTGATTAATTAGTGTTGATTAATATTGATTAATAAGGGTTAAACAAGAAATGAATGAACTTAGTTCAATATATAATTGTTCTCCAAAACTGTGTAGTTGATTAATAATGATTAACTAGGGTTAATAATGAATGAATGAATTTAATAAATTATTATTGCTTTCTTTCTCTCTTGTTAGTGATTGATTTAACTTATTTCAATATATAATTGTTCTTCAAAATTGTGTAGTTGATTATGATTGATTTGGGTTAATGATGAATGAATGAACTTATCTAAATGGAATAATGAATTGAATTAAATTATGTTACACAAAACCTAGGATATGAACGATGATACTATGATTGTAGGTATATGAATGACAACATATATACATGCATTTTGTTAGACTAGAAACACATTCGAGATTTACTCATTACTGTTCTTGAACACTTAATGTCATTTAGGATGTAAGTGTATAATGTGTATTCAGTTTTCATGATGTTTTGTCAGCACTTCCCCGTTTGTTCTCTAAGTACATATGTCGGTGGGCATTTGCCCATGTACATCGGTGTACTTGGAGAACTGCTGGGAAATGCTGCCAAAATTTCTTGAAAATTGAATACACATTATACACTTACTAGTGAGATTAGGTTATCAAGAATGGGATAGTTGGTACACATTTATCATATATAACACCATCAACCCCAATCTTTTAACCCCTAATCTTTTAACCTTAAACCCTAATATATACTTGTTTTCTCTTTGATCATAGAATGGATAGATCATGGATGTCCATTCTAAATCACTACACCCCAGAGTTTATTTTTGGTCTTGATCAGTTTATTAGATTTGCCGAGGAACATAGGAAACAACCTGGAGATAGGTTCTACTGTCCATGTAGGCATTGCGGTAACAACTTGAAAGTCAGCACTGGTGATGAAATTAAAAGTCATGTCATGTACAATGGGATTGTACAAGGCTATACATAATGGCACTGGCATGGAGAGATTTCAAACCTAAAATTAGTGGATGTTGATTGCAGTGCTTGTGTGGAAGAAGATATTGCCTCCAATGACGTAGATGTGAACGAACCAGTTCCAATAGACATCGTTGATGCGATGTTGAATAGTTGTGAGGTAGAGTACACCGATCCACCTCCCATGTTTAGAAACATTGTGCATGATGTTGAGATACCATTATACACATGTTGTACTAAGTTTACAAAGCTTAGCGCTGTGTTGAGATTGTATAAGATGAAAGCTAACAATAGATGGAGCGACAAAAGCTTCACGTCATTGTTGTCTTTGTTGAAAGAAATTCTTCCTGAAGGAAATGAGATGCCAATCTCAACATACCAGTTAAAAAAATTGTTGTGCCCAATTGGAATGGAGGCCAAGAAGATACACACATGCCCAAATGATTGTGTATTATTTCAAAAGGACTATGTGGATTTGAAAGATTGTCCAAAATGTGGTGGGTCAAGGTATAAAATGACAACTTCGGGGAATCCAAAACTGGTTCTCCTGCCAAGGTGATGTGGTATCTACCTATAATATCACAATTTCAACGCTTGTTTGCCAATCTGATAGATGCAAAGAATTTGAGGTGGCATGCAATTGTTAAGCAAAATAATGATGGGATCCTACGACATGCGTCTGATTCCCCGCAGTGGAAGAAGATTGATTTATTGTACCCTAAATTTGGTGAAGAAGTTAGGAATCTAAGACTTGGGCTTTATAAAGATGGGATATATCGTACGGGACATTGAGCAGCCAACATATCACTTGGTCATTTATGCTTGTTATATACAATCTTCCTCACTGGTTGTGTATGAAAAATAAGTACATTATGCTGTCGTTGTTGATATTGGGACCTAAACAACTTGGAAATGATATCGATGTTTATCTTGAACCTCTGATTGATGACTTAAAGAAACTCTAGGGTGAAGGTGTGATGACCTATGATGCTTCACGAAGAGAGACATTTTGTTTGCACGCTATGATGTTTTGCACTGTTAATGACTTTCCAGCATATGAGAATTTATCTGGATATAGTGTCAAAGGATCTGAAGCATGTCCTATATGTGGAGATAACACTGATTCAATATGGCTAATACATGGCAGCAAGACTGTATATCTTGGTCATCGAAGGTTTCTTACAAAATCCCATCCGTACCGTAGGTTACGCAAAGCGTTCAATGGACATAATGAGGAACATAGTGAACCTAAACCTATACCAGGGGAGGTTGTTTATGCAAGAGTAAAAGACTTTGTCAATGAATTTGGTAAGAGATCACAATGTACCATGGCCACACGGAGTGATAAATCTTTATTTAAAAAGAAGTCAATATTTTGGGATCTTCCTTATTGGAGTTCTTTGGCAGTCAGACATTGTATCGATGTCATGCACGTTGAGAAAAATGTTTGTGATAGTGTCATTGGTACTATGTTGAATATACCAGGTAAGACTAAAGATGGGATAAAATCCAGAATGGACTTACGTGAAATTGGAATAAGGACAAAATTAACAAAAGTAGTTAGTAGTGATCGGAGAACATACTTACCTCCTGCTTGTTACACATTGTCTAGAAAGGAGAAGAAAGCTTGGTAAGGTGCCACATGGTTACTCATCCAACATCCGTAGATTGGTATCAATGAAAGATATGCAGTTTATAGGTCTTAAATCTCATGATTGTCACACTCTAATGCAACAAATATTGCCTGTGGCAATTCGATCTATATTGCCGAAGCATGTAAGGTTTGTAATCACCAGACTTCATTTCTTTTTCAACAGTCTGTGCAACAAAGTTATTGACCCTGATACTCTCGATAAGTTGCAAAGAGAAGTGGTTGTTACCCTATGCTAGCTTGAGATGTATTTTCCTCCTTCATTCTTTGATATCATGGTACATCTTGTTGTCCACTTGACTAGGGAAGTGAAAATGTTGGGACCAATTTTCTTGCATTGGATGTATCCCTTTGAACGATACATGAGCGTTTTTAAAGGTGATGTTCGAAATCGTTATCGATGTGAAGGGAATATTATTGAGGGTTATGTGGGGAGAGAGGTTATGGATTTTTGCAACGACTTTATGAGTGGTAATGATGCTCCTATTAATGACAAGAATATTGAGGAGTATTCTGGCAAAGGAATTTTGGGATCACAGATGAAAGTAATCTGTCGTGAGTAGTTGGAACAAGCTCACTTGTATATTTTACACAACATCGACGAAGTGAGTGTTTATATCGAGGAACATACCAATTTCATCAAGAAACAATATCCTTAAGCCAATTCAATGTGGCTTGCTAGAGAGCATAACAAGACATTTATTAAGTGGTTTGAAGATAAAGTCTTACATCAACTATCTCAAACACCAAATAATCTTGCAGAAACTATCAAATGCCTTGCCTTTAAACCAAAATTGAATGTTATGTCTTATGAAGGGTTTGACATAAATGGATTCTCATATTACACAAAGCGTCAATATGATAAGAGCATCGTCCAAAACAGTGGGGTCACCCTTCAAGCGTCTTCATTGTTTTTTGCAAGTGCAAAGGATAAGAGTCCACATGAAGCTAAAATGTCATATTACAGTGTCATTGAAGACATATGGGAGTTTGACTATGTAGATTTTAGAATTCCGCTCTTTAAATGTAATTGGGTTGATAACAACAAAGGAGTTATAGTGGATGAATTGGGTTTAACATTAGTGAACTTTGAAAAGATTGGCCAAAAGGGTGAACCATTCATATTGGCATCACAGTTGAAATAAGTATTTTATATCGATGATCCTGTAAATGATAAATGTTTGGTTATTCTTCATGGTAAATGTGGCGATTCGACAACAATTCAAACTGTCACCAGTAAATAATTGCGGAATAGCCATAAGTAGCGGATTAACAAAAATCACTAAAAATTAAAACTATTTGCAAAGAGATCCATTTCCAGGAATCTCTTAAGAAGAGAACCAAAGTATTACATACATCATGGTTCACATTGTACATACCATGTACCATATCATCTCGAGGATAACATATAATAGTTGCTTTGCCAAACTATACATAAGCAACATAAAACCTCGAGGCATACAAGCCAAAATCTCAGATCGTTCATAAAACCGTTACATACTGACTCCAAGGACCTGAGAGTATAGAGATGACACATAGGACTTATATCTACAAGACACGACAGAAAACACACTCAACCTGAGATGCTATTGCTGCCCCTAATGCTATTGTCCTCCCTCTGCTGTAAGGTCCCTACCTCCTCATCCACGTCCACCTAAAAATGTTGGTGACCAACGGAGTGAGACCCATGTCCCAGCGAGAGATATAACTCTCCGCCAACAATATTATCATTGTAGATAAATAGTAATAAAATTTAGAAGAGGATTCTTTCATATTAATAAGTAGGATTTAATCACTATTTAAGCAGAATGGAGAAATATCATCTTATGAAACATTGCAACTATATACGATAAAGTAGTAATTCATCTATTCATTTTATAAGGAATATGAAGAATATGTATAACATCTATCCATTTAAGATGCAATAAGAAATGTAACATCAACCAATGATTTTCATATTCCATCCTTAAGCAAATACGCTACATGGCTGATTACATTTTACAATCACACTTATGCCCTGAGGAGATGAGGTATACCACTCATACTCCAACCAACCACTGCAAAGTCAAAATCAGTACCATACAAGGTCAATGGAAGAGCCGACTTCAAAGACCTCTGCCATCTCGGTCAGTGCGAGAGCACAAGTAGGACCATGTCAACTTCTTATATAGCTTTCCAAGGTATACTGGCAACTTCGCTATAGAGCTAAAGCGGTGACTGCACTCTCTTCGACATCGAGAGATTTAATGTTTATCTCACATTGATCCGACATTCATCATCATCAGGAGATTCGTGATACATCCATCCTGACATTTATAATGAAGGATTGAGAGATTAATGTTTATATCACACCAATTACTCCATTAGGGTATAAGGATATTCGCACCCATCTCCCCCACATATTAAAAAATATGCATTCTCCAGGAGATCCCGTGGGAAAACCTGTATCACCATCACCAACTGCTGACGATGATGGATCTATGGTCAGGGCTCTACATGATAAGATTCCACTCGATTAATTAAGTGCATTAATGTATTATTTTAGCATCAATCAAGTTTCCAAACATGAATTATTATGACAAATGCTACAAATAAAGGTGTAATACATCTATCAAGCACTTTTCATATCTTTAGGACACATATAACATTTAGGATCTCAATCCCTTATCTCATTACTGGGAATTCTCATCCCTCAACATTATCATCACCATGATTACTAGATCTGGGTATTCAAACCCTTAGTTCATCACTGAACACTGTTACCACTTTTCATGTAACTATTACCTCTAGGTCCTCAGACCAAGGTATACATGATACTTGTTACACAAGCATCTCACATGGCTCACAAGGCCCATTTAAAATCTTTATCATATAAAACATCATAGCTCATACCTGGCTATGCTCATCATCTCATGATACATGCATGGTTAGTATACATGATAACAACCATATCAAATACATATCAACACCATGCAATATAAGGGTAATACCACTATTCCCTCATTAGGGTTAGGGTTTCCCTTCCTTATCGATTAGGATTTCACATACCATTACCATTACCCTATATTAGGGTTAGGGTTTTCCTTCCTTATCGATTATGGTTTCTAGATCACATGATCAAAGATCAAACCCCAATTCATACCCTACACATATTAGAAGTATTAATGTATGTCCATTACATGTTTATCACAAAAGGATGAGTTTCTCTCTCATCCTCACTAGGATGTTGATTACTCCATACTTTATTAAGTTGGCTCAACCTTTCCTTGAAGGCACATTCACCTACTTAATAATTATTCATTAAACTCCATACCTCTTAATGTATGACTTGATATAAAATACTTAATGTGTTACTCCATCAAGTACATTGCATTAAAGGTGCTTTCACCATATCAGGTATGAGGTGTGTGTACTTGTCACACCATATCAGTTTTAAGGTGTATGTGTGCTTGACACACCATATCGGTTTTAAGGTGTATGTGTGCTTGCCACACCATATCAGCTTTAAGGTGTATGTGTGCTTGCCACACCATATCTGTTTTAAGGTGTGTGTGTGCTTACCACACCATATCGGTTTTAAGGTGTATGTGTGCTTACCACACCATATAGGTTTTAACGTGTATGTGTGCTTGCCACACCATATCGGTTTTAAGGTGTATGTGTGCTTGCCACACCATATCGGTTTTAAGGTGTGTGTGTGCTTACCACACCATATCAGTTTTAAGGTGTATGTGTGCTTGCCACACCATATCGGGCAGACCCTTATGCTCATGCCTCTTCAACCCTTCATGGCTTCGACCTACCCTTCACCATGGGTTAAGTGACATGATAGACAACTGGTTGAACCTTTGTCAACCCATTATACAAATCAATAAGGGTGTGGGGTTACAAGGTATATCAGTTTTCCTATCATATAGAATTACATCACCATATCGGGTTTGAGGTGTGTGCTTAACCCAATATCATTTTTGAGGTATATGCTTGACCTCCTATCGTGCAAGAAGTGTATAATACACCACCATATCGTGCAAGAATGTATACAATCATATCCATATCGTTTTAATGAAGTAGGTGCATCACCATATCGGGTTAGAGGTGCTTGCTTGTGTGCTTGAACTCGATATCACTTTACATTTGATGATGTCATCACCATCAACTTCTAGACCTTTGTTCTTACTGTTTTAAATCATGGTCAACAGTCCCATGAAGCTTTTAGAACTCAAAGGATCATCAATTATTCAAGAGAAATCAAAATTGCAAGTAGATCAACAAGCATGACAAAATTGAAGGTGCATACTAATATAATTGGGTTCAAGTTATATAACCCGCCTCAAAAACAACTTTAAAGCTCCAAGATCCAAAGCTCCACGTTCCTAAGGTTGAATATGAACTTCAAACTCCTCTATATGCAAAGAATCACCATGGATAAGCAAATGGTGAAGAAGAAAAGAAAGGAAGATCATAACCCTAAAATCGTGCTTCATTCCAAGGTTGAAGATGATCATGGTCTCACCTTAGGGTTAAGTATGAGCTTCTTCTTGCTCCTTAGCACCTTTTCAGGATACCCTACTACTCTTGAATGATATGACACCACCCATGCATGATAGGCCACCACCCTTGGCCGATATCCCCCTCACTTGTGATTAAAACACTTTACTATGGCCGATATCACCTTACTTGGCCGATATGAACTTGCTATGGATGATACCCAAGGCCCTATGCACGATACCACTTCACTCCTACACGATGAAAGGACCCTATGCACGATACTTAGGGCAGGAGGGTGGTAAGATTCGAAAAATTTCACTAAGGGGTGAAAGAAGGGGTATATATACTTGTTGTTCATGAAGAAGTGTGAAAATGAGGTGTCATCAATTTTAGCTACTAGGTGCCACATGTCCATGCATGGTTGACACATGTACATGCATGCATTAACATTTATCTTGACATGCAAAACTATTGAGGATAATCTAGGGATGAATTTTTGTCCATTACTTATCCCTTTGAATAAAATATATCAACTAAATCACCACTTTATTCACAACCCGATACAACTTTTCTAAGGAAGTTGTAACCTAATACACCTCACCTATTTGAGGTGCTTTGCACATCATGGGCTTTTTTGAGAGTCCAAAAAATGATATGGGATTCCTCCTATGGCTCCTTGGTCAATAGGCACTCATATATAAGCTTTTCAACTTGATACAACTCAAGTTAGGGTTTCATATTCAATCCCTTTCTTGGTCATTTCATCACCAAGAGTACCATCACTCATAATTGATTAAAACATGGTGTCTCATTATTTCTCTCTCCTCTATATGATACTAGGAGGGAGTAGGGACACTCTAGAGGTGGTAATTTGCATATCAACCCTACATTTTGGGTAAATTGCACTTTATGATCAAACTATCATATAATGCTCAAACAGTTTGCAATTAAGCTCAAACTTGAAAATTAAACTCTACAAGAGTCTTATTTACTTTTCAAAAGATTAAAACAAGTTTATGTACAACTTACTTAAGAAAAACTTCTACAGTTAAGTCATAACCCAGGTCAGGGATGTTACAATTTATCAACCCCTAACAGGGATTTCATCCCCAAAATCTCAAGAGAAAAGAGAAGGGTACTTCCTCCTCATCTCTTCCTATAGCTCCCATGTGGATTCTTCAATGCCACGGTGATGCCATAGAACTTTCACAAGAACTATGTCTTTCTTTTTCAACTTCTTGATTCTCCTGTCAAGAATCATCATTGGACCCTCCACATAGGATATATCCTCATTTAATTCTACCTCTACAGGTTGCAACAACAACTCTATATCAGGATGACACTTTCTCAACATAGATACATGGAACAGTGGATGTAGTCTATGTAGCTCAGGTGGCAACTCCAACCTATAAGCTACCTTTCCCATTCGTGTTGTCACTGGATAAGGTCCCATAAATCTAGGAGCTAACTTACCCTTTTTCCCAAATTTGAGAACACCTTTGCAAGGAGAGACTTTGAGATACACCCTATCTCCGACTTGGAATTCTAAAGGTCTACGATGCTTATCAGCATAGGATTTCTATCTATCTTGTGTGGCTTTCAACTATTGTTGTATTACTTTAATCTTCTTAGTTGTCTGTTGCACTAACTCAGGACCCAGAAGTTGGTATTCTCCTATTTTATACCAACATAACGGAGATCTACACCATCTACCATATAAGGCTTCATATGGTGCCATATCAATACTAGTCTGGTAATTGTTGTTGTAGGCAAACTCTATTAAGCTCAAGTGTATGTCCCAACTTCCTACAAATTGAAGAACACATGCTCTAAGCAAGTCTTCCAAAGTTTTTATAGTTCTTTCAGATTGCCCATCTGTCTGAGGGTGGACAGCTGTGCTAAACTTCAACTGAGTACCCAAGGCTTTATGTAGTCGTTCCAAAAAATGACTTGTAAACTGGGGACCTCTATCAGATACAATTGTAGCTGGAACCCCGTGTAATCACACTATCTCATCTATATAGATCTGTGTAAGTTTCTCAGCAGTATAGGTTGTTTTGATAGGAAGAAAATGTGCTGACTTCGTCAACCTATCAACTATCACCCAAATGGAATCATGACCTTTGGCTGTTCTGGGTAAACCAACCACAAAGTCCATGGTCACGTGATTCCATTTCCACTATGGTATAGGTAAAGGTTGGAACGTTCCTGTGGGCTTCTGATGTTCAGCTTTAACCTGCTGACATACTAGACACCACATAACAAACTCAACTACATCTTTCTTCAAACTAGGCTGCCAATACATATCTTTTAAGTTATGATACATTTTGGTACTCCCTGGATGCATCACATACATGGATGAATGAGCTTCCTCCATGACTAGCTTTATTAAGTCATTGGCATCAGGTACTACCATCCTACCATGGTAACAGACTACCTCATCCTCTGACTCATGAAAACCGTCCCGTTTCTCACTACCATACTCTGACCTGATCTACTGAATCACAGTATCAACCCATTGTACCTCTTTGATCTGTTGTTTCAGAGTAGGTTTCACTTGCATCTCAGCTAACAATCCAACTAACAAAGATACTTTAACCTGTACATTGTTTTGCCTCAAAGAGACAAGCATGTCTCATTTAAAGAACACTAAAGAGTTCAACTGTGCTTTATCTATGGGTGGCGATGATGATTTTCTACTTAGTGCATCTGCCACTACATTAGCCTTTCCTGGATGATAATCAATTATACAATCATAGTCCTTGATTAACTCCATCCAGCGGCATTGTCTCATGTTTAACTCATGTTGTGAGAAGATATACTTTAAATTCTTATGGTCTGTGAAAATCTGTAATGTTTCTCCATAGAGATAATGTCTCTAGATCTTCAATGCATGAACCACTACAGCTAACTCTAGATCATGTATTGGATAATTTGCCTCATGTTTCTTAAGTTATCAGGAAGCAAAAGAAACTACATGATCACTCTGCATCAGCACACATCCTAGACCATTCTTAAAGGCATCACAAAAAACAATGTATCCCTTTCCTTGCTCAGGTAAAGCTAACACAGGTGCACTGATCAACTTTTCTTTCAACAACTGGAAAGAATGCTAACACTTGTCATTTCAGACAAAAGGAACTTCCTTCCTGGTCAACTTGGTTAGGGGTAAGGCTATAGAACTGAAGTCTTTAATAAACCTCATGTAGTAACCTACCAGGCCTAAGAAACTATGCATCTCGGTCGGTGTCTTGAGCTGTTCCCACTCTAACACAGATTCCACTTTCTGTGGATCAACACGAATACCTGAAGCAGATATAACGTGTCCAAGAAAAGACACTTCTGACAACCAAAACTTGCACTTTCTAAACTTGGCATATAGCTTGTGCTATCTCAACAAAGTTAAGGCTTTACGAAGATGTTGTTCATGTTGTTGAACATCTCTACTGTATATCAGGATGTCGTCTATGAAGACTGCTACAAACTGATCAAGGAATGGCCGGAAGACTCTATTCATCAACTCCATGAATGCAACTGGTGCATTAGTTAGTCCAAATGACATAACTACAAACTCATAATGACCATACCTTGTCCTAAAGGCTGATTTAGGTATGTCACTCTCCTTGATATGTAACTGATGATATCCTGACCTTAGATCTATCTTAGAGAATACGGTTGCACCACACAACTGGTTAAACAAATCATCTATCCTTGGCAGAGGATATTTGTTCTTAATAGTCACCTTGTTAAGCTATCTATAGTCTATGCATAATCTCATAGACCCATCCTTCTTTTTAATAAAAGAACTAGAGAAACCCATGGGGAAGTACTCAGTTGAATAAAACCTTTCTCAAGCAACTCCTGTAACTGTTTCTTAAGTTCTGCCATCTCAGATGGCGCCATCCTATAGGGTGTTTGAGCTATAGGTTGCGTACCTGGAATTAGAATAATATCAAAATCAATCTCTCGAGGTGGAGGAATGTCTGGAAGCTCATTAGGAAACACATCTTCGAATTCCCTGACAACATGAACTTCAGAAAGACTAGGACTCTCTGCTCTAGTATCTACCACATGTGCCAAGAATGCGAAGCATCCTTGTCTCATCAACTTTTCTACTACCATAGTTGACACTAGACAGATTGGAAGAATCTTTCTATCCCCCTAAAAGACCCATGTCTCACCATTATCTATAAACATAGCTTGCTTGGAACCACAATCCAAGACAACCTTATACTTTTCTAGGGTGTCCATCCTAAGAATTATGTCAATCCCGTGCATCACAAGTGGTATAAGATCTACCAGAATGCTATGTCTGAAAAGGAAAGAACAAATGGAGAACATACCTCTCGTAACACCGCAAATCCAACTAACGAAGTTTCTAATAGTAGATTATCTACTCTACGGATGACAATCATATTGCAGTCATGAATCACTTCTTGAGTGATAAAGGAACGTGTAGCACCCAGATCAATCAAAACAGATATGAAGCAGGATGAAGACATATCATAATGAAATAATTCCATATGACCTGTCATGACTTGTGGGTTAACCACTGCCTCCGGCTGATTCATATCATAGAATCTCGCCATTGGTGGTTGCCGATCACACATCCTATTGTTGGGTGCAGATGAACCAGCTTGGGACGCCTGTCCACGTCCTCGTGTGCCACTGCTAAACTGTTGCCTCTGAGAGCCTTGTTGACTCTGCCTCAGTGGTTGGGTTACATTCCTGTCTCCAAATGGACAATCCCTCATCAGATGTCCTGGCTTCCCACACTTATAACAACTTAGATTTTCCCATTTCAGCCTAGATGGTCCTATTACTGACATTGATGCTGAGCTTTGGGCTCTACTTGGCAGTAGACTATGGCCTCTACCCTTACTGGATGTCCATTGCGTCTGAGCACTGAACCTCTGTGGTGCTATTGGTGTAGAAAACTTTGGTTTCTTAAAACTTTCAAACCTCTATCCTTGGAATTGTGTATGCACTTTCCTATCGTTGGCTTCACGTTTCTCAGTCACAGACCTTTCTATCCACCTAACTGACTCCACAAAGGTGGCAAACCTCTCTCTATTCTCTAGAGAAGATGTAGGTGTGGTTAGATCAACATTCATACCCTTCTTAAAATGCCGAATCCTCTCCTCATCTGTAGTAGACATGTATGGACAAAATTGTAGAAGCTCCATAAACTTAGCTTCATACTCACTAATGTTCATTGGTCCCTGCCTAATCCGATCAAACTGCGAGATTTTCTCATCCAAATAAGTCTTGGGAAAGTATCTACTGACAAACTCACGTCAGAACTCTCTCCATTCGACCTCAACACCTGGTCATTTCTCCTCCTCAATGGCCCACCAGTGGCCAACACTTCCTTTTAATAGGTACACAACATGCTTAACTTTCTCAGTTTCGGGAATGCTGAGGATTCTAAAGGCTTTCTCCAACTCAGTGAGCCATGAATCTGCGTCTGCTGGGTCAGCTGTATCGACATATTCGGTGGCTCCTACCCGACATAACCACTCAAAGGTCTTACCGGATCCATGCCCCTCATTGGGAGCTGGTACCCTAGGTGCTAGTGCTGGCATTCGATCTTCCATATGCATCATTGTATTCATGAACTGTCCAAACAAAGCATGAAAATCTGGGTTTTCTATCGAAGCTTGGTCAAGATGGGGGTTCTCAGGTACTAGTTCCTCTCTAGCCTGATCCCTTGCACCTCCTCCTAGTGCAGCAACACTACTTTCAGTAGCATGTTCTTCGTGTGATCCAACCATCTTTAGCTTTACTTCTTCTCCTATATGAGTAGAAGTCACTATCAGATAAACTGGATGACACTTAGAATAGACTCAACAACCTTAATCCTATGTCTCTATAGACTCAACGAATCTTAGGCTATGATACCAAAAACTTTGTGACAATCTGACAACAAATCAAACCGTCACCAGTAAATAATTGCGGAATAACCATAAGTAGCGGATTAACAAAAATCACTAAAAATTAAAACCATTTGCAAAGAGATCCATTTCCAGGAAACTCTTAAGAAGAGAACTAAAGTATTACATACATCATGGTTCACATTGTACATACCATGTACCATCTCATCTCGAGGATAACATATAAAAGTTTCTTTGCCAAACTATACATAAGTAACATAAAACCTCGAGGCATACAAGCCAAAATCTCAGATCATTCATAAAACCGTTATGTACTGACTCCAAGGACCTGAGAGTACAGAGACGACACATATGACTTATATCTACAAGACACGACAGACAACACACTCAACCTGAGATGCTATTGCTGCCCCTGATGCTATTGTCCTCCCTCTGCTGTAAGGTCCCTACCTCCTCATCCGCATCCACCTAAAAATGTTGGTGACCAACAGAGTGAGACCCATGTCCCAGCGAGAGATATAACTCTCCACCAACAATATTATCATTGCTGATAAACAGTAATAAAACTGAGAAGAGGATTCTTTTATATTAATAAGTAGGATTTAATCATTGTTTAAGAAGAATAGAGCAATATCATCTTATGAAACATTGCATCTATATATGATAAAGCAGTAATTCATTTATTCATTTTATAAGGAATATGAAGAACATGTATAACATCTATCCATTTAAGATGCAATAAGAAATGTAACATCAACCAATGATTTTCATATTCCATCCTTAAGTCAATATGCTACACGGCCGATTACATTTTACAATCACACTTATGCCCTGAGGAGATGAGGTATACCGCTCATACTCCAACCGACCACTGCGAAGTCAAAATTGGTACCATACAAGGTCAATGAAAGAGCCGTCTTCCAAGACCTCTACCGTCTCGGTTGGTGCGATACCACAAGCAGGACCATGTCAACTTCTTACATAGCTTTCCAGGGTATACTGGCAACTTTGCTATAGAGCTACAATAGTAGCTGCACTCTCTTCGACATCGAGAGATTTAATGTTTATCTCACATCGATCCGACATTCATCATCATCGGGAGATTCGTGATACATCCATCCTGACATTTATAATGAATGATTGAGAGATTTAATGTTTATCTCACATCAATTCCTCCATTAGGGCGTAAGGATATTCACACCCATCACTCCCACATATTAAAAAATATGTGTTCTCCAGGAGATCCCGTGGGAAAACCTATTTCACCATCACCAGCTGCTGATGATGATGGATCTATGGTCAGGGCTCTACATGATAAGATTCCACTCGATTAATTAAGTGCATTACTATATTCTTTTAGCATCAGTCAAGTTTCCAAACATAAATTATTATGATAAATGCTACAAAGTAAGGTGTAATACATCTATCAGGCACTTTTCAAATCTTTAGGACACATATAACATTTAGGATCTCAATCCCTTATCTCATTACTGGGAATTCTCATCCCTCAACATTATAATCATCATGATTACTAGATCTGGGTATTCAAACCCTTAGTTCATCACTGAACACTGTTACCACTTTTCAGGTAACTAATATCTCTAGGTCCTCAGACCAAGGTATACATGATACTTGTTACACAAGCATCTCACATGGCTCACAAGGCCCATTTAAAATCTTTATCATATAAAACATCATAGCTCATACCTAGCTATGCTCATCATATCATGATACCTGCATGGTTATTATACATGATAACAACCATATAAAATACATATCAACACCATGCAATATAAGGGTAATACCACTATTCCCTCATTAGGGTTAGGGTTTCCCTTCCTTATCGATTAGGATTTCACATACCATTACCATTACCCTATATTAGGGTTAGGGTTTTCCTTCCTTATCGATTAGGGCTTCTAGATAACATGATCAAAGATCAAACCCCAATTCATACCCTACACATATTAGAAGTATTAATGTATGTCCATTACATGTTTATCACAAAAGGATGAGTTTCTCTCTCATCCTCACTAGGATGTTGATTACTCCATACTTTATTAAGTTGGATCAACCTTTACTTAAAGGTACATTAGCCTACTTAATCATTATTCATTAAATCCATACCTCTTAATGTATGACTTGATATAAAATACTTCATGTGTTACTCCATCAAGTACATTGCATTTAAGGTGCTTTCACCATATCGGGTATGAGGTGTGTGTGTACTTGCCACACCATATTAGTTTTAAGGTGTATGTGTTCTTGCCACACCATATCAGTTTTAAGGTGTATGTGTGCTTGCCACACCATATCAGTTTTAAGGTGTGTGTGCACTTACCACACCATATTAGTTTTAAGGTGTATGTGTGCTTGCCACACCATATCAGTTTTAAGGTGTATGTGTGCTTGCCACACCATATCAGTTTTAAGGTGTATGTGTGCTTGCCACACCATATCGGTTTTAAGGTGTGTCTGTGTGCTTACCACACCATATCGGTTTTAAGGTGTATGTGTGCTTACCACACCATATCAGTTTTAAGGTGTATGTGTGCTTGCCACACCATATCGGGCAGACCCTTATGGTCATGCCTCTTCAACCCTTCATGGATTTGACCTACCCTTCACCATGGGTTAAGTGACAGGATAGAAAACTGGTTGAACCTTTGTCAACCCATTATACAAATCAATAAGGGTGTGGGATTACAAGGTATATCAATTTTCCTATCATATAGGGTTACATCACCATATCGGGTTTAAGGTGTGTGCTTAACTCAATATCATTTTTAAGGTGTATTCTTGACCTCCTATCGTGCAAGAAGTGTATACTACACCACCATATCGTGCAAGAAGGTATAAAATTATATCCATATCATTTTAGTGAAGTAGGTGCATCACCATATCGGGTTAGAGGTGCTTGCTTGTGTGCTTGAACCCGATATCACTTTACCTTTGATGATGTCATCACCATCAACTTCTAGACCTTTGTTATTACTATTCTAAGTCATGGTCAACAGTCCCATGAAGATTTTAGAACTCAAAGGATCATCAATTATTCAAGAGAAATCGAAATTGCAAGTAGATCAACAAGCATGACAAAATTGAAGCTGCATAATAATATAATTGGGTTCAAAAGTTATATAACCCACCTCAAGAACAACTTTAAATATCCAATCTCCAAAGCTCCACGTTCCTAAGGTTAAAGATGAACTTCAAAACTCCTCTATATGCAAAGAATCACCATGGATAAGCAATTGGTGAAGAAGAAAAGAAAGGAAGATCATAACCCTAAAATCATGCTTCATTCCAAGGTTAAAGATGATCATGGTCTCACCTTAGGGTTAAGTATGAGCTTCTTCTAGATCCTTAGCATATTTGCATGATTCCATACTATTCTTACACGATATTCCACCATCCATGCATGATATGCCACCACCCTTGGCCGATATCCCCCTCACTTGTGATCAAAACACTTTACTATGGCCGATATCACCCTACTTGGCCGATACCACCTTACTTGGCCAATATGAACTTGCTATGGATGATACCCAAGGCCCTATGCACGATATCACTTCACTCCTACACGATACAAGGACCCTATGCACGATACTTTAGGCAAGGAGGGTGGTAAGATTCGAAAAATTTCACTAAGGGGTGAAAGAAGGTGTATATATACTTGTTGTTCATGAAGAAGTGTGAAAATGAGGTGTCATCAATTTGAACTACTAGGTGCCACGTGTCCATGCATGGTTGACACATGTACATGCATGCATTAACATTTATCTTGACATGGAAAACTATTGAGGATAATCTAGGGATGAATTTTCATCCATTACTTATCCCTTTGAATAAAATATATCAACTAAATCACCACTTTATTCACAACCCGATACAACTTTTCTAAGGAAGCTGTAACCCGATACACCTCACCTCCTTGAGGTGCTTTTCACTTCATGGGCTTTTTTAAGAGTCCACAAAATGATATGGGACTCCTCCTATGGCTCCTTGGCCAATAGGCACTCATATATAAGCTTTTCAACTTGATACAACTCAAGTTAGGGTTTCATATTCAACCCCTTTCTTGGTCCTTTCCACTAAGAGTACCATCACTCATAATTGATTCAAACATGGTATCTCCTCCTTTATATCTCCTATATATGATACTAGGAGGGATTAGGGACACTCTAGAGGTGGTAATTTGCATATTAACCCTACATTTTGGGTAAATTGCACTTTATGCACAAACTATCATATAATGCTCAAACAGTTTGCAATAAAGCTCAAACTTGAAAATTAAACTCTACAAGAGTCTTATTTACTTTTAAAAATATTAAAACAAGTTTATGAACAACTTAAGAAAAACTTCTAGGGTTAAGTCATAACCCATGTCAGGGATGTTACAACAAAAGACAGTTCATTGAAGATCCTATAGATGAAGAAGAGTACTATGATAAGTATGATGACTCCAGTCCATTATCAGTTGGGTTACCAACACCAAATATTGAAGCTAACGATGACTTGTATGTGCATGAAGATCACACCAAAGGAATGTTAATTGATAAAAGATTGCAATATTTTTTTGGTCGGCTAAAATCCTATTCCTATATTGAAACCAAAAACTTTGGGCACTGTACAAAGGACCCCTAAAACTAAAAATGCAAATGGAAAGCAAGCTCACATGGGAGCTACTCCATTCCCAACAAGAAGCAAAAGTCTTGAAAACCAACATGCTGGTGATCAAGGGACAATAGAAAACTAAAGACCTAAGACGAAGCAAATAAAAGACACAAACCCTGAACAACTCAAGCTAAAGGTACATAGACCGATGCAAGGCCAAACACTCAATAGCACAAAGACCACCCACAAAGTATGAGCACAAAAGCAATGTAGGCAGGTTATGCCCCATCAAGAAGAGATCTCCAGAGCTCTGATTTCTACACTCAAAAGGAAGAGATCCAGGACTTAGACGTAGTCCAAGTCGGCAGCAAACGGAAGCACGAGGCTCGACCAGCAGAGCAACAAAACCAAAACACTAAAGCAAACAAAGACCAGGGGAATCAGAGGCTGGAGACCACTGAGGCCTGTATTCACTAGCATTTAGAACACCCACAAATTGTAAGGAGAGGAGACAAGTATTGAACAACATCTTCATCCCCTACTCCCAGATTAGCTGTAGCACAAAGTCCTGAGAGGTGCACTGGAAGACTACTGTTTGCACAGATGCAAACCAACGAACACCTGAAGGGCGTTCCATCCCATAGAAATAGAGGGAACAAAGGAGGAGAAAGGAACAATCTACCCCCCTTGGATCCAAGACCAGGCGTGCACTCAAGGCCAGAGGCCCGCGCTAGGGAAGAAACCCAGCCAGTCGTCGGGAGTAGAACGCTCTCAAAGGCTGACAAGCAATCCAGTTGACGTTGGGTTCCCCATGGAGGGAACTTGTAGCCTAGAAGCGGCTGGAACAATGCCCGACCATGATGGTATTCCTTGTGTCGAGGAGCATGAACCCAGCAGGAACGCATCACCGGAACACAGCTATTGGTGGCGGGGGTGGCATAACTGACAAAACCAGGGAAGTAGAAGCCTGGACCACCCAACGATGCACCTGAATGCCGCCTTGTCACCACGACAGGTCCATGTTGATGACGAGGGCTAACGATGCCCTGGATGAACCAGGACCCAGCTCTGGAGGAGGCAGACTAGGTGCCTATGAAAGAAGGGCAAAAGCTCCCTTCCTTAACCTACATCGATGATTTGGAAACACAGAAAGCCAGATCTATTTGGAATGATCCTCTCCATCCGTCACGCTTGAACGAGGTGGAGTTGACGAGGTCGACATGCTGAACCTGGGTCCTTCTTCTTTTTTGGCATTTTGTTTAAGATGATGTCAGAAGTGGTCTGAGCAAGCTTAACAGTTTCTTGCTCCTCGGTGATGTACTTTCTTGATAGCAAGGTTTTGAGGTATTTTGCCCAGGCCGACACCTTGGAGAGAGCATCAAGGAGTGGGATATCGATGTACAATTTCTTCATCGCCTCCTTGAACTTTTGAAACCTGGTGTCCATCTTCATTTCTCGCAGTCTACCCGGATACGAAATTCTTGGTTTATATTGCAAAACTTCGGGTTCTACGGACACTTGGTTTTTATCTTTGCCCTTTGTGCCCTCAGAGGGCTTCTCCATTCCTTATTGCGGGCTCTCATTCGTCATAAAAGTAGGTGCATCATCATTATCCAGAGTGATCTTGGTAGTCTCATGAAGAGTGCGTCTTGATCTCGTGGTGACAAAATTCAACTGTTCATGTTTATTCTGTCCATGCTTAGGATTTGATTCGGGATGCCCTGCAAAGGTGCCTGCTGGGGGCTTCAGTTGTGCAGCAATCTGGGCAAGTTGAGCTTCAACTGCTTTCTGCTGAGCCTGTTGGTTAGCAAGCATAGTCTGCTGGGCTTGCAACATCTGCCTTATTAGAGACATTTCATCTTCCGGTTGAGAAGGAGTGGTTTTCTGAGGAATTTGTTGTTGGGCTTGTTGAGATTGTTGTGGTGGTAGCGCCAGCTGAGGTTGCTGAGTGTGCAGCTGTGGACGGAGCGGAGGATGAGTGTACTGATAGTAGGCCGATTGGTTCCTGGGGTAGTTAGCCCTAGGGAAGTTATTCTTGGAGTTCCCTTGATTTTGGTTGAAATTGTTTGGGAATCCAGGTGGTAACCTACTAGAGGATCCCCCCTGCGTCTGATGCTGTGGATTAGCAGTCCCAGCAGGGTTTCCATACTGAAATCTTGGATGGTTCCTCGGTTGATTAGGATTGTCATAGACTTGTCCAGGGATAGAGTGGATAGAGTTGACTTGTTCAGGTAGTTGTTCTTCAGACTGATCAGTAATATGTTCATATTGTTGTGGTGGTGGATGCAGATCCATCATCACATTATAAAGCATACCGCAAGAAAGGGTCGGATGGTCAGAAGCATGACAGGCCTCACAGGTTCCTGTGGCGGCCTTGACTTGTTGAACCAGAGGAGTTTTCTTCTTATCAAACTCTCCTAGAGAAGGATCGAGAGCTTGTTGTTTGTGAACTATGGTTTTCAAGGCTTCATCTATTGCCTTCATCTCTATTGATTCTTCAGCTTTGTAGACCTTGAGGACACCTTTACCGGCTGATCGTCCCCAGTTGGACTGATTTTCAGCTCCGAGTGTAACAATTTTCCAGGCGTCCTCATAATTCTTTCTCATGAAGTTTCCTCCTGATGAGGAATCCAAAAATTGTTTGATATCATCACTTACTCCCCGATAAAAGGTTTCTATCAATTGGTTCTGGGAGATTCCATGATGGGGGCACTTCCGTAAAAGTTCTTTAAACCTTTCCCATGCTTCAGCAAGGGATTCTCCGGGTAACTGAGAGAAGTGATTGATCTTCCCTCTGATCTCATAAGTCAGTGAGGGAGGAAAGAACTTCTCTAAAAACTTTTCCTCTAGGGGAGCCCAGGTGGTTATTATAGGTTCCCTGTCAAGCGAGTTATACCAACTTAGGGCTCTCCCAGACAGAGTGAAATGGAATAGGTGAAGCATTATTGCATCAAAAGCGACTCCGGCTTGTGGAACCAGGCGGCACAACGCCTTAAACCTTTTCAGATGATCCATGCAATCATCCCCAGAACCTCCGGAGAAAGAGATGCCTTGCATGATCTGGATCCACTGGGTCCGAATCTCGAAGTTGGGAATATTGATAATTGAAGGTCGGACCGGGTGGTTATCCTCATAGTTCTTTGGGACAATGTAGTCCCTCAGTTGCTTGTTCCTTAACTCCAACTGAGCAGCTTGGGTTGCTGCCTCAGTTTCAGCTCTGATGCGGGCTTGTTCTTCCGCATGAATCTCTGCTTGGATTTGGGCACAAGCGTCTGTGATGAGTTTTGCCCGTTGAGCGGCGATGGCGACATTAACCCTCTCCATAACCAAAGCAGCTTGGTGTTGATCGTCGGCCATTTTCCTGGCTCGTTGGCAATTGAGAAGAATGCGGCGATGGAAACTTCTCTCTCCCTCAGAGTCAAACTCCGGATCAGGGGAGAATCCGCGGTTATGCGATGATCGCATGCACGTTTTCTACCTGAGTAGAGAAAAGAAAACACCCTTAGAAAATGGTAAAGATATAATAGTTTCAAGAAGATATAGACTTATGATTGAAAAGAAAGTGTAAAATCCTAACCAACTAGGAAGGTACTAAACAAAATTAAAACGTTCCGTTGTCCCTGGCAACGACGCCAATTTTTGATGGAGCTTCCACTTACGTGGAAATGCGTGCACCAACTAAAAATCCTAAGGATGATAAATCCTTAAGTTTAGCCTTACATATACTAGATAGAGAAATCCACCCACGTATGCTAAGATACGTGGAAGTCTTATCGTAGTATAGTTAAGGGTCGAATCCTCAGGACAACGGTCTTGTTGCAAGCAACAAGATGGAAAACGTTAGAATTTCACTTAGTCACTTGATAGAAGGCACTTAGATCGAAAGTTTGGTTTTGTTGTTTTAAACTAAGAACATGTAAAATAAAGAAAGCAAGTAAATTTAATGAGTTAAACTATGATAAAAGTCACTAGGGTGTGATTGATTTTCACCACCACTGCACATGGATCAAAAACATGCAAAGTAAAACATAACCTATAAAAAGATTTTAGTCAGTTAGTATCTTTGTAGACTTAGTTTCCTTTCGGAGAACTAACTACGAGAAGTGCGAGAATGTTGCAACGCCAGCCATTCCCGAACAAATGGTCACCTACTTTGCATCATTCCCTTCGTAAACTGTGTTCCTCGACTTACCAAGGTTGCACTTTCATATGTCAACTGATTCCATTTCATAGTATGAAAATGCAACGAATGGTAGTGAGTTTACTCCACTTCTTGAGAGACACTTCTAGATACCGAAACAGATGCATGGTGGATACATGCACCAAGAACCAACATACAAACGAGTTTGAATCTAATAGTACAGACGTAGACAATTCATACTAAAAGATAAAGGATAATGCAAGTTGGAGATCAAGCAACATGCATTCATTAACCGTTTGATGTCGAACTGAAAAGATAACAACTCTATATTACAAATTATGGATTACATATACATGACATGAAAACATGGGTAGCGGGGCTACTCCCCGCACCCTAGTGAAAGAGACTACTCGCTCATGACTAAGACATAGAAGGAGGGAAGAAGAGAGAGAGAGCATCATCCCCACGAAGGAGAGAGGAAAGTCAACCCCTTGGAGAGAGAGAAATGATCCACCAGCTTCACAGGATGCGTGATGACGAGATCTCCCTCTTCCCACCTTCTTTGGCAGAGAGAGAGAAAGCAGCTTCGAGATGGAGTATGGGTCTCAGTCCGGCAGCCCCAGGGCAGAGGATGGAAGTCGTAAGTGCTCTGGAGTGATTGAGGCAACCTTTGGACGTCTGAAAACTTCCACCGAGTGGAGGACCCTTGGGGTCTTATTTATAGGCCTTAAGTGAAGTCCAAACGGTTTGGAGACGATTTGGACCTCAAGACCGTTTGGACCTGAGACCGTTTAGATCTCAAGTCCGTTTGGACCTTGAGACCGTTTGGACCTTGAGACCGTTTGGACCTCAAGACCGTTTGGACCTTGAGACCGTTTGGATCTCAAGACCGTTTGGACCTCAAGACCGTTTTGACCTTGAGACCATTTGGCTTCATGCGGTCTTGAGACCGTGCGACTCCATGCGGTCTCGGGACCGGTTGGCTTCATGCGGTCTCGGGACCGTGTGACTCCATGCGGTCTCGGGACCGGTTGGCTTCATGCGGTCTTGAGACAGTGTGGCTCCATGCGGTCTCGGGACCGATTGGCTTCATGCGGTCTTGGGACCGTTTGAATCCATGCGGTCTCGGGACCGATTGGCTTCATGCAGTCTTGAGACCGTTTGACTCCATGCGGTCTCGGGACCGATTGGCTTCATGCGGTCTGGGGACCGTTTGAGTCCATGCGGTCTTGAGACTGATTTAGTCTTTTATGATTTTTTTGTGTCTTTTTCTACAAGTATAGAGGGGAAAAATTTGTCTAATAGTATATTTACAATAAGAGGGAATATTTAGGTATTATGTCTAATTCTAATTAAGAAAGAGTGTGGAAAACTAAAGAAAAGACTAAGATAACATCCCAAAATTGGGGGTTATCACCCCCCCCCCCCAACTTAGAGTCTAGCTTGTCCTCAAGTTAGATAGAGCTGAGGTATGTAATGGCGAGGCGATTTTATTAAGTTAAGATTTCCATACTCTTGCTTCAATTCTCAACCTGAGTTCTCCCAAGGTCATATCGGGTCTTATTGCTTGCCTTGACTCTTTCAGGTTTTTGAGAGTTGCTAGGATCTCAGGTTCCTTCCACATCTCGTAGCTTGCATCGGGACCACTTTTTATTCTGTGCATGTTGTTGACTCTAATCAGCTTTATACCTCTCTGAAGAACCTACTGGAAACTAGAGTGGGTATGAGGGTTGGCTAAAGGCTTGAAGTGCAACTCCCCTTTTAAGTAGGGGAGGGGTTGTCTATGCTTTTAGAATTTCACTACCGGGCACGACACATCTGCCTTTGTGAGGGAAGTTGAATGTACCGGCCGGGTGAATCCTTTATAAGCCTTTCATATATTTAGATACCTTAGGTTTTCACTACCGGGCACGACACATCTGCCTTCATGAGGGCAGCTGAATGTGCCGGTCGGGTGAGACCTTCATTGGTTCTTTATATAGATCCTTATTTATGGCACAACTCTCATAATTTTATTCAACTCTCTGGCTTTTATTCGTAGACTCACAGGCTTAGGTTTTGGGGTTTTTTCGGGAAATTATTTTGGGCGGCCAAGCCTCTTTTATTTGAAGAGAAAAAAGCTGTTCTTAGAGTTTTTTTTTTCAACATGCACTTATTTTGTGGTCCGCTTGCAAGACTTCTTGATTTAGAAGTCGTCTGATGCCCCTCTCATCCTTGAGAGCTTGGCTTATTTCTGCCTTGATATTGACCCGTGGAGAGTCAGATGTAGAAGTGAAACAAAAGCATGAAATTCAATAGTGGAGAGGTATTATTAAGTCCCCATTATAAGTCTAAGTGCCATTTACTTTTGAGGACTAACGTGATTCTAAAGTTAGCTGAGGGTGACTTTATTTCAAAGATGAGTTATTTAAAATGGGAGCTAAATGTGTAAAGGAAACTAAGAAAAATTTGTACAAAAATGAAGGAGAAGATGGAGAAAGAGGGATATAGAAATGATACCTCGCCCTTGTCTAATGTACCCCCCCTAACTTATCACTCACTCTGTCCTCAGAGCGTCAAAGTGATAGGTTGAGAAGTACGATGACAAGGGCTGTCGGCTAAGTTAATTCTGAATTTGCCCCTGGTGATTGAAGTAGATTTGCTGCGAACTGTCCTCGTAGAGCGTGGTAATCCACGTCAGTCATATCTTCTACTGGTCTTTGAAGAACGATGATGGTGTACATCCAGTAGAGGATGTGGAAGCCGCAGTCGTTTGATTCTCAGTTTTGTTGGGGACATTTGTGGCTGAAGGAAGGGCGATGAAAATGCTCTTTGTCGTAAGCCCTTGTATGCTGACGTAGAAAGGCGATTAATTTGTCAGCGCATTCCTTCGCCACTACCTCTGTTGGTGTCCTTGGTGTCACGACATAGTTCTTCTGTCATGGATTGTACTGGCTATTGGAACTGTTGTATATTGTAGTTGTTCCTTCTGGTAGGTTTGTTGATAGGAGATGGACTGCGAGAAACGAAGATGGACACCAGGTTTCAAAAGTTCAAGGAGGCGATGAAGAAATTATACATCGATATCCCGCTCCTTGATGCTCTCTCCGAGGTGCCGGCCTGGGCAAAATACCTCAAAACCTTACTATCAAGAAAGTACATCACCGAGGAGCAAGAAACTGTTAAGCTTGCTCAGAGCACTTCTGACATCATCTTAAACAAAATGCCAAAAAAGAAGAAGGACCCAGATTCCTTTGGAATCCAATGTAGCATTGGAAATGCATCTACTAAAAAGGGATTAGCTGACCTAGGGGCCAGCATATCCATCATGCCTTATTCTATGTGCAAGCGTCTGGGTTTCACCGAACTACTGCCTATAGCAATGACTATTCAATTAGCTGACTCCACCATAACCGCACCTCTGGGGATCATTGAAGATATTCCAGTAAGAATAGGCAAGGATGCCTACGTCCCGTGCGACTTCGTTATCATGGATATTAAAGAAGACTTGAGATACCCGATTATTTTCGGCAGACCTTTCCTCGCTACTGCCAGGGCGCTTATCGACGTCGAAGCTGGTACCATCATTCTTAGGCTCGGAAAAGAAGCAATTCAATTCCCAGTCCTTAATAGCATGAAAGGCCCTAGTATCCAAGAGGAGGTTTTTCTTCTTGACGAAATACAACAAATGTCACAATTAGAAATATCCGAACCAGCTGACAAACTAGAGAATGTCCTAATCAATCCGGATGTTGAATTCTCTGCGAATGAACTAGTTCAGCAGTGTCTGCAACATTTAGAAAAGGTCGAAGAAGCATCAACGGCCACTTTTGAAGACCTTAAAGCTGTTACCATTATATAAGCGACTGAGCCACCGAAAGCCCCTGAAATGAAGACTTTACCTACATGGCTTAAACATGTTTTCTTAGATGAGGAGAAATTATGCCCGGTCATCATCAGCTCTACCCTTACAGAAGATCAGGAAGAAAGGCTTCTGGAAGAGCTGAAGAAGCATAAAAAGGTCATTGGATATAAGATAACTGACCTGACAGGCATAAATCCAGCCTTGTGTATGCACATACTTCCAATGGTTGAAGAATTCAAGCCATCTCGCGAACATCAAAGAAAACTGAATCCTAATCTCAAAGAGGTGGTTCGCCTGGAGGTCCTCAAATTACTTAAAGCTGGCATAATCTACCCTATCTCTGACTCCCAGTGGGTCAGCCCTGTCCAGGTTGTTCCTAAAAAAGGAGGCACTACTATCGTGCTTAACGATAAAAATGAGTTAGTACCCACCAGGACTGTAACAGGGTGGAGGATGTGTATTGACTATAGGAAGCTGAACAAAGCCACGAGGAAAGATCACTACCCTCTACCCAACCTTGATGAAGTCTTGGAACGCCTAGCTCATCAGAAATATTTTTGCTATCTCGATGGTTATTCCGGATTCTATCAAATACCCATACACCCGGAGGACCAGGAAAAAACTACCTTCACCTGTCCTTTTGGGACATACGCCTTTAGAAGAATGTCGTTCGGGTTGTGTAACACACCCGCTACATTCCAACGGTGTATGTCCGCCATCTTCACCGGACTAACTGAATCCATTATGGAAGTGTTTATGGACGATTTCTCAGTTTACGGAGATTCCTTCGATAACTGTTTAATCAATCTTGGACAAGTTCTACAATGTTGTGAGGAAACGAACCTTATCCTGAATTGGGAGAAATGCCATTTCATGGTTACAGAAGGTGTCGTCCTCAGACACAGGGTAAGTGATAGAGGAATCGAGGTTGATAAAGCAAAAATCGATGTTATCTCAAAACGGTCACCTCCAAAGGACATAAGAGGAGTTATTTTCAACTTCTTCCTTTATTTTTTGTTCTTTTAAATACGCTAGATTTATCTTATGACAACATAAAAAAAATCACATAACCAAAACAAACAAAAAAAACAAGCAAAATCAAATAACATAAAAATATATAAACCAAAAACAAACATAAAAATATAAAAATCCTTTCGACCTTTACCCTTCCAAATGGTCCTGAAACCGTTTGGAGTCCAAACGGTCTTCAAACCGTTTGGAGTCCAAACGGTCCCGAAACCGTTTGGAGTTCAATCGGTCCCGAAACCGTTTGGAGTCCAAACGGTCTTGAAACTGTTTGGACCCAAACGGTCTTGAAACCGTTTGGATCTGAACGGTCGCTAAACCGTTTGACCTCGGGTTTTTGTCGAAGTCAACCCCCGTTTCCTATAAATATAAACCCTACCCCCCTCCTTCTCCCCTCTTCGACTTTTGAGTTTTCAAGCTTTCGCGCAAGAACTATTCCATTGCCTCTGCAATCCCTGCTTCCGCCCTCTGCCACCGACGACCAGGATCCTGTGCTTCTACATGGCAACCTCACCTTCGTTCCACCATCCTTCGCTTCTCCACCATCGACTCTATGACCAACTGCCAGGTAGTCCAGTAACCGCGGCAGCATGGCCGACATTTTCTCTTCCGCAACCCTCCACACCGCCGTTATTGTCTTAGGCGCCGCCGCGGCATTTCCTCTTCTCCAACGATGGAGCCACCCTCGTCATCTTTACCGCCGATTTCGCCGAAATCTTCCTTATCTTCATCTGTCTCGCCGCCAGCTCCTCCCGCCGTCGCTTTCATTTTAATCACCGATGTCTGCCGCCTTCGCCTTCGCCGGTGACTACACGACGCTTCGCTTTTCAAACGGTCTTGAAACTATTTGGGACCAAACGGTCTTGAAACCGTTTGGGGCCAAACGGTCCTGAAATTGTTTGGGACCAAACGGTCCTAAAACCGTTTGGGACCAAACGGTCTTGACACCGTTTGGGACCAAACGGTCTTGAAACCGTTTGGGACCAAACGGTCCTAAAACCATTTGGAACCAAACGGTCCTGCAACCATTTGGAACCAAACGGTCTTCAAACCGTTTGGCCTTCCACATTTGTTTAATTTTTCATAAAAATACAAAAACACATAAATACAAATAAAATCCATTTTTTTTCTCTAAACATGTTATTCTAACCTTTGATCTCCCATTTTGCAGATATGGCATCACCAGCAAGGGCGGCCATCGGATTTGAAGACGTTGCAATCTGGACAACGGAGAAACTGATGGAAGAACAAGCTAAGCTCCAGAAGATCAGAGATGATTTCAACAGGACCGGAAAGGCACCACCAAATGTCAAGATGATGCAAGTCTTGTGCGACCTTGATCGCCTGAACAAGTGCCTGGATGAGGCACCTGAAGAAGAAATTGCAATTTCTTCTTATGATGATGAAGGCTCGGACTACAAGCCAAATTCTGAGGAGGAATCCCCAGCCGAAGAACAAAAGGGGAAACGCAAGGTCCAGGAAACTGCACCCGGACAACCCTCCAAGAAACGGGTAAGAAAACAAGTTCACCCTTACCGTGCCCTTTCAAGTCTTAGATCATTGGCTATTTATGATTGTCGACACCGAAGCTCGTGATGCCAAGGTCTACAATTTTTGCGGCGCTGAGCTTCCCGCCGGAACAATAAACTTTGTTGGTGAAGCAGTAGGTGAAGCGAGATGTCTTCCCTTCCGGCTGCTTAAGTTAATTTGGGATGCCCGCCCATCTCTCTGCCAAGACTGGAGCCAGCCTTGGTTCCAAATAATAAACCCTCAAGTTCAAACTGCCGAGGGATCTGGGGACTGCGCTTTCTGCACCATACGTCACATCCAAGCGCTGAACTAGGAAATCCCATTTACTGACCTCGTTGCTGAAGATTTTCACTCTTTGCGATGGAGTTACGCCATGGAGCTCATTTGCGATAGAAGGTCTTAAAGGATCCGACAATGGCACCAGATGACGTCCCTCGTTATCTTTTCTCAGCTGTCCAACGCCCGCAGAGGCGACCTTTCCGCCAAACTCCGAAAGAATTGGAAAAACCCACGGAGCCGGCTTTAGCTGCCGCACAAAGTAAAAGTGACATCGATCCTTTGTCTGCCATAGAACCAACCTTTCCTGACTTCGATCACATTGCTTGCAAAGGTCTCTCAGACATTGAACTATGTCTCATTATGGTGCGGCTTTCAGTCGAGAAGGATGCGCTCGTATTCATGTCTAGGGATATTCTAGTTATGGCAGACATGCTTCGAGAGACTTTACATATTAAAGGATCCCTCTCAGTAAGCTTAATGGCCGCTTATTAGTTTCTACTTGGCCAAAATAACCCCACAACATACATGGCGTCCCCCTACATGAAGGCCAAATAGTTTGAAGACCGTTTGGTTCCATACGGTTGTAGGACCGTTTGGTTCCAAACGGTTTTAGGATCGTTTGGTCCCAAACGGTTTCAAGACCGTTTGGCCCCAAACGGTTTCAAGACTGTTTGGAAAGCGAAGCGTCGCGTAGTCACCGGCGAAGGCAAAGGTGAAGGCGACAGACATCGGTGATTAAAACGAAAGCGATGGCGGGAGGAGCCGGTGGTGAGACAGATGAAGATAAGGAAGATTTCGGTGCAATCGGTGGTAAATATGACGAGGGTGGCTCCGTCGTTGGAGAAGAGGAAACGCCGCGGCAGCGCCGAAGATGATAATGGTGGTGTGGAGGGTTGTGGAACAGAAAATACCGGCCATGCTGCCGCGGTTACTGGACTACCTGGTAGTTGGTGGTAGAGTCGATGGCGGAGAAGCGAAGGGTGGTGGAACGAAGGTGAGGTTTCCGTGTAGAAGCTCGAGAACCTGGTCGTCGGAGGCAGAGGGAGGAAGTAGGGAGAGCAGAGGCAATGGAATAGTTCTTGCACGAAAGCTTGAAAACTCGAAAGTCGAAGAGGGGAGAAGGAGGGGGGTAGGGTTTATATTTATAGGAAATGGGGGTTGACTTCGACAAAAACCCGAGTTCAAACGGTTTAGCGACCGTTCGGATCCAAACGGTTTCAAGACCGTTTGGGTCCAAACGGTTTCAAGACCGTTTGGACTCCAAACGGTTTGAAGACCGATTGAACTCCAAACGGTTTCGGGACCATTTGGACTCCAAACGGTTTTAAAACCGTTTGGATCCAAACGGTTTGAAGACCGTTTGGACTCCAAACGGTTTCAGTACCGTTTGGAAGGGTAAAGGTCGAAAGGATTTTTATATTTTTATGTTTGTTTTTGGTTTATATATTTTTATGTTATTTGATTTTGCTTGTTTTTTTGTTTGTTTTGGTTATGTGAATTTTTTTATGTTGTCATAAGATAAATCTAGGGTATTTAAAAGAACGGAAAATAAAGGAAGAAGTTGAAATCTTGGGTTGCCTCCCAAGTAGCGCATGGGTTTTACATCGCTGGCTCGACGAAGCGGTAATGTTGTTATGCTGTAGGCATAGCGTCTTTGATTTCAATGGTTTGTCTTGGCATTTTGTCTTCTGGAGTGTAGTATCTTTTTAAACGATGACCGTTGACCGTCCTTTCTCCTCCGTTGTTGCGATAATTATGGCAGCTCCAGTTGGGTAAATATGCTTTATAGTGAAGGGCCCAGACCATTTTGTTCGAAGTTTTCCGGGAAACAACTTGAGCTTGGAGTTGAAAAGGAGTACTTTGTCACCGACGACGATGTCTTTCCTCTTAAGATGGCCATCGTGCCACATTTTTGTCTGCTCCTTATAGATTCTGGCACTGTGATAGGCAGTCATTCGGAGTTCTTCTAACTCCTGTAACTGGAGTTGTCTATTCTCTCCTGCACTTTTAAGATCAAAATTTAGGTATTTGATGGCCCACCAGGCTTTGTGTTCCAGCTCTACTAGAAGATGACAAGACTTCCCATACACCAACCGGAACGGGGTTGTCCCAATTGGTGTTTTATAGGCTGTTCGGTATGCCCAAAGGGCATCAGGAAGTTTGGTAGACCAATCAGTGCGGTTTCTATTCACCGTTTTTTCAAGAATCGCCTTCAATTGTCTATTTGATACCTCAACCTGACCACTAGTCTGTGGATGGTAAGGCCTTACGACTTTGTGGTTGACTCCATACTTTTTCAATAAGGCTTCAAAACTTCGTTCTAGGAAATGGGTCCCGCCGTCTGATATGACAGTTCTGGGGACTCCAAATCTTGGGAAAATAATATCTTTGAACAATTTAATAACTGGCTTTGAATCACTGGACACAGTGGGTACAGCTTCGACCCACTTTGAGACGTAGTCCACTACGACCAAGATGTAAGAGAAGACATAGGAGGAAGGGAAAGGGCCCATATAGTATACCCCCCATACATCAAAAATCTCAATTTCTTGCCACATTGTGAGGGGCATTTCATCTCTTTTTGATATGTTGCCAGAAAATTGGCATTTGGTACAGGCTTTCACGAAATTGTAGGAGTCCTTTGGTATGGTGGGCCAGAAGAAACCAGATTGTAAAACTTTTATAGCTGTTTTCTTAGCACTCATATGCCCCCCCCGTGGGTCCGGAATGGCAATGCTCTAGGACCAGGGTTATTTCTTCTTCTGGCAAGCAACGACGGAAAAGTCCATCAGCACAAAGGTGAAACAAGTAGGGTTCATCCCAATAATATTGTTTTATGTCATGAAGGAACTTCCTTTTATCATGGTAGGAAGCAGAGGGGTGGATAATCCCTGTGGCTAGATAATTGATGATATCTGCATACCAAGGGAAACCATGGGTGGCCTTCATAAGCTAATCGTCAGGAAAAGAATCCCGGATAGGGATTTTATCTTCTTCCTCAACCTCGATCCGGCTGAGGTGATCGGCTACAACGTTCTCTACTCCACTTTTATCTTTAATCTCCAAGTCGAATTCTTGAAGCATCAACACCCAGCGGATAAGCCTGGGTTTGGCATCCTGCTTCTGAATCAGGTATCGAATGGCGGAATGGTCGGTATAAACGATGACCTTAGAACCAATCAAATAAGAGCGGAATTTTTCAAACGCGTAGATGATAGCAAAAAACTCTTTCTCCGTGGTAGTGTAGTTTTTCTGTGCTTCGTCTAGCGTTTTGGATGCGTAGTAGATAACATAGGGTTTCTTGTCAATCCGCTGTCCTAAAACAGCCCCTATGGCATAATCACTTGCGTCGCACATGATTTCAAAAGGCTGTGACCAATCTGGGGCTCTCAGAATAGGTGCGGAAATTAAAGCATTCTTGAGGGTGGAGAAACTTTGCATACATTCTTGATTGAAGATAAATTTCGTATCTTTAGTCAAGAGTTGGGTCATGGGTTTTGCTATCTTCGAAAAATCTTTGATGAATCTTCTATAGAACCCTGCATGACCCAGGAAAGCTCAAACTCCTCTTATGTCCTTTGGAGGTGACAGTTTTGAGATAACATCGATTTTTGCTTTATCAACCTCAATTCCTCTGTAACTTACCATGTGTCTGAGGACGACACCTTCTGTTACCATGAAATGTCATTTCTCCCAATTCAGGATAAGGTTCGTTTCCTCACAGCGTTGTAGAACTTGTCCAAGATTGATTAAATAGTTATCGAAGGAATCTCCGTAAACTGAGAAATCGTCCATAAACACTTCCATAATGGATTCAGTTAGTCCGGCGAAGATGGCGGACATACACCGTTGGAACGTAGCGGGTGCGTTACACAACCCGAACGACATTCTTCTAAAGGCGTATGTCCCAAAAGGATAGGTGAAGGAAGTTTTTTCCTGGTCCTCCGGGTGTATGGGTATTTGATAGAATCCAGAATAATCATCGAGATAGCAAAAATATTTCTGATGAGCTAGGCATTCCAGGACTTCATCAAGGAAGGGTAGAGGGTAGTGATCTTTCCTCGTGGCTTTGTTCAGCTTCCTATAGTCAATACACATCCTCCACCCTGTTACAGTCCTGGTGGGTACTAACTCATTTTTATCGTTAAGCACGACAGTAGTGCCTCCTTTTTTAGGAACAACCTAGACAGGTATGACCCACTGGGAGTCAGAGATAGGGTAGATTATGCCAGCTTTAAGTAATTTGAGGACCTCCAGGCGAACCACCTCTTTGAGATTAGGATTCAGTTTTCTTTGATGTTCGCGAGATGGCTTGAATTCTTCAACTATTGGAAGTCTGTGCATACACATGGCTGGATTTATGCCTGTCAGGTCATTATCTTATATCCAATGACCTTTTTATGCTTCTTCAGCTCTTCCAGAAGCCTTTCTTCCTGATCTTCTGTAAGGGTAGAGCTGATGATGACCGGGCATAATTTATCCTCATCTAAGAAAACATGTTTAAGCCCTGTAGGTAAAGTCTTCATTTCAGGGGCTTTCGGTGGCTAAGTCGCTTCTATAATGGTAACAGCTTTAAGGTCTTGAAAAGTGGTCATTGATGCTTCTTCGGCCTTTTCTAAATGTTGCAGACACTGCTGAACTAGTTCATTCGCAGAGAATTCAACATCCAGATTGATTAGGACATTCTCTGGTTCGTCAGCTGGTTCGGATATTTCTAATTGTGACATTTGTTGTATTGCGTCAAGAAGAAAAATCTCCTCTTGGATACTAGGGCCTTTCATGCTATTAAGGACTCAGAATTGAATTGCTTCTTTTCCGAGCCTAAGAATGATGGTACCAGCTTTGACGTCGATAAGCGCCCTAGAAGTAGCGAGGAAAGCTCTGCTGAAAATAATCGGGTATCTCAAGTCTTCTTTAATATCCAGGATAACGAAGTCGCACGGGACATAGGCATCCTTGCCTATTCTTACTGGAATATCTTCAATGATCCCCAGAGGTGCGGTTATGGTGGAGTCAGCTAATTGAATAGTCATTGCTGCAGGCAGTAGTTCGGTGAAACCCAGACGCTTGCACATAGAATAAGGCATGATGGATATGCTGGCCCCTAGGTCATCTAATCCCTTTTTAGTAGATGCATTTCCAATGCAACATTGGATTCCAAAGGAACCTGGGTCCTTCTTCTTTTTTGGCATTTTGTTTAAGATGATGTCAGAAGTGGTCTGAACAAGCTTAACAGTTTCTTGCTCCTCGGTGATGTAACATCCCTGACCTGGGTTATAAACTAACCCTAGGTGTTTTGCTTAAATATGTAATTAAACCCTGGTGATTATCTTTTGACATGTAATTAAGTTCCTCAGGAACATATACTTTCAATTTTATCCTTTTTAATCAAAGTTGTAGTATTATTTTGGTAATGCAGGGGCTTATGTGCAAATTACCCAGTTAAGGGGTTAACTTGCAATTAAACATGTTAAGATGTTCTTTTGATGATGAGACATCATATGAGTGAATATGATGAGACATGATGGATTTCCCAAGCTTGGGCATCTAGATGCAGCTTGTGGAATAATCCTTATGCTTAAAAACCCTAATTTGGAGTAAAATGCAGTTTACCAAATTTGAGGGGTGCAACTTGTAAAATACACCATCTAGAACATCTTTTATGACTCTTGTCATCATTTAGAGTAGAAATAGTGAAAGGGACACATCAATGAATAATCAGATAAGAAAAATGACCTTTGTACATAAAATTCACCAAGTTTGAGTAAGGAAACCTTTCATGTATGTACCTTAGTTGAAAGTTGGTTTTCTTTACCCCTAGATCTTGAGATTTCATGAGATTTTCATAAGTTTAGATGAGTTTGGACGTTCCCTTATATAAGAAAGGACTTGGATGAGAATTTCAAAGTTCTAGAGGTCTTTATGGTGTAAATCAGCCTAAACTATATAAGCACCTTTCTTTCCAAACCAAGCAAATGTTTTCCTTCACTTCCTCACTTCTTATCTTTCTCAACCGACCAAGGCCAAGCTCTGGAGCTCAGGGAAACGACCAACCTGTTCTAGGTAAGAGAACACCACCTTCTAGCTTGGATTCATGGAGGAAATCGTATTACAAGGTTGAATTGCTAGTTTTCTTACTTAGGTTCCTTGTTCTAGCTGACCATCCCCATATTTTTCTTGAAGAATTGACCTTGGCCGACCTGTGGAGCTCAAGACGCCATTAAAGACTTGAAGATTGGAAGCTTGGAGCTCAAGGAACGACCTTAAGGCGGGTTTTATAACTCTAACCCTTAGCTTTGTTATGCATATCTTTGTTCTTGTTTTCTATGATTAGTTCTTCTTCTACCTCCCTTCTTCCTTGCTCTTTTGCAAGCAAAACGGTGGAGGAACCGACCTGAACAGAGGTTGAGGATGATGGGCGTGGATTCCTATGTCACTTTATGAAATGACCTTGAACCCTTTTGGTCCAAACGGGTGCAACTCATTTAAGGTCAAACGGGTTCAACCCGTTTGATCTCAAACGATCCTGCAAGATCGTTTGGATCAAAATGACCCCAAGACCATTTCATAGGGTTGACCAAGCATGGACCGTTCGAGTTTTCTGTTCACAATTATGTAGGATAATGACCCACCAAATTTGAGGGGTTAACTCCAAATGAATCGTAGGTTGAAGGCCAATCAATTAGGCAATAGAATTGAATTAAGTACTGATTTTCCAAACTAATTAACTTGAACTTTTGGACAAACGGGTTCCAACCCATTTGAGTGAGTTGACGAAGCATTGACCGTTTGGGATACCTGTTCATAATATATTGAATTTCATTCCTACAAATAATTGTAATCTAATTCCTAACCAATTAAGAGTTGAAGACACTTCAATAACCTAACCCTAATCAGGTGAAAGTTGCTGATTTCAATATAGATCTTGTTGAGTTTTGGGTTGAAGGACCCAAACGGGTTCCAACCCATTTGGGGGTTCATCCAAACGATCTCACACTCGTTTAGTGACACCCTAAGATCGTTTGGATGTCTAGGGTTAAAGAAATTTGATGGTTTGAGGGTCCAATTACAAGATGTTGATAAATTGATGAAAAGTGCTGATTTTTAATTTAATTAGGGCTCAACCCTTATCAAATCATTTTGGTTTTTGGTCAAACTTTGGGAAAACGGTCTCAAGATCATTTGGAGGTCATACAAACGACCTCAGGACCGTTTGAGCCAAGTTTGGGCCCAATTGGAGGTCAATTGATAGGTTCAACTCTGATTTGAATCATATTGTTGAACATTGATGATTAGCCGATTGGAAACCCTAATTGAGTTAGATTTAACCCTAATTGGCTTTCAATTGAGGGTCAATTTGGTGTCCAGTTGATTGAGGCTCATCCTAATTGTCTCAATTTGTATATGGTTAACATGGCTTGGGCCAATTGAAAGCTTCAACATAAGAAATCCTTTTCAAGCATAATCTTTGAGTCACCTTTTATGTTCATGCGGTTTGAACCCAAGTAGACCCACAATCGTTTTAGACCAAATGGGTTCACACTCGTTTAGGCTCAAACGGGTCCACACTTGTTTGGACTTAAATGGGTCCACACCCATTTAAGATTAAGTGGGTCCACACTCATTTAAGGTTCAAATGGATTCAATGTCATTTGAGATTAAACAAGTTCAAGGTCATTTAAGAATCAAATGGGTTGAAGGTTGAAGGTTAAACCCTAAACCAATTGGAGACCGTCAAGGTTGATTATACTTAATCACTTGAAGGTGTAAATGGTTCAATGATGATCTAATCTAAACCATAATGGTAACCTAAGATGTTAAGGGACTCAGTGGCTAATGAATTGACCCATGATGATGGTCAATGGGTAAATTACCAAAATGCCCCTGAAAGGTTCAATTGAGTGATACCTTGTTTTAATCAAACCCTAATCACATGATAGTGATGAGTTGACTGGTGTTAATCAATGAGGACTTAACCCAACCTAATCTAGAGGGGTGTAATCACTATCTACTAGTTAGAGGAGAGAGAAAGTACCAATTATAATGGAAACTCAAGTAAAATGCCTTCAATATACATGAATGTGCAAGTTTAGGTATGATCCACTTATGTGAGATCATGGAAACCCTAATGATGATAATTGATGAATCTTAATCTTATCTGAGGTCTTTAATGGTGATGCTTCTCATACATGAGTATGTTATGAGATCATTTCACCATGAGGTGAATAGTAAACCCTAATTCTAGGGTGATGACATGTAATGTGAATAGTAAACCCTAATTGATGAAAACCAGGGAAACCTAGCTCTTGTATGAGTAGGGAGATACAACTTCTTTAAATGAGTTATTTACTATTATCAGTTGATTTAACCATGCAGGTTCCTTTATGAGGATGATCATATCTAGGTATGGATGATGATACTATATTCATTGAAAACATGTTGTTAGCTTTATGAATAGTGATATATCCTGATACCTTGTTAATAGCATCTTATGAGATTGATAGGCTGTGAGAGCCATGAATACCATCAAGGTCATGCTTTAAGAGATGACTTGTGATGAGAATATTAAGAAATGATAATTGATGAGAGTTAGGCTTGTTACATTTAGTATTCTTCCTTCATAGCTGCTATGCTAATGATTAATGTTTGAAAACATGTATGATGATAAAAGAATACTGAAATGTACCTAACTAATCAAGTATAATCATACCATGTAGAGCCCTGATCATAGATCCATCATTGTCAGGAGTTAAATGATGGTGAAACATGTTTTCCTAAGGGGATTCTTGGAGCACATACTTTTGAATATGTGGGGTAATATGGATGTGAATTTCCTTACATCCTAGTGTAGGAATTGATGTAGATGTATCTTAATCTATCAATCCTTCACTATGTTTTATGTCGGGGTGATGTAACACTAATCTCCCGAGGAAATCTTTTATACCGCATCAATGAGAGATAATCAAGAAATCTTTCGGTAGCGAAGAGAGTACAGAATGCCACTTTGACTCTAATAGCGAAGTACCAGAATACCCTGGTAAGCTATAGTAGTAGAAACATTAGATGTCCTGCATGTTGATCCTCTTACTGACTGAGGAAGATGAGGTCATAAGAATCTGGCTCTTTTGATGACCTATGTATGATACCGATGCGACTTAATAGTGATCGGTTGGAGTATGAGCGGTATACCTCATCTCCGCAGGGCATAATGATGTTTGTAAAACATAATCAACCGCGTAGTATATCTGCTTAGGTTGAACTACGAGATACATTGGTTGAAGATACTTTACTTAGTATACATGTTCTTCATATTCCTTAAATGTTGTTGTTCTAATTGATAACAATCTGCTGCTGATTACCTTAAAGCTTTTATTGCCTATGTTATTCTTGGTTGCTATAATAAAGCTTCTGGCGAAGAGTTATAACTCTCGCTGGGACAATTATTTAAAATTGTCTCACCCCGTAGATTTCAACTTTTTAGGTGGTCGTCGAGGGCAAAGGAATCAATCTTCAGGAGATCAATATCAGCAACAGCAGCATTAGGAGCAGCAGTAAATCTCAGGTGGAGATTCAGACTGCTGAGTTGTATAATTGGATAGTCAGTCCTATGTGTTCTCTGTACTCTCAGGTCCTTGGAGTCTTTTGGTCTGAGATTTTGGTTTTGAGTTCTTGAGATTTTGTATCATGTTGTATATAATTACTCAAGAAGTAGTTATCTGAGATGTAAACAGTTTATCTACTTTTATGAAAGAAGTTTTTATAGATTCAAGCTCTTATCTCGAAAAGTTTTAATTTCCCGTGATTTTTGTCTTCCGTTGTTAATCGAATCGCTTCCGCTAAGTTTATATTGTGGTTTTGGAGATCAGAGCCCACAATTAGTGGTATCAGAGCCCACAATTAGTGGTATCAGAGCTCTTGGTTCGCTGAGTCTACAGAGACATAGGACTTAGGATGTCGAGTCTATCCTTTGTATTTCTTTCTTATCTAATAGAGTCTTCTGCTCCTCAAGAGAAGAAGATAATTAAGGATGTTTGAACAACACGAGGAGTACGTGGAAGAAAGTAGTGTTGCTGCACCCCAAGGAGGTGCAAGGAACCCGGAGATAGAACAACCTGTACCTGAGCCACCCAGAGAGCCACCTCAGTTTGACCCAGCTGACATGGGAAACCCAGCTGTTCAAACTATGTTCGGGCAGTTTATGACTGCTATGACACACATCACTGACAGGATGCCCATGCCTGCACCTAAGGCACCTGCCCAGCCTGAAGGACAAGGTATCGGTAAGACATTCGAGCGACTTCATCGTGTCAGAGTAACTGAATACTTTGGAATAGCTGATCCTGCAGATGGCGATCTGTGGTTAACCGAGTTGGAGAAAGCTTTTAGAATCCTCAACATCCCAGAAGCTTAGAAGGTTAGACATGCTGTCTATCTTCTCAAGGGAAGTGCTGGTCACTGGTGGACCATGGAAGAGCAGAAGAGGCCTGGAGTGGAGATCTCGTGGGAAGATTTTCGTCGGGAATTTATCAATAGATATTTTCCAAAGACCTTCCTAGACGAGAAGATCTCTCAGTTTGAGAGATTGAGGCAAGGCATGATGAACATTAGCGAGTATGAAGCTAAGTTCATGGAATTATTGTGGTTTTGTCCGCACATGGCTGCCACAGAAGAAGAAAGAATCAGAAGGTTCGAGAAGGGTTTAAACGCCGACTTGACTACTCCCGTGTCTACCCTAGAGAATCGGGAGAGGTTTTCTACTTTCGTTGAGTCAGTCCGAAGGATAGAGAAATCCGTAGTCGAGAAGAGACAAACCCATAAAAGATATCCGCAGTGTAACATCCCTGACCTGGGTTATAAACTAACCCTAGGTGTTTTGCCTAAATATGTAATTAAACCCTGGTGATTATCTTTTGACATGTAATTAAGTTCCTCAGGAACATATACTTTCAATTTTATCCTTTTTAATCAAAGTTGTAGTATTATTTTGGTAATGCAGGGGCTTATGTGCAAATTACCCAGTTAAGGGGTTAACTTGCAATTAAACATGTTAAGATGTTCTTTTGATGATGAGACATCATATGAGTGAATATGATGAGACATGATGGATTTCCCAAGCTTGGGCATCTATATGCAGCTTGTGGAATAATCCTTATGCTTAAAAACCCTAATTTGGAGTAAAATGCAGTTTACCAAATTTGAGGGGTGCAAATTGTAAAATACACCATCTAGAACATCTTTTATGACTCTTGTCATCATTTAGAGTAGAAATAGTGAAAGGGACACATCAATGAATAATCAGATAAGAAAAATGACCTTTGTACATAAAATTCACTAAGTTTGAGTAAGGAAACCTTTCATGTATGTACCTTAGTTGAAAGTTGGTTTTATTTACCCCTAGATCTTGAGATTTCATGAGCTTTGCATAAGTTTAGATGAGTTTGGACGTTCCCTTATATAAGAAAGGACTTGGATGAGAATTTCAAAGTTCTAGAGGTCTTTATGGTGTAAATCAGCCTAAACTATATAAGCACCTTTCTTTCCAAACCAAGCAAACGTTTTCCTTCACTTCCTCACTTCTTATCTTTATCAACTGACCAAGGCCAAGCTCTGGAGCTCAAGGAAATGACCAACCTGTTCTAGTTAAGAGAACACCACCTTCTAGCTTGGATTCATGGAGGAAATCGTATTACAAGGTTGAATTGCTAGTTTTCTTACTTAGGTTCCTTGTTCTAGCCGACCATCCCCATCTTTTTCTTAATGAATTGACCTTGGCCGACCTGTGGAGCTCAAGACGCCATTAAAGACTTGAAGCTTGGCAGCTTGGAGCTCAAGGAACGACCTTAAGGCGGGTTTTATAACTCTAACCCTTAGCTTTGTTATGCATATCTTTGTTCTTGTTTTCTATGATTAGTTCTTCTTCTACCTCCCTTCTTCCTTGATCTTTTGCAAGCAAAACGGTGGAGGAACTGACCTGAACAGAAGTTGAGGATGATGGGCGTGGATTCCTATGTCACTTTATGAAACGACCTTGAACCCTTTTGGTCCAAACGGGTGCAACTCGTTTAAGGTCAAACGGGTTCAACCCGTTTGATCTCAAACGATCCTGCAAGATCGTTTGGATCAAAATGACCCCAAGACCATTTCATAGGGTTGACCAAGCGTGGACCGTTTGAGTTTTCTGTTCACAATTATCTAGGATGATGACCCACCAAATTTTAGGGGTTAACTCCAAAGGAATCGTAGGTTGAAGGCCAATCAATTAGGCAATAGAATTGAATTAAGTACTGATTTTCCAAACTAATTAACTTGAACTTTTGGGCAAACGGGTTTCAACCCGTTTGAGTGAGTTGACCAAGCATTGACCATTTGGGATACCTGTTCATAATATATTGAATTTCATTCCTACAAATAATTGTAATCTAATTCCTAACCAATTAAGAGTTGAAGACACTTCAATAACCTAACCCTAATCGGGTGAAAGTTGCTGATTTCAATATAGATCTTGTTGAGTTTTGGGTTGAAGGACCCAAACGGGTTCCAACCCGTTTGAGGGTTCATCCAAACGATCTCACACTCGTTTAGTGACACCCAAAGATCGTTTGGATGTCTAGGGTTAAAGAAATTTGATGGTTTGAGGGTCCAATTACAAGATGTTGATAAATTGATGAAAAGTGCTGATTTTTAATTTAATTAGGGCTCAACCCTTATCAAATCATTTTGGATTTTGGTCAAACTTTGGGCAAACGGTCTCAAGATAGTTTGGAGGTCATCCAAACGACCTCAGGACCGTTTGAGCCAAGTTTGGGCCCAATTGGAGGTCAATTGATAGGTTCAACTCTAATTTGAATCATATTGTTGAACATTGATGATTAGCCGATTGGAAACCCTAATTGAGTTAGATTTAACCCTAATTGGCTTTCAATTGAGGGTCAATTTGGTGTCCAGTTGATTGAGGCTCATTCTAATTGTCTCAATTTGTATATGGTTAACATGGCTTGGGCCAATTGAAAGCTTCAACATAAGAAATCCTTTTCAAGCATAATCTTTGAGTCACCTTTTATGTTCATGCAGTTTGAACCCAAGTAGACCCACAATCGTTTTAGACCAAATGAGTTCAAACCCATTTAAGCCCAAACGAGTTCACACTCGTTTGATTCCAAACGAGTTCACACTCGTTTGAGTCCAAACGGGTTCACACTCGTTTGAGTCCAAACGAGTTCAAACCCGTTTAAGCTCAAACGGGTTCACAATCGTTTAGGCTCAAACGGGTCCACACTCGTTTGGACTTAAATGGGTCCACACCCATTTAAGATTAAGTGGGTCCACACTCGTTTAAGGTTCAAATGGATTCAAGGTCATTTGAGATTAAACAAGTTCAAGGTCGTTTAAGAATCAAATGGGTTGAAGGTTGAAGGTTAAACCCTAAACCAATTGGAGACCGTCAAGGTTGATTATACTTAATCAATTGAAGGTGTAAATGGTTCAATGATGATCAAATCTAAACCATAATGGTAACCTAAGATGTTAAGGGACTAAGTGGCTAATGAATTGACCCATGATGATGGTCAATGGGTAAATTACCAAAATGCCCCTGAAAGGTTCAATTGAGTGAAACCTTGTTTTAATCAAACCCTAATCACATGATAGTGATGAGTTGACTGGTGTTAATCAATGTGGACTTAACCCAACCTAATCTAGAGTGGTGTAATCACTATCTACTAGTTAGAGGAGAGAGAAAGTACCAATTATAATGGAAACTCAAGTAAAATGCCTTCTATATACATGAATGTGCAAGTTTAGGTATGATCCACTTATGTGAGATCATGGAAACCCTAATGATGATAATTGATGAATCTTAATCTTATCTGAGGTCTTTAATGATGATGTTTCTCATACATGAGTATGTTATGAGATCATTTCACCATGAGGTGAATAGTAAACCCTAATTCTAGGGTGATGACATGTAATGTGAATAGTAAACCCTAATTGATGAAAACCAGGGAAACCTAGCTCTTATATGAGTAGGGAGATACAACTTCTTTAAATGAGTTATTTACTATTATCATTTGATTTAACCATGCAGGTTCCTTTATGAGGATGATCATATCCAGGTATGGATGATGATACTATATTCATTGAAAACATATTGTTAGCTTTATGAATAGTGATATATCCTGATACCTTGTTAATAGCATCTTATGAGATTGATAGGCTGTGAGAGCCATGAATACCATCAAGGTCATGCTTTAAGAGATGACTTGTGATGAGAATATTGAGAAATGATAATTGATGAGAGTTAGGCTTGTTACATTTAGTATTCTTCCTTCATAGTTTCTATGCTAATGATTAATGTTTGAAAACATGTATGATGATAAAAGAATACTGAAATGTACCTAACTAATCAAGTATAATCATACCATGTAGAGCCCTGATCATAGATCCATCATTGTCATGAGTTAAATGATGGTGAAACAGGTTTTCCTAAGGGGATTCCTGGAGCACATACTTTTGAATATGTGGGGTAATATGGATGTGAATTTCCTTACATCCTAGTGTAGGAATTGATGTAGATGTATCTTAATCTATCAATCCTTCACTATGTTTTATGTCGGGGTGATGTAACACTAATCTCCCGAGGAAATCTTTTATACCGCATCGATGAGAGATAAACAAGAAATCTTTCGGTAGTGAAGAGAGTACAGAATGCCACTGTGACTCTAATAGCGAAGTACCAGAATACCCTGGTAAGCTATAGTAGTAGAGACATTAGATGTCCTGCATGTTGATCCTCTTACTGACTGAGGAAGATGAGGTCATAAGAATCCGGCTCTTTTGATGACCTATGTATGATACCGATGCGACTTAATAGTGATCGGTTGGAGTATGAGCGGTATACCTCATCTCCGCAGGGCATAATGATGTTTGTAAAACATAATCAACCGCGTAGTATATCTGCTTAGGTTGAACTACGAGATACATTGGTTGAAGATACTTTACTTAGTATACATGTTCTTCATATTCCTTAAATGTTGTTGTTCTAATTGATAACAATCTGCTGCTGATTACCTTAAAGGTTTTATTGCCTATGTTATTCTTGGTTGCTATAATAAAGCTTCTGGAAAAGAGTTATAACTCTCGTTGGGACAATTATTTAAAATTGTCTCACCCCGTAGATTTCAACTTTTTAGGTGGTCGTCGAGGGCGAAGGAATCAATCTTCAGGAGATCAATATCAGCAGCAGCAACATTAGGAGCAACAGTAAATCTCAGGTGGAGATTCAGACTGCTGAGTTGTATAGTTAGATAGTCAGTCCTATGTGTTCTCTGTACTCTCAGGTCCTTGGAGTCTTTTGGTCTGAGATTTTGGTTTTGAGTTCTTGAGATTTTGTATCATGTTGTATATAATTACTCAAGAAGTAGTTATCTGAGATGTAAACAATTTATCTAATTTTATGAAAGAAGTTTTTATAGATTCAAGCTCTTATCTCGAAAAGTTTTAATTTCCCGTGATTTTTGTCTTCCGCTGTTAATCGAATCGCTTCCGCTAAGTTTATATCGTGGTTTTGGAGATCAGAGCCCACAATTAGTGGTATCAGAGCTCTAGGTTCGCTGAGTCTACAGAGACATAGGACTTAGGATGTCGAGTCTATCCTTAGTATTTCTTTCTTATCTAATAGAGTCTTCTGATCGTCAGGAGAAGAAGATATTTAAGGATGTCTGAACAACACGAGGAGTACGTGGCAGAAAGTAGTGTTGCTGCACCCCAAGGAGGTGCAAGGAACCCGGAGATAGAACAACCTATACCTGAGCCACCTAGAGAGCCACCTCAGTTTGACCCAGCTGACATGGGAAACCCAGCTGTTCAAACTATGTTCGGGCAGTTTATGACTGAGCCACCTAGAGAGCCACCTCAGTTTGACCCAGCTGACATGGGAACCCAGCTGTTCAAACTATGTTCGGGCAGTTTATGACTGCTATGATACACATCACCGATAGGATGCCCATGCCTGCACCTAGGGCACCTGCCCAGCCTGAAGGACAGGTTATCGGTAAGACGTTCGAGCGACTTTGTCGTGTCGGAGCAACCGAATACTTTGGAACAGCTGATCCTGCAAATGCCGATCTGTGGTTAACCGAGTTGGAGAAAGCTTTTAGAATCCTCAACATCCCAGAAGCTCAAAAGGTTATACATGCTGTCTATCTTCTCAAGGGAAGTGCTGGTCACTGGTGGACCATGGAAGAGCAGAAGAGGCCTGGAGTGGAGATCTCGTGGGAAGATTTTCGTCGGGAATTCATCAATAGATATTTTCCAAAGACCTTCCTAGACGAGAAGATCTCTCAGTTTGAGAGATTGAGGCAAGGCATGATGAACATTAGCGAGTATGAAGCTAAGTTCATGGAATTATTGCGGTTTTGTCCGCACATGGCTGCCACAGAAGAAGAAAGAATCAGAAGGTTCGAGAAGGGTTTAAACGCCGACTTGACTACTCCCGTGTCTGCCCTAGAGAATCGGGAGAGGTTTGCTACCTTCGTTGAGTCAGTCCGAAGGATAGAGAAATCCGTAGTCGAGAAGAGACAAACCCATAAAAGATATCCGTAGTTCCAGGGTTCTTCATCTAGAGACTTTAAGAAGCCTAGATTCTCTGCACCTACACCTCCACCACCCAGAACTAGTGCTCAGACGCAGTGGACACCGAGTAGAGGCAGGGGACGAAGCCTACCACTACAAGAGACTCACAGTTCAGCATCAATGTCAGTTACAGGATCACCCAGACCACAACAACCGGAGAAGAGCTGTTACAACTGTGGCAAGGTGGGACATTTGATGAAGGACTGCCGATCTAGGCCTGTCAGTGTGACACAGCCTCTGAGACAGAGTCAACAGGGATCACAGAGAAGGCAATCTCAAGGAGCAGCTCGAGGATGTGGACAAGCGTCTCAAGCTGGATCATCAGCACCACCTCAACACCAGGCGACAACGCGGTTCTATGCTATGAATCCACCAGATGCAGTGGTCAATCCACGGGTAGTGGCATGTCAGATGGAACTTTTATATTCTGATATGTCTAAATCCTGTGTTGTATCTGTTCTGATTGACCCGGGTGCTACACACTCCTTTGTCACTCGGAGAGTGATTCTTAGCTGCAATATGACAATTAGTCATAGGGCAAATAGCTTGTTTTTGGAGATTCCGTTGAGTGGGTCTGCCGTTTTGCAGGAGGTATGCTCTCCCTGCACCCCTTCTTTTCTGATCATCGCATTCAAGTGGACCTAATACCACTTGATATGCAAGGATTTGATATAATCCTCGGGATGGATACCTTAGAAAGGTATCGAGTTGTCTTGGATTGTGAATCCAAATAGGCTATGTTTGCTGATGATAGTAGCACATGGATCTTTCAAGGAGAGAGAAAGATTCTGCCCACCTGTCTTGTATCAACTATGGTGGCTAACAAGCTGATGAGGCAAGGATGTTATGCATTCCTGGCACATGTAGTAGATGTTACCAAAGAAGGTCCCAACCCTGCTGAAGTTCCTATAGTCAGGGAATTCAAGGACGTGTTTCTTGAAGAACTTCCAGGTATACCACCGCCTCAGGAAATTGATTTTGAAATCAATTTGATCCCAGATACAAAACCTATAGCCCAGACACCGTATAGGATGGCGCCTGCTGAGATGGAAGAACTCAAGAAACAACTTCAAGAGTTGCTTGAGAAAGGTTTTATCCGACCGAGCACTTCACTGCGGGGTGCTCCGGTTTTGTTTGTTAAAAAGAAAGATGGGTCAATGCGGTTGTGCATTGATTATAGACAACTCAATAAAGTAACAATAAAGAATAAGTACCCGTTGCCGAGGATTGATGATCTTTTTGACCAGTTGCGTGGTGCAACAGTCTTCTCAAAGATAGACTTGAGGTCTGGATATCATCAACTTCGTATTAAGGATAGTGACATATCAAAGTCTGCCTTTAGGACACGATATGGTCACTATGAGTTCACGGTTATGTCGTTTGGACTAACCAATGCACCGGCTACATTCATGGAACTCATGAATAGAGTTTTTTGACCTCTCCTTGATCAGTGTGTTGTCGTTTTCATAGATGACATTCTGATTTATAGTAAGGATGCTCAGCAGCATGAACAACATCTCCGACAGGCTGTAACTCTGCTAAGAAAACATAAGCTATATGCTAAGTTTAGCAAGTGTGAGTTCTGGTTGCCGGAAGTATATTTTCTTGGACATGTGATATCTGCCTCGAGTATTCATGTTGACCCTACAAAGGTAGAATCTGTTCTACAGTGGGAACAACCGAAGACACCAACGGAGATTCAAAGTTTCTTGGGATTAGCTGGTTATTATCGAAGGTTTATTAAGAATTTCAGTTCTATAGCCTTACCCTTAACCAAGTTAACCCGGAAAGATGTTCCTTTTACCTGGAGTGATAAGTGTCAACAGTCTTTTCAGTTGTTGAAGGAGAGGTTGACAAGTGCACCTGTACTTGTGTTACCTGAGCAAGGAAAAGGATACATAGTTTTCTGTGATGCCTCCAAGAATGGACTCGGATGCGTGTTGATGCAGGATAAGCAAGTGATTTCTTTTGCTTCACGACAGCTTAAGAAACACGAAGAGAATTATCCGACACACGATCTGGAGTTATCTGCTGTGGTTCATGCCCTGAAGATCTGGAGACATTATCTCTACGGAGAGACATTCCAGATTTTCACAGATCACAAAAATCTTAAGTATATCTTCTCTCAGCATGAGCTTAACATGAGGCAACGTCACTGGATGGAGTTAATCAAGGACTACGATTGTACAATTGATTACCATCCAGGAAAGGCCAATGTGGTTGCAGATTCCTTGAGTAGGAAATCAACAACATCATCCTCTGATAGGACACAATTAAACTCTTTAGTATGCCCTAGGAGAGATATGCTTATCTCCTTAAGGCAAGACAATGTACAGATGAAGGTGTCATGGATTGCCGGGTTGTTGGCTGAGATGCATATCAAACCCACCCTAAGAGAACAGATTAGGGAGGCACAGCAAGTTGATGTTGCAGTTCAGCAGATCAGATCTGGGTATGGTGATGGGAAGCGAGAAGGTTTTCATGAATCAGATGATCAAGTAGCGTGCTATCATGGGAGGATGATAGTACCAGATGTAGATAACCTGAGGAAGTTAGTCCTGGAGGAAGTTCATTCTTCAATGTATGCTATGCATCCAGGGAGCACCAAGATGTATCGAAATTTGAAAGATTTGTATTGGTGGCCTGGAATGAAGAAGGATGTTGCAGAGTTTGTGATGAGGTGTCTTGTGTGTCAACAAGTTAAAGCTGAACACCAAAAGCCTGCAGGAACAATGCAACCTTTACCCATACCACAATGGAAGTGGGATCATGTAACCATGGACTTTGTTGTTGGTCTACCTAGAACAAACAAAGGACATGATTCCATTTGGGTAATTGTTGATAGGTTGACTAAGACAGTGCATTTCTTACCTGTCAAAACAACCTATTCTGCTGAAAGGTTATCCCAGTTATATGTTCAAGAGATAGTGCATTTGCACAGAGTTCCTGTCACCATAGTTTCTGACAGAGGTCCCCAGTTTACAAGTTGCTTTTGGGAGCAGCTACACAGAGCCTTAGGCACCAAGCTAAGGTTTAGTACGGCTTTTCATCCACAGACTGATGGACAGTCAGAAAGAACCATACAGACCTTGGAAGACCTGTTGAGAGCATGTGTTCTCCAGTTTACCAGAAGTTGGGATCTACACCTAAGCTTGATAGAGTTTGCCTATAACAATAGCTATCAGCATAGTATTGATATGGCACCCTATGAAGCTTTGTATGGTAGACGTTGTAGATCACCCTTGTGTTGGTATGAGACTATTGAACATCAGTTGTTGGGTCCTGATCTTGTGTAGAAAACTACAGAGAAGATCAAAGTTATACAACAACAACAACTTAAGACTGTACAGGATAGACAGAAGTCGTATGCTGATAAGCGCCATAGACCGTTAGAGTTCCAGGTTGGAGACAGAGTGTACCTCAAGGTCTCTGCTTGGAAAGGAATCCTTCGCTTTGGAAGGAAAGGAAAGTTAGCACCTAGATTTATGGGACCTTATCCAATCATTGAACGGGTTGGAAAGGTCGCCTATAGACTAGAGTTACCACTAGAGTTGCAAAGGTTACACCCTGTGTTTCACATTTCTATGCTGAGGAAATGTCACCCCGACACTGAGTCAGTTCTACAACCTATGGAGGTAGAATTGAATGAGGACATATCTTACGAGGAAGGGCCAGTGTCAATCCTTGATAGCAGAACTAAAAAGTTAAAGAAGAAAGATATAAGCCTTGTGAAAGTCCTCTGGAATCACTGTGGTGTCGAAGAAGCCACTTGGGAACTAGAGGATGAGATGAGAAGGAAATACCCTGCTCTTTTCTCCTAATACGTTTTGTTGATTTCGAGGATGAAATCCTTGTAAGGGGTGGATAATTTGTAACATCCCTGACCTGGGTTATAAACTAACCCTAGGTGTTTTGCCTAAATATGTAATTAAACCCTGGTGATTATCTTTTGACATGTAATTAAGTTCCTCAGGAACATATACTTTCAATTTTATCCTTTTTAATCAAAGTTGTAGTATTATTTTGGTAATGCAGGGGCTTATGTGCAAATTACCCAGTTAAGGGGTTAACTTGCAATTAAACATGTTAAGATGTTCTTTTGATGATGAGACATCATATGAGTGAATATGATGAGACATGATGGATTTCCCAAGCTTGGGCATCTAGATGCAGCTTGTGGAATAATCCTTATGCTTAAAAACCCTAATTTGGAGTAAAATGCAGTTTACCAAATTTGAGGGGTGCAAATTGTAAAATACACCATCTAGAACATCTTTTATGACTCTTGTCATCATTTAGAGTATAAATAGTGAAAGGGACACATCAATGAATAATCAGATAAGAAAAATGACCTTTGTACATAAAATTCACTAAGTTTGAGTAAGGAAACCTTTCATGTATGTACCTTAGTTGAAAGTTGGTTTTCTTTACCCCTGGATCTTGAGATTTCATGAGCTTTGCATAAGTTTAGATACGTTTGGACGTTCCCTTATATAATAAAGGACTTGGATGAGAATTTCAAAGTTCTAGAGGTCTTTATGGTGTATATCAGCCTAAACTATATAAGCACCTTTCTTTCCAAACCAAGCAAACGTTTACCTTCACTTCCTCACTTCTTATCTTTCTCAACAGACCAAGGCCAAGCTCTGGAGCTCAGGGAAATGACCAACCTGTTCTAGGTAAGAGAACACCACCTTCTAGCTTGGATTCATGGAGGAAATCGTATTACAAGGTTCAATTGCTAGTTTTCTTACTTAGGTTCCTTGTTCTAGCCGACCATCCCCATCTTTTTCATGAAGAATTGACCTTGGCCGACCTGTGGAGCTCAAGACACCATTAAAGACTTGAAGCTTGGAATCTTGGAGCTCAAGGAACGACCTTAAGGCGGGTTTTATAACTCTAACCCTTAGCTTTGTTATGCATATCTTTGTTCTTGTTTTCTATGATTAGTTCTTCTTCTACCTCCCTTCTTCCTTGCTCTTTTGTAAGCAAAACGATGGAGGAACCGACCTGAACAGAGGTTGAGGATGATGGGCGTGGATTCCTATGTCACTTTATGAAACGACCTTGAACCCTTTTGGTCCAAACGGGTGCAACTCATTTAAGGTCAAACGGGTTCAACCCGTTTGATCTCAAACGATCCTGCAAGATTGTTTGGATCAAAACGACCCCAAGACCGTTTCATAGGGTTGAACAAGCGTGGACCGTTTGAGTTTTCTGTTCACAATTATGTAGGCTAATGACCCACCAAATTTGAGGGGTTAACTCCAAAGGAATCGTAGGTTGAAGGCCAATCAATTAGGCAATAGAATTGAATTAAGTACTGATTTTCCAAATTAATTAACTTGAACTTTTGGGCAAACGGGTTCCAACCCATTTGAGTGAGTTGACCAAGCATTGACCGTTTGGGATACCTGTTCATAATATATTGAATTTCATTCCTACAAATAATTGTAATCTAATTCCTAACCAATTAAGAGTTGAAGACACTTCAATAACCTAACCCTAATCGGGTGAAAGTTGCTGATTTCAATATAGATCTTGTTGAGTTTTGGGTTGAAGGACCCAAACGGGTTCCAACCCATTTGGGGGTTCATTCAAACGATCTCACACTCGTTTCGTGACACCCTAAGATCGTTTGGATGTCTAGGGTTAAAGAAATTTGATGTTTTGAGGGTCCAATTACAAGATGTTGATAAATTGATGAAAAGTGTTGATTTTTAATTTAATTAGGGCTCAACCCTTATCAAATCATTTTGGTTTTTGGTAAAACTTTGGGCAAACGGTCTCAAGATCGTTTGGAGGTCATACAAACGACCTCAGGACCGTTTGAGCCAAGTTTGGGCCCAATTGGAGGTCAATTGATAGGTTCAACTCTGATTTGAATCATATTGTTGAACATTGATGATTAGCCGATCGGAAACCCTAATTGAGTTAGATTTAACCCTAATTGGCTTTCAATTGAGGGTCAATTTGGTGTCCAGTTGATTGAGGCTCATCCTAATTGTCTCAATTTGTATATGGTTAACATGGCTTGGGCCAATTGAAAGCTTCAACATAAGAAATCCTTTTCAAGCATAATCTTTGAGTCACCTTTTATGTTCATGCGGTTTGAACCCAAGTAGACCCACAATCGTTTTAGACCAAACGAGTTCACACCCGTTTAAGCCCAAACGAGTTCACACTCGTTTGAGTCCAAATGGGTTCACACTCATTTGAGTCCAAACGGGTTCACACCCGTTTAAGCTCAAACGGGTTCACACTCGTTTAGGCTCAAACGGGTCCACACTCGTTTGGACTTAAATGGGTCCACACCCGTTTAAGATTAAGTGGGTCCACACTCGTTTAAGGTTCAAATGGATTCAATGTCATTTGATATTAAACAAGTTCAAGGTCGTTTAAGAATCAATTGGGTTGAAGGTTGAAGGTTAAACCCTAAACCAATTGGAGACCGTCAAGGTTGATTATACTTAATCACTTGAAGGTGTAAATGGTTCAATGATGATCTAATCTAAACCCTAATGGTAACCTAAGATGTTAAGGGACTAAGTGGCTAATGAATTGACCCATGATGATGGTCAATGGGTAAATTACCAAAATGCCCCTGAAAGGTTCAATTGAGTGATACCTTGTTTTAATCAAACCCTAATCACATGATAGTGATGAGTTGACTGGTGTTAATCAATGAGGACTTAACCCAACCTAATCTAGAGTGGTGTAATCACTATCTACTAGTTAGAGGAGAGAGAAAGTACCAATTATAATGGAAACTCAAGTAAAATGCCTTCAATATAAATGAATGTGCAAGTTTAGGTATGATCCACTTATGTGAGATCATGGAAACCCTAATGATAATAATTGATGAATCTTAATCTTATCTGAGGTCTTTAATGATGATGCTTCTCATACATGAGTATGTTATGAGATCATTTCACCATGAGGTGAATAGTAAACCCTAATTCTAGGGTGATGACATGTAATGTGAATAGTAAACCCTAATTGATGAAAACCAGGGAAACCTAGCTCTTGTATGAGTAGGGAGATACAACTTCTTTAAATGAGTTATTTACTGTTATCAGTTGATTTAACCATGCAGGTTCCTTTATGAGGATGATCATATCCAGGTATGGATGATGATACTATATTCATTGAAAACATGTTGTTAGCTTTATGAATAGTGATATATCCTGAATGCTTGTTAATAGCATCTAATGAGATTGATAGGCTGTGAGAGCCATGAATACCATCAAGGTCATGCTTTAAGAGATGACTTGTGATGAGAATATTGAGAAATGATAATTGATGAGAGTTAGGCTTGTTACATTTAGTATTCTTCCTTCATAGTTTCTATGCTAATGATTAATGTTTGAAAACATGTATGATGATAAAAGAATACTGAAATGTACCTAACTAATCAAGTATAATCATACCATGTAGAGCCCTGATCATAGATCCATCATTGTCAGGAGTTAAATGATGGTGAAACAGGTTTTCCTAAGGGGATTCCTGGAGCACATACTTTTGAATATGTGGGGTAATATGGATGTGAATTTCCTTACATCCTAGTGTAGGAATTGATGTAGATGTATCTTAATCTATCAATCCTTCACTATGTTTTATGTCGGGGTGATGTAACACTAATCTCCCGAGGAATTCTTTTATACCGCATCGATGAGAGATAAACAAGAAATCTTTCGGTAGCGAAGAGAGTACAGAATGCCACTGTGACTCTAATAGCGAAGTACCAGAATGCCCTGGTAAGCTATAGTAGTAGAGACATTAGATGTCCTGCATGTTGATCCTCTTACTGACTGAGGAAGATGAGGTCATAAGAATTCGACTCTTTTGATGACCTATGTATGATACCGATGCGACTTAATAGTGATCGGTTGGAGTATGAGCGGTATACCTCATCTCCGCAGGGCATAATGATGTTTGTAAAACATAATCAACCGCGTAGTATATCTGCTTAGGTTGAACTACGAGATACATTGGTTGAAGATACTTTACTTAGTATACATGTTCTTCATATTCCTTAAATGTTGTTGTTCTAATTGATAACAATCTGCTGCTGATTACCTTAAAGCTTTTATTGCCTATGTTATTCTTGGTTGCTATAATAAAGCTTCTGGAGAAGAGTTATAACTCTCGCTGGGACAATTATTTAAAATTGTCTCACCCCGTAGATTTCAACTTTTTAGGTGGTCGTCGAGGGCGAAGGAATCAATCTTCAGGAGATCAATATCAGCAGCAACAACATTAGGAGCAGCAGTAAATCTCAGGTGGAGATTCAGACTACTGAGTTGTATAGTTAGATAGTCAGTCCTATGTGTTCTCTGTACTCTCAGGTCCTTGGAGTCTTTTGGTCTGAGATTTTGGTTTTGAGTTCTTGAGATTTTGTATCATGTTGTATATAATTACTCAAGAAGTAGTTATCTGAGATGTAAACAGTTTATCTCCTTTTATGAAAGAAGTTTTTATAGATTCAAGCTCTTATCTCAAAAAGTTTTAATTTCGCATGATTTTTGTCTTCCGCTGTTAATCGAATCGCTTCCGCTAAGTTTATATCGTGGTTTTGGAGATCAGAGCCCACAGGTGATGTACTTTCTTGATAGTAAGGTTTTGAGGTATTTTGCCCAGGCCGACACCTCGGAGAGAGCATCAAGGAGCAGGATATCGATGTACAATTTCTTCATCGACTCCTTGAACTTTTGAAACCTGGTGTCCATCTTCGTTTCTCGCAGTCTACTCGGATACGAAATTCTTGGTTTATATTGCAAAACTTGGGGTTCTGCAGACACTTGGTTTTTATCTTTGCCCTTTGTGCCCTCAGAGGGCTTCTCCATTCCTTGTTGTGGGCTCTCATTCGTCATAAAAGCAAGTGCATCATCATTATCCAAAGTGATCTTGGTAGTCTCATGAAGAGTGCGTCCCGATCTCGTGGTGACATCATTCAATTGTTCATGTTTATTCTGTCCATGCTTAGGATTTGATTCGGGCTGCCCTGCAAATGTGCCTGCTGGGGGCTTCAATTGTGCAGCAATCTGGGCAAGTTGAGCTTCAACTGCTTTCTGCTGAGCCTGTTGGTTAGCAAGCATAGTTTGCTGGGCTTGCAACATCTGCCTTATCAGAGATATTTCATCTTCCGGTTGAGAAGGAGTGGTTTTCTGAGGAATTTGTTGTTGGGCTTGTTGAGATTGTTGTGGTGGTAGCGCCAGCTGAGGTTGCTAAGTGTGCAGCTGTGGATGGAGCGGAGGATGAGTGTACTGATAGTAGGCTGATTGGTTCCTGGGGTAGTTATCCCTAGGGAAGTTATTCTTGGAGTTCCCTTGATTTTGGTTGAAATTGTTTGGGAATCCAGGTGGTAACCTACTAGAGGATCCCCCCTGCGTCTGATGCTGTGGATTAGCAGTCCCAGTAGGGTTTCCATACTGAAATCCTGGATGGTTCCTCGGCTGATTAGGATTGTAATAGACTTGTCCAGGGATAGAGTGGATAGAGTTGACTTGTTTAGGTAGTTGTTCTTCAGACTTATCAGTAATAGGTTCATATTGTTGTGGTGGTGGATGCAGATCCATCATCACATTATAAAGCATACCGCAAGAAAGGGTCGGATGGTCAGAAGCATGACAGGCCTCACAGGTTCCTGTGGCGGCCTTGACTTGTTGAACCAGAGGAGTTTTCTTGTTATCAAACTCTCCTAGAGAAGGATCGAGAGCTTGTTGTTTGTGAACTATGGTTTTCAAGGCTTCAACTATTGCCTTCATCTCTATTGATTCTTCAGCTTTGTAGACCTTGAGGACACCTTTACTGGCTGATCGTCCCCAGTTGGACTGATTTTCAGCTCCGAGTGTAACAATTTTCCAGGCGTCCTCATAATTCTTTCTCATGAAGTTTCCTCCAGATGAGGAATCCAAAAATTGTTTGATATCATCGCTTACTCCCCGATAAAAGGTTTCTATCAATTGGTTCTGGGAGATTCCATGATGGGGGCACTTCCGTAAAAGTTCTTTAAACCTTTCCCATGCTTCAGCAAGGGATTCTCCGGGTAACTGAGAGAAGTGATTGATCTGCCCTCTGATCTCATAAGTTAGTGAGGGAGGAAATAACTTCTCTAAAAACTTTTCCTCTAGGGGAGCCCAGGTGGTTATTATAGGTTCCCTGTCAAGCGAGTTATACCAACTCAGGGCTCTCCCAGACAGAGTGAAATGGAATAGGTGAAGCATTATTGCATCAAAAGCGACTCTGGCTTGCGGAACCAGGCAGCACAATGCCTTAAACCTTTTCAGATGATCCATGCAATCATCTCCAGAACCTCCAGAGAAAGAGATGCCTTGCATGATCTGGATCCACTGGGTCCGAATCTCGAAGTTGGGAATATTGATAATCGGAGGTCGGACATGGTGGTTATACTCATAGTTCTTTGGGACAGCGTAGTCCCTTAATTGCTTGTTCCTTAACTCCAATTGAGCAGCTTGGGTTGCTGCCTCAGTTTCAGCTCTGATGCGGGCTTGTTCTTCCGCACGAATCTCTGCTTGGATTTGGGCACAAGTGTCCGCGATGAGTTGTGCCCGTTGAGCGGCGATGGCGGCATTAACCCTCTCCATAACCAAAGCAGCTTGGCGTTGATCTTCGGCCATTTGCCTGGCTCGATGGCGATTGAGACGAATGCGGCGATGGAAACTTCTCTCTACCTCAGAGTCAAACTCCGGATCCGGGGAGCATCTGCGGTTATGCGATGATCACATGCACGTTTTCTACCTGAGTAGAGAAAAGAAAACACCCTTAGAAAATGGTAAAGATATAATGGTTTCAAGAAGATATAGACTTATGATTGAAAAGAAAGTGTAAAATCCTAACCAACTAGGAAGGTACTAAACGAAATTAAAACGTTCCATTGTCCTCGGCAACGACGCCAATTTTTGATGGAGCTTCCACTTATGTGGAAATGCGTGCACCAACTAAAAATCCTAAGGATGATAAATCCTTAAGTTTAGCCTTGCATATACTAGATAGAAAACTCCACCCACGTATGCTAAGATACGTGGAAGTCTTATCGTAGTATAGTTAAGGGTCGAATCCTCAGGACAACGGTCTTGTTGCAAGCAACAAGATGGAAAACGTTAGAATTTCACTTAGTCACTTGATAGAAGGCACTTAGATCGAAAGTTTGGTTTTGTTGTTTTAAACTAAGAACATGTAAAATAAAGAAAGCAAGTAAATTTAAGGAGTTAAACTATGATAAAAGTCACTAGGGTGTGATCGGTTTTCACCACCACTGCACATGGATCAAAAACATGCAAAGTAAAACATAACCTACAAAAAGAGTTTAGTCAGTTAGTATCTTTGTAGACTTAGTTTCATTTTGGAGAACTAACTACGAGAAGTGCGGGTATGTTGCAACGCCAGCCATTCCTGAACAAATGGTCACATACTTTGCATCATTCCCTTCGCAAAGTGTGTTCCTCGACTTACCAAGGTTGCACTTTCATACGTCAACTGATTCCATTTCATAGTATGAAAATGCAACGAATGGTAGTGAGTTTACTCCACTTCTTGAGAGACACTTCTAGATACCGAAACAGATGCATGGTGGATACATGCACCAAGAACCAACATACAAACGAGTTTCGAATCTAATAGTACAAACGTAGACAATTCATACTAAAAGATAAAGGATAACGTAATTTGGAGATCAAGCAACATGCATTCATTAATCGTTTGATGTCGAACTGAAAAGATAACAACTCTATATTACAAATTATGGATTACATATACATGACATGAAAACATGGGTAGCGGGGCTACTCCCCGCACCCTAGTGAAAGATACTACTCGATCATGACTAGGACAAAGAAGGAGGCAAGAAGAGAGAGAGAGCATCATCCCCACGAAGGAGAGAGGAAAGTCAAACCCTTGGAGAGAGAGAAACGATCCACCAGCTTCACAGGATGCGCGATGACGAGATCTCCCTCTTCCCACCTTCTTTGGCGGAGAGAGAGAGAAAGCAGCTTCGAGATGGAGTATGGGTCTCAGTCCGGCAGCCCCAGGGCAGAGGATGGAAGTCGTAAGTGCTCTGGAGTGATTGAGGCAGCCTTTGGATGTCTGAAAACTTCCACCGAGTGGAGGACCCTTGGGGTCTTATTTATAGGCCTTAAGTGAAGTCCAAACGGTTTGGAGACCGTTTGGACCTCAAGACCGTTTGGACCTGAGACCGTTTAGATCTCAAGTCCGTTTGGACCTTGAGACCGTTTGGACCTCAAGACCGTTTGGACCTTGAGACCGTTTGGATCTCAAGACCGTTTGGACCTCAAGATCATTTTGACCTTGAGACTGTTTGGCTTCATGCAGTCTTGAGACCGTGTGACTCCATGCGGTCTCAGGACCGGTTGGCTTCATGCGGTCTCGGGACCGTGTGACTCCATGCGGTCTTGGGACCGGTTGGCTTCATGCGGTCTTGAGACCGTGTGGCTCCATGCGGTCTCGGGACCGATTGGCTTCATGCGGTCTTGGGACCGTTTGACTCCATGTGGTCTCGGGACTGATTGGCTTCATGCGGTCTTGTGACCGTTTGACTCCATGCGGTCTCGGGACCGATTGGCTTCATGCAGTCTGGGACCGTTTGAGTCCATGCGGTCTTGAGACTGATTTAGTCTTTTATGATTTTTTTGTGTCTTTTTCTGCAAGTATAGAGGGGAAAAGTTAGTCTAATAGTATATTTACAATAAGAGGGAATATTTAGGTATTATGTCTAATTCTAATTAAGAAAGAGTGTGGAAAACTAAAGAAAAGATTAAGATAACATCCCAAAATTGGGGGTTATGAGCAAGTTCATCCCTGAGGGTACAAGGGATGAATTGACAGTTGCTCTTGGTAACCCAGAGCATCCTAGACGTGTTAGGGGTGAAAGCGTTGGTGTGGGCATAAAAGCGTTCTTTGGGCCATCACATCACAAACATGTCCCAAAAGTGGGATTTTCAAAAGCTGAGGTAACCTATTCTTTTTTTAGAATGTTATTACAAAAGGGAATTCAATAATCAAAATCTAGCATTTCTTTTGTCCATGTATAGGTAGATGAGTTAATTAATAGGAGAGTCCATGAAGCAATGACCAAGTGGCAGGCGTCTCTTACTGTCACTCAGATAGTACCTATGGCGTGCCACTCTTCTCCTACTGTAGAGGTGGTTGGGAGTAATCCTATAGACCCACCACCTAGCACATCCACTGTAAGTAGTTTTATGAAATAGTAGCTAGTATTTTCAAGATGATATGTTTATGTATATATGTATATAACATACTTTATGTAATTTTGTAGGGGTTGAAGCCATGCCATCTAAAAGGCAAAGAATTTATCATTGTAGAGGCCGAGGCTTACCCACCCTTTCTAGGGGACATGTTTCATGGCACTCTAGTACCAGATGGTGCGGTTCGTGTGAACTTGAGACTTATACTCCACCCATGGAGGCATCGTCCATTGCCATATGCCCACCCATATTTTAAAATGCTTGGTGAAGCAGAAGGTAGAGTGATATTGTGGCCTGAAACAGATGTCGTCTATACTAATATTATATGGTAAATTTACATTAGGTTAATTTGTTAGCGTGTATATATGAGCTAGTCAATTGATCTAAAATTATATATACAGGTCAAAAGGAAGAAACCCGCAACAGCTCCGCCTCCACCTCAACCTCCACCTCTTCCTGAAGCACCTAGTTGGATTCCAAGGGACCTATACGACTAGTTAGGTCCTGATTGTAAGGGTATGGAAGTATGGATAGGCAAAAATGACCCAAATTCCCCTATAAATGTTTCTATTCCGGTGGATGCTGCAGGCGAATCATATGTACCAAAACATTTATATAAGATATTTTGGAGTTGTTTCGTTATGATTGGACGAATACATCTATGATAGAGCTATGGATATGGTGAGATCTTGTTTATATATCCATATAACTTGTTTTATATACGGTGATCTGGTTTCTTATATATTGATGCATACATAATACATGTTTTGCAGCCACTTACACACGATCTATAAAGATTTTTCATTTTCCCATATGGGATTTCTAGTTCCATCTTTGATTAGTCATGTAGATAAAGACCCTTCATAAGTTACCTCATACTGCTATGTTACTTTTAAATATTTTGGTAAAAAGAAGAAGACGGTGATAATAGCTCCATTCAATGTTGAGTAAGTTTACTTTGCTTATAATTTGGACTTAAGAAAATTACATTTTTATTGTTGATTTTGAGTTATTAATTTTTAACTTTCTTACCTCTAGTGCTGAACATTGGGAGTTACTGGTTATTGTCCCCAAGATGTGGACTATTTATTATCTAGATCATTCGGGGAAGGAATTAGACTCATTATATGGACACACAATGAAAAGGCCATTATTCATGTGATAAATCTTTCATATTTTATATCCGTTATAATCTATTATTACATTATTATTTAATAATGCAATTTAATGTGTTACATTAACATGTAGGGCTTTAAAACTGTTAAAAATGCTGGAGCAAACATGGCCAAGACAAAGAAACCGTTACTTTGGGAGAATGTGAAAGTAATTTCCTGACTCTAATGTATATATTATTTATGTGAACTATGCTTGTTTGTATTTGTTAACATTTTATATGTTTCAATTTATAGTGTGTTACACAAGACAACGACTGGGCATGTGCATACTACATGATGCGATATATGCACCTAATTATCAAACATGCTGCAATGGAAATCGATACCATACACCAGATATTATATATAGTCTCACTAGATAATATGAAATATATCAATCTTATTATATATATTAATTTTATAAATATGCCATTCTCTTTGTAGGTGTTTAAAACTAGTGACTTCACTATAGGTGAAAAATTATTAGATGTACATACTCCCTATATGATGGAAGAATTAAATGATGTAAGAGAACAATGGGCAAAAGCCTTACAAGTACTTAGAATTTTTTATTATTATTGGAATACTGATGGCGATGATGACAATGATAATGATAAAGAATGATATTTCTAAACTTTGTTGTCATAATTATTTCTATATTTGATGACATGTTAAACATTAAAAGACACACTTATATGTACATGTCTAAATGATTTTTTTTTGAATTGTCTTATCTATATACATATGTGTGTGAAGATGAATACATGAATGTTTCTACATGTGTATGAATGTGAAAAGAGATGAAATGAATGGAACTGCAGGTTGCTACATGTGTGTGAATATGGAATGGAGGAATGAAATGGAACTATAGGTTTCTACATGTGTGTGATGAAATCATAATATGAAATGTGCTTATACATGTGTGTGAATCATTCTATATATTAAAATGCTGTCCATCCTTGTTAAATTTGTAGGTTTGTGGCCTGTTGTTAGCTGAAATCAATGGATGCTGTAAACCTACAGTTCAAAACTGAACTGCAGGTTCTGCATCCTGCTGACCAGCCAGACAGCAGGCCTGCAAGCTGATAAGAAAAAAAAATCAAAACATAGTTGCCGGTTAACAAAAGAATCTGACAACAAAAAAATTTAACTCGTCAGTGATCAATAGTTAACCGACGTCTTTATCCTATATTGACGTAGGTCAACAACGTTGATTTTTTGTTGCTAACCGACACCTATGGTCTAACCTGGGGCCAATTTTTTTTTTGGGGATGGGATGTGGCGTCGGTTATGGCTTTATAACCGACACATATGGTCCCCCTAATGGGGCTATTTTGGGTTTGCAATCGGGGGATGACTTTGTGGTGTCAGTTATAAAACCGACGCTGAAGGCGCCTACATTTCGTGTCACCCACTTGGGTGTCTCTTAGAAACTGACTTCTAAAGTCATATTTAACTGACACTAAAGGTGATATCTGTACTAGTGCGACACGACTGTGCCAGCTAGCACGACCATGGTGGAGGATGGCAACATGGCCATGCTGGGCAACATGGCCGTGGTGGAGGATTTTCTATAGATACTTCAAATTGAGATTTTTCATGAAATTTCTTCATTCACAACACATCCATTCTGTGTCACCACAGTCATGCTAGGAGTTTTTCTTGCATTTTGAGTTTTGAACTTCATGATCCAGGGACTTCTTTGCTTAAGTTTGACTCTTGGCCACTAGGGGTAGGTTGAGGGAGCTTTGGGGCCTTCTTTGGACCCCTCCAAGGGCATAGGAATCCTAGAACACCTTCCTTCTCTCTCATCCATCCAAGGCATGGTCCAAGTACTTGAAAATCATGCATAGAACATCCATAAGTGCATTTGACAGAAATATTCATATTGAGGGAATCAACTTGCAATCTAACTTGTTTAGATGTGATTAAGATGCAAAAAGTCACAAGATGAAGCCCTGAAACATGACTGTATCACCACGCCAAACTTAAAGCATACTTTTCCTCAAGTATGCTTCAACTTAATCTCTCTTTCAATTAAATCAATGAGTTCAAGGACAATGCAATTATTGTGATGTTTTTTGGCTAAAATGAGTTCATATGAGGGGAATTAGGCATGCAATCCACTACTCTCTATTCATTTTCATTTTTTCAAGTGTGAACTAAGCACAGAGCACAAGAACTTAGAATATGGGTTACCATTCACATATGCAAGTGATGCAATTTTTATAATTCTCTGGGTAAACTGTGTCACGCATGTAATATATCCAAAAGGTTAGAATTAGTGTTTCACTTACTAGAGATACCTCATACACTTCATTTCATTGATCATGACCCACTTGACTTATGTAGGGGAATGGGGGCTAGAGTTGATTTACTGTAGCCCTACTAGGCATATAAAGAAAATAAATGGTTATGAAAGGGAGTGGAGTGTTATTACTCTCATCTTTTCTTTATTTGGATGCTCTTAAATAGGAGCACCCTCTATTTTCTTTTCTTTGCCCTTGGTGTAGGTACGATATATGATGAGAAGAGTGAAGCGGGGAGGTAAAGGTATGACCACCTCTAACTTTTGAGGGTGGCCAAGGCTGATATGTGCGCTTTGGCATCCTTTCATGAGGTGGAGAGGTAAGAAGATGGTGGAAGAAATGTTGGATCAAAGAGGGGTCACAAGCAGTGGAAATTAATGTATAATCTCACTCAAGCAAGTTAGTCCATGTAACATTCACCAATCAAACAAGTCATGCATAAAATGAACATTATAGTAGGTTGCATCCTTTTCATATAGAACAAATAAATCCCAAACGTTCGAGACTTGAAGGACTCAACCCTTTTATTCAAAACAATAAATTTTTTTTTCAAGAGGCTTGGAGCACATGCAAATTCCTACATAGGACTCATTCTAGATAAAACATCAAAAGTAAGTTACATTATCCAACATTTAATCATTCTAATCACAATAGATAGAAATTCAATTGAAATACACTTTTGGGCAAGAACATTCAAGTTTGGGCAAAATTGACTAAAATGGTGCCAATTTGTATCCAATCACATCTAAACCTACATATAGGGAAATTAATACATAAAGAAACAAATCCTAGTTAAAACACACAAAAATTACCAAAATCTACATGCAAATGCAATGCATAGCATGAAATGGTCAACTAAACAAACATTTTAAAAAATTGCTCAAAAATGCATGAAATTAAATGAAATGTATGCATGAATGCAAGCATACACACGAGTTCATGATAGATAAGTATGAAAGTTAGTCAAACTATTTGATCATCTTACAAAAATTTAGCACAAGGTACATAAAAAAATGCAGTGAAAGAAGGGTTACCACCCTACCACCCCAAACTTTGAAATCATGTTGTCCTCAGCGTGAAATAGAAGTTTAGAATAGTAGGGTAAATGGCATGGAGTCATGGTAGACAATTGCCAAGATATGGAGTGATCAATATAGGACTAGGTGAGAAAGACATGACCACCACAGTCGCGCTGAGCCACACGACCATTGTGGCTTTCCAGCCACACGGTTGTGCTGTGTGGCACAGTCATTCTAGACTCCTTTATGTAGCTCTTCTACTGATTTGCAATGTTCTCTTCAACTTTGATCTTCTCATTGGATAGACCCTTTATGCATCACCTTTTCTTCCTTGTACATGTACTAACATGATATACAAATAGAAAAACTATCAATTATGGTGTGTGTGTGTGTTTCTTGGAAAAAAATGAAAGTGTAATGAAGAAAAAAAAGTTTTTTGAGAGAAAGAGTCTCAAACAAACATGGATTGCCTCCCACTAGCACTAAGTTTAAAGTCTTTAGCTAGGATTGTTGTTACTCCATCAATCAACCATTATCTAGAAGAAAAATGTTTTCATCCTCATCATAGGCAATCCTCTCAAATGCCTTCATTGTTTGATCTTCCCACCAAGGGTCATGCGAGCTGCTCAAGTGCTTTTCTTCAATTTTAGCTCCTCGGGGGTCATCATCATAGACCTGAAAGTTAGAATTCTCATCAACGAAACTTTTCAATTCATTCAACATGATCCTCTTAGACAACTTCCCCCTTATCTTCTTAATCAGCCTTGAGACCTTTAGAATTGTCATGCTATAATTTTGCTTTCCCTTGAGGAATGGGTCTTCATAGTCTTGAAAGAGAGGGGTCTCAATCATATTAGACACTTGAGAACCTTGAAATATCACATTGGGATGTCTTAGATCAGCAATTGGGGCACTTGATGGGTGTAACCTCAATGAAAGGTGGGATACTTGGTATCATTGCTTGAAAAGGAGTCAAAACAACATATTTTCTAATGCCCTTGGCACTCTCCATAGAAGGTGGTACATCAAGATCTCTAGTGTACTTGGTACTCTCACACAATGGTGGGACAACATGGTTTTTGGTGCTCATGGAGCCCTCACACGACCTTCCCGAAAGTGATTCTCTATCACTATCTTTCACCATTTTCTCCTCTCCCTTGTTGAGCTTCTCAACAACCTTGCCACACCTCAACATTGAAGCCTTCTTCACTTGACCATAGTGAGGAGAGGGAGCATGTGATGGTTGTTGTGGTGGTGGTGGTTTTTGGTGTGGTGGATTGGGGTTTTGAAGGATTTAGGTTGGTTGTTGTGGAGGTGGTTGGTACGGGGGTGGTTCTTGTGGTTGATATTGTGGTGGTTGTGAGGTGTGTTGAAATTTGTACGAAGGTTGAGGAGGTGGTGGAGCATAGAGGCCTTGAGGGGAACCCATATAACTATATGCATTGTTTGGATTGGATATGGTTTGGGAAATGAGTCTTCCCTCCTCACAAAAGGCAAGTGAAAGGGAAATCTCATCCAACCTTTGCTCAAGCTGATCAATGGTTTTTCCATGAAAGGACACCTCTCTCTTCACTTCATCAAGGCTTCTTAACCTTGCAAGAACTTCTTCTTTAAACATGGAGCAGTTTCCTAGCTCTTCGTGTCCTTGTTTCTCCCATGAAAGTTTTGGATGATTTCTCCATTCTGGAGTGCAAGAGCTTGACATGGAGCCTTGATTTTTCCAGTTGCCATAGGATTGTAGAACCATGTTTGCCAATATATTTATCATGTAGGGTGGTGAAGGAATTGGAGGGTTTTGTGCATCTCAGTCTACCATCTTGACTTCAAAGGGTTGCTTATCACATGCATAAAGCACAACCAAACAAAAGAGCACATGTTAGCAAACCAAGATGCAAAAAACACAAAGAATAAAGAATAGAAGTGGTGAGGGCAATAGGAAAAGCTAAGCTGTTGGCTAAATAGACATCATCAAAATCTCTTTGTTTTGAAAATGAAAAACATTTCATTCTTGTGGATCTAATGTGCTATTTGAGTGTTGCAGGAACTAGGTGGATGACACAACTCTGGAAGATCTAAATGCTCACAATGTTTTAATTTCATGATTGTAATCAAATGTAAAAACTTGTACAAGTATATAATGTACAAGTACTTAGATATCATATAAATCAAGTGTTTAGATCTTCCCTATCCATCCACAATACTTAGGTAGGTCATCCTCTATAATAGTGTCACAACTTCACACTCATACACATACTTAGTATTCATCTAAAACCACCAAAATAGAGACATTCTCGGTCGAACTATTTGTCGACCGAGACACACTCGGTCGAATATCTTTTCGACCGAGAGTCTCCCAGGTTAATTCTTCTAATAGGTTCTATAGCTGTTAGACCTAGCAGACAAGGTGGTTGGGAGTTGGAATCGAACGTTATATACACTTTCTCCAGACCATCCCTCGGTCAACAAACTCCTCGACCGAGAGACACTCGGTCGAAAAATTCTTCGATTGAGAAGGTGTCTGTCTGCACTTTTCAGAATTAATAAACTAGCCATTGCTAAAGCAATTAGTGGATACCTGACGACTATTTGAGCACTTAGAACCCCCTAGAAAGTGTCTAGAACGTCCTTAAGCATTCATAGGCCATTCCTATAAATAGGACATGCCTTAGGACACCCAAAATACACTTGTGCAATACATACTTGCAATTGGCAATCTATTCTTGTGAGAAATTGAGCAACTCTAGCATTTGTGAATCCTTTCCATTGCTAAAAATTCATGTTCTATAGGCTAGCATCTCCTACCCATTGCACTTCCACTTCCATACACATTGGTTAGGAGATCAAAATGCTTGATATAGGAAATCAAGCCTTGTGCTACAACGATAATTGTAATTTCTATTTCCCCTTCTTGTTCTTTCTTATTGCTTGTACTCTCCTTGCTACTCCTAGGGTTGGAGGCTGTGGATTGGAGAGGGTGCTATCTTATCAGGTGGAGAAGGATCTTCTCGGTATAGAAGGAGGACTTTGGAATACTTTTAGAAGGTCTCAACGGGAAGCTACTTCAAGAAGGAAGGCTACTTCAAGGGGGAGCTTGAAGTTACTTCAAGTGAAGGCTGCTTCATAGTTGGTGAGACGACTTTGGGGTGAAGGCTATCCAAAGGGTGAGGAAAGTATTTGTAATTTTTTTTAACATCCTAAAAAGGTAATAAAATTCAAGTACTTTCAAATCCCAATTGGAAACAATTGGGTAGTGGACTGACTCCCTTAGTTTTTGCTAAGAGTGGAACCACTCTAAACACCTTGCCTCTTTCTTCTTATCTCAATTGTGGTTTCTTGAGTTGAATTATTGTTAAAATATTTATAAAACCCTATTCACCCCCCTCTAGTGGATTTTCAATTGGTATCAGAGAAAGGCTTCAAGGAACTCTAACAAAGTCTTGAAGAATGGGTGACGGGGTACTCAACAACCTCAACTTGGAAGGAACACTCATGTCTAGACCTCCACCTTTTGATGGAACTAACTACACCTACTAGAAGAGGAGGATGCAGTTCTATTTCCAGGGAATTAGCTGGGATCTCTGGAGGATGGTGTCAAATCCATATGACTTTCCTCAAACAAAGTATGCAACTTGGGATGCTAATACGGTAAGATCAACCCAAATGAATGCAAAAGCTGTAAGTATACTCTATTGTTCAATTTCTGTTGGTGAATTCAATTGAATATCAAATTGTGAAACAACATATGAGATATGGCATAGACTGTCTATAACCTATGAAGGAACTATTCAAGTTAAGAATTCTAAGATCAGAATGCTTAAATAAAAGTTTGAACAGTTTCGTATGGATCAAAATGAGTCTATTAGTGAAATGTATGCAACATTTTATTCTATTGTTAATGGTTTGAATGCATTAGGTAAAGCCATTAGTGAAGAAGATCAAGTGTAAAAAATTCTTAGGTCTCTTCCTCCTAAGTACAAGCCTAAGGTGACCACAATTAAAGAAGCCAATGACCTCACCCGACTAAGGATGGAGCAAATCATTGGTAACTTAGAAGCACATGAAGCAACCTTAGAGGAGGAAGAAATATGAGAGTGTGAACTTCAAAAAGGAAGAAAGAAGGACATGGCTTTCAAGTCTACAAAGGTCATCACTCAAGAAAGTGATGAAACAAGTGATGGAGATGAGGGAGAAGAAGCTCTAATTGTAAATGGTAAGAAATATAGAAGATTTAAATCTAAAAAAATTATTGGTTCTTCCTCTTCTTCCTCTTCTAGGTGTTTTGAATGTGGAAAGAAGGGACATCTCAAGAATGAATGTCCTAAAGCAAATAAAGGAAAGAAAAGCTCATCCAAGAAGAAGGGAGAAAAAGCATACAAAGCTGCATGGGATGAGTCAAGTGATAGTGAAAGTGGAAAAGAGAATGTGGAGTGTCTCATGGCCAAAGAAGATGATAGTGATGATTCTCAAGAGGATAGGGTAGTTGACAGTTGATGTTCCAAACACATGACTGGGAACAAGGATTCATTTCAAACATTTGAGGAAAACAAAAGCAGAACAATCACTTTTGAAGACAATGGTAAAAGTAAATTTGTTGGAATAGGTAATATTGGAACAAATCTTGAAATAAAAAATGTTTTACTTGTTGATGGTTTGCACCATAATTTAATAAGTGTCAGTCAATTATGTGATAGTGGATATGATGTTTTATTCATTAAAAATTGCTACAAGCTACTAATAGAAAATATTGCAAATGTTGTTTATGAAGGAAAAAGAGTTGGAAATCTATATATCCTTAGACCTAACTCTATGCAATCTGTAGTTGGAAAATGCTTATTTGCAAAAGAAAATTCTTTACAACTATGGCATAGAAAATTAGGTCATGCTAGTTCATATGTTATCAAAAAGCTAGTTAAATATGATATTGTTCGTGGTTTGCCTAAGTTATCTTTTGATCAATCTGAAAATTGTGAACCATGTACTTTTGGTAAACAAACTAAAACTTCTTTTAAACCCAATAACATGCTTAGCACCAGTAGAGCACTAGAACTTATTCATATGGATTTATTCGGACCTATGAGAACATAATCTATTGGTGGGAAAAGATATTGCTTTGTTATTGTTGATGACTACAGTAGATATACATGGGTACATTTTCTTGCAAATAAAGATGATACTATTCACGTTTTCATACAATTTTGTTCAAAGATTGAAAATCAATTACAAAACAAAATATGCACAATTAGGAGTGATCATGGTGGAGAATTTGAGAATAATCTATTTGAACAATTCTACACATCTCAAGGCTACACTCACAATTTTTCTGCTCCACGCACTCCACAACAAAATGGCATAGTTGAAAGGAAAAATCAGTCGTTACAAGAAATGGCTAGGACTATGATGCTTGAACATAATACACCTAAAACGTTTTGGGCTGAAGCAGTAAACACATCATGTTATGTGCTAAATAGAGTAACTGTACACTCTTATTTGAAGAAAACACCATATGAAATCATGTATACTAAGAAACCAAGGGTTGACTATTTTCATACTTTTGGCTCAACTTGCTATATCTTGAACACAAAAGATGATAGAGAAAAGTTTGACTCTAAATCACAAAAAGCCTTTTTCTTGGGATATTCAACTTCTAGTAAATCATTTAGAGTTTACAACACTATCTCTAGAAAAGTTGAAGAATCCATTCATATTACTTTTCATGAAGAACTAAGTACTGAAAATGATGATGTAATTGATATTACTCATCAAGTAGAAAATCCAACCATATCAACTAAAGATGATCAAAATACTACAAATGACCAACAAGTTGAGACACAACAACTCATTCCTAGACTCATTACAGATCATCCTCAAGAACTAATCATTAGAAATCCTAATGATAAAATAAAAACCCGTTCATCTTTTAAAGATGTTGCAAATATGGCATTTGTATCTATGATTGAACCTAAGATGGTGACTGAAGCTCTAAAAGATGATTATTTGATAATGGCAATGCAAGAAGAATTAAATCAATTTAGTAAGAATGATGTATGGGACTTAGTTCCTAAACCTCAAGATAAAACCATTATTGGAACTAAGTGGGTTTTTAGAAATAAGTTAAATGAAGCTGGGGAAGTAGTAAGAAATAAAGCTAGGTTGGTAGAACAAGGGTAAATCAACAAGAAGGAATAGACTTTGATGAAACTTATGCACCAGTGGCAAGACTTGAAGCCATTAGAATGCTACTAGCTATAGCTGCCCACAAAAACATCAAACTATTCCAAATGGATGTAAAAAGTGCATTTCTAAATGGAATAATACAAGAGGAAGTATATGTTTCCCAACCACCTGGTTTTGAAATTCCTGGTAAGGATGATCATGTTTACAAACTTAAGAAAGCAATTTATGGCTTAAAACAAGCACCTAGAAATTGGTATGAACGGCTCAAAAACTATCTCTTTGATAACAATTTTTCAATTGGAAATTCAGATTCTACTTTATTTTTCAAAACATATGAATCCGACTTTCTAGTTGTTCAAATTTATGTTGATGATATTATCTTTGGTGCATCAAATGAATCCTTATGTAAAAAATTTAGTGATATTATGCAAAAGGAATTTGAAATGAGTCTCATGGGAGAATTGACTTTCTTTCTTGGTTTTCAAATAAAGAAAATGCCCACTAGGATTTTTTATAAGCCAAGAGAAGTATACAAATGAACTTTTAAAATGTTTCGGGATGGAACATTGCAAACATGCTACCACTCCAAAGGCTACCTCTACTAAAATTGATAAGGATGAAAATGGGGAACCCATTGATGATTCCTTATATAGGGCCATGATTGGTAGTTTGCTTTACTTAACCACTTCTAGACCAGATATCATGTTTTTCGTTGGACTTTGTGCTAGATTTCAATCAAAACCCATGCAAACCCATTTTCAAGCTGTCAAACAGATTCTAAGATACTTAGCCGATACCACAAACTATGGTTTATGGTATCCTAAAAGACAACCTTTGGATTTGAAAGCTTATACCGATGCCGATTATGCTGGTTGTTGACTTCACCGAAAGAGCACAAGCAGAAGTTATTTCTTGTTAGGAAGAGCCTTACTATCTTGGTTTAGCAAGAAACAAAATAGGGTTGCCCTCTCTACAACTAAAGCTGAATATATGGCAGCTGGGTCTTGTTGTGCTCAAGTGATTTATATGCAACAAGTTTTAAACGATTATGGTTTTACATTTTCATCCACGCCTATATTTTGTGACAATACAAGTGCTATAAACTTGGCACATAATCCTATTTTACACAGCCGTGCCAAACATATTGAAATCCGTCATCATTTTCTAAGGGATCATATCTCCAAAAATCATGTATCCCTTTATCATGTTGATACAGAAGATCAATTGGCTGATATTTTCACAAAACTGCTTCCATTTGATCAATTCAATAAAATAAGGAAGCAACAACTCATTACTCCCTTAGAAGATGTTTTCTTTGACATTTGTGCTTCTTAAATCGGTTGATTTTTCTGATCCTTACATTTTGGCTTCAAATGGACATCCTTTCAAATGATTTGATAGTTATCTATTTGAAAGGGGAGCCCCAATTAAGGGGGAGTTTCAACACATGAGTTTAACGGCTATCTTTTTGAAATGACAAAGGGGGAGAAATAATATAAATCTTAAATACTCAATCAATGAGTTTCATAATCTCTTGGCTTTACATTAAAAGTTTCTATATTCTCTAAGAGTTGGACTTTATGTTCCACACTTCTTTGGGAATAATAAGCACACATTCCATAAACAAGAGAAGGAATACACAAGGTAAAATCTCATGTATGAAAATCAACTCATTTTAACAAATTGTTTAATTTATATTTAGAATTGTTTGTCATCTTAAAAAAGGGGGAGATTGTTGGCTAAATGGACATCATCAAAATCCCTTTGTTTTGAAAATGACAAACATTTCATTCTTGTGGATCTAACGTGCTATTTGAGTGTTGCAGGAACTAGGTGGATGACACAACTCTGGAAGATCTAAATGCTCACAATGTGTTAATTTCATGATTGTAATCAAATGTAAAAACTTGTACAAGTATATAATGTACAAGTACTTAGATATCATGTAAATCAAGCATTTAGATCTTCTCTAGCCATTCACAATACTTAGATAGGTCATCCTCTATAATAGTGTCACAACTGCACACTCATACACACACTTAGTATTCATCTAGAACCACCAAAACAGAGACATTCTTGGTCGAACTATTTGTCGACCGAGACACACTCGGTTGAATATCTTCTCGATCGAGAGTCTCCTGGGTTAATCCTTCTAATAGGTTCTATAGACGTTAGACCTAGCAGACAAGGTGGTTGGGAGTCAGAATTGAACATTATATACACTTGCTCCAGACCATCCCTCAGTCGACAAACTCCTCGATCGAGAGACACTCAGTCGACAAATTCTTCGACCGAGAAGGTGTCTGTCTGCACTTTTCAAAATTAATAAACTAGCCATTGCTAAAGCAATTAGTGGATACCTAACAACTAGTTGAGCACTTAGAACCCCCTAGAAAGTGTCTAGAACATCCTTAAGCATTCATAGTCCATTCCTATAAATAGGACATGCCTTAGGACACCCAAAATACACTTGTGCAACACTTGAGCATACATACTTGCAATTGGCAATCTATTCTTGTGAGCAATTGAGCAACTCTAGCATTTGCGAAACCTTTCCATTGCTACAAATTCGTGTCCTATAGGCTAGCATCTCCTACCCATTGCACTTCCACTTCCATACACATTGGTTAGGAGATCAAAACGCTTGATATAGGAAATCAAGCCTTGTGCTACAATGGTAATTATAATTTGTATTTTCCCTTCTTGTTCTTTCTTTATTGCTTGTACTCTCCTTTCTACTCCTAGGGTTGGAGGCTGTAGATTGGAGAGGGTTCTATCTTCTCAGGTCGAGAAGGATCTTCTCAGTAGAGAAGGAGGACTTTGGACTACTTCTAGAAGGTCTCAACGGGAAGCTACTTCAAGAAGGAAGGCTACTTCAAGGGGGCGCTTGAAGTCACTTCAAGTGAAGGTTGCTTCATAGTTGGTGAGACAACTTCGGGGTGAAGGCTGTCCAAAGGGTGAGGAAAGTATTTGTAATTTTGTGTAACATCCTAAAAAGGTAATAAAATTCAAGTACTTTCAATTCCCAATTGGAAACAATTGGGTAGTGGACTGACTCCCTTGGTTTTTGCCAAGGGTGGAACCACTCTAAACACCTTGCCTCTTTCTTCTTATCTCAATTGTGGTTGCTTGAGTTGAATTATTGTTAAAATATTTATAAAACCCTATTCAACCCCCTCTAGTGGTTTTTCATAAGCTACACTAACTAGCTAGGTTGAGCACCCTACTCCCCGACAACAGTGCCAGAAAGCTTGGTGCATTTTTGCTAATGGTGTTACATGCTACTCAATTGGAATTTGAATAGATGCAAATCTATGAGCAAACAATATATGGGATCTTTTGATTCATAGTGGACCTAGTCCTGCACACCTACTCAAACTAATCACATGTACCCGCAAGTGCATGGGGTCATGTCGTAGTATAGGTAAGTGGTAAGAAAAGGGTCAATCCTCAGGGAGAGAGAAGGTACTAGAGCTAGGTTAGAGTGAGCTACGTTCCTAATGTAGAGTGTAGGGTTTTTACAATTTAAAGGTTGGTCTTGGTTTGTTACACTAATATTGCAAGCATTTAACAACAATAAGGAAACTAGATTACCCTAAACAAGTTAAGACTAAGAAGCTAGGCAAAATGATGAACTAAGCAAGTGCAAGGAGGAATAAAACTGAGCTACACTAGACTTAGCAATTCAAATTAACAAATAAGACACAAGTTAAGCACTATAGCAAGAAAGAACCTAGGTTATCACTAGATAACAAGATTACCACTAGCAAGATCCAAAGAGCACTAAATAATTAAGAAAGATCTAGACATCAAGAACTAAGCAATTAAATAAGAAGCAACTAAGGCAATTAACTAAACTAGCATTAACAAGCTAAGATGACAAGGTGGGTTTCAAGCAAGGATATGGATAGGTGGGCTGTTTGGGAATGATACTTTGATATTTTTTCGGGGTTGGTTACATATCATGCAAGTCTTATATCTTTAAACTAGATTACCATACCAAACAACATGACAAGTGCTATTTGAATCTACCCTATGCTACTAGTTGGGGAACTAGGGCTAGGTGTAATTCTAATAGGACTTGACAAGTGTAGGTTTCTAGTGTAAGTGGTATTAGGGCAATTGAGAGCCAAGGGTAGGAATGGGGGTAGAGATGAGGGTGTTTCACCTCATGTTACACACCATCTACCCTTTAGAAAACTCTAGGCAATTACACTAATCACTCTTACACCAGCTACTTAGATCTCACACCTACTTGTAGGAGAAGGGAGTTGTATGTGTAGGGATACACTAATTGGACCTTGGAGCAATTCCTATTATAGCCACATACATTCCATTTTCCCTAGAAGCTAGGTGTCTTCAAGCATCATACAACAAGCAGGACATGTTTAAAAGCACAAACCACAAGTAAGATAATGGGAAATGATATAGAATCAAGAGACAAACATCATAGAATGAAAATATGTTCATTACAAGTTATTTTCCCCCAACATGGTATCAAAGTAACATTTTACCCCCAAACAACCCACCACTAGGGGATTAGCTACACATGACTATACAAAAGAGCAAATAAAAGAGAAGAAAGAGGTAGAAATCCATGGAGCTCATGGTAGATCTTCCTCCTTCACCTTCTAGAAGCTGTAGGATGTGGCTCCTCCTCCTAGGTAGGTGAATAGTATGGAAATATGGGGGATTATGGTGGGAAACCTAGAAAACTAGGTTTGTAGGGTGGAAATGGAGTGTAGGTGGAAGGTAGGAGGTAGGTGGGTGGATTGAATGCAAGGAAGCGGATAAGGGAGATCTAGAGTAGCTATAGGGAAGCTAAAGAGAGGCTAGCCTCATGCCCCAGCTACCACCCATGTAGATATAGGTGGTGGGGAGGCACTAGGTGAAGCGGGGGGGGGGGTATAATAGGAAATGTAGTGCAAATCTACTGCTAGGGTTGTATGTAGCATACCCATGCTGGGCAGAATGACCGTGGTGGGTAGGGGTCAACATGCTCATGGTGGAATGGAATGAGTGAGGTGGAAATTGGCAAAAGTTATAGTAAAATTCTGGCCTCTTAGAAGGCTGGTAGCACGGCCATGCTGGACATCACGAGCATGCTGGGAGCTAGGTAGCACGGTCATGCTGGATAGAACGGCTGTGGTGGGTGATATGTAGCATGACCATGCTGGGTAGCATGACCGTTGTGGGCAGGTGACAACAAGGTCATGCTGGGCAGCACAACCATGGTGGAGGGGTGATGGAACGACTGTGCTGGCAAGCACGACTGTGGTGGAGGATGAAAAAATGGCCATACTGGGCAACACAACCGTGGTGGAGGATTTTCTGTAGATACTTCAAAATTGAGAATTTTCCTGTGATTTCTTCATTCGTAGCATGACCATTCCGTGTCACCATAGTCGTGCTGGGAGCTTTTCTTGCACTTTGAGTTTTGAACTTCATGATCGAGGGACTTCTTTTCTTAAGTTTGACTCTAGTCCACTAGGGGTAGGTTGAGGGAGATTTGGGGCCTTCTTTGGACCCTTACATGGGCAGAGGAATCTCAAAACACCTTCGTTCTCTCTCATACATACAATGCATGGTCCAAGTACATGAAAATCATGCATATAACGTCGATAAGTGCATTTGACTTAAATATGCATATTGAGGGAATCAACTTGCAATCTAACTTATTTAGATGTGATTAAGATACAAAAAGTTACAAGATGAAGCCCTAAAATAGGTCTGCATCACCACCCCAAACTTAAAGCATACTTTTCCTCAAGTATGCTCCAACTTATTCTCTCTTTCAATTAAATCAATGAGTTCAAGGACAATGCAATTATTGTGATGTTTGTTTGCTAAAATGAGTTCACATGAGGAATTAGGCATGCAATCCACTACTCTCTATTCATTTTCATTTTTTCAAGTGTGAACTAAGCAAAGAGCATAAGAACTTAGAATATGGGTCACCATTCACATATGCAAGTGATACAATTTTTATAATGCTACAGGTAAACCATTTCATGCATGAAATACATTTAAATGGTTAAAATTGCTATTTCATTTGCTAGAGATACCTCATACACTTAATTTCACTGCTCATGACCCACTTGGATTGTGTACCAGAATGAGGGTTAGAGTTGATTTACCCTAGTCCTACTAGGCATACAAAGATAAGAAATGGTTATGAAAGGGAGTGGAGTGCTATTGCACTCATATTTTTATTATTTGGATGCTCTTAAATAGGAGCACCCTTTATTTTCTTTTTTCTTTTTTCTTTTCATTTTCTTTTCTTTGCCTTTGGTGTAGGTAGGGCATATGATGACAAGAGTGAAGCATGGAGGAAAAGGTATGACCACCCCAAACTTTTGGGGGTGGTCAAGGCTGATATGTGTGCTTTGGCATCCTTTCATGAGACGGAGAGGTAAGAAGATGGTGGAAGAAATGTCAGATAAAAGAGGGGTCAGAAGTAGTGGAAATTCATATATAATCTCACTCAAGCAAGTTAGTCCATGTAACTTTCACCAATCAAACAAGTCATGCATAAAATGAACAATATATTAGGTTGCATCCTTTTCATATAGAACAAATAAATACTAAACGTTTGAGACTTGAAAGACTCACCCCTTATATTCAAAACAACAATTTATTTTGAGAGGTTGGTGCAGATGCAAGATTCCTAAATAGGACTCATTCTAGGTAAAACATCAAAAGCAAGTTTTATTATCCAAGATTTAATCATTCTAATCACAACAGATAGAGATTCAGTTGAAATACACTCTTGGGCAAGAACATTCAAATTTGGGAAAAATTGGCCAAAATGGTGCCAATTTGCATCCAATAACATCTAAACCTACTTATAGGGAAATTAAAACATAAAGTAGAAAATCCTAGTTAAAACACACAAAAATTACCAAAATCTACATGCAAATGCAATGCATAGCATGAAATGGTCAGCAGAGCAATTTTTTTGAAAAATTACTAAAAAATACATGAAATTTAATTAAATGTATGCATGAATGCATGCAGACACACAAGGTAAGGATAGACAAGTATGAAAGTTAGTCAAACTATTTGATCATCTTGCAAAAATTTAGCATAAGGTACATAGATAAAAATGCGGTGAAAGAAGGGCTTACTGCCCTACCACCCCAACATTTTAAATCATGTTGTCCTCAGTGTGAAATAGAAGTTTAGAATAGTAGGGTAAAGGGCATGGAGTCATGGTAGACAACCACCAAGATATGGAGTGATCTATGTAGCACTAGGTGAGTAGGGCAGGACCACCACAGTCGTGTTGAGCAACACAGCCGTTCTGGCTTGCCAGCCACATGGTCGTGCTGTGTGGCATGACCGTTCTGGACTCCTTCATGTAGCCCTTCTATAGATTTGCAATGTTCTCTTCAACTTTTACCTTCTCCTTGACTAGACCCTTTATGCACCACTTTTTCTTCCTTGTACATGTATTAACATGATTCATAAATAGAAAAACTATCAAGTATGGTGTGTGTGTGTTTCTTGGAAAAAATGAAAGCGTAATCAAGAAAAAAAGTTTTTGAGAGAAAGAGCCTCAAACTAATGTGGGTTGCCTCCTACTAGCACTAAGTTTAAAGCCTTCATCTATGCTTTTTGTTCTTGCATCAATCAATCATTGTCCAGAAGCAAAATGTTTTCATCTTCATCATATGCAATCCTCTCAAATGCCTTCATTGTTTTGATCTTCCTCCCAAGGGTCATGTGAGCTTCTCAAGTGTTTTTCTTCATTTTCAGCTCCTACAGGTCATCATCATAGACCTCAAAGTAAGAATCCTCATCAATGAAACTTTTCATCTCATTCAACATGATCCTCTTGGACAACTTCACCCTTATATTCTTAATCAGCCTTGAGACCTTCAAAATTGTCATACTATAATTTTGCTTTACCTTGAGGAATGGGTCTTCATAGGCTTCAAAGAGAGGGGTCTCAATCATATTAAACACTTGAGAATCTTGAAATATCATATTGGGATGTCCTGGATCAATAATTGGGGAACTTGGTGGTGTAGCCTCAATGAAAGGTGGGACACTTGGTATCATTACTTGAAAAAGAGTTGGAACAACAAATTTGCTAATGCCCTTGGCACTCTCCATAGAATGTGGTACGTCAAGATCTCTACTGCACTTGGCACTCTCACACAATGGTGGGACAACTGGGTTTTTGGTGCTCTTGGCACCCTCACATGAGCTTCCCGATAGTGATTCTCTATCATGATCTTTCACTCTTTTCTCCTCTCCCTTGTTGAGATTCTCAACAACCTTGGCACACCTCAACAATGAAGCCTTCTTCACTTGCTCATGGGGAAGAGGGGGAGCATGTGATGGTTGTGGTGGTTTTTGGTGTGGTGGATTAGGATTTTTAAGGATGTAGGTTGGTTTTTATGGAGGTGATTGGCATGGGGGTGGTTCTTGTGGTTGATATTGTGGTGGTGGTTGTGAGGTGTATTGGAAGTTGTATGAAGGTTAAGGAGGTGGTGGAGCATAGAGGCCTTGAGGGGAACCCATAGAACTATTTGCATTGTTTGGGTTGGCTATGGTTTGGGAAAGGGGTCTGCCCTCCTCACAAAGGGCAAGTGAAAGCGAAATCTCATCCAACCTTTGCTCAAGCTGATCAATGGTTTGTCCATGAAAGGAAACCTCTCCCTTGACTTCATCAAGGCTTCTTAATCTTTCAAGAACTTCTTCTTTAAACATGGATTTGTCTCCCAGATCTTGGTCTCCTTGTTGCTCCCATGAAAGGTTTGGATGATTTCTCCATTCTTGAGTGCAAGTGCTTGACATGGAGCCTTGATTGTTCCAGTTGCCATAGGATTGTAGAACCATGTTTGCCAATATGTTTATCATGTAGGGTGGTGAAGGAATTGGAGGGTTTTGTGCATCTCACTCTACCATCTTGACTTCAAAGGGTTGCTTGTCACATTCATAAAGCACAACCAAACAAAAGAGCACAAGTTAACAAACCAAGATGCAAAAATATCACAAAGAATAAAAAATAGAAATGGTGAGAGAAATAGGAAAAGATAAGCTACACTAACTAGCTAGGCCGAGTGCCTCTACTCCTCGAGAACGATGCCTAAAAGCTTGGTGCATTCTTGCTAATGGTGTTGCACACTACTCAATTGGAATTGAATAGATGCAACTCCACGGGAAAACAACACATGGGATCTTTCAAATTTATAGTGGACCTAGTTTGACACACCTACTTAAAATAATCACACGTACCAACAAGTGCACATAGTCATGTCATAGTATAGGAAAGCTGTAAGAAAAGGGTTGATCCTCAAGGAGAGAGGGGGCACTGGAGCTAGGTTAGTGTGAGTTATGTTCCTAAAGTGGAGTGTAGAGTTTTTAGGGTTTAAAGGTTGATTTTGGTTGGTTACACTAAGATTGCAAGAAATTAACAACAAGAAAGAAAATAGATTACCAAAAACCCTAAATTACCCTAATCAAGTTAAGACTAAGAATCTAGGCAAAATGATTAACTAAGCAAGAGCACGGAGGAATTACAACTGAGCTACACTAGACTTAGCAATTCAAATTAACAACTAAGAGACAAGTTAATCACTACAACAAGCAAGAACCTAGGTTATCACTAGATAACAAGAATAACACTAGCAAGCTCCAAAGATCACTATCTACTTAAGAAGGACCTAGCTATCAAGAACTAAGCAATCAACTAAGAAGTAACAAAGGAAATTAACTAAACTAGCATTAACAAGCTAAGAGGACAAGGTGGGTTTCAAGCAAGGATATGGATAGGTGGGCCGCTTGGGAATGATACGTTGATATTAGTTGGGGGAGGTTACATAGAATGCAAGTCTTTTATCTCCAAACTAGATTGCCAAACCAAACAACAAGGCAAGTTCTATTTCAATCTACCCTACGTTACTAGTTGGGGAACTAGGCCTAGGTGTAATTCAAATAGGACTTGGCAAGTCTAGGTTTCTAGGGTAAGTGGTATTAAGGAAATTGAGAGCCAAGGGTAGGAATGAAGGTAGAGATGAGGGTGTTTCACCTCATGTTACACACCATCTAGCCTTTAGAAAACTCTAGGCAATTGCACTAATCACTCTTACACTAGCTACTTAGATCTCACAACTACTTGTAGGAGAAGGGAGTTGTATGTGGGAACAAATAGTGCTAGCTAGGGATCCACTAATTGGACCTAGGAGCAATTTCTAAGATAGCCACATACATTCCATTTTCCCCCTAGAAGCTAGGTGTCTTCAAGCATCATACAATAAGAAATCCATGTGTAAAAGCATAAACCACAAGTAAGATATTGAGAAATGAGATAGAAGCAAGTGACAATCATCATAAAATTAAAATATGTTCATTACAAGTTATTACCCCCCCAACATGGTATCAAAGTAACATTTTAGCCCCAAATAGCCCACCACTAGGGGCTTAGCTGCACATGACTAGACAAAAGAGCAATGAAAAGAGAAGAAAGAGGAATAAATCCATGGAGCTCGTGGTAGATATTACTCCTTTACCTCCTATCAGCTATAGGATGTGGCTCCTCCTCCAAGGTAGGTGAATAACATGGAAATATGGGGGATTATGGTGGGAAACATAGAAAACTAGATTTTTAGGGTGGAAATAGAGTGGAAGTGGAAGGCAGGAGGTAGGTGAGTGAATTGAATGCAAGGAAGTGGATAAGGGAGCTCTAGAATAGCTATAGGGAGCTAAAGGGAGGTTAACCTCGTGCCCCAACTGCCACCCATTTATGTATAGGTGGTGGGGAGGCACTAGGTCAAGTAGGGGGTATAATAGGAAATGCAGTGAAAATCTACTGCTAGGGTTGTATGTAGCACGATCGTGCGGGGCAGAACGGCCATGGTGGGTAGGGGTCAACATGTTCGTGGTGGAATGGAATAGACAAGGTGGAAATTAGCAAAAGTTATAGTAAAATTATGGGATCTTGGAAGGATAATAGCACGGCTGTGGTGGGCAGCACAACTGTGGTGGTATCTAGGTAGCACGGCCGGGTTGGGTAGCATGACTGTGGTGGGTGATATGTAGCACAACTGTGCTGAGTAGCATGGCCATGGTGGGCATGTGGCAACATGGCCATGCTGGGTAGCACAATTGTGCTGGTGGGGTAACAACACATACGTGCTAGGTGGAGGATGGCAACACGGCCGTGTTGGGAAACACAGTTGTGGTGGAGGATTTTCTGTAGATGCTTCAAAATTGAGATTTTTCCTGTGATTTCTTCATTGTCAAGATGACCATTCTGTGTCACCACAGCTGTGATGGGAGCTTTTCTTGCACTTTGAGCTTCGAACTTCATGATCCATGAAATTATTTACTTAAGTTTGACTCTTGGCTACTAGGGGTAGGTTGAGGGAGATTTACGGCCTTATTTGGAACCCTCCATGGGTAGAGGAATCCCAGAACACCTTCCTTCTCTCTCATCAATCCAAGGCATGGTCTAAGTACCTAAAAATCATGCAAATAATGTCCATAAGGGCAGTTGACAAAAATATGCATATTGAGGGAATTAACTTGCAATCTAACTTATTTAGATGTGATTAAGATGCAAAAAAACACAAGATGAAGCCCTAAAATAGGGCTGCATCTACTACACATGTATATTATACCACATATTCCTAGCCACCTTTTCATAGACAAAACTAGGGTTAAGATTCGATTCTAACTAATTTTGGGGTTTCTCCACATATCTCTTCATTGTGACTTAGCTCAAGAAAACCTCAATAAAATCCAGAAAACATTATTTTTGTACATATAGTATTATATGGAAAAATAATTTGATATGAAAACTTGTGCGATTGATAACTAGAATCAAGGCTTAAAATCAAAGTGAGAACCAAGTCATAATATTTCCATATAATTTCTCCTTAACAACTACTTTCCTCATCCTCATGCCAAAACCTCATAACATCCAAAGATACTTGTCGCCATTAACCTATATGGTAGGGTAAGATCACCTCATCACATTAGGGTTTACTAAACATGGTTCTAATGTATACCTCATATCATCTTTTCATCAACTCATGAATAACATAGATCAATTCTAGGGTGAACGCCTCACCTAGAGGGTGACTATGCAAGATAAGGGTTCTAATGAGGTAGACAAAATTGAAATAGTGAGATTCTGACTACCATGGGATCTGATACCATGTTGTAAAGAGTGGGACCCGATAGAGGATCTACTCCCTACTAAAATTTGAGGAATAAAACATCCATTCTAAACACACACAAAAGGTATGCTGGAATAGGTGTAAAATTTTCAAATCTCACATGATGGTATACAAAAGACCAAAGTGTAACAACGGAATATAAAACATGACTATAATCAATTTTACAAAAGTACATCATCATTTCCCATATTGGATTTACATGGATATTACATCATAAGGATCCAGTAGAGGGAAATATAAACCATATCAAGTTTCTCTAGGCATCAACCCCTTAAGCTAGGTCCATCTCAGCATGCCATGTCCTCCACGTCCTACACCTGGGGTTTGAAGCATATCCGAACAAGAGGAAAAAAATAGATGACATCAACAAAAGGCTGGTATGTGCATACTAAATTGAGTAGTGAGAAATATTATGATATAAAGGATGTTAAAATAAAAGGCTTCCGAAAGGAAAAGGAAAGGACCATCCAATTGGGCATACAAGAATATAAATTACAATCATATGATAAATGAGATATTTTCTGTTAATAAAACATAAGAGTTGTGCCCCACAAGCACATATACATCTTTGGGCACAAAACCCATAGTATCAAACCTTCATGCATGTGAGATAAGCATAGCACTAGAACAAGATAAATAATAAAAGGCATCCAAGGCTCACAACCTTGAAACCGAATAGCGAATGACGTACTGCCAAACTCCGAATATATATTAAAATGGGCATGACCACCAAGGTATGGGGCACACAACTTCCATTCCAAAAATAATACATAGGTACACAACCCAAAAGCCAATGTACTTACACTACTCTAGGTCTATAAATCACATAACATGCTTGATGTAGAGGCAAGTAAAAAGTATAGTCATAATACACAAAATTGCCATCACATAGATGAACAATTATAAACGTCCACCTCAAAAGTGGGCAAGAATAGCACATATCACCATGTAGAGTTCCATCATGATCAAAGTATGATATAGAGTCAAAATAATATCCATCAGAGTAGAATGATTCAGAAAATCAAAATGAAGTAAAGTATTCACATGAAATATATTCTTGAAGGAAAAGAGATATTGTGTAGGGTACTGTCTATAGGACTAAGAGAAAGAAGAAAATAGCTGAATTGCTCAACATGAGTAACATGGTTTATAAACATACATCACTTCAGAGTCTAAACACGTCCAAAGTCAATCCTAGATCCAAGCCTAGGTCTCTAAAGCACATATTGAGCATATATGTAGAATTAGGGTTAACTTCACATTAATTACTCCAAACCCTAAAAATTGCCTTTTTATTATCTATGAATTAGGTTATCAAAACCATACTTCTTGTAGGTTATATTTGTCTAAATTCATAACATATTTTACTTTATTTTTTTGACTTATAAAATATTATTTATGAATTTTTGCAATTTATAACCTATTAGGAAAATCCATTAAAATTCACTTATCAATTAGTTTGGGATCAGGTGATAAAACTGATGCATTAGATTGATCTCAATTTTTCTAATTCCAAAACATATTTATTCATAATTTTTTGACCAACAAATTATTTATGATTTTTGTAAGTTCGACCAATCACAGAATTCTAAAAAGCCAAATAAGCAAAGAAAGTCACGAGAGAGGGAGAGCGAGAGCATTGACCTGACCCAGTCACTGTTGGCCAACTCATCCGGTCCTACTGTCATATTAGTAACTCAGTCAGTGCAAAAACAAAGAACAAGGTCGAGGCCAAAAGGCCATTATACCCCTTGGACTGAAAAGTGATTAATCATCGATGATGGGGTAAAGTCGGAAGATCACCTTAGGATTTGTTCTTCACTGAACATTATTTGAGCAAACTAACTGGGGACTCAATCCCTCGATCAAACCCCAAACTCCTTGAGGTAAACTTAGAAGATGATGGAACCATTGAGTTCCAGAGAACAACCCGAACACAATGAGCTATTACTCATGTTCAATGGGTAACATAAGGGTGGGGGACACCCATGCATGCCACCCCCAAAACTGCAAAACAAAGAAACAGATGATACTCAAAGATGAGAGAAAAAGGGAAATGGAGATAGCTTTGTAAGTCCACACCAAACATAGGGGTGTCCTTCCCGCAGTGTAGCGACATTGGGTGCCCACTTTCGATGAAGTTTCGATGACCCGCAGACCACAGACCAGGGTAGAGTAACCTCAAGTAACCTGCACCAAACCAACTCATCCTGAGGTTAAGGGGTGATTCAATGAACATTTTGGCGAAAGCAATTGGAGTTCTATGGTGTATAACAACCATGGAAACTCAAAGAACAAGTGAAGGAAAACTCAGTTGTATAGAAGAACCTATCATGGATTGGGTTCAATTGAGGGACAAAAGATGTTGATCAAGGTCCATTATTGCTTTGGGACTCAACAATATATGTATAGAGGAGAGGTATGGGTTGCTCTAGGTTCAGAGGGGAAACCAAGCAGAAAATAGGAGAATCAAGTTTCTAGTTTGGAGAAGAATTAGATGGGAAAAGTTGGGATTAAAACAATTAGAGTCAAATGACAAACCAAATGGCAAAGGAATTTTGGAAAATGATCAAGAGTCGAGGGAGAAATAAGTGAGAGAGATATTGGATCCTAGATGGGTGATTGGATGCTCTTGAGGGGGGGGGTGAATAGAGCTGAAAGCACACAAACAAAATTCATTAGACCTTCAAGATATATCAAAAGATAAGGTTGCTAAATAGGAAATTTGAGTGCAACTAAAACATGCATAGCAAGGGAGAGAGATTGCACATACACCAATTGACAAGCTATTTAGAGCGGTTCCACACATTCAAACTATAAGTATGTCAGTCCACTTACCTAGAGAGGTCAACCTCTAGGATTTGTTAACCATTGCACTCTTATATTCATTCATAAGACTTACAATACATGACTATAACAGACTGAATCTTAGGGTTCTTTCTGCAATTTACCCACTTTCAAGTCCTTTTGGCCATTTTTCATAAATTTCCCTCTCTTTTGTATCCTTTTTGGCCTCAATGTGGAATTTGAGCCTTCTTGAGGTTGTAATTCATAATGACCTACATTCTTGTCAAAGAATGGGTTTTTGCACAAATGTTCCAATTGATGTGATAATTGGAGGCTAATTATGCAATATGTCCATTAATGATAGATAATTAGTGGATAAAGTTAATTTAGAGATTTTATCTCTTTTTGGATAAAGATGTGATTAATAATGTGTATTTGAGTTAATGTATAAGAGTAATTAACCTTTTTCTTTCTCTCTCCTCAAATATGATAGTAATGCATGAAAAGATGGTATTATGATGAGATATGACTCTTAATGTTGATATGTCTCGAATTTCACTCACTAATGTCATTAAGAGACTCTCTATATTATAATCATTTATTCTATACATTAAAATATGCATTAATAGTCAATATAGCATTCAAGGGACAAAATGCATGTAAAATGAGAAACTAATGTAATAACATTGTTCTAGGTGTTGTAATTAACCTATGGTTAAAATTTGAGGTCTTTTGGACTTTGTTTGACCCCCCTAATGCATTTATCAAGTTTTTTTATAAAGTGTGACCATATCATTAAGTGGATTCAATTCAATTGACATGTAACACTAACGTTCGTTTGATATATGTGTCATGCACGACCTGACCCGTGGTGGACCTTCATCCAACGGCCCCGCTTCACCTGCCTTTGATCCGATGGCTTTAAAGTTGTCCCCTACCTCCGATATCTGAACAATCCAGCCTCTCAAGCTTCCCCGACTCAGTTCTCTCTCTCCTCTCAACCATTTCCCAAGATTTCACCTTCTTTGAGTTTGTCTCCCCAAGCTGCATCATTTAAGCTATGGCACAACTGCTTCCATGCACCATGGCCAAAATTCCCAATGGCACTGGGCATGACCTCTCCTATCCCACGGCATTTCGGCTCAACGAACTTCCTTACCTATAAATGGAACCACCCTCACCTCCATCGGCACCCGTGCAAGCTTTCTCTCTAGTCAATTAGTCTGAAACCCCCACGAGAAGCCCCCAACAACTCTGCCTATCTCCTCACTTTGTGGTGAATCTCCCTGGACCTCAGAGGCTCTGGCGACACAATTAAGGGGTCGAGTGAGTTCGACTCCTTCTCCTCGTCGTTTTGAGCACTTGTTGTCGCATTTTGGTTCTATATAGCAAAAATGCCCAATTGGGCAAGCACCTCTGCCGTGGCCATGTCTGGCTCGTGAGGAGGAAGATGACATATGGTAGAGTTATGATTTTTCCCTATTGCACTCCCTCTTTCCCTATTTTAATGGCCAAGGGTATTTTGGTCTTCTGGTATTATTTTTCTTACAATCTGATTGGTCCAGATTACTTAATTCATAGTAAATTGGTCCTTGCTCAGAAAAATGCAAATAAATAGTCGTTAGAAAGGATTTTTTGAGTAGAATCCAAATTTATGGTTTTTGAGCCCTTATTCTTTATTCCTTTTCTAAGTTTTCTTTGAATTCCATTTTGAGTATGTTAAATGTTCTAAAAATGATAAATAATGCATTTTTACTCCAAATTGAGAAATAAAATATGTTTTCCTAATAAGTGAAACATAAGTGAGATTTTGGTCCTAATTTTGAGTCCAAAATCAGTGGCTTTACAATAAGGTCTAAAATGGGTATTTCCTTTGTACTTTATGCTTAATAAATGCTAATTCATGTGCAATATTTGTAATTAGGGAAAATGATCTATTTTGATCTAAACCTACATTCATAATGTTGGGCTTTTATCCAACCCTACAGTTGGGCTTTTATCCAACCCTACATTCATAATGTGCTAGCCTTGGAACATCTCTATTCCTTTTATTTGGCTCTTTATTTACTTGAATCTTCTATAGCCATTGTGGCTCATTTAATTGGTTATTTGAATAATGCTATGTCCAATGTTGGCCCATTCATTTACTTGATCTATTTCATGGGTTTTATTCCCCAATGCTATTATGCAAATGTTATTCATATTTTCTCTACTGCCAAGTGAATTATTCAACATGATGTATTTATTGGCCAAATGACAATGTAGTGTACATGGGTACAAACCACCCATAGGGTACTGAGGTTTTAGTCCTCCTGCCAGGCACTAGGGTTTTCGTCCCCCTACCACTTTATATAGGCACTGGGGTTTTAGTACCCCTACCACATTATATATTTGAGGTTTGGGATGTGTATATTCCCCTCTCCTCTTGGTGTAGGTCCAGTAGGTGCCTCACCCTGCATTGGTATGATTTTGTGTCATTATATCACTTATGCTATGTGATTATAGTTGTTGTTTGATATTGGCAAATTAATGTTTTTCTTATTTGATTTATTGCCTCATACTCTTGAGATCTCTTAAGTGTAGTGAATCATTTTTTTATGCAATGTTTTAGTTTATTATTTGTCCTTATTCCTCTTGATTAACACATACTTTTATCTCTCTCTTGCTGGGTGATCCCAACCACCCATGTATAGGATCAGAGTGCGCAGTTGAAGCATGGTGAACCAACCTAAGGCTAGGGATATGGAGTTCAACCATCTAGCTTGGACTTAGCTGCCCATATATTATAAGTTATTTTGTTTGGAGACAATTTGGTTTGGTTTTAGTCTTCCTCTACCTAGATCTTGTTGTTGTGTATAAAGTTATACACCCTTTTGGGAAATTTTGTTAAGTACTCTTTATACAATTGAATATAGTCAAAGTTTTAACTTCCGTTGCTACACAATTGGTGTTTTTGTTTTCCATGAGTTTTTAGTAGAGACTATGTCTTTACAACATGGTATCAGAGCATCAAGGTAGTCAGAGTCTTGACTATTTCAATTTGTCTCCTAGTTAGAAACCATTACCTTATATAGTTCCCCTTTAGTAATTTTTTCACCTTAGAGTTGACCTATGTTGAGAGATTGATTTAGGATCATAATAATTTCATATTAAAAATATAATTTGATCAACTTTTTGGTGATTGGTCTATTAGGTTGCTACTAGGGCATAAGATGAAAGCAAAGGTGTCTAGAAAGGGTTAGGATCTGGGGGTTGACAATATTTTCCTTTGCACCACTAGCTTGGTTTACGAAGACTCCCATATTCATATGACACTGGCCTGACCTGAGCTGATACTGACTGTCCCAAAATAGCATACCTTTGGACAAATTATCTTATTGTTGAGTAACCTTTTGAACCTAGTATATGATGTTTTGGTTATCCATGTAGAATCACCTTATGTTTCCCTAAGATCCTTATAGGAGCCTTAGAATTTCCATGTTTGGGAATAGTCTACCCTATATTAGCATTCGAAGTTTGATAGTAGTGATTAGCAAAACAATTAAGTGTTGAATCCTATGGTTTAATTTGAGTTGCTCTTTTACCCCTAGTTTATATTGAATTGGTAGGTCAAGCTTTTATAGAACACTAGTGGTAGTGGTTATACCTTGTTAGATTTTGGAGTTTCTGATTTCGAGGACAAAATCCTATTTAAGGGGATGGAGACCTACAATAAATTTGAAATCTATCTACTCTAAAATTTGGAAACCCTAACACCATAAACTTGGGATTAGTGAGCTTATATATGTTTAGTGTTGAGAAAACAACTTATAAGTATAATCCATCTTGTTTGTTTATACACAAATGAATATATGTACAATAAGTCATCTAAGGGTATAGTTCATATGCTTGAACCTTAACATATTCTTGATGCACTTAATGTTGACCATGTCTCCCTAATGTGTAATCATCTAGCCCTAACAATATACACATCTACATATATACATCTTTGATGCCTTCATGATACCTTAGTGATCTTAATTGCCATCATCACATAATATATCTTGATGCATGTTAATGGATTATAATCACCTAATCATAATTGTGACCTAGTTACCAATATATGGAAGGCATATCTCCTATTCCCTAATATACGTCTCATTAATCACCTTATCATGATTTAGTATGAAAATCAATTCATTAATGTTTAATGTGTTTCATATTGTCCACTAAAATGCATCTAATGACACAAATATGATTATGAGTAATTGGATTCACATGGATATGCATATATGCCTAATGAGATGTTAACTCATAATATGAAATGTAATGATGTCATTACTATGAGTATGAAAGATGATATGAAAATATGTGATAATTAATGTGACATTATTTGGATTATTGTAGGCTTAATATTTTTTTTGGATAATATTATCTTTTTCTTACAAAATAATCTATGATAATCTTATATAATGCTACTATGAGGATAATTAAGAATAGATTTAAGTTGTTAAGGTTGTAACCTAATGCATTAATAATGTTGAGATTAGCTTAGTAAACCCCAATTGTACTTAAAACCCTTAATGGGATAAATAAGGGTAATACATATGTGCATAATATGGAGATAAAATCCTTGTTACAACAATGTGAGAATAATATGGCACAAGTAATGGTATAATAAAGATGATGCTTTTTCATGATGGAGATTATGCTTATAAGCCAAAGTGTTAATTATGTTATGTTTTATAAAAGGTAATATCCATGGTGGAAATCTTAGTGAGACATGGCTTATGCATAGATCTTGTGAGGAAACATAGACTTGATGTAACACCTAGTTACCTAATGTTGGGATGTTACACACTCACCCTCTCTTCCCTCTTGTTGTGATTTTGGGGACAAAATCCTCTTAAAGGGGCGGAGTGCTGTAACAGATTGAATCTCAGGGTTCTTTCTACAATGTACCCACTTTCAAGTTTTTACTTGCTTTCAAGTCCTTTTGGACCTTTTTCATAAATTTCCCTCTCTTTTGTATCCTTTTTGGCTTCAATGTGGAATTTGAGCCTTCTTGAGGTTGTAATTCATAATGACCTACATTCTTATCAAAGAATGGGTTTGTGCACACATGTTCCAATTGATGTGATAATTGGGGGCTATTAATGCAATATGGCCATTAATGATAGATAATTAGTGGATAAAGTTAATTTAGAGATTTTATCTCTTTTTGGATAAAGATGTGATTAATAATGTGTATTTGAGTTAATGTATGAGAGTGATTAACCTTTTTCTTTCTCTCTCCTCAAATATGATATTGATGCATAAAAAGATGGTATTATGATGAGATATGACTCTAATGTTGATATGTCTTGAATTTTTCTCACTTATGTCATTAAGAGACTCTCTATATAATAATCATTCATTCTATACATTAATATATGCATTAATAGTAAATATAGAATTCAAGGACCAAAATTAGTGCAAAATGAGAAACTAATGGCATAGGATCGTTCTAGACGTTTTAATTAACCTATGGTTAAAATTTGAGGTATTTTGGACTTCGTTTGACCCCCCCTAATGCATTTATCAAGTTTTTTTATAAATTGTGACCATAGCATTAAATGGATTCGATTCAATTGACATGTAACACTAAGGTCCGTTCAATTTATGTGTCACGTGCGGACCGACCCAGGGTGGACCCTCATCCAACGGCCCTACTTCACCTGCCTTTGATTCGATGGCTTTAAAATCATCCCCTACCTCTGATATCTAAACAATCCAGCCTCTCAAGCTTCCCCGACTCGATTCTCTCTCTCCTCTTAGCCATTTCCCTAGATTTCACCTTCTTTGAGTTCGTCTCCCCGAGATGCATCATTTAAGATATGGCACGACTGCTTCTGTGCACCATGGCTGAAATGCCCAATGGTGCCGGCCATGGCCTCTCCTCTCCCATAGCGTTTTGGATCAATGAACTTCCTCACCTATAAATGGAACCACCCTCACCTCCACCGGCTCCCTCACAAGCTTTTTCTCTAGTCAATTGGTCTGAAACCCCCACGAGAAGCCCCCGACAACTCCGCCTCTCTCCTCACTTTGTGGCAACTCTCCCTGGACTTCAGCGGCTCTGGCGACGCAATTAAGGGGTCGGGTGAGTTCGGCTCCTTCTCCTCGTCATTTTGAGCACTTGCAGTCACAATTTGGTTCTATATAGCAAAAATGCCCAATTGGGCAAGCACCCCTGCCACAACCATGTCTGGCTTGTGAGAAGGAAGATGACATATGGTAGAGTTACGCTTTTTCCCTCTCGCACTCCCTTTTTTCCTATTTTAATGGCCAAGGATATTTCGATCTTCCTGTATTATTTTTATTGCAATCTGATTGGGCCAGCTTACTTAATTCATAGTAAATTGGTCCTTGCTCAAAAAATGCAAATAAATAGTCGTTGAAAAGGATTTTTTGAGTAGAATCCAAATTTATGGTTTTTGAGCCGTGATTCTTTATTCTTTTTCGAATTTTTCTTTGAATGCCATTTTGAGTATGTTAAATGTTCTAAAAATGATAAATAATGCATTTTAACTCCAAATTGAGAAATAAAATATGTTTTCCTAATCATTGAAACCTAAGTGAGATTTTGGTCCTAGTTTTGAGTCCAAAATCAATGGTTTTCAAATAAGGTCTAAAATGGGTATTTCCTTTATACTTTATGCTTAATAAATGCTAATTCATGTGCAATATTTGTAATTAGGGAAAATGATCTTGGGTACACTCTAATTGGTGATAATGATGGTTATGTGAATCTTAAATAAGGTATGTGAGCCCAATTTAAGTATGTGACCCCTATTTATGTATGTGAAACCTATTTATATATGTGCACCCAAATTTGTGTAAGAATGTTCAATTAACCTAACCTCCAGTTGGGCTTTTATCCAACCCTACATTCATAATGTACTAGCCTTGGAACATTTCTATTCCTTTTATTTGGCTCTTTATTTACTTGAATCTTCTATATCCATTGTGGCTCATTTAATTGGTTATTTGAATAATGCTATGGCCAATGTTGGCCCATTCATTTACTTGATCTATTTCATGGGCTTTATTCCCCAATGCTATTATGCAAATGTTATTTATATTTTCAATACTGCCAAGTGAATTATTCATCATGATGTATTTATTAGCTAAATGACAATGTAGTGTAAATGAGTACAAACCACCCATAGGGCACTGAGGTTTTAGTCCTCCTACCAGGCACTGGGGTTTCAGTCCCCCTGCCACTTTATATAGGCACTGGGGTTTTAGTCCCCCTACCACATTATATATTTGAGGTTTGGGATGTGTATGTTCCCCTCTCCTCTTGGTGTAGGTCCGGTAGGTGCCTCACCCTGCATTGGTATGATTTTGTGTCATAATATCACTCATGCTATGTGATTATTATTGTTGTTTGATATTGGCAGATTACTCTTTTTCTTATTTGATTTATTGCCTCATACTCTTGAGATCTCTTAAGTGTAGTGAATCATTTTATTATGCAATGTTGTAGTTTATTATTCGTCCTTATTCCTCTTGATTAACACATACTTTTATCTCTCTCTTGTTGGGTGAACCCAACCACCCAGGTATAGGTTCAAAGTGCGTAATTGATGCATGGTGAACCAGCCTAAGGCTAGGGATATGGAGTTCAACCATCTAGCTTGGACTTAGTTGCCTATATATTATAAGTTATTTTGTTTGGAGACAAGTTGGTTTGGTTTTAGTCTTCCTCTACCTAGATCTTGTTGTTGTGTATAAAGTTATACACCCTTTTGGGAAATTTTGTTAAGTACTCTTTATACAATTGAATATAGTCAAAGTTTTAACTTTCGCTGCTACATAATTGGTGTTTTTGTTTGCCATGAGTTTTAGTAGAGACTATGTCTTTACAATGATCAACCAAAGGACTTACCTATCCAATACAAAGAGTATTCCACCTTACCAAGGACTTACCCACTTTTCCAAGAGTCTTCAGCCTTCGCCAAGGTCTTACCCACTCTAGCACAAGTTTTCCACCTTCAAGGACTTTTCTACTCTTCTTGGATCTTCAGCCTTTTCCTTTGACTTCACCTTCACTCAAAGAAGCTTCCACCAAGGACTTACCCACTTGAGCAAGGAGTCTTCTGCCTTCACTAAGGGCTTACCCACTCTTGCTCCAAGTCTTCATCATTGATCTTCACCAAGGGACACCTTCCCTTATTCTTCTTCACCTCTCTTAGCCAAGAGAGAGAACCTTCATCTTCATGGTTGAAAAGAGAGATGGGGAGGTGGTGGAAGTGAGAGCCTCACAAGATATACATGTAGGACTATCTCTCTTATAGATTTCCTACTCACTCTAATGAATGTAGCAAGTGATTAAGCTTAGAGAGAGAGGAGGTTGTAGGATCACTCAACTATAGACTATGGACCTTCATAGTGCTTGGCTAACCATGGGATGAAGCCCAAAGGGTCCTATTTATCGCTGAGGATGCCTCTTAGCCTTTGGGAACACTTAAGAATGAAAACTAGACATTTTGTGGCTTGCAACGAGTATCTTTTCACTTGTTGTAACTCCACAATGGCTAGAAACACTTTTCTGTACTTTTCCATACAGTACAATCAGTCGAGTTTCTATGAAGGTAACTCGACCTATCCTACTAAAAGACAAGACCAATTTAGGCCATCGGTCAAGTTTGTCCTAGGGTAACTCGACCGATTCACTTAAATTAGTTTTGGTCAGTAGAGGGATCGGTCGAGTTCTGTGAAGTGTAAACTCGATCGATCAAAAGTCATTTTCAAGATCTAATCAGGATCGATCGAGTTTGCAACTCGACCGATGAACAACCTGATGTGAATTTTGGAAAATGTATTTTGAGTGCTGAAATATTCAATCTAAGTGCTCCTGATTTTTTCTAAGCTTAATTACAAGTCATACAATCGTTACAAGTGATTTACAACATGATTCTAATAGATTTACATCATATTCCAAAAACGTGCACTTGTATTGACTTTGATTTGTCTTTTCTCCAAGTTGAGATGTGCACGTTAGGGCATTTCGAGTGTGTCTATACCTAATATGAAATCACTCAAGTTGACATTAGACACAAATAAGTGGAATGGTTTAATCATCATCAAAACAAGGGTTTAGTCAATTTAGACCTTGAGTCAACAAGAGAAACCACAGTAGTGTTGCAGAAAGGGGGAGGTCTGACTAGAGGTAGAAGATGATCCCCTCTCCATCAGATCCTCCTCCTAGGGGTCACGGGGAAAGAGCATATAAGTAAAATCTGAGAACCAAATAATCATAGCATGATTGCGTGACAAAATATTAAATTCAAATCTAATTTTTAATGAAGTGTTGATACATTATTTCATTTTCTATCTCCTCAATTGAGGGCCCATACATTATCCAATTAATACAAAAATTTTCACCTAGCCTAATTAAGGCATGTAGAATCTAATTTTGGCATTAATTTCAGTTTTGGAAGCTTTTGATATCTTATATAATTCTTTTGAAGCAAATCATATTTTCTCTTTCCTAATGTATTTAAGGCATGTAGATTTACTCATTAATGTGAAACTTCACCCTCAAGCAAACCCTAACATATGGAATATTATTTTTCCATTAATTTCATCTCTGTAGATTATTTATCACGTTATTTAATGTTTAGGGCTTTTACACACTTTCTATCTGTAACATATCGGATCTTGGACCCTAGCTTAAAACTTTGACCTTTTGGGTTTGACCACGCAAGGTTGGGGTTAGTATGATCCTAATAATCAAATACATGAATAAGGTAATCTAATAAGTTATATAATTCATTTGGATGGTAATAAGATGATAAATAACTTAATTGAATGAGTAATTGATCTAATGGGCCTCTAATGGGCCTAATGGCATAACCCATGTAATAAAGCCTCAAAATAAAGAATAGACTTCAAATTCGTAATCTACACATGAAAATAAGCCTACATGTCATTTTTCATTTAATTTGGACCACCTCAAAATAATATGGTAAGTTAGGAGAGAGAAATTGCCTAAAAGGTGTAATTAATAAATAAATATAATTCATGACTCCAAAAGAGGAAAATAATATTAGATTCGTGATCTACATAATAAATATAGCCTTTGGGTGAATAAACAATCAAAATAGTCTATGTAAATGGAGAAATAATCCATAAAAAACTCAATAACAGTTTTGGTCAACCAACAAAAATAGTGTACATACACCTCTAGAAGGTGGCTGGGGCATTACACGACCCGAGGGCATTCTCCTGAATGCATAGGTGCTGAACGGGCAAATGAAGGCCATCTTCTCTTGATCTTCAGGATGAATGGAAATCTTATAGAAGCCTGAATAACCATCTAGATAGCAGAAATATTATTGATGGTCAAGGTGCTCTAGTACTTGGTCTAGGAAGGGAAGAGGGAAGTGATCCTTCCTAGTGGCCTTGTTCAACTTTCTATAACACATCCTACATCTTGTAATAGTATAGGTGGGAATGAGATAATTCTTGTCATTCTTCACCACAGTGGTTCCCCCTTTCTTGGGGACCATTTGGATAGGGCTGACTCAAGAGGAGTCAGAGACGGGGTAGATGATTATGCGGTCAAGAGTTTGATAGCCTCCAATCAGGCAACCTCTTTCATGTTTGGATTTAGTTTCCTTTAAGGGTTTCTAGATGGTTTGTACTCTTCTATGATAGGGATTTTATGCATGAAAATGACTTGATTTATCCCAGTCAACTCGGTCATTTTATACTCTAGAGAAGCTCTCCTATTTATAAGATCAGTCATGATCTTAGTTTCTTGTTCATGAGTAAGATTGGAATTAATTATGATAAGACATATTTGTTGTTCATTAATAAAGACATATTTTAATCCTTCAGGGAGAGGTTTCATTTCTAGGGTCGTAGGGGGTTTAGGTTTCACTTCTAGAAGAGAAAGCATCTTAAGCTCCTTGAATTCTCCATCAGAAAACTCTTTCAAGCTGTCTAGTCGAGCTCTGCATTGGTCCAATTGCTCATCCTCAAAACCGCAATCAGCTGGAGTCATAAGGATAGTGTGGAGGGGATCCTCGAGTAACTCCCATTCTTGCCTTAATTGAGAAAGCTTGTCAACACAATCAAGGAGGTAGACTCCTCCCGAAGGCTCGGTCCCCTCATACTTTCAAAAACCCTAAACTCTAGGGTTTGTCTTATAAGACGCAAAAGAATGGTTATGATCTCAACATCAATCAAGGCTTAGGAAATGGCTAAGAAGGGGCACACGAAAAATGAGAGAGTAATATAAAACTTCTTTGATGTCCATGATCACAAAATCACATGGAACAAAGGCATCTTTCCCAACTCTCACATGTATATCTTCAATGTTACCCATACGTTTCATCATAGATGCATCTGCCAATTGGATGGTCATGGCAGTGGGAAGCATATCAAAAAATCCCAATCTCTTGCAAAGACTATAAGGCATAATCAAAATATTGGCGCCTAAGTCAGAAAGACCTTTTCTTCAAGCATTGTCAAGTAAATAGAATCCAATCCTAAAGGAACCAAGATCTTTCTATTTTTTAGGCATTTTGCTTTGAACGATATCCATGGTGGTCCTAACAAGTTTTACCGTTTCATAATATTATGTGGCATACTTCCTAGTCAAAAAAATTTCATGTATTTGGACCAGCCGGCATGTCAGCAAGAGAATCCAAGAAGGTAATGTCCACATGTAACTTTTCATGGCCTTCCTAAACTTCATGAAATGGGTATCAAGCCTAGTTTTCTTTAGGAAGGCATGGTATGCTGGATGGGGCTTGTAGATAGGGATTTCGGGCTCATCAAAATCCACATGTGGAGTTCCATTGGTAGGGAGAGTGGGTTCTGGTGAAGGTTGGGTTTCAGCGACCACAATGTCGTCCCCTCAAAATATAAGTGTACAACACGGGGTTTCTCTAGAGGAGAAGGAGGATCATGTGACTTTCCCAAATGGGTGCAGACAACTTTGAGTTGATCGAGATGTTTGGGATTATTTTCTTATTGTCCAATAAAAGTGCCAACAAGAGGCTTCTGGCTAGCAATAGGATGGGCCAACTGAGCATCAATTGCCTTTTAGTGGGTCTGCTGTGAAAGGATGATCTAATCCAAAACAACTACTCTTTTGTCAATAGAGGGGTGGGGCATTCTGTTGCATTTGTGGTGGTGGTTGATTTAGATTTTTATATTGTTACCCTTGGTAGGACCCATGGTTTTGTAAATTACCTCCATAATTTCTGTGATTACCAAAGTTCCTCTAATTGTTATTGTATGTTAAGCTTGGTGGTGGACGATTGTTGACTTGAGGATGAGGGTTTTTTGCTGGGGATAATTTTTAGCACATGGCGGGTTTCCATATTGGAATCTAGGGTGGTTTTTGGCTTGGTTTGGGTTGTAATAGGCTTGACTTGGTATGCTATGAATGGAGTTGAGATCATCTATTTGTTTTCCAACTTCTGGATTAATGGGAACATTATAGAGAAATTGGCATTGCAGGGTAGTGTGATCATACCCTTGGAAAATTCCATAGAGAGAATCTACAAACTTTACTTGTTGAGGTTGATCTCTCCTCTCATAGGCATTAAATGAAGCTCTAGGTGATCCTCTTTTAAAAAAAGAAGCTTAAGAGTTTTGTCAATATGAGGGAAGTGGGGGTAATATTTTTCTAGAAACTTGGATTGTAGTGCCTCCCAAGTAGTCACACATTCTTCTCCCTCCATGATATTGTACCAGCCTCTAGCTTGGCTATATTGAGAGTATTTGAATAATCTAAGATGAATGGAATCCTAAAAAATGCATGAGATCTTATGTAAAGAACATAGATCAGAAAAATCACTGGAGGTGGTCCTGACAACTTTCACCCTTGTTATCAGAAAAAGGGTTAGTCTGAAGCATAGTGTTCCAATTAGTTTGGATTTTGAATTGTAGGGTAGTGATGTCAGGTGGCAAAACTGAGTGTTGTGATAAGAATTTCTAGGGACTGAGAAGTTCTTCAATTGCTTTTTCCGTTCAGCTTCTCGTTGTGCGGCTTCTTGGGCCTCTTGTTCTGCTAGATAGGTTGCACGTAAAGTAGCCTCTTGAGTCGCATTCTCAGCCATCATGGCCTCCATTTGAGTACTGAGTGCTTGCTCAATCCTATAGGTTACTTCCTCCTTGTCCATCCTAAAATGGGCTTCTTGATTTAAATGATGGAATGTTCTTTCCATCTCTGGATAAAAAATTAGAGGAGTAGAATCAACGCTTGTCGGGCATCACATGCGCAGTTATATTAACAGATAATAATGGTTGTAAAAAAATGGACTATTAGAATGGAAACTTGGAAGAGGGAGGAGTATCACTTCCGGAATGGGACTCGAAAGGTAGAGAAAAAGTGAAAACAAAAGTTTTGTTCAAAATTTTTTGGGGTTCATAAAAAACAATCCATTATCCCCAACAACAATGCCAAAATTGATGTGCGTCATTTGGCACACTGATTCACTATAGGTTTCTATCCTAGAGTTTAACCTCTTGTAAATGAAAAAAAACCCTATTAAGGTTAGTTTGTTAGTATAGAGAGGTTCGATCCCATAGGATAACATTTTTAAGATTGAGATTAAGAAACTTATCACTTTGAACAAAAATTGAAACCTGAAAGTAAAGATTCATTGGTTGATGGTTTGATTATGCTAAAATAAGGAAGTATAAATTGCAATGAAATAAAAGTTACACTAAGAACAATTAAGGAGAGAGTTATGCTAAGAAAAAGTAAAGAAAGAGCTATTCTAAGAAAAAATAAAGAGAAATTAACTATGAACATAATTAAATTGCAAGTAAAGAAAGAGCAATCGATAAACTAGTGGTTGAAAAATGAGAATGAATTGATGACAAAATATATTGGGGTTATGGGTTTTACTACCATAGCCTACGTGAAATTAGATCAATGAAATCTATCGAATAAAACAAGTTAGAATAGGGTATGTGAGACATTCACAAATGCATCTACAAAATACAATGTGACAACCCTGACTTTTCTCTCTCCTCCTTTGTACAACTTCCCTCTCCTTTAATGACCCATATCACTCAAATTGATGTCTGTTTTATGAGTGGATTGCTTTGAAGATCGAATTTGGTCACATTCATGATGCTTTCACCAATACATGACTTTAACCCCCATGATATCCTATGCTCAAAATGGTTCAGGTGTCATGTATTGCAAATAAATTTTGAACCCCTTCAATGCAATCTTCTTAGTCTTCAAGATATTCATGATGTGGATTTTTCCAATACAAATTTGTGGGTGCAAAAATCACATCTTTTAGACCTATAAAATCTAGTTATGGCATTATGAAATATGGCATGTTTGATCCCTGATTTATACTCTTTTCTATTTTGTGAACCGGCCTACATCAGCCCAAATGCCTAATTGTGGCCTAGCCACTTACCCCTCTCCACCTTCCACTTTGGGAAAGAAATACAAGGTTGGAGGGTCGTCTCCCTCCTCCAGCTAGATTGGGAAACAAAGATCTTGAACCCCACAATGGACATGGAGAACCAAAACCTAGCCCCTTTTAAAGCGTCCCTTTACTTCATTTCTCATCTCCACGCTTGTTGTAGCCACCAAACTTCCACTTTTTCTTTCTCTGCTTCACCTCCATATTCTGCTTAAAACTCCAGGACGTCAAGGAGAGCAACAAGGATAGGAGTAGCCAGGTGCTAGCCTCCCTATCTAGCCCGTAACTGATCCTTGTTCTTACTCTCCTCTTCCCTCTCTTCTCCCCTGGGTATGGTTTCCTTGTTTCCCCTCTACTCCAACATCTTGGAGCCTCAAAGCCTACATCATCTACCAAGGAGGGTAGGCTGACGCTGGAGCACTGATCCGCCTCCTGCGACAAGGGTGCACTGTCATAGAGAAAAGAAATTTCTAGGGCTCCATCAAGCTTCTCCCTTCCACTTCCCCCTTCCTCGGCTAGAAGCAAGCAATGGTGGGAGATTCTTCCCCTATTCGACCCCTATGTTGGGCACAGAAATAGGGGATCATGTAGTAGGGTTGTGGAAGACAGGAGGGTAGTGAATGGGGGTTCACCACCATGCATTCATGGTGGGCAGCGGGTCCTGGTGATCGCGGGCGTGTCTCAACAACATGGTGGCGGTGGCATGCGATCATAGGACTCAGGTGATTGCATGGTTGTAGTGAGTTGAGGGCCCAAGAACCCAGGCAATACTGGGTGAGATGCCTAGTGTGAGGCATTAAATTAAGGATCAAGGGCCACAATAGCTGTGATGATTATTCAGGTAAAACCCAATGTGAATTCCCTAAAGTTTTAATATGAAACTTCAAAAAATGATAACTCCCAACTCCCTTATCTAAATATAGTCAAATTATATATCAAATTGATCCTATCGACAAGACCTACAACATAGATCAACTTTAAGAACATAAATTTCCTTATAGTTCTTATGATATTATAAAAACACGAACTTGACCTAGTTTGTCCATGATAATTTCTTGACTATCATAAATATTGAAACTTTGATGCACATGTTGGTATGTATGCCCATAGAGCAAGTCACGTGATGATTGTAATGGGATACTTTATAAATGATTTGAATAATAATAAAGGCAATTTCCAATCTATATGTTTTAACTATTTTTGAGATGATAGTGTAACATGATAGATGTATAAAGAATTGTTTTACTCGATGACGTATGCTTTTGGGTTGAGGACCTAAACGATGAGATCATACGGATGTTAAGAGTATACATTCTATTTTTAGTCCCTAGTTAGTTGTTATTGTGGAAATAACCATAGACATCAATAACACTAAAGACTAGATTGTGTGTTGGTTGATGATAAAATCTCATTAGTTATGATATAGTGATATCAAACCAAGCACATAGGTACTTGTTAGAGAACATGTGTACCAGACAGACCCACCGGGAGAGTGACACATGGAACCATGATTTGGTAGTCATAGTAAGCTCTCACAGTGATGGTGGTAAGTGTGATTCTTTGACTAGAAATCACTACACTCAACACATGTTGTTGGGTACACTTTGACATCATCAAATGCAGTCCTAAAATATGGGTTGTTATAAAGGTGATGATTGGGTGACTTTGACACATGGGGCTTTTGAGGGGTGAGTGATAGGTATGGGATTTATCCCTCATAAGGGAGTTTGATGTCCATGGCCACTTGATGAGTAGAATTGCGAAAGGCATGTGTGAATCAATATGTGATATTGATGTCACACACATCTCACCCAGTCTGCTCTGAGATCAAGGAAATGGATGAACGTTGAAAGGATGACTGTACCATGCCTTGAGTTTATTTAGGACATTAGTGACAAAGGAATTATGCATTCACTGTAACACCATTCATAGATTGTAGGATTGAAAGTTGTTCTCCAACTTTCTATTTCACTTGGGTAGAACTGATGTGCGACTAGGCATCACTCTTTGCTTGTGAAGTCATAATTGTTATGTATTTTCATTGCCAACGTGAAATGGACCTACAGGGTCACACACAAAGGATTTAACCTAGAAGAGGAGTTTATCCACAAATGATGTTTAGATTGATTACTAAAGAAGTTTAGTAGTTCAATTAAACACTCAATAAATTGATAGCTCAATATCATAGTGTTCAAGGTGTTGGACCGATTGATTAGAGTATCGGATTGATTGAAACTACAATTGACTGATTTTGCACAGTCTGCACTCCTAACCGATCAGCTCATGTGATGAACCAATCGACTCAAGATAGGCTGAACTGACCGGTTCAAGGGTTGAACCGATCGACTCAACTGGTCCAACTGAGTGAGTTGGGAAAGTTAGGTTGGCAAGAAATTTCTCTTCATTTCACTTGTCCAATTTGATTGGAAGAAGGATTGGTATTTAGATCAATTCGAAACAAAAGAGGAAAAGTCAACCGGGAACTGACCAGGGCAGTGAACTGATCATTTCAGAAGTGAACCGATCGGCTCAGGTGCCCCAACCGATCCGTTTAGGTGTAGACTGATCAGTTTAGGTCCCCAACCGATCAGTTCATGCTTGAAACGATCAGTTCAGCTGGCACAATTGGTTATTTTGTGGAAAATCTCGAACCCTTCTACTCCTACTTTAATCCTGCATTGCCCAGGGTAGAGAACCCTATCCCATGACCCTCCTATATATATAGGGGTATTGGGGGCTTCTCAAAGTACAACTTAGAACACCAGTTGCTCTGCAAAGTTTTCGTTCTCTCTAGTTGTGGTAACTAGGAGAGCCCGAGCAAGTGCTACCCGATAAGGGAGGAACAACAAGGGAAAGATAACTATAGAAAAGTGACTGGTGGTAGGAGAGTGTATCAGTGACTAGTACACCGACAGGAGGGTGCGACTCCTTCCGGTGCCTTGTGCGACAAGGCGATTGGAGTTCCAGGTGGTCTCTGTGTACTACTTCAGAGGCGGGAGACTTTTGCTGCTCAGAGGACAGCTGTCAATCTTGACAGTCCCAGTGAGACCAGGAGCTGCATAGACACCGTCCATGATCGGAGCTGAAGACTGCGGAAGCCGTGAGGTAATGTCTCCGAGCAAACCTCGAGACAAGGTATGTGTCTACAAACCATCCTTCCTACTGTATAGATGTTGACGCAATTCCTTTATACTGGGTTCAGGGGGAGAATTTTTTTTGTTTCCGCTGCCTTCTCTGGGAGTTTGTTTCCGCTGCCTTCTCTGTCTCCCATATAACCCAATAGTGGTATCAGAGCCACATAAATTGCTCTATACTTTAGGATTATCGATGTGATTGATTTTGGTTTGTTGCCTTTATTTATTGCATATGATGTGAATAAAATTGGCTTTATGCATGTCCAATCCTAAATCCACAAATCCTAATATACATATATGATATGTAATATGAATGCACTCGATACGCGTCACCCTTAAACGTGTTTTGTGGTGGATGTAAAACATGATTATGACCAATAAACCCTATGTATGCTTGGTTGAATGTGGTTGCTTGCATCTCGGTCTGCGCACTGATTCCCTATCTCCTATTCCTGATGTAACTCGAGATAACTCGAGATTTCTTTCCTACCTTTGCTCCCCCCGAATGTAACTCGGGGTTTTCTCTTTTTCAAATGTAAAATAGGATAGATATTTTATTTCTTATTATGTCGAAGAACGGCGGACAACCTGACAATGACTGAGACGATCGGTTTAAGGCATGAACCGATCAGTTGGCGTTCTAGACAATCGGTTCGAGGAGCGAGATGAGCATGTGGTGACCTGAGGAGATGCACGACGACTAGTGAATTGATCGACTGGAGGTGCCAGTCGATCGGCTGGTGGCATACAACTGACCGACCTGATGGCGAACTGATCAATCATGGAGATGAGTTGATCAAACCCAGAAAGGCAAAGCACATAGTTCATCTTGTACAGGTTGCATGTGATGTGGACCTAGATGACCGTGATTCCTCTTGGCTTGAGGAATCACATTAGGATGGCCATAATCATTGCTTTTATTGTTTTACATTCTTTCTGTGGGATATAGCATGTATATGATACCTACTATATTGTGGTGATTGGATATGTATATGTACGTATAAAAACCAAACCCCTCATCTAAATATTAAGTCTTTCACGCCTTCCATTAGCAACACACATGAAAAACCTGATCGACCAAGCATAGGTTACGCCAAAGCGTGGTGCACCATCTATATCGTGGAAGTGTGAAAGGTAAACATGTAGGTTCTGCCAAAGTAGGGTGCATGTTTACCGTATCGGCTTTTGGGATAGACTTAACTGGTGATTCTTAGATCGTCTAAGTCGAGAGGCACAGAATGTTCATGGAAAGGTGTTGCACATGTTCATTCATCAAGAGTTGCATACAATGCAATCAGCATGATGGCCTACCTAAATAGTCAAGTTGTGGGTGATCAACCAAAGTTGACTCATGACTTGATGAAATACATATCTTTCCCACTAGAAGATTGTGTACTGCAATCTTCTGAATTGATGGTGAGGGATGTCAATTTGAATCAAAATAGTGGGAGCAGTAATTAATTAAAGGCCTAATTAACTATCGTCAAATTTTATTCAAATCAAATCAAATCAAAAGGAGTTTTGACAAATGCAATTTTCTCTTGTAGAATGGCAAAATAATTATATTTTAAAATGGGCAAATTAATTGAGAATAAATTCCATAACTAGTTGGCGATTGTGAGAAGTGTTCTACACAATCTAGATATACCAGTAGCCTTTGAATCTACTCCATGTACGCTTAATACATTGTTTGAGAAGAAGGATAGTTCATTGATGAAGATCAATGGAACAAAGTCCAAGGACAAAGGTGAGGGAGAGAAGGGTTCTCTCACCAAACCAATGTCAGAGTCTTCTGCATGGAAAGGATGGAAGGAACGATGGAAGAAGAAGTGAGAGATAGAGATCTCTACTTCTGGTGTATATGTAGTTGAGATTAACTTTACTACTTCTTTGTCATGGGTACTTGATACCGGATGTGGATCTCACATTTGTTCAAATGTGAAGGATCTTAAAAGAAGTAGGCCTTTGGGGAAAGGCATGGTTGAACTACGTGTTGCCAATGGGGCAAGAGTTGTTTCCAGTGCCGTAGGAACCTATGAGTTAACTTTACCTAGTGGGCTAATATTAGAGTTGAAGAACTGCTATTATGTACCTGCCATAAATAGGAATATCATTTCCGACTCTTGTTTGGACAAGAATGGTTTTGAATTTCTTATTAAGAATGGAAAGTGTTCCATTTCAAAAGATGGGATCTTTTATGGCAGTGCTCCAATGTCTTATGGTATATACTTGATAGATCTAGAGACAAGTGTATAAAATGTAAACACCAAAAGGCAAAAACTCAACAACTCAAATCAAACGTATCTTTGGCATTGTCATCTAGGGCACATAAATGAGAAGCGCATTTCTAGACTCCATAAAGATGGTTATCTAGACTCTTTTGATCAATAGAGACATGTGAATCTTGTTTGTTGGACAAGATGACCAAGACTACCTTTTTAGGTAAAGGTGAGAGAGCTAGCGATCTATTAGGACTCATACATACTGATGTATGTGGGCCTTTTAGAACTAATGCCAGAGGTGGGTATCAGTACTTCATTACCTTCACTGATGACTTTAGTAGGTATGGCTATGTGTACCTGATGAAACATAAGTCAGAAACCCTTGAAAGGTTCAAGGATTTCATGAATGAAGCACAAAACCAACTTGGTAAAAGTATTAAAGCACTTTGATTCGATCGAGATGGAGAATACTTGAGCCAGGAGTTTGAGGACCTTCTACGAGCCCATGGTATCGTATCACAATGGACTCCCTCTGGAACACCACAGCATAATGGTGTGTCTGAAAGAAGGAATCACACTTTACATGATATGGTGCGATCAATGATGAGTTTTGCTGATCTTCTGATTTCCTTCTGGGGTCATGCTCTTGAAACTGCCACGTTTACACTTAACCGAGTACCATCTAAATCGGTTCAAAAGACACCATATGAGATATGGAATGGAAAGCGTCCCAATATGTCTTTTATGAGGATTTGGGGGTGTGAGGCATATGTCAAGAAAATGTTTCCTGACAAGCTAGGACCTAGATCTAATAAATGTTATTTTTGGATATCCTAAGGAGACCAAGGGATATTGCTTATACCACCCAACTGACAACAAAGTGTTTGTTGCTAGGGATGTTGTGTTCCTAGAAAAGGAATTTATTTCCAAAGGAAGCAGTGGGAGGAAAATAAAGCTTGAAGAAGTTCAAGCCCAACAAGAAAAGATTGAACCAGTAGATGTACAATAGGAACATAGAGGTTCACAAGGTGTTGTGGAATCTCAATCTCCTCAAGTTACACAAGGACCTCATAGATCTAGTAGAACACACCTTGAACCTGAAAGGTTTGGATACCTCTTGTAACTCAGGAAGGCGGTGAGTTGATCATAGATGATGATCCAACTACCTATCTAGAGGCTATGGAGGGACTAGATTCTAAGAAATGGCTTGAAGCCATGAAATCCGAGATGAAATCCATGTATTCCAACAAAGTATGGACTTTGGTGGAACCACCCGAAGGGGTAAAACCCATAGGGTGCAAGTGGGTCTTCAAGAAGAAGACTGACATGGATGGCAATGTGCAAACTTATAAAGGCAGATTGGTTGCAAAGGGTTTTTGACAAGTTCAAGGTGTTGACTATGACAAAACTTTTTCTCCAGTTGCGATGATTAAGTCCATCAGGATCATGCTTGCTATTGCGACTTACTATGACTATGAGATTTGGCAAATGGATGTTAAAACCACATTCCTTAATGGGAATATAGATGAGGATGTGTACATGACACAACCTGAAGGTTTTGTAGATCCAACAAATGCCAATAAAGTATGTAAGCTACAAAGGTTAATCTATGGATTGAAGCAAGCGTCTCGGAGTTAGAATCTTAGATTTGATGAGGAAGTCAAAGTGTTTGGATTTATTCAAAATGAAGATGAACCTTGTGTGTACAAGAAGGTTAGTGGGAGCACGACCACATTCCTCATATTGTATGTGGATGACATACTATTGATGGAGAATGATGTCTCAGCCTTAGAGAAGGTAAAGACTTGGCTTGGGAATACTTTCTCAATGAAGGACTTAGGAGAAGCATCCTACATTCTAGGTATTAAGATATATAGAGATAGATCTAAAAGGCTTCTCAGACTAAGTCAAAGCACATACATTGACAAAGTGCTGAAGCAGTTCAACATGGAGAACTCAAAGAGAGGCAACATCCCCATGCTACATGGAGTCACCATCTCTGGAGCTCAATGTCCCCAATCTTGTGAAGAGAGGGAGCATATGAATGGGATCCCATATGCATCAGCCATCAGATCCATCATGTACGCTATGTTGTGCACATGCCTAGATGTCTCGTATGCCCTCAGCATGATGAGCGTGTACCAGTCAGATCCCGGGATGCTCACTGGACAGCCGTAAAGAACATCCTCAAGTACTTGCAAAGGACTAAGGATTAGTTCCTTGTATACGGTGGCGAGGAAGAACTAGTAGTAAAGGGTTACACCGATGCAAGCTTCCAAACCGACAAAGATGATTACAGATCGCAATCAGGATTTGTATTTTGCCTAAACAATGGAGCTGTGAGCTGGAAGAGTTCCAAGCAAGAAACAATTGTTGATTGTACTACAGAGGCTGAGTATATTGCTGCTTCACATGCGATAAAGGAAGCTGTGTGGATCGAGAAGTTCATCACTGAACTTGGTGTAGTTCCCAGTAGCTGTGATGCAATTGAGATTTATTGTGACAATAATGGAGCTATTGCTCAAGCTAAGGAGCCCAGATCACATCAGCGGTCCAAGCACATACTGCGGTGCTTCCATCTCATACGAGAGATCGTACAATGAGGAGATGTGAAGATTTGCAAAGTACCAACTGAAGAAAACATAGCTAATCCACTGACTAAGGCCCTTTCTCAGAAGACGCATGATGGTCATGCTGGGTCACAAGGACTGAGGTTTCTAGGTGACTGGCTCTAAGTGCAAGTGGGAGTCTATTGGTATGTATGCCCGTAGAGCAAGTCATGTGATGATGGTAATGGGATACTTTGTAAATGATTTGAATAATAATAAAAGCAATTTCTGATCTATATGTTTTAACTGTTTCTGAGATGATAGTGTAACATGATAGATGTCTAAAGAATTGTTTTAATCAATGACGTATGCTTTTGGGTTGAGGACCTAAATGATGAGATCATACAGATGTTAAGAGTATACATTCTTGTTTAGTCCCTAGTCGGTTGTTATTGTGGAAATAACCATAGACATCAATAACACTAAAGACTAGATTGTGTGTTGGTTGATGATAGAATCTCATTAGTCATGATATAGCAATATCAAACCAAGCACATAGGTACTTGTTAGAGAACATGTGTACCAGACAGATCCACTGTGAGAGTGACACATGGAACCATGATTTGGTAGTCACAATCAACTCTCAAAGTGATGGTGGTAAGTGTGATTCTTCGACCTTAAATCACTACACTCAACACATGTCGTTGGGTACACTTTGACATCATCAAACGCAGTCCTAAAACATAGGTTGTTGTAAAGGTGATGATTGGGTGACTTTGACACATGGGGCTTTTGAGGGGTGAGTGATAGATATGGGATTGATCCCTCCTAAGGGAGTTTGATGTCCATGGCCACTTGATGAGTAGGATTGAGAAAGGCATGTGCATGCATGTGTGAATCAATATGTGATATTGATGTCACACACATCTCACCCAGTCTGCTTTGAGATCAAGGAAATGGATGAACGTTGAAAGGATGACTGTACCATGCCTTGAGTTCATTCATGACATTAGTGACAAAGGAATTATACATTCACTGTAACACCATTCACATATTGTAGGATTGAAAGTTGTTCTCCAACTTTCTATTTCACTTGGATAGCACTGATGTGCGACTAGGCACCACTCTTTGCTTGTGAAGTCATAATTGTTATGGATTTTCACTGCCAACATGAAATGGACCTGTAGGGCCACACACAAAGGATTTAACCTGGAAGAGGAGTTTATACACAAATGATGTTTAGATTTATTACTAAAGGAGTTTAGTGGTTCAATTAAACACTCAATCAATTGATAGCTCAATATCATAGTGTTCAAGGTGTTGGACCGATTGATTAGAGTATCAGATTGATTGAAACTGCAATTGACTAATTTTGCACAGTCTGCACTCCCAACCGATCGGGTCATGTGATGAATTGATCGGCTCAGGATAGGCTGAACTGACTGGTTCAAGGGTTGAACCAATCGACTCAACTGGTCCAACTGAGTGAGTTGGGAAAGTCAGGTTGGCAATAAATTTCTCTTCGTTTCACTTGTCCAATTTGATTGGAATAAGGATTGGTATTTGGATCAATTCGAAACAAAAGAGGAAAAGTCAATTGGGAACTGACCAGGCCAGTGAACCGATCGTTTTAGAAGTGAACCGATCGGCTCAGGTTCCCCAACCAATCGGTTCAGGTGTGAACCAATTGGCTCAGGTCCCCAATCGACCGGTTCATGCTTGAAATGATCGGTTCAGTTGGCGCAGTTGGTTGTTTTGTGGAAAATCTTGAACCCTTCTACTCCTGCTTTAATCCCGCATTGTCTGGGGTAGAGAACCCTATCCCATGACCCTCCTATATATATGGGTATTGGGGGCTTCTCAAAGTACAACTTAGAACACCAGCTCTGCAAAGTTATTGTTCTCTCTAGTTGTGGTAACCAGGGGAGCCCGAGCAAGTGCTACCCAATAAGGGAGGCACAACAAGGGAAGGACAACTACAGTAAAGTGACTGGTGGCAGGAGAGTGTGTCGGTGACTAGTACACAGACAGGAGGGTGCGACTCCTTCCGGTGCCTTGTGTGACAAGGCGATCGGAGTTCTAGGTGGTCTGTGTGGACTACTTCAGAGGCGAGAGACTTCTACCGCTCGGAGGACAACTATCAATCCTAATAGTCCCAGTGAGACCAGGAGCTGGACAAACACTGTCCAAGATTGGAGGTGAAGACCGTGCAAGCCGTGAGATAATGTCGCCGAGTAAGCCCCGGGACAAGGTATGTTTCTACAAACCATCCTTCCTACTGTATAGACGTTGATGTGATTCCTTTATTCTGGGTTCAGGGGGAGATTTTTTTTTTGTTTCCACTGCCTTCTCTGTCTCCCCTATAACCCAACAACACATTGACCCTCTTAAGCATCAACTCAGTAGATATTGTGCTACTATAACCCAAATGAAGGTCCTAATCACCTTTTGCTCATGAATGACCTTAATTTCACATATGTTCCTAGTTTGGGACTCTAGTGATGTACTTTGTCCTATTAATACTAATATTATTCTTAATGACATCTAAATACTTATATGTCTTGGAAATCAATAACTTTATGATGCCATATGGTACTCATATCCACCATTGTCCTCTTTTGCTATGTTTGTCTTAATGATACCTAATGCCTTGAATGCACACTTTCTATGTGAATGAATGGTTATACTTGATTCAAATGCCAGACTTGACATATTTGATGCATGAAACAATATTATATCTTTCAAATCAGTAACCTTGTGAATGGTTGGTGTTCTTAAAGTCATTGATCAACCATCTTACTCTATGGTGGGGTTTGCAACCCACGTTTGCCTAATGTGACATTGTGCCTTGAATTGGGGTTCCTATGCCCTAAGCTCATGTGGATATTATTAGTATGAAATCCCTTATCTAACATGAGTTGACTCTTTTAATAATGATTTCCCTTAATGTGGATGTCCACCTAATTCTTATGGTGACCCATAATGTCATATGAACTATATTGATGATTATGTGTAGGGTCGAACCATTGATATCCAAGGTTGGGAATATGATTCCTAAACCCAAGGGGACATCCACCCATATTATAATGTGATTCCTATGTCCATACTTTCCTGATCTAAATCATGTTTTATATGTGGATTCCTTGTATTGATTGGATCATGATCTTGTCTACTCTGTTGTGAGTCTCATGACCTAGTTATGTACATAAGTGACTTGAATCATGTAATGTACACATAGAATGAATGGAACGTCGAAATGAAATGAAACTTGAACCTCACCTTTATTATGGAACCTAAATTAGAATAATATCATCAAAAATGTAATTAAGAAACACTTAACCTAACTTGGATAAAAACCCTAAAATGAAGCTAGTAGGGTAAATGATGAGAATCTAATGCATGCACATAATCTTGTCGTCAATCAGATGTTGCTTATGGCTAGATGATCAAGGATAAGTTAAGTTATGAAATCTATGAAATCAGGTATTGGGTTTAATAATTATATGACTATGGATTTCTTGCGTGAATGTGATACACATGTATGCTTGTTTACTTGCACAAATATTGTCATGTAGTACTCTAGTATTGTACTCGATGTTTGTCTCACACATGTTTTATAACTTGTAAACATAATATAGAAACTCCATTATACAAACCTCCTACACCTGCCTGAAGTTTTGGGTAAGGACACGAGGATGGGATTCCTACTTGAGTTATCAAGATGGGGCAGATCGTTGATAGCAGGGTTATAGCTAATCTTGGGCACCCTCATAGACTCTTCCAGTGAGAAGATGACCATAAAATGCCTTAAAAATACATGATATTGATAAATGCACAAAATGATGGTATAATTGGAGTGAAATGACATAAAACACGGGCTCTCATTTTGCTAATAACTTAACTTGCTTATTCTTCTTTGTTACTTCTACAAATCTTTTCAAATTATGCAAAGCTTATGTATATGCATCTTTTATCCCTGTACTCGACACCTCATGTGCTTGACCCACCTTGTTTCACGTATTTTATAGGTTTAGAGACGGCTAGAAGTGATGGGCTTGGTGAGTTACGTTAGGTGTAGTTGTTGTAAGATCCCTAGTATACATGAGCAGACTTGTAAAAAAGTACTCTTGAATATGTATATGAAATCTTGTAATAAAATCATGTTGTTCAATATATCTTGTTGATTGTTGAGACTATGATTGGTGCTTTTATCTTGTTATGTGTTCATGTATTCTAAGCATTTCACGCTTCCACATGTTGTCTTTGGTATTTGTTTGGTTCATGGGAATGGGATTCTGGTTACGTGACAGAAAAAATCCCTACAAATCCATTGGTCCCGATGTTTAAGGTCTCATTAGAATATTTATGCATTTGTTTTGTTGTTTTGAGCCTTGGGTTTTGTGGTCATATTCCCCAAGACTAACACTCAATGAAATAAGAGATCAAGTCATTTCAAACATGCAATTATCCAAACAAAATACCATCTAATGAATAAAATCATATAGAAGTTGATCTAATTTACACTATGGCTATGGGGATACTCCCACACCCCGATATAGGAACTACTCATGATACATGGAGATTAAAGGAAGAACAAAGGAAAGAAGGAAGTAAGTCATAAACTAGATGAAGAAGAATACCAAGGGGATCTTAGCTAGTGACAAAAAAATGGATATCTTCCTTAGATCCTTGTTCCCAAAGAGAAGACTAAGAAAAATAGAAAAAGAATTAGAAATATTGAGAATGAACCTCTTATTTTATTGAAGAACAAGAAGGAGTACACATGCCAGAATTGAAAAAAAATATATTGTTGAAATAATGTTGCAAGTACAAAATATTGGATCCCCTTTCTTGTGTGGTCCCCATCCTTTTATAGGGGAAGGAGGAATGGAAACCCTAAAAAAGAGGGGGAGAAGGGAATGGATGACAGCTGGTGAAGGAGGCTGATCGTCAAGTGTGAAGCAATTGGTTCACACAATAAACCACTTGATTCGTGTCTACTGGAGCAGGGGTCAAGGGAAGCAGTCAAAAACCCTAGTCAAAGGGGTGGCACCGCCGTTTGGGGATAACTTGGCCTCAAAGCAACTTGAACCGGCTGTTTGGAGCATGGAACACTCGGTTCACATTTGAGTGCGTGTGGGCCAAGGGGAAAACACAGGGCAAGGTGGCAACATGCTCCTAAAGAGACTTGGTGGTTAAGAAATCCAAGTGAGTTGGTTGGAGCATGGAACATTCGGTTGGAGAACTAAGCGGAGTGTTTGGAGACATGAGATGCCCATTTTGGCTGTTGAATAGTTGGTATGGAAGGTTGAAACTGAGGAGTGAGATGACTTTCTAGGCTCTGAGATGTGGCATTCCATACGTATGAAATGATCATCTCAAGTATGAGTTGATCAATCCATGTACTAAGACGGCCGAAACATTGCTCTTAAATCCTTAGGTTCTTGAATTCTAAAAATATGAATCAAGTGTTGGCTAAATTGGACATTATTGCAATCCCTTTATTTTGATGATGACAAACATTTCTTTCTTGTGGTTTCAACTTGCTATTTGAGTGTTTCAGGGACAAGTATATAAGGTGGTGGATAGCGAAGACTTGGAAGATCAATTTGCTAAAATTGCTTTATTTTTATGATTCTAATCAATGTAAAAACTTGTACAAGTTTATAATGTACAAGTACTTAGATATCAAGTAAATCAAGCATTTAGATCTTCCTATCCACTCACAACACTTAGATAGATCATCCCCCAAGATAGTATCACAGCTGCACATTGATACACACACTTAGTAAATGAATACATTGAATTAGGGATATTCTCGGTCGACAAAAACTTCGACCAAGACACTCTCGGTCGACAAAGTCCTCGACCTAGAATGAACCCTCCTAACCGTTAGACTGAGTTAGAAAAGTGGCTGGGAGTTGGAATTGAACGTTATAATATATTGACTCAGACTCTCACTCGGTCAACAAATTACTCAACTGAGAGACTCTCGGTCGACAAACTTCTCGACTGAGAAAGGTTCTGGACTGTACTTTTCAGCATTAAACAACTAGTTGTTGCAATGTAATTAGTGGACACATAATGGCTAGTTGAGCACTAAGAAAACCCTAGAAGGTGTCTAGAACGTCCCTAAGCATTAGCAAACCACTCCTATAAATAGGACAAGATATAGGACACCCATGGTATCACTTATGCATACAATTACACTTGAGATTCAATCTTTGTGAGCAACAAGATGAGCTTCACTTGCAATATGTTCTACATTAGTGTCCTATAGCTTAGTATCTCCTAGCCATCACACTACCATGTTCATTCACAGTGGATAGGAGATCAATACGCTTGATATAGGATCAAAGCGCTGTACTAAATTGGTAACATTGTTTCTTTCTTCCAATCTTGTTCCCTTTAATGTGTTTTGTTCTCCTTTGCTACTCCTAGGTTGGAGGCTGTGGAAAGGAGGTTGTAGGAGCTTCTTCAGTGGTGAAGGTAGCTCGGCGTGACTTTGGACTACTTCTAGAAGGTCTCAACAGGAAGCTACTTCAAGGGGGAGCTTGAAGTTACTTTAAGTGAAGGCTGCTTCAAGGTTGGTGAGATGACTTCAGGGTGAAGGCTGTCCAAAGGGTTATGAAGGTAGTTGTATCTTATGTAACATCCTTGCGAGGTAATAAAATTCAATTGCTTTCAAAATCCCAATTGGAAACAATTGGGTAGTGGACTGACTCCCTTAGTATTTGCTAAGGATGGAACCACTCTAAATGCCTTGTCTCCTTCTCTAATATTTTTGTGGTTGCTTGGTTGAATTAGTTTTTAAAATTATCATAAAACCCTATTCACCCCCTCTAGTGTTTTTCAATTGGTATCAGAACAGGCTTCAAGGAACTCTAACAAAGTCTTGAAGAAAATGGGTGATGGGGTACTAAACAACCTCAAGTTAGAAGGAACACTTGTAGCTCGACCTCTACCATTTGATGGCACCAACTACACCTATTGGAAGAGGAGGATGCAATTCTATTTTCAAGGGATAAGCTGGGAACTTTGGAGAATGGTTTCAAATGCCTACACTCTTCCTTAAATGGAGTATGCTACATGGGATGCAAATACAGTAAAGCTAGCTCAATTGAATGCAAAAGCTGTAAGTATCCTTCATTGTTCAATCTCCTTAGGTGAGTTTAATAAAATATCAAATTGTGAAACTGCATATGAAATATGGCATAGACGCTCTATTACTTATGAAGGAACTGTTCAAGTAAAGAATTCCAAAATTGGTATGCTTAAACAAAAGTTTGAACAGTTTCGTATGGAACCAAATGAGTCTATTAGTGAAATGTATGCAAAGTTTTCTTCTATTGTTAATGGTTTGAATGCATTAGGTAAAGCCATTAGTGAAGAGGATCAAGTATCAAAGATTCTTAGATGTCTTCCTCCCAAGTACAAGCCTAAGGTAACTGCAATTGAAGAAGCTAATGACCTCACTCAACTGAGAATGGAACAACTCATTGGCAACTTAGAAGCACATGAGGCAACCTTGGAGGAAGAAAGATTGGCGGCTGAACACAAAAAGGAGAAAAGAAAGGACATTGCATTCAAAGCATCAACCAAGATTAGTCATGACACAAGTGAAGAAGAAACTCTCATTGTAAATGGTAAGCAGTATAGAAGTTTTAAAACTAACAAAACTTCTAGTGTTTCTTCCTCCAGGTGCTTTGAATGTGGCAAAAAGGGACACTTAAAAGATGATTGTCCTAAACTTAAGAATAGAAAGAAATCATCTCATAAGAAGAAAGAAAAAGCCTAAAAAGCTGCATGGGATGATTCAAGTCATGATATGAAGATGGAGAAGAAGAAGTGGAGTGCCTTATTGCTACAACAAATGAGGAAGAAGACGAGGTAAGTCTTTTTGATCTATCTAAAGAAGAGTTAATTGCTAGTATTGAGGAATTACATGATAAATATATTGATTGTAAAAAGAAACTAAAAAAGGTTACTAAAACTAATAAGGACATGTATGCTAAATTAACTAATCTTGATTTTGAAAAAGAAAGTATTATTTCTGAAAACTTTACCCTGAAATCATCTTTAAATAATTGTGAAATGAAGTTGCTTACTTTAGAAACAAACTATGATCTTCTTTCACAAGAAAAGGTTGAATTGCTTGCAAAACTAAATAATTTTCAGACTCAACCTATCCTATGCACTCATTTAGATTATGATGTTGTTATCAAAGAAAGAGATAGTTTGTTGTCTAATCTAGAGCAAGTAAAGTTAGATGTTAAAAGAAGAATGAATGAAATTGCTAAATTACAAAAGGAAATTAGTAGCTTGAAAAACAATGGTATTCTTGATAAGATCCTAAAAGATTCTTCTGGTCAGATTGGAACAAGAAGACCAGGTTATAAGCCCAAAGGAAAATCCTATCAAAAACCTAGAGAGAGAAGGACACAAGTGCCCAAGAACAAAGTTATGTATGTGCCTAAAGACAATTTAGCCAAGAAGAGAAATGAGATTGATTCAATCTATTGTAACTATTGCTTAAGGCTTGGACATTATTCCTTATCATGCCCTTACAAGAAAAAGGATGTTGAGTTGGTATGGGTTCCAAAACCCCCAAACTAAATGAATAAATTAAGTTGAGATATGACCAAAGACTCTAATTTGACTATCTTTATGTCTATCTCAATTTAACATAATAGAACAACAAATTGACCAAAATAACTAAATCCATAACTTGCATAAAGCATATTTCTGAACTAACTTATAGAGATATGCTCAGTCGACAAACAATTCGACCAAAAGTAAGTCGGTCGAGAAACTATTCGACCGACAAAGGCTTTGTATTGAACCTAAAATTACTGGAAAAACAGTAAATTATTCAGTCGAAGTAGAGTTCGACTGAGCAAATACCCGGTCGAGAAATAGTGGACCGAATCTGGCACTGATTCAACTTGATAAAACCTATAAAAATAGCAGAATACTCGATCGATAAAATCTTCGATCGAGATATATTCGATCGAAGAAAACTTTGACCGAATCAAGTTCTGCTGAACCTGCTTAAATGATTCAGTTTGCTGTCAATATACTTAACTAAAATTATTAGTGGGATTAAAGGAAACCTTTTGAAGAAAAGAACGTTGAGACACATTTGTCAAATCAAACCATATTGATAAGTCTTGCATCACAACTCAATAAAATTGTGAGATAATGGGAATGATGTTTTTACCCAAATTGATGCAAATAATGTTGCTTACAAAGATAAATGATGCTGATTGGAAATCTATATTCTTACTGCAATTGGACATGCTTTCTTACAAAAATAAATCAATATAGCATAGATTGCAGGTTCATATATTTTCAATTGCTATTTAAAAGGATATGATCTTATACATGGTTTGCCTAAAAATATTTCTTAGCCAATCTGAAAGTTATGAACCATGTTGCCCTGAGAAAACTTCATAAATGGAACTTACAGACTTGTTTCTCATAGCTCACAACCTTGCAAATAAAGATGATGTTATATTCATACAATTTTGCTCTAAGATCAAAAATCAAATACTCTACTTGCAATTTTGTGAAATAAAACTTTACATGATAAACTGCTCTAAGTATTTAAATTATATAGGAATTTCAAATCTATATTTCTTATAAAATTCTCTTAAAAAGATTTTTTTTATGAAGAAAAGACATACCTTATGATCATGATGAGAAAAGTTTAAATGGGAAAATTAGTGGAATAAGAGGTCTTGCTTAGAATAAAATTATTTCAATATTCTATCTAAAGACTATTCTAAGCAAATCAAGAGCAAGACACCATTTCAAAATCAAATATTGCTCAAATGAATTAAGCTCAATACAAACTTGATCCTAAGCTATAATTTTTCAAATTGATATAAACTCTTTCAAATTGGTATCCACATGTTACATAAAGGCTTTATATTCAATCAAGTAGATTATTGTGAATGCTTAAATTGGAAATCTGCAGTAATGCCTCTCAATCGAAAAAGAGTTCGACCGAGGGGCGCCCTGGTCGAAGTCAAGGTCGACCTAAAATAAGCTTGACAAAATGTTTAATTGGAAATCATTTGTTTGCACTCAATCTTAGTATATTGATCTGAAACTCGTTCATCATATTGAAAACAAGATTTTAGTGCAAAGCTCTCATAAAAGTTAAACTCAAACTCTAATGCTTATTATGACCTTGGAATTCTTAAATTATCTTGATTATAAGATTAAGGGGGAGCTCACAAAACGTTGTAAACATTATGATAAATCTTGATCAAATAAAACTTTAAAAACTAGCCATGACCTTAGGATTATTGAATTATCTTAATATTAAATGGACTCTCCATATCAATATGGGCTTAACATCCCTCATTTTTGATTAGAGATAGATTTCTTGATCCTACTATGCTGTAAAGAAAATCTCATATCATTTTTAGGGCTTAACATCCCTTGTAAAATGTATGAGAAATCAATACATGTATCCATCATGAGCTTAAGTGGATCTCATATCATTTTTGGGGCTTAACATACCTTGTAAAATGGATGAGAAATCAAGACATATATCCATCATGAGCCTAAATGGATCTCATATCATTTCAGGGCTTAACATCCCTTGTAAATGATTGAGAAATCAAAACACACATGCCATGAACGTAAGAGGATCTCATATCATTTTGAGGCTTAACATCCTTTGCAAATGATTGAGAAATAAATTGTGGCTAAATTTGACAATAAGTGATTTGCATTAATAAAATTAAGGGGGAATAATAAAAGTCATACTTAATGTTTAGCTTGGTTATCTTTTTGAAATGACAGAGGGGGAGAAATAATATAAAATCAATAACATAAAGTACAATGAGTTTCATAATCTCTCAGCTAGCACATACTTGCACACAATTCACAAACAAGAGAATGGCTACAAAAGGTAAACTTCAGGTATGAAGCTAATATGTTTTATATTTCCTTGATTTATATTTTGGAAATGTTTGTCATCTTCAAAAAGGGGGAGATTTTTGGCTAAATTGGACATTATTATAATCCCTTTATTTTGATGATGACAACCATTTCTTTCTTGTGGTTTTAACTTGCTATTTGAGTGTTTCAGGGACAAGTATATAAGGTGGTGGATAGCGAAGACTTGGAAGATCAATTTGCTAAAATTGCTTTATTTTCATGATTGTAATCAATGTAAAAACTTGTATAAGTTTATAATGTACAAGTACTTAGATATCATGTAAATCAGGCGTTTAGATCTTCCTATCCACTCACAACACTTAGATAGGTCATCCCCCAAGATAGTATCACAACTGCACATTGATACACACACTTAGTAAATGAATACATTGAATCATGGATATTCTCGGTCGACAAAAATTTCGACTGAGACACTCTTGGTCGACAAAGTCCTCGACTAAGAATAGACCCTCCTAGCTGTTAAACTGAGTTATAAAAGTGGTTGGGAGTTGGAATCAAATGTTACAATATATTGACTCAGACTCCCACTCGGTCGACAAATTCCTCGACTGAGAGACTCTCGGTCGAAAAACTTCTCGACCGAGAGAGGTTCTGGACTGCACTTTTCAGCATTAAACAACTAGTCATTGTAATGTAATTAGTGGACACATAACTGCTAGTTGAGCACTAAGAACACCCTAGAAGGTGTCTAGAACGTCCCCAAGCATTAGCAAACCACTCCTATAAATAGGACAAGCTATAGGACACCCAAGGTATCACTTATGCATACAATTACACTTGAGATTCAATCTTTGTGAGCAACAAGATGAGCTTCACTTTCAATCTGTTCAACATTAGTGTCCTATAGCTTAGTATCTCCTAGACATCTCACTACCACGTTCATTCACAGTGGATAGGAGATCAATACGCTTGATATAGGATCAAAGCACTGTTCTAAATTGGTAACATTGTTTCTTTCTTCCAATCTTGTTCCCTTTATTGTGTTTTGTTCTCCTTTGCTACTCCTAGATTGGAGGCTGTGTATAGGAGGTTGTAGGAGCTTGTTCGGTGGTGAAGGTAGCTCGGCATGACTTTGGACTACTTCTAGAAGGTCTCGATGGGAAGCTACTTCAAGGAGGATGGCTACTTCAAGGGGGAGCTTTAAGTTACTTCAAGTGAAGGTTGCTTCAAGGTTGGTGAGACGACTTTGGGGTGAAGGCTGTCCAAAGGGTTGTGAAGGTAGTTGTATCTTATGTAACATCCTTGCAAGGTAATAAAATACAATTGCTTTCAAAATCCCAATTAGAAACAATTAGATAGTGGATTGACTCCCTTAGTATTTTCTATGGGTGGAACCACTCTAAATGCCTTGTCTCCTTCTCCAATATTTTTGTGATTGCTTGGTTGAATTAGTTTTTAAAATTATCATAAAACCCTATTCACCCCCCCCTCTAGTGTTTTTCATCAAGTTCTCGTTCCCAAATATGAATGAAGGTAGAACCTGCAAAAATATGGTTGGAAATGATGAGAATTTGCATTAATGGTTAATGAGTGTACAATTTGCATTTTTTTCTCTATAAAATTAGCAAAAAATAAATAAATTCCTATGAAAAGACTAAGAAAAGTGCATTTGAAAATGGATGAATCAACATTCATCATTATCTCAATAGTTTCCATGTCCATGTCTATTGATATGAAGGCCCATAATGCCTTCTGTTGTAGCTCTATTGGCAAGCAACATCTTTTTAAATATATGATCTTAAAAGGAGTAGTGTTAATCGGGGCTTTGAATACAATCCTATAGGCTCATAAAGCCTCATTGAGACAAAGTGAATAATCCTTACTATCCACTCTCATTGACTTCTCAAGAATGAGCTTTATCTCCCAATTTTCTAACTAAACTTGTCCACTTGTTGGGGTGATATTGGGTTGCTACACGGTGGTTAACCCCATGTCTCTTCAAGAGACTCTAAAAGGTTTTATAAATGAAAAGACTACCCCCATCAATTATGACTATCCTTGGTGCCCAAACCTGCTAAAAATATTGGACTTCCTCAATTCTCAAGCAACCTTGTGATCATTTATTTTGTAGACACAATTTCAATCCATTTAGAGATATATATAACAACCACTAGAATAAACAAAAGCCCAAAATAAGGAGGAAAAGGGCCCATGAAGTCAATGACCCAAACATCAAACACCTCCACCACCAAGATAGGTGATAGTTGCATAATGTCTCTCCTTGAGATATTCCCACACTTTGGCATTTTGTACAAGCTTTGCAAAAATCATGAGCATCTATGAAGAGAGTAGGCCAATTGAATCCACATTGAAGTACCTTTACAATATTTTCTCTTTCCCCAAAATTAGCCTCCACATGCATCAGAGTGGCACATGGTAAGCACTTCAAACTACTCATCATTAGGAACACATCTCCTAATCGATAGATTGGGGAAATATTCAAAGAAATGAGTGTCATGAAACACATAATTATTTACGAATGCATGTAACCATTTTCTCTCCTACCTTGCCCAAGTCGCAAGCACTCTTCCACTACCTACAAAATCTACAATGTGTTTGTGCCACAACCTTCGAGATGCATCAACTAGCAAGGTTGATCATGTAGCATTTGCTCCCTAATTTAAACCAATATTCATAGGGAGCCTTGATGTAAGAGAGATGATAATATGTGGAATTTTCAACCCATTTCTTATTAATAATATTGGTATAAAACTCTTGGAGAAGAAGAATCAATCAAATCAACATTAGGTTGGAGTTCTTCTTTGATAATAAACACTTAAGAGCAACACGATCTGTATAGATAATGACTTTCTTATGAATTACATAAGATTAAAACTTTTCTAGTAAATCAATCAGGATCTCAAATGGAAAAGAAAAGTTGGGGGGTGCATAATAGGAGAAAAAATCAAACCGTGCTTCAAGTTATTGAAGGATTCAATGCATTTGCCATCAAAATTTAACTCAATGTCTATTTCAAGTAAGTGTCACAATGGTCTAGATATCTTGCTAAAATGTTTGATGAAATTGTGGTAGAAACCTACATGACCCAAGAAAGAACATACATGTCTTACAATGTAAGAAATATTTAAGGTAGAAATAAGGCCCACTTTATCCCTATCAACGTTAATAATGACATAGATACATGATGACCAAGAATAATTCCCTTAGAAACCATTAAGTGATTTTTCTCCCATGATAGAACCAAAAAAACTTTCACACACTGCTCAAATACAATAGTGAGGTGAGCTGAATAATCATCAAAAGGCTTCTCAAAGATTGAGAAGTCATCCATGTACACTTCAAGGGATGAGATGAGCATGTTAGCAAAAATCAATGCCACACATCTTTTAGAAGTGGAAGGGGCATTGCAAAGTGCAAACAACATTCTTCTATATGTAAAAGTACCACTTGGACAAGTAAAGGTAGTTCTTTTTTGATCAGCCATGTGCACTACCACTTGGAAATACCTAGAATAACCATCAAGAAAATAGTAAAAGATCTTTTCTACAAGCTTCTCTAAATTTTATTAATAAAAGTTAGGGGGAAGTGGTCATTCTTTGTTTTGGCTTTAAGCTTCGTGTAATCCAGACACATCCTCCATTTAGATTATTCTCGTACTAGCATATCTCCCCATATTCATTAGGTGCTACAGTGACCCCACCCTTATTGGGCACATCTTGGATGGGAATCCCCTATGTAGGCTATCAAAAATGCGATAGATGATCCGATATCAAGAAAATTTACAATTGATTGAGTGACAACCTCCTTTAGCTTATGATTTAGCATTCTTTCATTTCATGGCTTGGCCTTGCATCATCCTCAAAATAGATTCTATGCACACAAATGGAAGGGTCAACACCTCTCAAATAATCAATAGACCACCCAATGGATTGAATATTCTTATTTAGGATAGATGTAACAACCTCACCTTTTTGTACCCCCGATTAAGGAAGGTCAAAATATGAGAGCCATTACCTAAAATTTTCCCAAGGATCCAAATTCTACACAAACAATAATCAATAGTAAATAATCTCATTCATTCCAAATATTGTTTATAAGATGTTTTTACATGAAATTCTACCATCAAAATTGTACATATGAGATCTATATGAAAAGAAGTATCTATCTAATCCTCCTTACAAGTTAACTTTAATGCCTCTCAAGTAATTTCATATGTCCATCACATCTTAATATTGCCTTATCTTGCATGTACCTAAAACATTGTGAAACAAAAGCATGGATCAATATAACAAGTTATATTGTGTACGTGGGGTGCATGCAAAAGAGTGCTAGTAAACTAACAACATATATTCCATCAACTACTTGCAAACAAGAACTAGAATTTTCTTCACATAATCTTCATTTCTGTGATACTCATAGTGTCATTATAAGTGAATAGTATGTAAATAAACATCCAACAGTTTAGTTCTTCAGTCTTCAAGAAACACTCAAAAAACAATAGAAAACTAATGCGGGTAATCATAGGGGTAACCACATACCTCAATGGTGAGCCATGCAGATTATACTTCAAGCATATTATCCAATCAACAAGCAAATCAAGCAATCCACATTTTAATCTACATTAATGTAAATCCTAAAGTGCACCATAACATTAAATGCATTAAACCCTACTTGAGTCCTAATCTAGGGTTTTGTGCATTAAACACCACTTTAACACCTATCATTGATTATCCACTTTAGAAACCCTAATTTTAACAACATATGAAATTTTAACTTCAAAATAGGTCCAAGATGACCCTTTTATCTAAAAAGTTAAGCTTCATCCATTGATATCATTTACACAAGTGATGACCATTATAATCATGAAACTATGATTTCTATGCATATTACATTAAAGATTCCATCTTTATGCACTTTTGGAAAAGGAAGCATCATCAGGTATCAAGTATATTTTCTTTGCATTCCTCTCATTTTCTTGATCAAATTTCATATATAGCTTCTTGCTATATGAGTTACCAATTATTAGTTATGCTTATTCTAAGTTATATACCTTTAGACCAATGGAGTAAAGCCACATCGACAAAACATCCCTTTTTATTATTAGCTAGGGGTCAGGTTATTAAGCAAGTGGAAGGGAGAATCTACCCTCAACACTGTGAACCCTGGTGTCACATGCTCGAGGGCACTTGGTTAAAAAAGGCCACCTTCCTTATTCTTCCTTGTGACACGATGAAAACCTGCCCTGGAGGGAATGATCTCCAATATGGCCCTCTCCTCTGGTCCACCCCAAAGGCCAAGAAAGGACTCCTAGGCCTTTTCCAACCCCTTTCAGAGTTGGGAAGTCCATGGGCATGATCCTCGATGGTCAAGGTAGGGACAACTAGACCTGTGATAGTATTGGTCTTAATGGCCAGAAAAGATTGTTTACCAGGAGGTTTTCTCATGGTGCCTAGTTTTGAAACATCATCCAGGGCTCACGAGTACCTTGCGTGACTCTACATCGTCTCCTTCATGTGTTGGAACTACAGGCAACACGAACCCTCCCGATCAGACAACAACTATAGAAGCAACTCCTAGGGTCGCCTCCTCACAGCCATGTTGCTGACGCAAGTGTTACCTCCCACTCCTACAAAGGTCTTGGGGTTGTCCACTGGGGTCAGGAAATTACGCTACTTAGGGATTAGAGGGAGATAAACTAATGTCTGTGACGGTTCAAGTAATTTGGGGTTGCATGCACTTCCTCCCTCATGTGGTAGAGGTCCTCAACCCTTAATAGGTACTAGCAAGCAGAAGGATGTGTGGGTTGGTAGATGTAAGAACCCGTTACAATAAATGGGATTACTCAAAACATAAAACACAATCATTCACTAATTAATCACATACCCAAAAATATGGGTAAACTAAAACCGATTTCAACATCAACACCCGCTAAAAAACAATTGCATAAGAGCCCAACATCTTTCTTGTATCCATACTATGCCAAGAATTTGATACAAATTGGTCTATCACCTTAACCACAACATATATACATAGGAGAAAAATATTTGTATATGTCACACAAATAAGCATTAACATGTTAACAAAATTCTGATTCATTTGAAACACCATATACAAACTTTTCCTACCCGGACCTGAGAGTACAAGGTTGACTCTAGGACACACTAGACATCTAATCAACTTTCTCAAAGATTCATTACTATAGCACCTCTTTGCTGCCACATGTTTGTTTCATCACTTCCGATTACCTAAAAAAATGTGGTGAACCACAAGGGTGAGACCCATGTCCCAGCAAGAGATATAACCTCCAACAACATTTATTGATTACAACATTTTTAATAAATTAAACAGTTAAGCAATTTAATTAGATATAAAAAATAAGCTCAACAGTACTCATGATTAACAAAATACATAAAGGAGCAGATAATAACTATCATCATTAGCCAGAATATCATCCTTTATCTTGTTGACAATATAAGAAATTCAGTAGCATATGCATATCTAGCATCATGAGCAAGTCTAGTAACATAGGATAGCTAACAACATAAGCACAACTATCTAGATAAGAACGATTAGGAGTATATGCATCTCTAGTTACAAAGGCATGGCTAGCATGCTAAACATTACTAACAACATGAGATATCTAGCATCATGATTATAATCAGCAATAGTAGTATAGTTATCAACATAAGCATAAGTACTGTATGTACGCATCTACAATTTTAAGCATATCCACAACCTAAGTATATCTACTATCTCTTAACTGCACTAAGCATCATATTTATGTAAAGATAACAAACAAGGGTTATCATACAATGTGAAATGTCATGTATAACCCTAAACAAATATTCTACACGGTTGTACTACATCTTTTATTGCACCCTGGGGAATTCGAATCGTACCAGTCAAAGTACAAATGACCCCTGCGAAGGGCTATTCAGTTATGTACAAGATCTAGGAGTGCCGGTATCCTAAGATATCTTCCCCTTGGTCAGTATGAGTAAAAAGGTAGTGACATATCAGTCAAAGCTTCCACCACAATGACATATAGTCCTGTAACTAGCCCACCTTGGTACAGGTCACAACGCTAGCATCTAGGGTATTCAAACCCAATCATTGAGGTACAAGCGCATTTGTCCTCTAATCACATCATGTTATAATCACTGAGACACTACCACCGCCGTTCTCAATCACATCAGTTGTATGATGCATGACCATAGCCAACCTCCACAATCTGCATTATGGATGACAATGATATATCCTCAACCTACCACCCCCATATACTCAACAATATGCACTCAGATTTTCCCTTAGGAATACTCATTTCACCATCCAGTAAATTCTGACACTCAAGATGGTTCTACGGCACATGGCACTACATAATTAGAGTTGCACTTGATTAGTTATGCCAATTGGATGAATTAAGGCTGCATCAAACAAGTGGACATACAAACCCTAATTCACTTCTAGCAAGCATATAAATATCACAACTTTGAAAAGATATAAAACTTGTGAAACATAATTTCTCATCTCATCATCACATGGTACTATTCACTTGCCATTCATGAGACCACACTAGTCATCATACTATCACAAGATATAAATCCTTTTCACAATATCACAAGGTGTGACGTCCCCCAATTTCTATATACTTTCCATAGTGACATTCACAGATATGCGTGCACTCATATCTATAGATGTCAAAAGGGAAAATATAAGAGATTAAGGTAGTCAACTAAAAATAGAGATTTAGCCAAGATCAAGTCCACATCATCATATAATTCCACACAAACATTCATTCATATAGATAGAATAAAGTCATTACATATGGAGAGAAAATATTGTTCTTGAGAAAGATAACTTTATTACATAGGATCTCAATCATCCTCAACATCAACTAGGAAAAGAAATAAACTAACATCTAGCAAGAAATGAGATAAGAGGAATAGATCTATCTAATATATCCTCCATGCATATTATTTGTGCCTTCATGTACTTTGAGCATGCATTTCATTTTGTTGTCAATTGTTCCTTGTACCTAGAAAATACGAGAAACAAAAACATCAACAAAGTTGGTACGTAGTAAAAGTTATACTAATAAGGTTGCATAAATGAAAGAGAGATAAAACCATTTCTTAAGGTGAAAATCAAGTAAACACCCTTTCATTACATTCATTTTGATGCGGTTGTACTACACCTATTGTACTTGACTTACATCTAGTATGGGCAATAGAATATCAGCATACATCTAACATGGGCCAAGGAATCATACATCCATGTTAGGCAACATACATCCACACCAGGCTATGTGCTCTAGTAGCTACAACCCATCATAATCATTTATGTTGTCTTAAATTTGGCAAAGTATAACTCATACTAGTTCAACCAAGCAATCATATCCAAATACAAGCACTCAAGATATTACATAGCATAGGCAACCAGAAATCTAGTCTTATACTTATAAGACCACGTACCTGCTTTTTCAAACCAGATATCCAAGAATGTATAATCAACAGGAAATAAGTCACCCTGCACAAAAAGCAAGGGTACAACATTACAATTGGCCCAAGTGACCAAGGCCATGTTATGTTCTTAACTATTATCCTCTTTTATACTATCTAATTCAGATCATGTATTTCCCATATTTTTAATTGGGTTTAGAGATATTATCAGGTATGATCTATCATTACTTCGTTTGCTTAAAAGATAGTATTGAATTAATCAATTAGAAGATTTCCAAAAACTAGGGTTTCTAAGATGGTTGGAATAAAAGGGGAAAGTAACCCTAAACATATTAGTCATTCATGACATTAGGGTTTTTTCAAGGGTTTAGGACCAATCCTGGTCACTAAACATCATCTAATAATACTAGATTAGATAAAAAGATGTATTATCGAATTACATGTAGAGAGAGAAAATTAGATTTAGGGTTTCTTATAATCATTTCATCATTTATCTACTTAAATTAGTGTTTCGATTTATATTGGAAATAGGGTTACATCTAAGGTTAAAAACATTTTTGAAGGTCAGATGTCATCAAGGAAAACTATTATCAATAATTAATTATAATTAAGGAGGTCATTAAGGCTTTAGGCAACTATTATTGAAATAGGATACGGATCTAGGTCCTTATATCATTTTATTTGGATAGAGGGTATTTTTCTGATCAAAATGGTATATAGGTTCGCTACAATCCAATATTCCTAGCATCTTTTATGATTTTTCTAAGGTAATGTATTTTCTTGAGTAATAAAAAGAATAACTAAATAAAAAGAAAGGAATAACCTCGATCAATGGCCGGATCCGACTGGATGAACGACTCAGATTGATCTACACCAATCTGGCATTCCTAGGTTGATCTACACTGATCGGACGCTCCTGGCTTGATCCCGCTGGTTTGCTGCTTGCTCTAGCAGGGAAGGAGGGACTCCGTCGAGATCAAGCTCGCCCCTTGGTGCTGCTCGCAAGTGGGAAGGAGTTGAGGTAGGTTCGATAGCTCGTCCCGAAGCTAGAGAGGGTCAGAACAGGGTGTAAGGCTCTGCGTAGCTCATCGACGCCTTGTGGGCAGGCAAGGTCACCGGAGCCGAGGCCTTTTTGGAGTGGGAGGTGATCTGGGATCTCATGGTTGTGACGGGGAGATGTGTGGGGTCTTGACGAATGTGAGGGTGAGGTTAGAAGGGAGCGGGGGATGCTGAGGAGCTCAATTGGTGGTGGTGGCTGAAGGTTGAAGAAGGTGGGAAGGGGGTGTATGCTCAGGGTGTCTATATCGTAATTGATGCAAGGAAAAGAGTAAAGGGGGAGTTGCAGAGCTATTGGAGGGGTTAAATAGGCATTTGGGAGGTCGTGCGATGAAGCCCTAAAAGCCCGGCCGCCAGAGTGAGAGCAAGCTGCGGTCAGGTTGTTGGGTTGGCACAACGATGCATGAGACCCGGTCAAATCTGGTATGGTCGACCACGGATTCGCGAGACGAAGCTATCTATTCGAAAGAAGTTTGAGAAAAACGGGTGAGGTGGCCTCTGGCTGGGGCTCAGGCTCGCACTCTTCTGCCCGCCCTTTGCGGGAGGTAGAAGACGGGTCCTAGACCCTTGGATCCAGTGCAACTATGTGGCCATCAGATCGTGTGGCTGAGGGTTGGCCCTCCACCAAATGATCCATGCCCAGCCTGAAAATGGGCCGCGTGACACATCAAAGGGTCAAATAAGCACAAACTTAGGTCCTAGGCCATAAGAAGGTGATTTATTTACTCAAAATTAAATTGGCCAAAACTCTAGATTGGTAAACCCAATTCTAATGAAATTTGAGGTGTAGCTTCAATAGGTCATTATGCTATTATGATATAAATTTGAAATCCAAATTCGAATATTTGATATGTTCATTTACTAAATACATTAACACATGTATTTTATCATCATAGCATACTAGGGTTTGCATTTTCTTTACAATTTGTCACACAATTTTGTTCAATTGAGTGAGGAAAGTGTATGTGGGTATTTTGGTCAACAAATTTGATAATAAAACTCTTAAGAGAGAGAGAAAAAAATATTATAAAAACTCACTTTGTCACATCTCCCCTCCTTTTAAGAATTTTGTCCTCAAAATTCAAGCAGCCTGAAAGAGATGTGGATATTTCCGCTCGACTTCGGACTTGAGCTCCCATGTAGCATCAGTTTGATCATGGTGGCTCCAGAGAACTTTCACCATATCTATACGCCGATTATTGCGAAGCTCCTTTGTCTTTAAATCAAGGATTTTGACTGGTGACTCAGCATAAGATAGGTCATCTTTCAGCTCGAGAGGCTCGTGATTCAGAATGTGACTGGGGTCCTTGACATAAGGCTTTAGATTAGATACATGAAAGACATTATGCATAGCACTATATTGAGGTGGCAAGGCAAGATGATAGGCACATTTTCCAACCCTTTCAAGGATCTCGAAGGGTCCCACAAAGCGAGGACTGAGCTTCCCTTTATTCTTGGCCAAAGCTCGAATAGGTCGGATTTTCAGAAAGACATGATCACCTTCCTTGAACCGACATTCCTGTCGGTGAGAATCTACATATGATTTCTGCCTATCCTGTGCTTACTTCATTCTCTACCTAATCAGTGCAACTTTATCTGCATACAGCTGCATCTCCTCAGATTTCATCAAGGTGTGTTCTCTGACATCATCCCAATGTAATGGAGATCTGCACGGTCGGCCATAGAGAGCTTCGTATGGTGGCATCCCAATACTCGCCTAATAACTATTATTATAGGTGATCTCAGCTAAAGATAGGTAATGGTCCCACGAGCCTTCCCAGTCAAGCACACAATCTCGTAGAAGATCCTCCAGAATTTGCACTGTTCGTTCTGACTGTCCATTTTTCTGCAGATGGTATGTTGTACTGAAGTTCAGTTTGGTGCCCAATTCCTCTTGAACCTGCTTCCACAACTTTGAGGTGAACTTTAGGTCCCGGTCCGAGACAATGGACGCTGTAACCCCATGCAGACGTACAATCTCCCATATATAAAGGTCGGCCAACTCAGAAACATTCGCAGTAGTCTTCACAGGTAGAAAATGAGCTGACTTGGTGAGACGATCCATGATGACCCATGCAACGTCATACCCCTTCCTGGTCCTGTGTAATCCCACTACGAAGTCCATACTGATATGTTCCCATTTCCATTCCGGGATCTCGAGGGGTTGCAATAGACCACCTGGTCTTTGATGCTCGGCCGTGATTCTCTGGCATGTCAGACACTTGGACACCAAATCTGCAATGTCGTGCTTCATTCCTCTCCACCAGAATTGACGTTGTAAGTCTTTGTACATCTTCGTCATGCCAGGATGAACTGTATACTTGGACCCATGTGCCTCACTAAGAATGGTTGTCTTTACAGCTGACTGCTCATGACCCACATACGGTTCTTGTATCGAAGACCACCATCAAGACCCATAGACAAATGTGTATGAGGTTTAGCTAGGAGAGAGGAGAGCTCTGCAAGCTCGGGACTAGCTTTCCATGCCTCCAGAAGTTCAGAATGTAGGTTGGATGTGATAGAGATGTTATTGACATGCATATGATCAGCCAGGAATTGTGGTCTCCAACTTGCTAGGTCCTCCATGTTCCTCCATTCGGGTACAGACATGGATGCACAAATAGCTCTTTTCCTACCAAGAGCATCTGCAACCACATTGGCCTTACCTGGATGGTAGCCAATGGTGAATTCGTAGTCCTTCAGGTATTCGATCCACCGTCGTTGTCGCAGATTCAAATTCTTTAGCATCAGAATGTACTTGAGGCTTTTATGGTTGGTGAAGATATCAAACATTGCCCCGTACAAGTAGTGCCTCCAAATTTTGAGAGCATGGATGATAGTAGCTAACTCCAAATCATGCGTAGGGTAATTCAACTCATTGGGTTTCAGCTGTCTGGAAGTGAAGGCCACTACTTTCCCGTTCTGCTATAGGACACACCCTAGACCATGTCGGGAAGCATCAGTGAATATCACAAATCCTTCATTGCCAGATGGTAGGACAAGGATAGGTGCTGACGTCAACTTCTGCTTGAGTTCTTGGAAGCTAGACTCACAAGCAGCTGACCAGATGAAATGCTCATCCTTACGAGTAAGCTTAGTGAGAGGAATGCCACTTTGGAGAAATTCGGAATAAAACGACGATAATATCTAGCGAAACCTAAGAAACTCCAAATTTCAGAAGGATTGCGAGGAGGTTGCCAATCAAGTACAACATATACTTTAGCAGGATCAACATATATGTTACCCCCCAGAAATGACATGTCCAAGAAACATAACTTTGTCAATCCAGAATTCACATTTAGAAAGCTTGCCATAGAATTTCTGGGCTCGAAGAATCTCAAGGATAGACTTCAAATGCTCCCGATGTTTTTCCATAGAGTCAGAATAGATCAGAATATCATCAATGAAGACGACCACAAACTCATCAAGATAAGGTTTGAAGACTTTGTTCATCAAGTTCATGAATACACCAGGTGCATTGGTCAACCCAAACGGCATCACCAAAAATTCGTAGTGCCCATAATGAGTTCAAAAAGCAGTCTTGGATATATCTGAATCCTTGACCTTAAGTTGATGGTAGCCAGAACGAAGATCAAATTTTGATAAGACTTTAGCAGTACGAAGTTGATCAAAGAGATCATCAATACGAGGGAGAGGATACTTGTTTTTAATGGTAGCTTGGTTCAACATGCGATAGTCAATACACATTCACATTGAACCATCTTTCTTTTAAAAAAAAAGGATAGGTGCACCCCAGGGGGAAACACTAGGGCGGACAAAACCCTTATCAAGAAGTTCTTGTAATTATTTCTTCAGCTCCATAATCTCAGCAGGTGCCATCCTATACGGTTCCCTAGAAATCAGAGTGGTTCCAGGAAGAAGATCTATGGAGAACTCAATGTCTCTGTTTGGAGGCAGCCCAGGAAGCTCCTCCGGAAATACATCAAGGAAATCATGTACCACATCCAGTCTTTCTACAGGCCCATTGTCAGGACTGGTCTCTGAGACGAATGTGAGGAAGACTTTACATCCTTTAGATATGAGCTTTTTAGCTTTAAGAGAGGAAATTATTATATTATTACAGAATCCGCTTCCCCGAGGGATCACTATAGGAGAGGAATGAGGTTGAGAGAGAACTACCATCTTGTTTCTACAGTTAATGTGAGCATGATATGTGTATAGCCAATCCATGCCAAGAATAACATCAAAGTCTTCCATGGTTAAGAGAATGAATTCAAAGGGCATGTCATGATTTTCAAATTTTAGAGGGAGGACATCGGTTTTCTGCAATGTAGTGAATGTTTTGCCGCTAGGAGTTGACACATCCAGAATGTATCCCAAGTCCCTTATATGTAAGTGCAACATTGAGGCCAAATTTTGAGAGATAAAAGTATTTGTGGATCCAGAGTCAAATAATGCTTTAACAAGATGTCCATTCAAGAAAACAATGCCTACATAATATAATTATACTTTCAATATCCGAAGGCATTTGAACAAGATATTAGATATATGAAAAATATTTAAGGTTACCTTCGATAAGCTGGTTCGGATTTTCCCTAGCCTCCTCTGCTGTTATTGCAAACACCCTAGCATTGCGGTGTCCCTGAGGGGGTGGCGCACCCGCTGGAGGTTTGCCAAGGATAGATGTACTAGGACACTTGGCAAGGAAATGTCCCTCCTTCTTGCAGTTGTAGCAGACCAGCTTGGTGTAGCGACAAGGCCCATCATGTCCTCGTCCACAAGTCTTGCATTTGTTGCGGTAATCCATCAGCTTGCTATTCTTCAGTCCTTTCTTCCCTGAACCTCCTCCATTCCCTGATCCTTTATTATGGCCGGGGTGGAACTTCTTGAACTTCTCTTCCTCAGTGGTGGTCAACCCTAAATATCCCATGCTAGAAGGCTTCTGCAATCCCTACTCCCTTTCCTGCTTAAGGGCCATGTCTAGGGCTTCATCAATGCTTCGGGGATGAGAGGCTATAACTAGGGGTTTCTGGTGTGTGGAGAGACAGTCTACATAATGCTCAGTGAGGCGGTCCTCAGTCCGGATAGGGGCATAGCGTTCCATAAGCCTAAACTTCTGGGTATAATCGGCCACTGAGAGACTTCCCTACCTAAGCTCCATGTACATCTTCTCTTTCCTCTTCCTCTCAGTTATGGGCATGAAACAGTCGGTGAAGAGGGCCTTGAAGGCTTCCCACCCCATGTTGTCTACTTCCTCTCCCCGATTCCCACCATAGTTCTCCCACCAGATCTTTGCCCCTCCCTTAAGAAAATGGGTGGCGAATTTAACCTTCTTTTCTTCAGGTACTTCTAGGGTACGGAAGGCATTCTCTATGGAAAGGATCCAGGCCTCAGCCTTGTCCATGACTTCGGGTTGGTCTTACCCCCAAAAGTTGTTAGGGTTGAGCTTAATGAAGTCTATCACCGTCACTTCCTTTTTCCTAGAGGAGCTAGGTTCAGGAGTTCCTTTTATGGCGAGGGTTTCCATAAAATCTAGGAGGATTTTCTTCTGTTCCTCCCACCTTTCCTTAGCCGCGGCATCAGGATCAGGTACTTCGGAGGTTTCAGGCTCTTTTCTCTTCTTATAGGATGATTCCTCTAAGGCCTTTGAGTTGCGAGTTTTAGGAGGCATCCTGAAATTAATTTGGACATATTAGATTTATTACTTCAACAATTATTCTCATCATTATCTTTATTATCATCGCATGTCCTTTATCAATGATTAATGTTCTTAATGTTAAGATTTAGGGAGGATATCCTAAAATCCTCATCAGTCGATCCTTAGGACTTTCTAAATAGAGAGACTCCTTCCTAACCTTATAATAGAGGTAAGAGGGAAGACTTATTTTAAAACATAGATGAGAGGGAGAAATGTTTCCTATAGAAGAGGTGAGAGGGAAAATCTATAGATGAGAAGGTTCCTAAATTAAGGTATGCCAAATAATAGGGGACACTTAGGATATCGGCCAGGTAGACTTATACTGCCATAAAGGTAGCCTCGTGATTGCCAAGCTAAGTGGCTCAGAGACTTTAGTCAGACCCATGGCAGATGCTATCCTAGACACATCCACCCTTCATATCCCTAACTCAAGGACTACCCTAGACTCAAAATAGGGTGAATGAAGTTCATGTGACTTGATGTGTGAACATTGGCTCTGATACCAACTGTGACGTCCCCCAATTTCTATATACTTCCCATAGTGACATTCACAGATATGCGTGCACTCATATCTATAGATGTCAAAAGGGAAAATATAAGAGATTAAGGTAGTCAACTAAAAACAGAGATTTATCCAAGATCAAGTCCACATCATCATATAATGCCACACAAACATTCATTCATATAGATAGAATAAAGTCATTACATATGGAGAGAAAATATTGTTCTAGAGAAATATAACTTTATTACATAGGATCTCAATCATCCTCAACATCAACTAGGAAAATAAATAAACGAACATCTAGCAAGAAATGAGATAAGAGGAATAGATCTATCTAATATATCCTCCATGCTTATTATTTGTGCCTTCATGTACTTTGAGCATGCATTTCACTTTGTTGTCAATTGTTCTTGTACCTAGAAAATATGAGAAACAAAAACATCAACAAAGTTGGTACGTGGTCAAAGTTATACTAATAAGGTTGCATAAAGGAAAATATTTGAAAAGGAAGGAAAGAGAGATAAAACCATTTCTTAAGGCGAAAATCAAGTAAACACCCTTTCATTACATTCATTTTGATGCAGTTGTACTACACCTATTGCACTTGACTTACATCTAGTGTGGGCAATAGAATATCATCATACATCTAACATGGGCCAAGGAATCATACATCCATGTTAGGCAACATACATCCACACCAGGCTATGTGCTCTAGTAGCTACAACCCATCATAATCATTTATGTTGTCTTAAATTTGGCAAAGTATAACTCATACTAGTTCAACCAAGCAATCATATCAAAATACGAGCACTCAAGATATTACATAGCATAGGAAACCAGAAATCTAGTCTTATACTTATAAGACCACGTACCTGCTTGTTCAAACCAGACATCCAAGAATGTATAATCAACAGGAAATAAGTCACCCTGCACAGAAAGAAAGGGTACAACATTACAATTGGTCTAAGTGACCAAGGCTATGTCATGTTCTTAACTATTATCCTCTTTTATACTATCTAATTCGGATCAGGTATTTCCCATATTTTTAATTGGGTTTAGAGATATTATCAGGTCTGATCTATCATTACTTCTTTTGCTTAAAAGATAGTATCGAATTAATCAATTAGAGGATTTCCAAAAACTAGGGTTTCTAAGATGGTTGGAATAAAAGGGGAAAGTAACCCTAAACATATTAGTCATTCATGACATCAGGGTTTGTTCAAGGGTTTAGGACCTATCCTGGTCACTAAACATCATCTAATAATACTAGATTAGATAAAAAGATGTATTATCCAATTACATGTAGATAGAGAAAATTAGATTTAGGGTTTCTTCTAACCATTTCATCATTTATCTACTTAAATTAGTGTTTTGAGTTATATTGGAAACAGGGTTACATCTAAGGTTAAAAACATTTTGGAAGGTCAGATGTCATCAAGGAAAACTATTATCAATAATTAATTATAATTAAGGAGGTCATTAAGGATTTAGGCAACTATTTTTGAAATAGGAGACGGATCTAGGTCCTGATATCATTTTATTTGGATAGAGGGCATTTTTCTGATCAAAATGGTATATAGGTTTGCTACAATCCGATATTCCTAGCATCTTTTATGATTTTTCTAATGTAATGTATTTTCTTGAGTAATAAAAAGAATAACTAAATAAAAAGAAAGGAATAACCTCGATCAATGGCCGGATCCGACTGGATCAATGGTTCAGATTGATCTACACTGATCTGGCGTTCCTAGGTTGATCTACACTGATCAGATGCTCCTGGCTTGATCCCGCTGGTTTTCTGCTTGCTCTAGTAGGGAAGGAGGGACTCCAACGAGATCAAGCTCGCCCCTTGGTGCTGCTCACGAGTGGGAAGGTGTTGAGGTAGGTTCGATAGCTCGTCCCGAAGCCAGAGAGGGTCAGAACAGGGTGTAAGGCTCTGCATAGCTCATCACCACCTTGTGGGCAGGCAAGGTCACCAGAGCCGAGGCCTTTTTGGAGCGGGAGGTGATCTGGGATCTCGTGGTTGTGACGGGGAGATGTGTGGGGTCTTGATGAATGTGAGGGTGAGGTTAGAAGGGAGAAGGGGATGCAGAGGAGCTCGATTGGTGGTGGTGGCTAAAGGTTGAAGAAGGTGGGAAGGGGGTGTATGCTCGGGGTGTCTATCTTGCAATCGATGCAGGGAAAAGAGTAAAGGGGGAGTTGCGGAGCTACTGGAGGGGTTAAATAGGCATTAGGGAGGCTGGGCGATGAAGCCCTAAAAGCCCTGTCGCCGGAGTGAGAGCAAGCTGCGGTAAGGTTGTTAGGTTGGCACAACGACACATGAGACCCAGTCAAATATGGTATGGTTGACCACGGATTCAGGAGACGAAGCTATCTCTTTGAAAGAAGTTCGAGAAAAATGGGTGAGGTGGCCTCTGGCTGGAGCTCAGGCTCGCACTCTTCTGCCCACCCTTTATGGGAGGTAGAAGACGGGTCCTAGACCCTTGGATCCAGTACAGCTCTATGGCCATCAAATCGTGTGGCTGAGGGTTGGCCCTCCACCAAATGATCCACGCCCAACCTAAAAATGGGCCACGTGACACATCAAAGGGTCAAATAAGCACAAACTTAGGTCCTAGGTCATAAGAAGGTGATTTATTTACTCAAAATTAAATTGGCCAAAACTCTAGATTGGTAAACCCAATTCTAATGAAATTTGAGGTGTCTCTTCAATAGGTCATTATGCTACTATGATATAAATTTGAAATCCAAATTCGAATATTTGATATGTTAATTTACTAAATACATTAACACATGTATTTTATCATCATAACATACTAGGGTTTCCATTTTCTTTACAATTTGTGACACAATTTTGTTCAATTGAGTGAGGAAAGTGTATGTGGGTATTTTGGTCAAAAAATTTGACAATAAAACTCATAAGAGAGAGTGAAAAAATATATTATAAAAACTCACTTTGTCACACAAGGTATCAACCCTTATCAACATAAGAGGATTACACCTCATTCAGGGCTCAACCATGCCCAAAGGTCATTAAGACCATCATACTATTACTAGATATAAATCCTTTTCACAATATCGCAAGGTATCAACCCTTATCATCACAAGAGGATTGCACCTCATTCAAGGCTCAACCATGCACAAAGGTCATTAAGACCATCATATTATTCCCTGTAAGATCATCATTATCTTTGCATGCCTTATAACAAGGCTCAACAACATCACTTACATATAATACACTGGATCAACATAATATTGCATTAATGAGCTAGGAGATATTCATAAACAATAATAGCAGGGTTATATTAACGTTAAGAACATTCATTTATTACATCAACATGCAAGGAATCTAGATATGATTAACCCTCATGATATTCATAATGCACATGTTTAGCATAAGAAAGTATCAACCATGTGGCTATGATAACCACCAATTAACATATTAAGGTTATAATCATATTAAGGAGGTTATTCCACCATCATTGCATCATATAAGAGTTAAAAATGAATACTAATCTTTATCTATTTGCATTAGAGTTAGGTTCAATATGGTAAATTATATCAATGTTACTAATCAACACTTATACCCAAACCCTAACTCATGACATCCCCATTGGACCATGGATGCATAAGGCGAAGCATCACCATCACATTCCATACTATTCTCAAGTATGAACCCACACATAAATCAATGTGTAACCATCTAGTTATAGCATACTAGGGTTTCAACAACAGTAACAGAGCACTCCATGATTGTATTAGTCATTCAAGGACTATTCATACCCAATTACCATCATTTAGTTATATTAAAGCTAGGTATAACAAGCTACACCTCATTAGGGTTACATATCAACACAATATGGTTATAATCCTTTCTATTCATATGAGTGAATAGGTAAGACTACCTTATTAAGGATAACCCTCCATTTGTTCCATCATCATTCAACCCATATCACCATACCACAATGTCACCCAGAACCATTGGATGTTTAAAAGGTAAGACCATTGGTTGTTTACATAAGTAAACACCTTGGATAAACCACCAATGAAGTCCTTGATTTGTGATCTATAAATATTCACCATTTAACCCTAGACATCCCTTGATTCACAACACAAAAAGTTCCATTGAGGGTAGGGTAAAACCCACAATCAACTGTTATATTAAAACAAGCCATCCATTGTCAACAAGTAAGCTCCTTAAGTTGACCATATAAAGGAAACCATATAAATCACATTATTAGGACCAATATATTACATTATCCATCATTCCACTTTATTGGAGTAATAAATATTAGATATTGACCATTGGGTCAAGTTCATATGTTAAAACCATCAATTACAGTATAAGTCCGACCATTGCATCAAGCGACCCAAGAAACCATTGGTCTAAGGATTAATTGATGCTAAAACTACAATGATTAACTCACCATAGGTTGTAGAGACCTGATCCACCATCATTAGTGACCATTAAATCACCATAGGTTGTTAGATCAACACTATATTCATTAATCATCATCAAATATTAAGCTAATGTCATCATTGATTGATAACATCGGTAGGGTACTTAATGGTTGATCATTAAACTTCTAATTGATTCAAAACCTGAACTAAGGGGGTGACCATAGGTTGTCACCATCATATGACACCTTTGATCACGACCATCAGTTGTCATGAAGACAACACCATAGTGTTGTTGCAATGGTACCATCATCGGGTCATCGGTTTATAGAAGAAATCAGCTTAAAACCCTAAAATTGACCATTGGTTGATAGGTGCTTAGCACCATAGGTTATCAAACCAACCTGATCCAAGTCATATTATAACTTAGGAATAACGTACACATGATCACATGTTCATATAGAACTGAAATCAGAACAAGGAACATTATAAAAATTGAAATCCAAGTTAAGCATACCTTTTTAGTGCATGGATCATCATTTTCAAGCAAGAACATGAGCTAGCAAGCTTATGGTAAGCAATAAACGTGGAGAAAGTTATAAAAATTGCCTATAATTATAAGATGAAACCCCAAAAAGAATAAAAATCGAGCTGGTAGGGTAGAAAATCCAAGCATAAGCTATGAACTCGTCCATCTAGCACCTTTCTTCATCAAATGAGCAAACCCTAAGCATAAGGAGCAAGAAAGGTAGGGTTTTAGAGCTTTAGAGCAATTTCTATTATGAAAAAACAAGGTTCCAACATGGAGAAAGGTAGGAGTAGGGATAAAAAATAAATAAACGGAGGAAATAAGGGGATTCTTAATCTTTTAGGTCAAGATCACTAGAAGGAAGCTTTTTAAACCCTAAAAGGAAGTCAATTGCAACCCTAGATTCTTTTCCCAAGAAGATCCCCTCTTTCTTCTTCCTTGGATAGGAAATTCACAACAGCACAGAGGGAGGATGAGGTTTATAGAAGGAGGGAAGTTGTGGAGAGCAAATGGCTCATTTTGGTGCTTAGGGATAAGTATATGAAACTTTAAGATAAAGAAAAAGAAAAGTTGAAGTTCTAGTATCTTTCCAAGTGTCCATGACCTTAAACTATTAAGAATATACAAGAACACACAGAAGCATCACCTCCACCATATATAGAGACATGCTTATTCCTCGTTTCTTGAATTTACAAGCTAAACAAATAACTAATTAATTGATAGCTACTAAAGGTAGCTCATCCATGAAGGGGTAAACCCTAAATTACCCTTAGAGAAAATACCTTCAAAACAAGGATGAAATTGGTTCCCCATGGCTCAAAAATCTCAAGAATGATAAGAGAATATCCAAGGAACATAATTCAAGTGATAAATTGCAAAAAAAGCTTTCAATTGGGTAAATTGCAGAAAAGTCCAAAATGTACATAAAATTGCATAACTTGCTCAAACGGTGTCCAAATAGGACCAAATTTGAAACTTAAGCTAGTCTTATGATTTCAAAGAATATCACAAGGTTATATTAGGTTTATAAGAATTAAATTATGATAATTAAGATTATTCAACTCATTAAGCAAGTTTAGGGGCCATACAACTATAAACACCTAACATGGATTTCACCCCTGAAATCTAAGGAAAACAAATATGGGTACTTCCTTTACACATCATCCTATTACATTCACATGGTTACTTGCATATCTTGGTGATGTCACATTATTCATACATATCTCATCTTGGGTCAACACAAAAACCCTCACCTAAGAATACATTCTCAATATGGAATGTAGAAACTTATCGTGTCATCTGTACAACTCTAGTAGTAATGTTCAACTTTAAATTCTTGCTACAATCTTAAAATTATATCTATTGTATAAACACATTACTAAAAAGTCATACTTCCTAGCTTTTTACCAATCATGCCATGCGTCCCATACCATTGCTTGAAGCATAAAAAAAGGCGATGTATCCATCCCTTTTTTTAGATACACTGACACTAGAACACTTGTCAGTTATTTTTCAACATCAAAAGAAATGTTGGCACTGACACCTATTATTCCATACAAGGAAACATCATTCCTAGTCAACATTTTTAGGGGTGAAACAACAACACTATCTTCACCTTAATAGGATTTACACAACCTACTTAGAAGACATATCATGATCCCATAAAGACATTTAATCAACCCCATCTCACTCTTGTTCAACTTGTCTCATAGCTGATGTTGCTTCAGCAACCCTAAGGTTTTTGAAGAAATATTGATCATGTTTTTGACCATATTTGAAATACTTTGACATGTCATCATTCAAAGATTGATATAACTTATATGACATGACTATAACACTCTATTCCTCCTATTCATAAATTCTATTTGTACATTGGTTAGTCTAAAGGACATAACTCTAAACTCATCATGGTCATGTGAATTATGTAATCCAATATAAATCTTATGCATTGATATTTGATAATAGGTTTATCTTAAAGGTGTTGGATCAATGGGCTCTAGAGGGGGAGTGAATAGAGCTACACACACTTCACAAAATCAATTAGACCACCAATTTAAACTTAGTGCAGAAACTAAACCAAACAGAAATTTGATGTCCTAATCTAGAATTCAAAGCAAGGATAAGAGACAATGAATAGCAGGCACTTGGACAGGTGGTTAGAGTGGTTCCACGTCCTAAACTTAGGAGCGATGTCAGTCCACTACCTAGAGTTGGTTAGACTCTAGGATTTGCAACTTGGTTCTCTTATATATCACAATAAGATTACAAGGTACATAAACCACACAACCAAGGACTTAATTTCTCAAGCTAAGATCTTCTACCTTTCCAAGGACTTACCCACGAAGCAAGATTCTTCAGCCTTCTTCAAAGGACTTACCCAATCTTACCTTAGTCTTCAGCCTTGCAGGATTTACCTATCTCACTTGAGCTTTGCCTCGCACCTCTCCTTCTCTTGGAGAGCTTCTCCATGTTTCACCTTCACCAAGGGATCTGGATCAACAAGCTATCTTCACTCCTGAAGATCAGCCATCATCTTCACCTTCACTCGAAGAAGAACAACAACAACCTCTCTTTCACTTGGAGAAGCAACTTCAATCAATCTTCAAAGGGAATAAGAGGTAGGAAGAGAGAAAGGAGAGATGTACATCATACAAGGGATAGCTCTCATACACAGGGACCTAACTCACTCATAACTCACGAATTTATCTTGAAGGTAGAGAGAGAAAGGGGCTCAAGGGCTTGGAACACTGTCAACTAGGCTAGAACCAAGTTTGCAATGGAAGAGCATCTTGGAATGAACTCCAAGGGGTTCTATTTATAGTTGAGGGTGTCCCTTTAAGTTGTGGGACACTTGGATACAAAAATAGCCATTTTTTGTTCAAGAAAATGAATCTATTTTTGCCCAAAACACTTCACCAACGGTCACATCACTTTTTCTGCAAATTCCGTACAGTGCAATTGGTCGAGTTTCAATGGGGGTAACTCAACCGATCAAGTAAAAGACAAAACCGATATTCAAATGATCAGTCGAGTTTGTCCTGACAAAACTCGACCGACCATTTAAACTGGAAATGGCCTGTTACCGGATCGGTCAAGTTCTGTGAGTGCACAACTCGACCGATGCAATCTTCAAAAAATTGACCAAGGATGATCGGTTGAGTTTCAAGCCAGGGAAACTCAACCGACCAAGTGCCTGTTGTCCATTTTCTAATTTGCATTTAAAAGTGATTAGCACTTGGTGAATTTTGTCCCAAACATTTTTCTCTTCTAAGTTACAAGTCAATTCATCTTTACAAGTGTTTACATAGATGTTCTAAGGTCGTTTACATTGAAAACCCAAAATGCATACTTGTAGTCATTTTGACTTGAACTTGACCCATTCTAGGGTTTCAGATTTTAGATCCTTTTCATGTACATAATGCTTGCGAACAATCTTAAACACACATATTAGTTACATATGAGTGGAATGGTTAAGTCATTATCAAAATATAGGTAATGTATAACCTCTAGGTCAACATTCTCCCCCTTTTTGACAATGACAAACCATTCCTCAAACATATTGAAAAGGATAAGAAAGTTATACCTTTGCCTTGTGATTAGGGGGATTCATGATAAGAACAATTTTGAATTGCTCCCCCTCAAACTATGCTTCCTCTCACCTGCATGTTAGTTTCTCTACACATAGCAATACCAATATCCATGTAATATGTAATCATTTGCATGTCACATGATCAATAATGAATTAACAAGAAAAGGATCACTTAAGCAAGAAAGCAATAGTATAACCACAAGAAACAATATGATTGCGTATCAAATCACGAGATATTTCTCCCCCTTTTGACATTATCAAAAAGGTAGGGGGGGTAGAAGAGCAAAAACTAGGTCTTCTCCAAAACTCAACCAAACATATATGCACGGTAGTAAACATCAATTAAAAGCAGAAAGCACACAACCAAAAAGCAAGTCATAATCAAAATATAGCTCAAAAAGCACCAAGCATAAGATAAAATAGAGTAAGTAGCCAAAGTGCATATAGATGATATTTCAACTCAGAAAGATGTCTTCATGAACAACAACTACAACCATAAAGCGAGAAAATAGAAATAAGAAAATAGTACAGCTCAGAATAATGTGCCAGGATGTTGCTTATACAAAAGAGTCTAGAAAGATGTATATGATGGACATGCTAGACTATAAGCTAAGAAACCACCTAGACATCTAAGCTATCTATATCGACTGTATCATCATCGTCCTCGCCAGGGTGGTAGTCCTCATCCTCATCTGAAGGCGGAGCCACAGTGCCAACATCAGATCCAACACCATCACCACCGTCTTCGTCGGAAGCATCCTCACCATTACCATCTTCAGCATCAGCATCCTCATCAGCATCCTCAGCCTGGTCAGGCATCTCCTCGTCATCAGGAGGACCAAAAGAATGACCGAGCTAGCGGGCATTCTGCTCAGCCCATGACATACCAAGTGCAAGAAGCTCCTTGGCCTACGGGAAGGACGGAGCAGAGTCACCCAAGGAGGCGAGCAGAGTGGCCAGGGGGCCAGCAGGTAACGGCAGGAACGTAGGGGCAGAATAACCAGTAGCATACGGAGGCAGAGTGGCAGCGGAAGACGCGGGAGCAGGAAAGTAATGCTCGTATGCGTAAGAAGCATAAGCACTACCGGGGTATGGCTGGTAGGTGGGGTAGGGTGAAGCACATGATAGGTTCATGGTGGACATGATAGAATACAAATCCTGGTGCAGGTGTTCCTGAACCTGACGGTTGTATGCCTGTTGATGCATCATATATCCCAGAAGGGTCTCATTGGATGCACAGAAGGATGCACAGCTAGGTCGGGGATGTGGCTGCGGAGGTGGAGCACGGGTAGAGGAGGGTGGGGCAGCAGAGGCAGAGGCAGAAGCAGAAGCACCAGCGGCACGGGAAAAACGTAGGAACAACCTTCTGAAGAGTGGTTTCACTAATACAAACCCCTTTTCTAGCAACCGGGTAATGGAAGTCAGAAAAGAGAGATTTATCAGTGGCGAACTGGAAAAGACCACAAATCAGATCTAGGTAGGGGGGTGGGTGCCTTTGGTGTTTTTTCTGGTGTCGAAACAGGTCATGTGGTGCAAGATATATCTAGCCCACTTGACACCTATATTGTTTAGCAAACAATACATAATGACTGCGGTATTTTCCGCAATGTCTGTTTGATTTCGCTTAGGAGGGACATTACAGTTAATTACCAGGGCCAATATGTGCCTCTGAAGATCAAGAGAGGATGAGGGCCGGATTGATTTCTTCTTGTAGGCCACGTCAGGTTTCTTTAAAAACCGATGAATATCCGGGAGCGTCAATTCATGGTGTTTATAAAAACCTTCCGGGTCAAGGAGATCGAAATACTCTCCATCAGTGTTTAGAAAAGCGCTATTCTGTGTACAGGAGGATGGGGCACTGAATAGAGTATATGCGGTATGCGGGAGTATATGCGGTTTTGGATTTTTTTAATAAATTAATATATCTATGTATTTTAATATATCAGTCATATAGAATTATATATCACATTGAACAATTACATACAAAGAGAACATAGAGTGATTGATTAGAAGAAAGGGAGCAGTAATATCATATAATTATTTAATTAGAAACAACAAAAATATCATATAAATTTCATTTCTTCAAGTCCATGTATGTGTGTTTGGAAAAGCGGTGATTAAGCGGCCGCATAAGCGGGTAATCGGCCGCATAATCGGGCCTGGACTGATTATTGGTCCACTTTGACATATGCGGTGCGGTCCCCTGTCCGAACTGCTTAAGCGGCCGCATATGCGGCCGCACAGACCGATTTCCTGAATACTTCTCTCCATAGTCCTTACGCCAAGTGTTGTTTTCTTCGTCTCCGACAAGAAAGAAATTGAAAGTTTCCTCAGAGATTTGAAAACGTCGACCGACGATCATCGAGGTAAGAACTATTTCAGTATTTGGCAGGGGAACGAGTGTATCATAGTTCCAACGCAGGTTTATGTAGAACTCGTGTACTGCCTTTGTGCTAGACAACTGATTGTTAAAGCAGTCACGTTCGATCGCGAGGGCGGACAAGTAGTGGTTGGTGAGAAGCCTTGAAACAGAGGTAATAACCGCTTGAAAACGATTTGGATCAACCAAGGGGCAAAACGGAAAAAGAGATCGGGGAAGAAGGTCCTTATACTGATTTACCGCCTCAAGAGACACAAAAGAGGTATTATCAAACAGAATCAAGTGATTATTCGAAGAGGAAGCTTGAGCATTGCCAGAAGCAGGACATTTTCGTCTATGGGAGGCCATGGAAACGAAAACAAGGAGAAAAACATGCACACAAGTAAGATCAAACCTCAAATGCCGAAGAAACACCACCACGAGCGTCCGGGAAGGTCAAGAATGGGGTTGCTAGGTCGCCCTAGGGTTAGGAATGGGAGGTTTAGGGCTGGGTGTGAGAGCTCGGGGCTTAGAGGCAAGGAATCGATCGACTATTTTCTAGTTGCAAGGGAAAATAGTCAGCCGATCCTAACTTTTAAGTTGGCGCAACCCGTCGATCGGTCGAGTTATGAGGGTGGCAAACTCAACTGAACGGTCCACTGAAGAACTGCTCTCGGCTCCTGATCGGTCGAGTTTTCCAGGGTGGAAACTCGACCGAAGGTCAACCTGACCTAACAATCACATTCTTAGATTCTAGCCATATACATGCCAATTAAATTCATTTTTTCACACTATTATGCATAATTAACATACTTAGGCACATTTAGCTCATCATTGGGCACTATTTAGCGATAAAACACAAATTTCGATAAAAACCCAAAAACAAGCAAAAACTAAGCATGTTGACAGGCAGTTAAAGCACAAACAAGCATATATTTACAAAACAAGGTGAAGATAGACATGAGCAAGCATATAGGAAATAGACAACTAGCTAGATCACATGGCAATATCATTTAAATCAATAATGAGAAGTTTAGATCGAATAAAGTTAAATTGATCTCTAGCTAGAGGTTTTGTAAAGATGTCTGCCAACTAATTTTCTGTGTCCACATGTGTGATATAGATATCTTTCTTGGCAATGTGATCACGAAGAAAATGATGGAGAACCTCTATATGCTTGGCTCTACTATGCAATATAAGATTGTAAGATAGATTAATTGCACTAGTATTGTCACAAAAGATAGGAGAAGCATCAAAAAATATGTTAAAGTCTTGGAGCATTTGCTTCATCCATAAGAACTATGCACAACAACTCCCGGCTGCAATGTATTCAGCTTCGGTAGTTGATAATGCCACTGTACTTTGTTTCTTGGAGAACCAAGACACTAAGCATGGTCCTAGAAGGAAGCAAGTGCCACTTGTGCACTTTCTATCAACCAAAAACCCTACGTAATCCGCATCACTATATGCTTTAAGAGTAAAATCCCTTGATTTAGGATACCATAGTCCAAAATTTTGAGTTTTGGCTAAGTACCTCAAAATCCTCTTGACAACAATAAGATGCGAATTCTTAGGGTAGGATTGAAAGTGAGCGCACAAGCCAACACTAAACATAATATCAGGTCTAGAGGCATTTAAATAAAGTAAACTTCCAATCATACCTCTATAGAGCTTCTAATCTACCTTTTCACCTTCTTCATCTTTGTCAAGTTTGGCGGTATTTGACATGGGTGTATCCGTCGGCTTCATGTTCTCCATCCCAAAGCGCTTGAGTAGTTCACTTGTGTACTTGCCTTAGTTGATGAAGTTTCCTTCTTTTGTTTGCTTGATTTGAAAACTGAGGAAGAAGGTCAACTCACCCGTCATGCTCATTTCAAACTCACTCTGCATAAGAGAACTAAACTAAACTCCTTGCAAAGATCAAGATCAGTCCCGCCAAAAATGATATCATCAACATATATTTGAATTATAAGAAAATGGTTAGAAGTGTGTTTTAGAAACAAGGTAGAATCAACTTTTCCCATGACATACCCGTTATCTAACAAAAAGTTCTTTAATTTCTCATACCAAGCCCGAGGTGCTTGTTTGAGTCCATAGAGAGCTTTTTGCAACAAATAAACATGATTGGGTAATTTGTCATTTTCAAAGCCCGGAGGTTGAGCAACAAATACTTCCTCCTCGATTGTACCATTCAAAAATGCACTTTTAACAACCATTTGATATAACAAGAAATTTTTGTAACTAGCAAAGGCAAGTAGCATACGAATAGATTCTAATCTAGCAACATGAGCATAAGTTTCATCAAAGTCAATACCTTCCTGTTGGTTGTAACCTTGTCCCACTAACCTTTCTTTGTTTCTTATCACTTTTCCTTGCTCATCTAGATTTTTGCGGTAGACCCATTTGGTGCCAATGATTTTTCTATCACTTGGTCTTGGCACTAGGGTCCACACACGATTTTTCTCGAATTGTTCTAGCTCGTCTTGCATGGCAAGGATCCACTCATCATCACCAAGGGCTTATTTGATGTTCTTTGGCTCTAGTTGGGAGATGAAGGCACTATCTTCTTGTTCTTTGTTGTGAGCAGCTCGTGTCCTCACTCTCTCGAATGGGTTGCCAATGATCAACTCCTTGGGGTGATTCTTTGCAAAGCGGGGAGTGGGATCATTCTTTTCTTCTTCTTTTTCTTCTTCTATCACCTGTTTACCTTTGTTTTTGATGTTGAGGTCTTTTAATATGGGAATCAATTCATCTGCAACATCATCATCACCAATATGCTTGCCAACAATAGGGTTAGTTTCAATAAACTTAACATTGATAGATTCTTCAATTTTAGACAATTCAATGTTGAATACTCTATATGCCCTGCTAGTAGTGCTATAGCCTAGGAAGAAAGCCTTATAGGATTTCGGATCAAACTTGTCGAGAGAATCCTTCGTGTTTAAAACAAAACAAGGACATTTGAAAACATGAAAGAAATCAATAGACGACTTCCTACCACACCATAGTTCATAGGGGGTTTTCTTGAAAGAAGGATGTGTGAAAACTCGGTTTTGCACAAAGCAAGACGTGCTAATAGCTTCAACCCAAAACTTCTTAGGAGTGTCATACTCAAGAAGCATGGTCCTAGCCATCTCTTGTAGCGACCTGTTCTTCCTCTCAACAACCCTATTTTGTTGAGGCGTGTGAGGAGAAGAGAAATTGTGCGAATAACCAAGTTTTTCACAAAAACGCTAAAAAAGATCATATTCAAACTCTTCCCCATGATCACTACGGATAGAAACAATTCGGCAAGAAGCTTCGTTTTCAACCCGTTTGCAAAAGCTCGAGAAAACATCAAGAGTATCGCCTTTAGAAACAAGAAAGAAGGTCCAAGTATATCGAGAGAAATCATCAACAATAACAAGATAATACTTGGAACCATGAAGCGTTTGTGTTCTCATAGGTCCGAAGAGATCAATATGAAGAAGTTCAAGAACTTTCTTGGTACTCATGACTCCTTTGGATTTGAAGGAGGATTTGGTTTGTTTCCCTTGTGTACAAGGTTGGCATTCCTCATCCTTATCAAAATCCAACTTAGGAAGTCCTCGAACCAAGTCCTTTTTGTTCAATTTCTTCATTTGATGCAAATTCACATGACCCAAACGATGATGCCAAAGAGAAAGATCGTTTTTATCCACAACCAAGAATCTATTTAGTATGGGCTTAAGAGCATCAAGAACAATAACATAAATATTACCATTTCTAGTTCCCTTATATATAACATTGTAGGAGAGGGAATCTAGAAGCAAGCATTCTAAAGCAGTAAATAGAACAAGATATCCATTGTCACATAGTTGACTAACACTAATTAAATTGTGATGTAGGCCATCAACAAGCAACACATTTTTAATACATAGCTCATTGCCTACATCACCCTCACCTATAACCTTACCCTTCTTGTTGTCCCCGAAGGTTACCGATCCTCCTTTCTTTTTCACAAACTTGTTGAAATGGATGATTTCTCCAGTCATATGCTTAGAGAAGCCACTATCAACAATCCATTTATTTTTAACCTGTAAGAAAAGAGGATGTCAGAACCCAACTCAAACTTTGGGATCCGGGGTTAGCTTGGGGACCCATTTCATCTTTGGGTTGGTCCCCTTGGGCTTGTAAGGACAATAAGTGGAATAATGGTCATCACATTTGCAATGAATACAAACCATAGGGTTCTTAGAGCTGAAAGTATCTCCATGGAAAATGGGAGGTTCCATACTCTTCTTCTTACCCTTCTTCTTCTTACCTTTGTTACCTTTGGGAGCAGTCCCATCATATCCCAAACCACTAGTACCAACATGTTTGGTAGAGTGTTCTAGGACATCATTGAGGGATTTCTTTCCTGAAAGAAACCTTTGCAAAGTAGATCTTAACTTACCATTATCATCACTAAGATTTATAACAGTAGTAGAAAGATTATCAAGATCTTCTCTAGCATGCAAAAGGTCAGCCTCAAGACAGAGGGCTTTAGTAAGAAGAGAATCCTTTTCTAAAGTTAAGCTAGCAACTTCATTTCTTGGCAAAACAGGCCTAGAGGATAAATCATTAACTTGAGCAAGCAAATTTGCATTTTTAGATTTAAGCACAATAATCTCTCTTTGATAAGCATAGACTTCATCTCTCCTAGCATCATTAATAAGGTTGAGTTCTACATTTTCAGTTTTAAGAGTATCAAGCTCATCTAGGCACTTTTGGTTTTCTATCTTAAGATTTTCAATATTTTTAAGATATACACCATTCCCAACCTCTACTCCATTGTATTGAAGTTCAAGGTCAAGAAATTGCCCTTGCAAGGAATCTATGCTCTCAAGATGCAATTTTTCATTTTTATCAAGAATGTCAATTTTTGCATAAAGATCATCAACTATATTGCCTAATCTTTTCCTCTTAGATTTACATTTAGCAAAAGATGATTGGCATTCATTAAGCATATCAATGAGAGTTTTCTTAGATAGCTCATGCAAATTAACATTGCTTACCTCGCTTACCTCACTTACCTCAATTACATCTTCACTAGTGGAGGCCATGAGGGCAAGATGACATTCTCCATCTTCGGAGCTTGAGGAGCTTGAAGAAGACTCCTCCCACACTGCATGAGTTGCATCTTTGGATCTTCTCTCCTTCTTGTGTTTCCTCTTGTACTTCGCTTCTCTCTTGTATTTGTCATCTTTCTTGTGGCTGCTTTTGTGATGGCTCTTCTTTGCCTTTGGGCAGTCACTCTTGTAGTGGCCTTTTTTACCACACTCATAGCATCTAGGAGTTGAAGAGGAGGGCTTGCTCTTGAAGTGTTTCCCCTTTGAGTAATTTGCTTCATGATCATTGAAACCTTCATCTTCACTTGAGGAAGGGCTGGGAGACTTCAAGGCAAGTTGTTGTTGCCAGACCATTTCTTCAACTTGAGCTTTGAAGGCTGTGTCCTTTATCTTCTTAGACTCCTTTTCTTCTCTTTTCTCTTCCTCTTCTTGCTTGTCAAGCCTAGGTTCATGGGCTTGGAGGTTACCAACCAGCTCCTCGGTTGACAACTCACTTAGCTTGTAAACCTCTTCAATTGAAGTAACCTTAGGCTCCCATCTCTTAGGAAGAGATCTCAAGATCTTGGCATTGATAGTACCTCTATCCATTACACTCCCAAGGGCTGCCAAGCTATTCAAGATGACATTTAGCCTAGTGTACATATCCACCACTCTCTCATTCTTACCCATCTTGAAGTTATCTAGAAGACCACCTAGCATGTAGACTTTGGCCTCCTTCACTTGCTCGGTTCCTTCATAAGTGACACACAATTTGTGCCATATCTCATGCGCCGTGTCCCAAGAAGAGATACGGTTGAACTCGGATGGAGTAAGAGCGGCGTAGATGATGCTCACTACTTTGAGTTGATCCCGCTTCATCTCAGCTTTAGTCCATGTGGTGATGTCCCCTTTTGGATCTTCATATTTGAGGTGGACAATCTTCCACATTTTGTAGCTCACACCTTGGAGGTAGAATTGTATTCTCCTCTTCCAATATAGAGAGTTTGTGCCATCGAAGACTGGAGGTCTCATGGAGAAGCTCCCTTCAAGGTTGAGTGACCCAAGAGCCGAATCATCCATCTTCTCCTACTTGTTGAAGTAGCTTGGAGAAGACCTACTCTGATACCACTTGTTGGATCAATGGGCTCTATAGGGGGGGTGAATAGAGCTACACACACTTCACAAAATCAATTAGACCACCAATTTAAACTTAGTGTAGAAACTAAACCAAGCAACAATTTGATGTCCTAATCTAGGATTCAAAGCAAGGATAAGAGACAATGAATAACAAGCACTTGGACAGGTGGTTAGAGTGGTTCTACGTCCTAAACTTAGGAGCAATGTCAGTCCACTACCTAGAGTTGGTTAGACTCTAGGATTTGCAACTTGGTTCTCTTATATATCACAATAAGATTACAAGGTACATAAACCACACAACCAAGGACTTAATTTCTCAAGCTAAGATCTTCTACCTTTCCAAGGACTTACCCACGAAGCAAGATTCTTCAGCCTTCTTCAAAGGACTTACCCAATCTTACCTTAGTCTTCAGCCTTGCAGGATTTACCTATCTCACTTGAGCTTTGCCTTGCACATCTCCTTCTCTTGGAGAGCTTCTCCACATTTCACCTTCAGCAAGGGATCTGGAGCAGCAAGCTATCTTCACTCTTGAAGATCAGCCATCATCTTCACCTTCACTCAGAGAAGAACAGCAACAACCTCTCTTTCACTTAGAGAAGCAGCTTCAATCAATCTTCAAAGGGAATAGGAGGTAGGAAGAGAGAAAGGAGAGCTGTACATCATACAAGGGATAGCTCTCATACACAGGGACCTAACTCACTCATAACTCACGAATTTATCTTGAAGGTAGAGAGAGAAAGGGGCTCAAGGGCTTGGAACACTCTCAACTAGGCTAGAACCAAGTTTGCAATGGAAGAGCAGCTTGGAATGAACTCCAAGGGGTTCTATTTATAGTTGAGGGTGTCCCTTTAAGTTGTGGGACACTTGGATACAAAAATAGCCATTTTTTGTTCAAGAAAATGACTCTATTTTTACCCAAAACACTTCACCAACGGTCACATCACTTTTTCTGCAAATTCTGTACAGTGCAATTGGTCGAGTTTCAATGGGGGTAACTCGACCGATCAAGTAAAAGACAAAACTGATATTCAAATGATCGGTCGAGTTTGTCCTGACAAAACTCGACCGACCATTTAAACTGGAAATGGCCTGTTACCTAATCGGTCGAGTTCTGTGAGTGCACAACTCGACCGATGCAATCTTCAGAAAATCGACCAAGGATGATTGGTCAAGTTTCAAGCCAGGGAAACTCGACTGACCAAGTGCCTGTTGTCCATTTTCTAATTTGCATTTAAAAGTGATTAGCACTTGGTGAATTTTGTCCCAAACATTTTTCTATTCTAAGTTACAAGTCAATTCATCTTTACAAGTGATTACATAGATGTTCTAAGGTCGTTTACATAGAAAACCCAAAATGCACACTTGTAGTCATTTTGACTTGAACTTGACCCATTCTAGGGTTTCAGATTTTAGATCCTTTTCATGTACCTAATGCCTGCGAACAATCTTAAACACACATATTAGTTACATATGAGTGGAATGGTTAAGTCATTATCAAAATATAGGTAATGTATAACCTCTAGGTCAACAAAAGGAACATCGTATCACATATCTATTGACCAACAAACCATCTATCCTTGATAGTGGTCTTACCCAGCTATCACTGAACCATACACACAATTATAGAATCACTTTTGTTTTTCCTTCCAAACAACATTTAGAAGGTCATCATCAACTCTCTTTCTCTCTCTAAGAGAGAGGAACACTTGGAATGTTCATTTAATAAACATCTCCAACCTTCACATATTTCTCATACTGTTGATACATCTTGGATACTAGGATTCATTACCTTGGTATCCACCTCAAGTGATATAAGGAACTCACATCCTTATCTCATCTACTTTTACCAACATAATAAATTTCAAAACATATAAGAGGAGTCTCCCAAATTATTGGAAGGCTCAAAAGCAAACTCATCACAAACTTTATGATCTAGGAACCATAGTCCAAGCAACCTTATGCTATAATAAGCTATCCACCCTCATGTTTACAACGGATCCACACATACCAAGTGGCAATGATACACTTGAAAGTTGTTCCCTAGAAAGGAAAGACACAAAGGGAAACACACTTCCCACATCATAGCAACATTGTTCAAGGGTCACTAGCAAAAAGGTAACCAATTCTATTTTCATTATGCAAGTTACAACTTCTTATGTATCATTTTACCCTTTTTATTTTGGGTTCCTTGACATTAGCATAGGAATCATCATGATTAACATATCTCATTACTCCTTCCTTGATGACTATTTATCATACTTGGATATGTTCTCTTATTTTATTATGTTTTCAACCACTTATCAATAGGTAAATCATCATATTCCACATTTTCTTCATTAAACATGGATCATCTGCCTTAATTTCTTTCAAACGCCATGCTTATTTTACATTAACACTTTATTACACACATAGGTTGGTCTGAGATTAACTCAAGTTCCACCTTATTCCTTTATCATCATTCTCATTTATCTTCTCATTTTATGCTTATCATTGGAGTTGTCTGCATCTTATGCAGATTTCATACCTTGAATCATTTTATAAGCATAGACTTATTAGTCTTTTAGTTTATTATCTTCTTGAATCACATCTTCAAGAACTCCTCTTTTCCTTATTTGTATTCCGACTTAGATTTCATGGTGTTGTGTCTTTCTATTTAGCTACCAAACATCCAAGTTTTGATAGATTATGATGCAATTCTCATCTTCCTTAAGGTAAGATTGAGATATTCACACCATGATTTCTTATTCGTTATGCTCTTTAGATTGTCTCAAAATGACTACTTGATCAGAGTAATAAGAAAGATAACAATCTAAGAGTTCCATACTTACCTTTTCTTCAATAATTGAATACCTGGCCAGGGCACCCAAATACTGAGATTAGGCATTATGCACCATATTTTTATGTCATATTCCTAATTTTGACAGCATACTAGTCCTAATTCCTAGTGTCCCTGTAGACTCAATGAACCTAAAGCTCTAATACCAACTTGTAAGAACCCATTAGACTAAATGAGATTACTCAAAACATAAAGCACAATCAATCACTAATTAATCACATACCCAAAAATATGGGTAAATTAAAATTGATTTCAACATCAACACCGACTCAAAAACATACTATGCCAAGAATTTGATACAAATTGGTATATCACCTTAGCCACAACATATATACACAGGAGAACAATATTCATATATGTCACACAAACAAGCATTAACATGTTAACAAAATTCTGATTCGTTTGAAACACCATATACAAAAATTTTCCTTCCTGGATCTGAGTGTACAGTGTCGACTCTAGGACACACTAGAAATCTAATCAACTTTCTCAAAGATTCATTACTATAGCTCCTCTTTGCTGCCACATGTTTGTTTTTGAAATTTCCGATTATCTAAAAAATGTGGCGAACCACAAGGGTGAGACCCATGTCCCAACAAGAGATATAACTTCCAACAACATTTATTGATTACAACATTTTTAAGTAACTAAATAGTTAAGCAATTTAATTAGATATAACAAATAAGCTCAGCAGTACTGCTGATTAACAAAATACATAAAGGTGCAGATAATAACTATCATCATTAGCCAGACTATCATCCTTTATCTTGTTTACAATATAAGCAATTCAATAGTATATGCATATCTAGCATCATGAGCAAGTGTAGTAACATAGCATAGCTAACAAGATAAGCACAACTATCTAGATAAGCATGATTAGCAGTATATGCATCTCTAGTTACAAAGGCATGGCTAGCATGCTAAACATAACTAACAACATGAGATATCAAGCATCATGATTATAATCAACAATAGTAGTATAGTTATCAACATAAGCATAGCAACTGTATGTACGCATCTACAATCTTAAGCATATCCACAACCTAAGTATATCTACTATATCTTAATTGCACTAAGCATCATATTTATGTAAAGATAACAAATAAGGTTTATCATCGAATGTGAAACACTGTGTATAACTCTAAACAAATATGCTACACGACTGTGTTACATCTTTTATTACACCCTGGGGAATTTGAATCTTACCATTCAAAGTCCAACTGACCCTTGTGAAGGGCTATTCAGTTCCATACAAGATCTAGGAGTGTCGATATCCTAATATCTCTTCCCCTCGATCAGTACAAGTAAAAAGGCAATGACATATCAGTCCAAACTGCCACCACAATGACATATAGTCTTGTAACTAGCCCACCTTGGTACAGGTCATGGCGTTAGCATCTAGGGTATTCAAACCCAATCACTGAGGTACAACCACAGTTGTCCTCTAATCACATCATGTTATAATCATCGAGACATGACCAAAACCATTCTCAATCACATCAGATGTATGAGGCATGATCATAGCCAACCTCCACAATCTGCATTGTGGATGATAAGGATATATCCTCAACCTACCACCCCCACATACTCAACAATATGCGCTATGAGTTTCCCTTAGGTATACTCATTTCACCATCCAACAAGTTCTGACACTGAAGTTGGTTCTATGGCACAGGGCACTACATGATTAGAGTTGCACTTGATAAGTTATGCCAATTGGGTGAATTAAGGCTGCATCAAATAAGTGCACATACAAACCCTAATTCACTTCTAGCAAGCATATAAATATCACAACTTTGAAAAGATATAAACAAGTGAAACATAATTTCTAATATCATCATCACATGGTACTATTCACTTGCCATTCATGAGACCACACTAGTCATCATACTATCACAAGATATAAATCCTTTTCAAAATATCACAGGGTATCAACCCTTCTCAACATAAGAGGATTACACCTCATTCTGGGCTCACCCATGCCTAAAGATCATTAAGACCATCCTACTATCACAGGATATAAATCCTTTTCACAATATCACATGTTATCAACCCTTATCAACACAAGAGGATTACACCTCATTCAGGGATCAACCATGTCTAAAGGTCATTAAGACCATCATATTATTCCCTGCAAGATCATCATTATCTTTGCATGCCTTATAACAAGACTCAACAACATCACTTACATATAATAGACTGGACCACCAAAATATTGCATTAATGAGCTTGGAGATATTAATAAACAATCATAGTAGGGTTATATTAATATTAAGAACATTCCTTTATTACATCAACATGCAAGGAATATATATATGATTAACCCTCATCATATTCATAATGCACATGTTTAGCATAAGAAAGTATCAACCATGCGGCTATGATAATCACCAATTAACATATTAAGGTTATGATCATATTAAGGAGGTTATTCCACCATCATTCCATCATATAAGAATGTTAAACATGAATACTCATCTTTATCTTTTTGCATTAGAGTTAGGTTCAACATGATAAATTATATCAATGTTACTAATCAACACTTATACCCAAACCCTAACTCATGGCATCCCCATTAGACCATGGATGCATAAGGTGAAGCATCACCATCACATTCCATACTATTCTCAAGTATGAACCCACACACAAATCAAGGTGTAACGATTGGGTTATAGCATACTAGGGTTTCAACAATAGTAACAGGGTACTCCATGATTGTATTAGTCATTTAGGGACTATTCATACCCAATTACCATCATTTAGTTATATTAAAGTTAGGTATAACAAGCTATACCTCATTAGGGTTACATATCAACACAATATGATTTTCATCCCTTGTATTCATATGAGTGAATAGGTAAGACTACCTTATTAAGGATAACCCTCCATTTTTTTTATCATCATTCAACCCATATCACCATACCACAATGTCACCTAGAACCACTGGATGTTTAAATGGTAAGACCATTGGTTGTTTACATAAGTAAACAACTTGGATAAACCACCAATGAAGTCCTTGATTTGTATTCTAGAAAGAGTCAACATATAACACTAGACATCCCTTGATTAACAACATAAAAATTTCCATTGAGAGTAGGGTAAAACCCACAATCAACTATTCATTTAAAACAAGCCATCCATTGTCAACAAGTAAGCTCCTTAAGTTGATCATATAAAGGAAACCATCTAAATCACATTATAAGGACCAACGTATTACATTATCCATCATTACACTTTATTGGAGGAATAAATATTAGACCTTGACCATTGGGTCAAGTTCATATGGTAAAACCATCAATTACAGTATAGGTCCAACCATTGCATCAAGCGACCCGGGAAACCATTGGTCTAAGGCTTAATTGATGCTACAACTACAATGCTTAAATCACCATAGGTTGTAGAGACCTGATCCACCATCATTAGTGAACATTAAGTCACCATAGGTTGTTAGATCAACACTATATTCATTAATCATCATCAAATATTAAGCTAATGTCATCATTGATTGATAACATCAGTAGGGTACTTAATGGTTGATCATTAAACTTCTAATTGATCCAAAACCTGACCTAAGGGGGTGAACATAGGTTGTCACCATAATATGACACCTTTCATCATGACCATCAGTTGTCATGAAGAAAATACCATAGGGTTTTTGCAATGGTACCATCATCGGGTCATGGGTTTATAGAAGAAATCAGCTTAAAACCCTAAAATTGACCATTGGTTGATAGGTGCGTAGCACCATAGGTTGTCAAACCAACCTGATACAAGTCATATTATACATTAGGAATAATGTACACATGATCACAGGTTCATATATAACTGAAATCATAATAGGGAACATTATAAAAATCGAAATCCAAGTCAAGCATAGCTTTTTAGTGCATGGATCATCATTTTCAAGCAAGAACATGAGCTAGAAAGATTATGGTAAGCAATAAATGTGGCACAAGTTATAAAACTTGCCTCTAATTAGAAGATGAAACCCCAAACAGAAGAAAACTCAAACAGGTAGGGAATACAATCCAAGCATAGGCTATGAACTCGTCCATCTAGCACCTTTCTTCATCAAATGAGCAAACCCTAAGCATAAGGAGCAAGAAAGGTAGGGTTTTAGAGCTTTAGAGCAATTTTTACCATGGAACAACAAGGTTCAGACCTGGATAAAGGTAGGAGGAAGGATAAAAAAGAAATAAACGGTGGAAAGAAGGGGATTATTACTCTTTTAGGTCAAGATCACTAGAAGGAAGCTTTTTAAACCCTAAAAGGAAGTCAATTGCAACCCTAGATTCTTTTTCCAAGAAGATCCCATCTTTCTTCTTCCATGGACAAGAAATTTGTAGAAACATAGAGGGAGGATGTGATTTTTATAAGGAGGGATGTGGTGGAGAGAAAATGTCTCATTTGGTGCTTAGGGATTAGTATATGAAACTTTAAGATAAAGAAAAAGAAAAAGTTAAAGTTCTAGTATCTTTCCAAGTGTCCATGGCCTTAAACTATTTAGAATATACAAGAACACAAACAAGAAGCTCCCAAACCGTACATAGAGACATGCTTATCCCTCATTTATTGAATTTCCAAGAAAAACAAATAACTCATTAGTTGATAGCTACTAAAGGTAGCTCATCCATGAAGGGGTAAACCCTAAAATACCCTTGGAGAAAACACCTTCAAACCAAGGATTAAATATGTGACCCATGGCTCAAAAAGCTCAATAATTATGAGATAATATCCAAGGAACACAATTCAAGTGATAAAATGCCAAGAAAACCTCTCAATTGGGTAAATTGTAGAAAAGTGCAAAATGTATATAAATTGCATAACTTGCTCAAACAATGTCCAAATTGGACCAAATTTGAAACTTAAGCTTGTGTTATGATATTAAAGCATATCACAATGTTCTATTAGGATTATAATAATTCAATTATTATAATTAAGTATATTCAACTCATTAAGCAAGTTTAGGGGCCTTACAACTATAAACCCCTAATAGGGATTTCACCCCCAAAATCCAAGGTAAACACATATGGGTACTTCCTTTGCACCTCATCCTATTAACTTCACATGGTCACTTGCATATAATGGTGATGTCACATCATTCATACATATCTCATCTTGGGTCAACACAAAAACTCCCACCAAAGAAGACATTCTCAATATGGAATGTAGAAACTTATTATGTCATATGTACAACTCTAGTAGTAATGTTCAACTTTACATTCTAGCTATGATCCTAAAATTATATCTATTATATCAACACATTACTCAAAATTCATACTTTCTAGCTTTGTACCAATCATGCCATGTATCCCATACCATTCCTTGAAGCATAAAAAAAGGTGATGTATCCATCCTATTTTTTTAGATACACTGACACTAGAACACTTGTCAGTTCTTTTTCAACATAAAAAAAAATGCTGACGCTGGCACCTGTCATTCCATACAAGGAAACATCATTCCTAGTCAACCTTATTAGGGGTGAAACAACAACAATATCTTCACCTTACTAGGATTTACACAACCTACTTAGAAGACATATCATGATCCCATAAAGTCATTTAATCAACCCCATCTCACTCTTGTTCAACTTGTCTCATAGCTATTGCTTCTTCGGAAACCCTAAGTTTTTTGAAGAAATATTGATCATATTTTGACCATATTTGAAATACTTTGACATGTGATTATTCAAAGCTTGATATAACTTGTATGACATGACTGGAACACTCTGTTCCTCCTATTCATGAATTCTATTTGTACATTGGTTGGTCTAAAGGACATAACTCTAAACTCATCATGGTCATGTAAATTATGTCATTCAATATAACTCTTATGCATTGATATTTGATCATAGGTTTATCTTAAAGGAACATGGTATCACATATTTATTAACAAACAAACCATCTATCCTTGATACTGGTCTTGCCCATCTATCACTGAACCATACACACAATTTTAGAATCACTTTTGTTTTTCCTTCCAAGCAACATTTAGAGGGTGATCATCAACTCTCTTTATCTCTCTAAGGGAGAGGAACACTTGGAATGTTCATTTAATAAACATCTCCAACCTTCACATATTTCTCATACCGTTGATACATCTTGGATACTAGGATTCATTACCTTGGTATCCACCTCATGTGATATAAGGAACTCACATCCTTATCTCATCTACTTTTACCAACATAATGAATTTCAAAACATATAAGAGGAGTCTCCCAAATTATTGGAAGGCTCAAAAGCAAACTCATCACAAACTGTATGATCTTGGAATCATAGTCCAAGAAACCTTATGCTATAATAAGCTATCCACCCTCATGTTTACAACGAAACCACACATACCAAGTGGCAATGATACACTTAAAAGTCATGCCCTAGAAAGGAAAGACACAAAGGGAAACACACTTCCCACATCATAGCAAAATTTTTCAAGGGTCACTAGAAAAAAGGTAACCAATTCTATTTTCATTATGCAAGTTACAACTTCTTATGTATCATTTTACCCTTTTCATTTTGGGTTCCTTTCCATTAGCATATGAATCATCATGATTAACATATATCATTACTCCTTCCTTGAGGACTATTTATCACACTTGGGTATGCTCTCTTATTTTATTATGTTTTCAACCACTTATCAATAGGTAAATCATCATATTCCACATTTTCTTCATTAAACATGGATCATCTGCCTTAATTTCATTCAAATGCCATGCTTATTTTACATTAACACTTTCTTACACACATAGGTTGGTCTGAGATTAACTCAGGTTCCACCTTATTCCTTTATCATCGTTCTCATTTATCTTCTCATTTTATACTTATAATTGGAAATGTCTCCATCTTATACAGATTTCATTCCTTAAATCACTTTATAAGCATAGACTTATCAGTCTTTTACTTTATTATCTTATTGAATCACATCTTCAAGAACTCCTCTTTTCCTTATTTGTATTCAGATTTAAATTTCATGGTGTTGTGTCTTTCTTTTTATCTACCAAACATTCAAGTTTTGATAGATTATGATGCAATTATCATCTTCTTTAAGGTAAGATCGAGATATTCACACCATGATTTCTTATTTGTTATGCTCTTTAGATTGTCTCAAAATGACTACTTGATCAGAGTAATCAGAAACATAACAATCTAAGAGTTCCATACTTACTTTTTCTTTAATAATTGAATACCTGGCCAGGGCACCCAAATACTGAGATTAGGCAGTATGCACCATATTTTTATGTCATATTCCTAATTTTGAAATCATACTAGTCCTAAGTCCAAGTGTCCCTATAGACTCAATGAACTCAAAGCTCTGATACCAACTTGTAAGAACCCGTTAAACTAAACGAGATTACTCAAAACATAAAACACAATCAATCGCTAATTAATCACATACCCAAAAATATGGGTAAACTAAAACCGATTTCAACATCAACATCAGCTCAAAAACATTTGCATAAGAGCCCAAAATCTTTCTTGTATCCATACTATGCTAATAATTTGATACAAATTGGTCTATCGCCTTAGCCACAACATATATACATAGGAGAACAATATTCATATATGTCACACAAACAAGCATTAGCATGTTAAAAAATTCTGATTTGTTTGAAGCACCATATACAAACTTTTCCTACCCGGACCTGAGAGTACATGGTCAACTCTAGGACACACTAGACATCTAATCAACTGTCTCAAAGATTCATTACTATCGCTCCTCTTTGCTACCACATTTTTGTTTTCGTCACTTCTGGTTACCAAAAAAATGTGGTGAACCACAAGGGTGAGACCCATGTCCCAGAAAGAGATATAACTTCCAACAACATTTATTGATTACAACATTTTTAAGTAATTAAATGGTTAAGCAATTTAATCCTATATTACAAATAAGATCAACAATATTGATGATTAAAAAAATACATAAAGGAGCAGATAATAACTATCATCATTAGCCAGACTATCATCCTTTATCTTGTTTACAATATAAGCAGTTGAGTAGCATATGTATATCTAGCATCATGAGAAATTCTAGTAACATAGCATAGCTAGCAACATAAGAACAACTATCTGGATAAGCATGATTAGTAGTATATGCATCTCTAGTTACAAAGGCATGGCTAGCATGCTAAACATAACTAACAACATGAGATATCTAGCATCATGATTATAATCAAAAGTAGAAGTATAATTATCAACATAAGCATAGCTATTGTATGTACGCATCTACAATCTTAAGCATATCCACAACCTATGTATATCTACTATCTCTTAATTGCACTAAGCATCATCTTTATGTAAAGATAACAAACAAGGTTTATCATTGAATGTGAAACGTTGTGTATAACTCTAAAAAAATATGCTACACGACTGTATTACATCTTTTATTATGCCCTAGGGAATTTGAATCATACCATTCAAAGTCCAACCGACCCCTACTAAGGGATATTCAGTTCCGTACAAGATCTAGGAGTGTTGATATCCTAAGATCTCTTCCCCTCAGTCAGTACAAGTAAAAAGGTAGTGACATATCAGTCAAAGCTGCCACCAAAGTGACATATAATCCTGTAACTTGCCCACCTTGTTATAGGTCACGATGCTAGCATCTAGGGTATTCAAACCCAATCACTAAGGTACAACCACAGTTGTCCTCTAATCACATCATGTTATAATCACCGAGACACGACCACAACCATTCTCAATCACATCAGATGTATGAGGCATGGCCATAGCCAACCTCCACAATCTGCATTGTGGATGACAAGGATATATCCTCAACCTACCACCCCCACATACTCAACAGTATGCGCTCTGAGCTTCCCTTACGAATACTCATTTCACCATCCAGCAAGTTCTGACACTGAAGATGGTTCTACGGCACAGAGAACTACATGATTAGAGTTGCATTTCATTGGTGTACCATTTGGGTAAATTAAGGCTGCATCAAACAAGTGGACATACAAACCCTAATTCACTTCCAGGAAGCATATAAATATCACAACTTTGAAAAGATATAAAACATGTGAAATATAATATCTCATATCATCATAACATGGTACTATTCACTTTCCATTCATGAGACCACACTAGTCATCATACTATCACAAAATATAAATCCTTTTCACAATATCATAGGGTATCAACCCTTATCAACATAAGAGGATTACACCTCATTCTAGGATCAACCATGCCCAAAGGTCATTAAGACCATCATACTATCACATGATATAAACCCTTTTCACAATATCACAGGGTATCAACACAAGAGGATCACACCTCATTCTGGGGTCAACCATGCCTAAAGGTTATTAAGACCATCATATTATTCCCTACAAGATCAATGTTATCTTTGCATGCCTTATAACAAGGCTCAACAACATCACTTACATATAATACACTGGATCAACACAGTATTGCATTAATGAGCTAGGAGATATTCATAAACAATCATAGAGGGGTTATATTCATGTTAAGAACGTTCCTTTATTACATCAACATGCAAGGAATCTAGATATGATTAACCCTCATCATATTCATAATCCACAAGTTTAACATAAGAAAGTATCAACCATGCGGCTATGATAACCACCAATTAACATATTAAGGTTATGACCATATTAGGGAGGTTATTCCACCATCATTCCATCATATAAGAATGTTAAAAATGAATACTCATATTTATCTATTTGCATTAGAGTTAAGTTCAACATGATAAATTATATCAATGTTACTAATCAACACTTATACCCAAATCCTAACTCATGGCATCCCCATTAGACCATGGATGCATAAGGTGAAGCATCACCATCACATTCCATACTATTCTTAAGTATGAACCCACACATAAATCAAGGTGTAACCATTGGGTTATAGCATACTAGGGTTACAACAACAATAATAGAGTACTCCATGATTGTATTAGTTATTCAAGGACTATTCATACCCAATTAGCATCATTTAATTATATTAAAGCTAGGTATAACAAGCTATACCTCATTAGGGTTACATATCAACACAATATGGTTATCATCCCTTGTATTCATATGAGTTAATAGGTAAGAATACCTTATTAAGGATAACCCTCCATTTGTTCCATCATCATTCAACCCATATCACCATACCACAATGTCACCCAGAACCACTAGATGTTTAAAAGGTAAGACCATTGGTTTTTTACATAAGTAAACACCTTGGATAAACCACCAATGAAGTCCTTGATTTGTTCTCTATAAATATTCCCCATATAACCCTAGACATCCCTTGATTAACAACAAAAAAAGTTCCATTGAGAGTAGGGTAAAACCCATAATCAACTGTTCATTTAAAACAAGCCATGCATTATCAACAAGTAAGCTCCTTAAGTTGATCATATAAAGGAAACCATATAAATCACATTATTAGGACCAACATATTACATTATCCATCATTACATTTTATTGGAGGAATAAATATTATATCTTGACCATTGGGTCAAGTTCATATGTTAAAACCATCAATTACAGTATAGGTCCAACCATTGCATCAAGCGACCCAAGAAACCATTGGTCTAAGGCTTAATTGATGCTACAAATATAATGCTTAAATCACCATAGGTTGTAGAGAACTGATACACCATCATTAGTGACCATTAAGTCACCATAGGTAGTTAGATAAACACTATATTCTTTAATCATCATCAAATATTAAGCTAATGCCATCATTGATTGATAACATCAGTAGGGTACTTAATGGTTGATCATTAAATATCTAATTGATCCAAAACCTGACCTAAGGGGTTGACCATAGGTTGTCACCATCATATGACACATTTTATAACGACCATCAGTTGTCATGAAGACAACACCATAGGGTTGTTGCAAAGGTACCATCACCAGGTCATGGGTTTATAGAAGAAATCAGCTTAAAACCCTAAAATTGACTGTTGGTTGATAGGTGCTTAGAACCATAGGTTGCCAAAACAACATGATAGAAGTCATATTATACTTTAGGAATAATGTACAAATGTTCAAGGTTCATTTATAACTGAAATCAGAACAGGGAACATTATAAAAATCGAAATCTAAGTCAAGCATAGCTTTTTAGTGCATGGATCATCATTTTCAAGCAAGAACATGAGCTAGCAAGCTTATGGTAAGAAATAAACGTGGATCAAGTTATCAAACTTGCCTCTAATTATAAGTTGAAACCCCAAACAGAAGAAAACTCGAGCAGGTAGGGTAGAAAATCCAAGCATAAGCTATGAACTCGTCTATCTAGCACCTTTCTTCATCAAATGAGCAAACCCTATGCATAAGGAGCAAGAAAGGTAGGGTTTCAGAGCTTTAGATCAATTTATACCATGGAACAACAAGGTTCCAACCTGGAGAAATATAGGAGGAAGGATAAAAAATAAATAAATGGAGGAAATAAGGGGATTCTTACTCTTTTAGGTCAAGATCACTAGAAGGAAGCTTTTTAAACCCTAAAAGGAAGTCAATTGCAACCCTAGATTCTTTTTCTAAGAAGATCCCCTCTTTCTTCTTCCTTGGACATGAAATTCGCAGAAGAATAGAGGGAGGATGAGGTTTGTATAAGGAGGGAAGTGGTGGAGAGAAAATGGCTCCTTTTTGTGCTTAGGGATAAGTATATGAAACTTTAAGATAAAGAAAAAGAAAAAGTTGAAGTTCTAGTATATTTCCAAGTGTCCATGGCCTTAAACTATTAAGAATATACAAGAACACAAAAAAGAAACTCCCCCACCTTCCATAGAGACATTCTTATCCCTAGTTTCTTGAATTTCCAAGCAAAACAAATAACTCATTAGTTGATAGCTACTAAAGGTAGCTCATCCATGATGGGGTAAACCCTAAAATACCCTAGGAGAAAACACCTTCAAACCAAGGATTAAATAGGTTCTCCATGGATCCAAAGATCAATAATGATGAGAGAATATCCAAGGAACATAATTCAAGTGATAAATTGCAAATAAAATTCTCAATTGGGTAAATTGCAGAAAAGTCCAAAATATACATAAAAATGCATAACTTTCTCAAATAGTGTCCAAATTGGACCAAATTTGAAAATTAAGCTTTTATTTTGATTTCAAAGCATATAAAAATGTTATATTAGGGTTACAATAATCCAATTATGATAATTAAGCTTATTCTACTCATTAAGCAAGTTTAGGGGCCTTACAGTAGATCTATCCATATTGAAAAGTATAATGAAAAGGCAAGTCAAGACTATCTACTCCTTCCTCTTCCTTAAAGAAAAACCATGGTGTCATAGACCCAAAATATTGTGTAGAAGTCCCCACTTCCATATTAAAATGTGGACTTGGTAAATATTTGATCTAAGGGAAATTGATTAATAACTTTCTCCCTTTATAGATATGAGTTGGTTTCCAATTATACATAGTTGGGAAGTAATTAAATATATTCTTACTTTCCCTTATATAAAAACTCCTTGGATTTTATAACTACTACTATATTCTTGTTTTGTCTTTGGCAAACCAAAAGCCTTTAAGAAAAGCACAACAATACCTGACACTTTATTGGATAATTCAATCATGAATTCTAGATTATTCTTTTATATGTCTTTGATATATCCCCTAAATCAAATATATAAACTAATAGTTATCCCACCTTACATCTATTATGTTAGGATGAATTTGGAGGTCAACACTTTCTCCTTTTTAACAATTATTTAAAACATTTCCATGATCTCATGGAATATCCTTTTTCCTCCCAATTTCTAGAATTCTCTTCCTTTTTCATTATTATTTTCAAGTATACAAAGGTTACATGGATATAATTTTATTTGGTGTCTCAACCATTGTGTTACCACTCTTTTCTATATAATAACTATTTTAATTATCTAAAACACCATACCTTATTTTCCTTTGGCAAGTTGAATATTATTCAAGATTTCAGTTAGGCAATATTTCAAAAAGCCATTATCATTAATTCATGTACAACTTCCTTTTATTTTTTTAAGTTGTGGCACAAGCACCCATGCTACAAAGGTAATCAATACTATTATTCCACAAATAATACCATTGGGGAAAATTATAAATTTATGGATTAATTTTATATAATTCAAATTTTACCAAAATTGAGGATATTACATTCACCCCTCCTTAAAGACATTTTACACCCAAAATTCACACTCAGTAAGTTTAAGGTGAAATATAACTCAACTTAATTTCAAACCTTAGGTTTAGCAACCATATTTAGCTTATCATTGACAACTTTTATTTGTATAAAAATTCCACATATTATTACTAAGATTCCTACTTGAATTCCATTCAAGGCACATCCATATTCTTAGTATTCATATGATATTCTCCCTTGGTGGTTACATTTTTCATATGTGATTTCAATTTCACTTGGTGATTACCTTTTCACCTAAGTTTCCAACTTATTGTTCATTTATTCCCACATAAGGGTGAGGTAACACCTTCAATCCTAGGTCATGTCATTAAGATTCAACTTAAGATATTCATTCTCATATGTCAATTTTAAGCATAACAAGTGTCTTCCCAATCTCTCTCCCTCATAATGGAATGAAATAAGCACTTGAATGCAACCCAAATAAAAAGCTCATCTCATTCTAAGAGAAGAGATGGTGTATCCACACATTATCTAGAAATTTCATAATTTATGTTGAATCATTCTTAACATGACTCTATACCATAATTTTTTTAATTCCACATTAGTCTTATATTTCATGAAGTCAAGTTCCTTTTTAACTCTTGAATTTGTAAACAATTTCATTTGTTATTACATGACTTCTTGAATTTTTCATATTTACACAACATGTATGATGATCCTTAGCCACTTCCTTGAGGTCTCTAGGGGTACATGTACTTTTTGGTGTGATATCATCCTTAATCATCTAAGGAGTGCCTCTCACATTCACCCATTGGGTCAAATGAACTCACAAAGGTGGCTAATCTCCTAAGGCATGAGCCTCAGGCAAGCATAGTTGTTACCTCCTGACTAGATGGTCTTGTGAATTTAGGGAACAATTAACTCCTAAACCCATCTGTCCCATGTACCTTTAATACTCCCTACTTGACCTTAGGATTGACTTAGGTCTCTACCCTTGCCAAGGGTTTACCGAAAGAAAATTATTTTCATATGTAATTCTTTAAACTAGATTTCCTCCATATCTTATGATGATCATTATTCACTTTATGTCACCTCATTAGACTCATGAAAACTTTCTCTTCCAGACTTGGTCTCATACTGTCAGCCACTTCCATAGTGACTTTTCCCCATATTCCTCAAAGATGGCATACTTGAGTTGTAAGAATCATACTCAATATATGTTCTTTCATATGTGACATCCTTATTTCTTTACACTTTAGGGGACATTTAAGGTTACCTCAATTTGAAATTAATTTATCAACTCACCCTTATAGGGAAGGTCCTAACCTAGGATGCCTTCTTGGTTCACAGGAGGAAGTTATGATCTCTAGACACAACCTAACCCCAAGGTCTAAGGTCTTGCCACCCCATAGGTCCTTTTTTGTAAGACCCCTAACCTTGTTTAAAGTGTTTAACAAGCTTAATTATCATAATTTAATTCTTATAACCTTAATATAATTTTTTATATGCTTTGTAATCATAATAAAAGATTAAGTTTCAAGTTTGGTCCAATTTGGACACTGTTTGCGCAAGTTATGCAGTTTTATGCACATTTTGGACTTTTCTACAATTTACCCAATTGAGAGGTTTTATTTGCAATTTGTCACATGAGTTATTATTCTTAGATGTTATCTTATAATTCTTGATCTTTTTGAGCCATGGGGCTCCTGTTTAAACCTTGGTTTGAAGGTGTTTTCTCTAAGGGTATTTTAGGGTTTACTCCTTCATGGATGAGCTACCTTTAGTAGCTATCAACTAATGAATTATTTGATTGGCTTGGAAATTCGAAAAATGAGAGATAAGAAGGTCTATATGGATGGTGGGGGAGCTACTTGTGTGTGTTCTTGTATATTCTTAATAGTTTAAGGCCATGGACACATGGGGAAGCTACTTTTACACCTCATGCTTGCTTCCATCCTTATCCATGGGCTATATTTACCTCTTCCTTGCCCAAGTATGAAACTTTTCTTGATTTCTCTTTCCTATAACATGGAGAAACGTCTCCACTCTGTTTTTCTTTAGAACCAAGTGCTCTAAGGTAGGAAACAACCTCTTTTTGGAGAAGGTCTCCTAGAGCTCCATCTAGCCCTACCTAGGGTTTCCAAGGTCATCTTCTAGGGATTTCGACCAAGGAAAGTTGTTTTCTTCCTTTCTTCTCCATTTAGCTTGCTTTTCTCCTTCCTTAGAGCTTCCTACAGGTAGAAATCTTCCTGTTCCATGGTACAAATTGCTCTAAAGCACTAAAACCCTACCGTTCTTGCTCCTTATGCTTAGGGTTTGCTCATTTGATGAAGAAAGGTGTTAGATGGACTAGTTCACAACTTATGCTTGGATTTCCTACCCTACCTGCTCATGTTTCCTTCTGTTTGGGAGTTTATCTTCTAATTAGAGGCAAGTTTTATAACTTTCTCCACTTTTATTGCTTACCATAAGATTGCTAGGTCATGTTCTTGCTTTTAAATGATGATCCATGCACTAAAAAGTTATGCTTGACTTGGATTTCAATTTTTATAATATTCCCTATTCTAATTTCAGTTCTAGATGAAACTTTGAACATGTTTATGTTATTAATAAGGTATAATATGACTTGGATCAGGTTGATTTGACAACCAATGGTGCTAAGCACCTATCAACCAATGGTCAATTTTGGGATTTTAAGCTGATTTCTTCTATAAACCCATGACCCGATGATGGTACCATTGCAACAACCCTATGGTGTTATCTTCATGAAAATTGATGGTGGTGACCAAGGGTTTAAACTGACGTTCACCCTTAGGTCATGTTTTGGCCTAATTACAAGATTAATGATAAAAAACTAGGTACCCTAATGATGCTATCAATCAATGGTGACATTAGCTTGATATTCGATGGTGATTAATAAATATAGTGTGGATCTAACAAACTATGGTGACTTAATGGTCAATAGTGATGGTGGATCAGGTCTCCACAACCTATGGTGAGTTAATCATGTAGTTTTAGAATCAATTAAGCCTTAAACCAATGGTTTATTGTGTCATTTGATGCAATGCTCTAACCTATACTCCAATTGATGGTTTTAATATATGAACTTGACCTAATGGTTAAGACCTAATGTTTCTTCATCCAATAAATTGGAATGATGCCTAAATGTAATATGTTGGTCCTAGTAAAGTGATTTAAATGGTTTCCTTTATGAGATCAAATTAAGAAGCTCATTTACTGATGGCTTGTTTTAAATAAACAATCGCTTATGGGTTCTACCCTACTCTCAATGGAACTTTTTGTGTTGTTAATCAAGGGATGTCTAGGGTTAGATGGTGAATATTTCTAGAGCACAACTCAATGACTTCATAGGTGATTTTTTCAATATGTTTACTTATGTAAATGACCAATGGCTTTACCTTTTCAACATTTGATGGTTAGAAGTTGACGCCTCAATATTCCCATTGTTTTGGGTGAAGCCTATAGTGTAATGTTATGATTATAATGATGATAATTTGATGGTTTTCCTTAAACTTGTGGTGTTACCTTTGAACTCGTATTATTATGATTTATAATCACCATAATGAATTAATGGGTAACCCTAATGAGGTATAGCTTGTTATACCTTGCTTTAATATAACTAAATGATGGCAATTGGGTATGAATAGTCCTGGAATGACTAATACAATCATGAAGTACTCTCTTATTGTTGTTGAAACCCTAGTATGCTATAACCCAATGGTTACACCTTGATTTAAGTGTGGGTTCATGCTTGAGAATACTATAGAATGTGATGGTGATGCTTCACCTTATGCATCCATGATCCAATGGGGATGCTGTGAGTTACGGTTTGGGTACAAGTGATGATTAGTAACATTAATATAATTTATCTTGTTGAACCTAACTATAATGAAAATAGATAAATATGAGTATTCATGTTTAACATTCTTATATGATGTAATGATGGTGAAATAACCTCCTTAATATGACCATAACCTTAATGTGTTAAGTGATGGTTATCATAGCCACATGGTTGATACTTTCTTATGCTAAACATGTGCATTAGGAATATGATGAGGGTTAAACATATCTAGATTCCTTGCATGTTGATGTAATAAAGGAATATTATTAATGTGAATACAACCCTTCTATGATGGTTTATGATTATATCCTAGCTCATTAAATCAATATTGTGCTGATCTGGTGTATTATATGTAAGTGATGTTGTTGAGCCTTGCTATAAGGCATGGAATGATAATGATGATCTTGTAGGGAATAGTATGATGGTCTTAATGACCTTTGGGCATGGTTGAGCCCTAAATGACATGTATTCCTCTTGTGTTGATAAGGGTTGATACCCTGTGATATTGTGAAAAGGATTTATATCCTGTGATAATATAATGACAAGTGGAGTCTCATGAATGACAAGTGAATAGCATCATGTAAAGATGAGATGATGAACAATATATCTCATATGTTCAATATATTCTGAAATTGATATATAACAATATTTGCTAGAAGTGAATTAGGGTTTGTATGTCCACTTGTTTGATGCAGCCTTAATTCACCCAATTGGAGATAACTAATCTAGCGAAACTCTAATAATGTAGTGCCATATGCCATAGAATCATCTTCAGTGTCAGAACTAGTTGGATGGTGAAATGAGTATTCCTAAGGGAAACTTGGAGCGCATACTATTGAGTATGTGGGGTGCTTGTCATCCTGACACCAAGTGTTTCAGGAGGATGACTGCGGTCATACCTTGCCTGCTTTTTCAGAAGGACTTTGGTCAGGTCTCAATGATTATAACATGATGTGATTAGAGGACAACTATGGTTGTACCTCAGTGATTAGGTTTGAATTCCCTAGATGCTAGCACCGTGACCTGTACCAAGGTGGGCTAGTTACAGGACTATATGTCGCTATTTTTCAATTTGACTATATGTCACTACGGTGCAGACTCGTACTAACTGAGTATGGAGAAGATCTTGGAATCCGACTCTTCCTAGATCCTATATGGAACTGATTGTGACCAAGCGGTGGTCAGTTGGACTTTGAGTGGTACGAATCGAACTCCCCAGGGCATAATAAAAGATGTAATACAACCATGTATCATATTTGTTTAGGGTTATACACGACGTTTCACATTGGATGATAACCCTTGTTTGTTATCTTTACATAAAGATGATGCTTAGTGCAATAAGAGATAGTAGATATACTTAGGTTGTGGATATGATTAAGATTATAGATGCATACATGCAATAGCTATGCTTGTGTTGATAACTATACTACTACTACTGATTATAATCATGATGCTAGCTATCTCATGGTGTTAGTTATGTTTAGCATGCTAGCCATGGCTTTGTAACTAGAGATGCATATACTGCTAATCATGCTTATCTAGATAGTTGTGCTTATGTTGTTAGCACTTCTTATTATGTTGATAGGTTCAACCTATTAGACATGCTGATGTTGTTAGCTATTAATATGATACTAGATTTATTCATGATGTTAGATATGCTCATGCTGCTAGACACCTTATACTATTAATAGGGGTATGAGAATAGTCTGGATAATGAAGATAGTTATTATCTGCTCCTTTATGTATTGTGTTGATCATCAATGTTGTTTAGCTTATTTGTTATATATGATTAACTTTCTTAAACTATCTCATTACCTAAAAATGTTGGAATCAATAAACATTGTTGGAGGTTATATCTCTTACTGGACATGGGTCTCACCCTTGTGGTTCACCACATTTTTTAGGTAATTGGAAGTGACGAAAACAAACATGTGGAAGCAAAGAGAAGCTATAGTAATGAATCTTTGAGAAAGTTGATTAGATGTCTAGTGTGTCCTAGAGTTATCCCTGTACTCTCAAGTCCATACATGAAAGATTTGTATATGGTGTTTCAAACAAATTATACTTTTGTTAGAATATTAATGCTTGTTTGTGTGGCATATATGAATATTGTTCTCCTATGTATATATGTTGTGGCATATACAAATAAAATTCTTGTCGTAGTATGGATACAAGAAAGATATTGGGCTCTTATGCAAATATTTCTGAGCGGGTGTTGATGTTGAAATCGGTTTTAATTTACCCATATTTTGGGGTATGTGATTAATTAGTGATCGATTGTGTTTTATGTTTTGAGTAATATCATTTAGTGTAACAAGTTCTCACATTTTCCCACTCTTGAGTTGACCCACCCCAAGTCAGGACACCAACCCTAAAAGTTGAATTTTTATTTTTTATGTAATCATATTATGTTGAACATACATCTTATATTATAACTTCTCAACCCATACTTGCTGAATCTATGGGATATACCCTCCCACTGGGAGGTATTCATTGTCACTCATTGTGAGTATTTTAATGATCTAGGCACTCTCTGGGGATGATCTCCATACATACCCACTCACTAGGGGTATTAACACCATCATACTCACTCACTGGGAGTACACTCAATAACTTACCCACTCACTGGGGGTAGTCTCACTAGCTTACCCACTCATTGGTGGCAGCATACCCACTAATTGGGGGTATCTTTATCCATCCATTCCTCTAGAGATAGCATTAGTGCAGTTAGAAAGTTATATTCACATTTTCATATTTTTATGCAACCAAAATTATGCATTTTATATTATTTCACTTCTCAACCCTTATTCTTTTTCTATCACAGAGAACCCTCTTATCAGGGGAGCGTCTTTATGGGGAACCCTCTCTTTAGGGTTTTTGAGAGACCCCTGACCTTGCTAAATGTGTTGAACATACTTAATCATCATAATTGAAATCTTAGAACTAGAATCTAACCTTGTGATATGATTTGGAATCATAAGACAAGCTTAAATTTAAAGTTTGGTCCAATTTGAACAATGTTTGTGCAAGTTATGCAATTTTATGTAAATTTGTTTCTACAATTTATCCAATTGGGAGGTTTTTGTTACAATTTATCAATTTCATTATGTTTTTTTGATGTTCTCTCATCATTCTTGAGCTTTTTGAGCCATGGGGTTCCTAGTTGAACCTTGGTTTGGAGATGTTTTCCTCAAGGGTATTTTAGGGTTTACTCCTTTATGGATGAGCTACCTTTAGGAGATATCAAGCAAATGGTTTATTTGCTTTTCTTGCAAAATCAAGAAACGAGGGATAAGAAGGTCTCCATTGATGGTGTGTCAGCTGCTTGTGTGTCTTCTTGTATATCCTTAATAGTTTATGGACATGGACAAATGGGGAGCTACTTGTACACCTCATGCTTGCTTCCATCCTTATCTATGTGTTATATCTACCTCTTCCTTGCCCAAGTATGAAACCTTTGCTTTCTTTCTATTTTCTCTAACCTGGAGAAATGACTCCACTCTATTTTTATATGGAACAAAGTTCTCTAAGGTAGAGGACAACCTCTTTTTGGAGAAGAAGGTCTCCTAGAGCTCCATCTAGCCCTACCTAGGGTTTCTAAGGTCATCTTCTAGGGATTTCGATTGAGGCAAGTTGTTTTATTCCTTCCTTCCTCCATTTTTCTTACTCTTCTCCTCCCTTAGACATTCCACCATGTTAGAACTTTTCTTTTCCATGGTAGAAGTTGCTCCAAAGATCTAAAACCCTACCTTTCTTGCTCCTTATGCTTAGGGTTTGCTTCTTTGATGGAGAAAGGTGTTAGATGGATGAGTTCAGAGCTTATGCTTGGATTTTCTACCCTACCTGCTCGAGTTTTCTTTTGTTTGGGATTTTATATTCTCATTAGAGGTAGGTTTTATAACTTGCTCCACGTTTATTCTTACCATAAGCTTGCTAGCTCACGTTCTTGCTCTAAATTGATGATCCATGCACTAAAAAGCTATGCTTGTCTTGGATTTCAACTTTTATGATGTTCCCTATTCTGATTTCAGTTCTAGATGAACTTGTAATCATGTGTACATTCCTTCTAAGATATAATATGACTTGGATCAGGTTGGTTTGAGAACTGGTGGTGCTAAGCACCCATCAACGAATGGTCAATTTTAGGGTTTAAAGCTGATTTCTTCTATAAACACATGACCCAATGGTGGTACCATTGCAACAAACGATGGTGTTGTCTTCATGACAACTGATGGTGGTGACCAAGGGTGTCAACTGATATTCACCCCTTAGGTCAGGTTTTGTCTTAATTGGAATCTTAATGATCAACAACTAAGTACCCTAATGATGCTATTAATCAAGGGTGACATTAGCTTGATATCTGATGATGGTTAATAAATATAGTGCTGATCTAACAACCTATGGTGATTTAATGTTCACTAATGATGGTGGATCAGGTCTCTACAACCTATGGTGATTTAAGAATTGTAGTTGTAGCATCAATTAAGCCTTAGACCAATGGTTTCCCGGGTCACTTGATGCAATGATTGGACCTATACCGTAATTGATGATTTTACCATATGAACTTGACCCAATGGTTAAGATCTAATGATTCTTCATCCAATAAATTGGAATGATTCCTAATGTAATATTTTGGACCTAATAAAGTGATTTAGATAGTTTCCTTTATGAGATCAACTTAAGAAGCTCATTTATTGACTGTTTGTTTTAAATAAACAATCACTTGTGGGTTTTACCCTACTCTCAATGGAACTTTTTATGTTGTTAATCAAGGGATGTCTAGGGTTAAATGGTGACTCTTTATTGAGCACAACTCAATGAATTCATAGGTGATTTATCTAAGGTGTTTACTTATGTAAACAACTAATGATCCTACCTTTTCAGCATCCAATGGTTCTGGGTGACATAGTGGTATGGTGATATGGGTTGAAAGATGATGGAACAAATGGAGAGTTACCCTTAATAAGGTAGTCTTACCTTTTTCACTCATAAGAATAGAAGGGATGATGACCAAATTTTGTTGATATGTAGCCCTAATGAGTTATGGCTTGTTATACCTAGTCTTACTATAACCATATGCTGGTAAGTGGTTATGAATAGTCCTTGAATGGTGAATACAATCATGGAGTACTCTCTTTTGTGGTTGAACCCTAATATGTTATAAACTAATGGTTACACCTTGAGTTATGTGTGGATCCATACATGAGAATGGTATGGATTGTAATGGTGATGCTTCACATTTTGCATCCATGACCCAATGGGGATTCCATGAGTTAGGGTTTGGGTATGAGTGTTGATTAGTAACATTAATATAATTTATCTTGTTGAACCTAACTCTAATGCAAATAGATAAATATGAGTACTCATGTTTAACCTTCTTATATGATGGCATGATGGTGGAATAATCTCCTCAATATGATCATAACCTAAATGTGTTAATTGGTGGTTATCATAGCCACATGGTTGATACTTTCTTATGCTAAACCTGTGCATTATGAGTATGGTGAGGGTTAATCATACCTAGATTCCTTGCATGTTGATGTAATAAAGGAATGTTCTTAATGTTAATATAAACTTGCTATGATTGTTTATGATTATCACCCAACTCATTAATGCGATATTATGCTATCTGGTGTATTATATGTAAGTGATGTTGTTGAGCTTATTATAAGGCATGGAAAGATAATGATGATCTTATTGGGAATCATATGATGGTCTTAATAACCGTTGGTCATGGTTGAGCCCTGAATGAGGTGTAATCGTCTTGTGTTGATATGGGTTGATACCCTGTGATATTGTGAAAATGATTCATATCCTGTGATAGTATGATGACAAGTGCAGTCTCATGAATGGAAAGTGAATAACATCATGTGATGATGAGATGATGACCAATATGTCTCATACATTTTATATCTTCTAAAATTGTTATATAGCAATGTTTTCTAGAGATGAATTAGGGTTTGTATGTCAACTTGTATGATGCAGCCTTAATTCACCAAATTGGAAATAATTAATCAAGTGAAATTTTAATCATGTAGTGCCCTGTGCCATAGATCCAACTGAGTTTCATAACTTTCCAGCTGGAGAAATGAGTATTCCTAAGGGAAACTTGGAGCACATACTATTGAGTATGTGGAGTGCTTGTCCTCATGAATCCAAGTGTTTAGGGAGGATGTGACGTGCTCAGATTTTCTAAAACTTAATCTGATGTGTGACGTCCAAATTAAAACCCTCACCTCAGTGAGAATACCAATTTAAACATCACACATTAGGCTAAGAAAGACAAAATCAAGGGAGTCATAAGGAAACAATCAGTAGTACATGCACATGAACAATAAACAAACCACAACACATGTTCACCATTCAACATATAATTACCACATGTACTGTCACAACATTTGATATTACATATTGAAAGGTAAACTTATACATATACACATACATGTACTACCACTAAACTACAAGATCTTACGACAACATGTCCACCTGTACATCATCTCGCCACACAACTCTCAACTATCCTGGATCTTCAAGAACACATGTCCACAACCTAAATAAAAGATTACATATGGTACACATCAACACAATATTCAAGAATATTGTACTGAGTACGCCTACGTGTCTTTTATATACCTCTCATCATATCTTGGCAATAAGATAAAACTAATACTTGGCAGTAACAGAAGAAATATAAGAAAATCATATACCGACACAAATATGTTCATTAACAAAAGAGAACACATATTTTAAGCTAATTTCCATCATATATATCGTACATCTGCCCCTAGGGCTTTGATTCTTTTAGGCCTTATGATCTACCCCTGAGGAGTTTGTGATCATTGTACATGTGATCTACCCCCTAGGATTTTGTGATCACTCTAATGCATTGTACTACTAAAGAGTTTAGTGCTATCATATGATGGATCAGATATTTTATGTTTCATGTATTCATAGAAATAAGTATGGAAATTCAAGCAACATATCATACAAGACAATCATTTAAATCAATACCATATGCCAAGTCTTTACTACCATATAACACAAGCATAATGTATAATAAGCCAAGCAAGAGGTCATGGCGTACCTTGATCAAGACATATCCCAATCATCCATCATGTTCCTCATGACAACTCTAACCTCTTGGTCAAACCCCGATTAAGACAAGATCATATGTACCATCATCAGGTTCACATCATCATAACCTAGTTATGTCCATTTTACGGTTGGCTTACTCATTTGGATATGTGCACCATTATTTGCATTATTATCTTAGATTTATCTTACTGATGTCATTTTCCAGATTGTAGTTCATTATCTGAATATTAGGTTCCATATCCTTTTTGTGCACATATTAACCCTAGTTTATATACATTATTCAAATTAGGGTTAAAACCCATGTATTAAGGATCATCTTCATATAATATGAATTTTGTGTACAAAACTGATCTCATATTCACATATTATCTTCTAGTTATTGATATAAGGGTGTCTTGTAAAGTTCATCATTTATTGAGCATGTATGTATTTATTGCATTTTATTTAGGGTTATTAGCCCTACTTAGCCATATGGAGCAAATTACATGATTCTTGTATCAACATCATAATCACTGACCTTATATGGATTATAAACATGAATATAGATTTACTAACATTTTATCATAATCTTAGGCCATCGTTTGCTATTTATTATCCATAAAACAAGTATAATGCATATTGCATGATATCATTGTGATTAGTGCATAAAAAGCCTAGTATTATGCTTTCAAGTTGTTCTATACATTTTTTTGAGGAATTCAATATATTATATGTATTTTTCTGATGAATGTACTAATTTATATGATTTTTCTAAGATCTAGGTATTTACTGGAATTACTGGACGATTTACCTTTTTTTGGCCAATCGAGCACTACCACATGTCTCGTGGGCCTACTTAGCTCCTTTGATTCACTGGGGTCCGGCCGGTTCAGGGGTTGGTTCATCTTTGGTCTGGCTGGACCCGATTGAGCTCTTTTCTCTTCTCACCCTCGCACGACGACACCCATGTGCGTCTTCTGTTCTGTCTCTAGAACAAGCGTCACCGCCTAGGCATCTACTCTAGCGAGGCATGGAAGCAAATATATGGATCATTACATAATTATGGCACCTCCATCAACTTCGTAGTGCCCTCCAAAACCTCTATGACTACATCCTCTCTCCAAATTCGACTGTAGATCCATTCTCTATGAGGTTGCCACACCGGTTCCGGTTGTGGAGGAGCAAAGAGGCAACTGGCCTCTACTCATCCTTGCAGCAATATGAACCTTCCAAAAGCTTTAGACTTCCCTAGTAGTTCATTTTATGCTTCCATCTGAGGTAGGATGCTCCCCTTGTAGTCCGCCGAACTTAGCCTCCCTCGTCAACAAGCTTCTACTCGGTGGCTATGGTAGCCATAAATTCCTCCTCAACTAAGCCACTACTGTGATGCGGCTAGCAGCATGGATCACTCTCCTTTCAGTCAGATCCCTCTTCCTCTTCCTGTGATCTCCTGTACTAGCCCATTATTTCTCTCGTGGTGCTCCACATCCTTCAGCTATGAGAAGTAATGGAGACGAGGTAGGGAGTGGGAGTCTGATCTCCCTCATCTCTCGGCTACTACCCTCAAGTAAGGGGGTCAGCCTACTCCTTATAGTATGGCAAGATCACCTGATCGGTTGGAAATCACATTCGCACCCACGATCAGTGATGTGGTGGAAGGGTTTCCAGCCTTGTCTTCTCCCCCACATTCTCCATTGCGAATGGAGGTAGGAGGAGAACTCCTTGTCGTCTGATCATCATCCAAGGGCCAGAGCCTCTCCACATATAACTGAATCTGTGGCTGACTCAAGTTAATGGCCCCAACCATCAAATTAGCTAAGAATGGCTAGGATCTGGCCACACAACCTACCCAAGGGTCCAGGGGCGTGACACCTTATCTGATCAACAACTTAGGTCTATAATTCGTTAATAATGCACATTATTTCACAAAATTCAAACCTTAATAACCTATCTAGGAAGATCCAAATGCCACCAACTTTTAACCATAGCTTCCTTACCTCTAGAGCTACCTTCTACTCAAATGTGGTGACAAAAATCATATTTTTGATCATTCTATTAAATTCCTCAAGAAGGCATTAAAAAGAGATATCTTAATCATGATGTGAACCTCACATCAATACACCTACTTTGTCAAAAGCTTGGAACTCTTAATATAACTCAACCATATGATTTCACTTATGTCATTGGACATTTAGGATTCAAGAAGTCCACTCCATCACATCCTACACACCTTAAAAGAAATTCCGTCCTTCGAATTAAGCCATAAACCACTTTGTCATATCATATACATCTTGAAAGAAATTTTGTCCTCGAAATTAAACCATACTCATACTTCTAGGGAAAACCTTATTTTTCCTTCATACACATATAAGGCACAATTCTAGGTGCAACATAAAAAAAAAGCTCCACAATCATATCCAAACCACTTTTAGGAGGTTTTAAAACATCTAAGGTGAAACCTCACTTCATAGAAGGCTCAAATAAGGGTTTAGAAGCTTAGGTTAAGTCATTACATTTCTCATATATTTGGGTTGCTACCTTTCCCTTACCCATGCATTAGGGTTCCCACATCGTATTACCATGTTCTTAAGGAATTGACTAAAGTTAGCCCATTATATCAAGGTGTCATTTAATTGAGCTAATTGTTAGAACATGTTCAACATTAACATGTGCCTTTTAGGAGGAAGTTAACTATAGTTAACCCACTTTATCCATCTAGATCATATCAAGGTGTCATAATCATTATGTTGTGCTAACTGTAAAAACTATATTTTACCTCTTTATTAAGCACTAAGATTAACATCTCTTATAACATGTTTCATTCATATGATCTTATTTCATTGCTCATAATACTTTACAACATTTACTAGTGATTTCATCACAATATTAAACAAAATCTCACATTACTCATCATTATTCATGTACATGGTTAACCATTTATGCATTGCCATATATTAAACCACCTCTAGGTTTCCATCTTATCATGTCTATATATCACGTCTCAAGATTAGATCACATCTTACATATATTATATCATGGTTGTGCTAACAAACCTATACAAGTGGCTTGTGAAACATATATCAAAACTTTATCTAGCCCATTTGAGGTTCTCCCAACCCTTATCCTGAGGGTGGTGAAATGCTCAGTCTCTCTGATCTAACTCAACTCTATGAGTATCTCATATGCATATACTTTATCTTCCCTCCTTGGTTTAGGGTTTCCGGGTTTACCTCATTGGCACTAGTAATAGCTTTACAAGCTCTAGCCACGTAGCACAAACCAAAACATTCTATGACATTCTCTTATCATATCTCTACCCATGAAACTATTTCTCAACTCTCTAATATACACCACTAGATTCCTATGTGGGAGACCACCAACCCGAGCATGAGGCTTCATAGAAACTAACATAGCTACATCCTCCAGGGTCTTGGGCTCTCTCCCTCACCCAAATAGCAGGCACTCATATTGATGTTCACATATGCACATATATAACTAGCCTCTCTCTATCTCTAGGGTTAGGTCCTCCCTAGGACATCTAGGATTCAACAAGACTATAGGAATCATGCATTAAGCAACACAACTCATTCACTCAGGAGTAATCTAGTTTAGGACATATCATATCACATATTTCTTATCATTCTCATATCTTGGAGTTTAGGTTCTCTGACCTTGTTCCTATGGGTCTCACTCTCTCTGGAGTTAACCCCAAAACAGATCCTAACACTAGAGGTCGTCCTTCACAAAACAGATTGAGGCTCATGCTGACTCACAACCTTGTCTTAACATATCTTATCTTATCTCAAAAAAGAACACATACTTTCATCATCAAAGCCTATCTCAAATCCTCAAAACTGAACCTTAATCCTCAAAGCAAACATAGATCATCATAATCATCTTATATCATCTCTATACATCTTAGATCATCATCTAATCTTATTTCATCTATTCCATCTATCATGTATTCCAAAAAGGTTCTAGACATCTAATCTAGAACTACTCTCTCTTCTAGACTAATGTCATTCACTTTCACTTAGGTTACATGACCACCTCCTACTCGTACATGTGTGGGGACACATTTTTTTAATACATATATATAATAAAATATTGTATAGTGTTTCTCTGATAAAACATGCGTTAGAGAAAACTATCAAGGTTCGATCTTATTGGAATCAAAAACCAAATTCATAAAATGAGTGTCCCACACATAGTAGAGAGTACAATGCCATGAAAACAAGTGAAAAGGGTATGAACATGGTGTACACTAGTGTAGATACTCCAGAAAATGAGCGCCATATGTCCAGAGTTTCTCTCCCCTTGATGTACGTCATTTCCAAATAGTGCAATGTCCCATACCGCTGCACTATACGACATCTAAGGACTTGCTATACCACAAGCACCAATCTAGACCTAGTTCTCCGACATCTAAGTGCTAACCTAGAGGCTAGGTTAGATCTAGTCTCTAAAAGATGACTAATCTAACCCTAAAGATTTTTACAGTTCAAGGTTCTTTGGTTTTGAGTTGCATAATGAGCAAATGTCAGGCTTTGCTATTGTTCATGCTCTAATACCACCTGTGACGTCCCCATATTTTCTAAAACTTTATCTGATGTGTGACGTCCAAATTGAAACCCTCACCTCAGTGAGAATCCCAATTTAAACATCACACATTAGGCTAAGAAAGAGAAAATCAAGGGAGTCAGAAGGAAACAATCAGTAGCACAAGCACATGAACAATAAACAAACCACAACACATGTTCACCATTCAACATATATTTACAACATGTATTATCACAACATTTGATATTACATATTGAAAGGTAAACTTATACATATACACATACATGTACTACCACTAAAATACAAGATCTTAAGATAACAGGTCCACCTGTACATCAACTCACCACATAACTCTCAACTATCCTGGATCTTCAAGAACACATGTGCACAACCTAAACAAAAGATTACATGTGGTAAACATCAGCACAATATTTAAGAATATTGTACTGAGTATGCCTACGTGTCTTTTATATACCTCTCATTATATCTTGGCAATAAGATAAAACTAATACTTGGCATAACAGAAGAAATATAAGAAAATCATATACTTGCCCAAAGATGTTCATTAACAAAAGAGAACACATATTTTAAGCTTATTTCCATCATATATCTCATACATCTGCCCCTAGGGCTTTGATGTTTTTAGGCCTTATGATCTACCCCCGAGGAGTTTGCGATCATTGTACATGTGATCTACCCCCTAGGAGTTTGTGATCACTCTAATGCACTATACTACCAAAGAGTTTAGTGCTATCATATGATGGATCAAATATTTTATGTTTCATGTGTTCATAGCAATATGGAAATTCAAGCAACATATCATACAAGACAATCATTTAAATCAATACCATATGCCAAGTCTTTACTACCAAATAACACAAGCATAATGTATAATAAGCCAAGCAAGAGGTAATGACGTACCTTGATCGAGACATATCCTAATCATCACGTTCCTCATGACAACTCTAACCTCTTGGTCAAACCCTGGTTTAGACAAGATCATATGTACCATCATCAGATCCACATCATCATAACCCTAGTTATGTCCATTTTAGGGTTGGCTTACTCATTTGGATATGTGCACCATTACTTGCATTCTTATCTTACTGATGTCATTTTCCAGATTGTGGTTCATTATCTAAACATTAGGTTCCATATCCTTTTTGTGCACATATTAACCCTAGTTTATATAAATTATTCAAATTAGGGTTAAAACCCATGTATTAAGGATCATCTTCATATAATATGAATTTCGTGTACAAAACTGATCTCATATTTACATATTATCTTCTAGTTACTTATATAAGGGTGTCTTGTAAATTTCATCATTTATTCAGCATGTATGCATTTATTGCATTTTATTTAGGGTTATTAGCCCTAATTAGCCATATGGAAAAAATTACATGATTCTTGCATCAACATCATAATCACTAACCTTATATGGATTATAAACATGAATACAAATTTATTGACATTTTATCATAATTTTAGGCCATCATTTTCTATTTATTATCCATAAAACAAGTATAATGCATATTGCATAATATCACTATGATTAGTGCATAAAAAGCCTAGTATTATGCTTTCAGGTTGTTCTATACATTTTTATGAGGAATTCAATATATTATATGTATTTTTCTGATGAACATACTAATTTATATGAATTTTCTAAGATCTAGGTATTGACTGGAAATACTGGACGATTTACCTTTTTCTAGCAAATCGGCTACTGCCATGTGTCTCGTGGGCCTACTCAGCTCCTTTGCTTCACTGGGTTCCGGCCGGTTCAGGGGTTGGTTCATCTCTGGTCTGGCTGGACCCGGTTGAGCTCATTTCTCTTCTCACCCTCGCACGCCGCCGCCCGTGTGTGTCTTCTGTTCTGTCTCTAGAACAAGCGACGCCGCTTAGGCCTCTACTCCAGCGAGGCATGGAAGAAAATATATGGATCCTTACACAATCCTGGAACCTCCATCAACTTCATAGTGCCCCCCCAAAACCTCTACAACTACATCCTCTCTCCGGATTCAGCTACGGATCCATTCTCAGTGAGGTCGCCGCCCTAGTTCCAGTTGTGGCGGAGCAAAGAGGCAACTGACCTCTACTCATCCTTGCAGCAATATGAACCTTCCAAAAGCTTCAAACTTCCCCAGTAGTTCATTTTCTACTTCCATCTGAGGTAGGATGCTCCCCTTGTAGTCTGCCAAACTCAGCTTCCCTCGTCGACAGGCGTCTACTCAGTGGCTATGGTAGCCCTAAATTCCTCCTCAACTAAGCCACTATTGTGATGCGGCTAGCAGCATGGATCACTCTCCTTTCATTCAAATCCCTCTTCCTCTTCCTGTGATCTCCTATACTAGCCCATTATTTCTCTCATGGCGCTCCACATCCTTCAGCTATGAGAAGCAATGGAGACAAGGTAGGGAGTGGGTGTCTGATATCCCTCATCTCTCAGCCACTACCCTCAAGTAAGGGGGTCAGCCTACTCCTTGTAGTGTGGCGAGATCACCTGATCGGTTGGAAATCACATTTGCACCCACGATCAGTGATGTGGTGGAAGGGTTTTCGGCCTTGTCTTCTCCCCCACGTTCTCCATTGCGACTGGAGGTAGGAGGAGAACTCCGTGCCGTCTGATCATTATCCAAGAGCCAGAGCATCTCCACACAGAACTGAATCTGTGGCTGACTCAAGTCAACGACCCCAACTATCGGATTAGCCAAGAATGGCTAGGATCTGGCCACACAACCTGCCTAAGGGTCCAAGGGTGTGACACCTTATCTGATCAACAACTTAGGTCTATAATTCGTTAATAATGCACATTATTTCAGAAAATCCAAACCTTAATAACTCCCTCTAGTAAGATCTAAGTGACACCAAATTTTAACCATAGCTACCTTACCTCTCAAGCTACCTTCTACTCAAATTTGGTTCCAAAAATAATCTATTTGATCATTCTATTAAATTCCTCAAGAAGGCATTAAAAAGAGATATCTTAATCATGATGTCAACCTCACATCAATACACCTACTTTGTCAAAAGCTTGGAAATCTTAATATAAATAAACCATATGATTTCACTTATGTCATTGGACATTTAGGATTCCAAAAGTCAACTCCATCTCATCCTACACACCTTAAAAGAAATTCCGTCCTCGAAATTAAGCCAGAAACCACTTTGTTACAGAGGATGACTGTGGTCATACCTAGCCCTTAGTTTGAGAATGACTGTGGTTGAGTCTAAGTGATTATATATGTGATGAGATTGGAGGACAACTGTAGTTGTACCTTGGATGGTAGGGTATGTGTACCCACCTCCTTTCATTAGTGTTGTGACCTGTACCAAGGACGGACTAGGCTACTAGCAGCTTGACGATATGTTTCACTATGGCAGACCCGTACTGACCGGGGGTGGAGAAGATCTTGGAGTCCCACTCTTTCCTAGATCTTATATGGCACTGATTTTGACTTAGCAGTGGTTAGTTGGATTTGAGTGGTATCCTCAAATTCCTTAGTGTGTAATAAATGATGTAAGACAGCAGTGTAGCATATCTGTTTAGGGTTATACACAATGCTTCATATGGGATGATAACCCTTGTTTGATTTCTTTTCACTAGGATCATGTATAGTACAATAAGAGATAATAGATATGTTTATGTTGTAGTTATGGGCATATTGTAAACAAGCTTATGTTGATAAATATACTGACACTAATGGTTAAGATGCTGCTGCTAGCTATGTTTAATATTACTAGCCATGCCTATGTAATTAGAAATGCTTAAACTGCTTATCATACATGTGCAGTTAATTGTGCTATGATGTTACTTATGATATAGATCTGTTCCCTTTATTTGAGATACCCATATTGATAGCCATGTTATGTTACTAGACATATTCATGATGTCAGGGATACTAGATAGCTTGTGTTGTTAGCAAGGAATATGATGATAGTCAGATTAATGATGATGATTTTTATTAGATGCAATTTGATGAAATTTGAGTAGATATCTATCCAAAGAAATAGATTTATTTGTTACATATATATACATTAATAATCATACTTGTTGCTAATATTATTTGCTTATTCTGTTTAGCATACTTGAACTGTTCAATCTGTTCAATTGATTATTAAATACTCCAACTACTCAGTTATCTACTATTCAAAATGTTGTAATCAATAAGCATCATTGGAGGTTATATCTCTTGCCGGGACATGGGTTTCACACTTGTGGTTCATCACATCTTTTTAGCTAAACGGCAGTGATGACAATAGAATCATGGAAGTAAAGAGGAACTACAGTAATGAATCTTTGAGAAAATTGATTAGATGTCTAGTGTGTCATAGAGTATTCCTTGTACTCTTAGGTCCGGGCAGGAAAAGTTTGTATACGATGTTGCAAACAAATCGAAATTTTGTTAGCATGTTAATGCTTGTTTGAGTGGCATATACGAATATTGTTCTCCTGTGTATATATGTTATGGCTAAGGCGATAGAACAATTTGTATCAAATTCTTGGCATAGTATGGATACAAGAAAGATGTTGGGCTCTTATGAAAATGTTTCTGAGCGGATGTGGATGTTGAAATTGGTTTTAATTTACCCGTATTTTTGGGTATGTGATTAATCAATGATCGATTGTGGTTTATGTTTTGAGTAATATTGTTTAGTGTAATGTGTTCTCACAAGTTGGTATTAGAAATTTAGGCTCACTAAGTCTACAGGGACACTAGTACTTAGGACTAGGATGGTATTTAAGTAAGGAACATGACATGAAAATATAGTGCATACTAACTAATCTCAACACTTGGATGCCCTGGCCATGTATTCAATTATTGAAGATAAGGTAAGTATGGAACTCTTAGAGCGTTATCTTTCTGATTACTCTGATCAAGTAGTCATTTTGAGACAATCTAAAGAGCATAATGAATTAGAAATCATGGTGTAGATAACTCAATATTACCTTAAGAGAAGATGAGAATTACAATTATCTATCAAAACTTGAATGTTTGGTAACTATAAGAGAAAGATACAACACCATGAAAAAATCTGAATACAAATAAGAAAAAGAGGAGTTCTTGAAGATGTGATTCAAGAAGATAATAAAGTAAAAGATAGATAAGGTTGTGCTTATAAAGTGAATCAAGGTATGAAATCCACATAAGATGGAGAGAACTCCTATAATAAGTATAAAATGAGAAGATGAATGGGAACAATGACAAAGGAATAAGGAGGAACCTGAGTTAATCTCAGACTAACCTATGTCTGTAAGAAAGTGTTAATGTAAAATCAGCATGGCATGCGAAAGAAATTAAGGGAGATGATCCATGTTTTATGAAGAATATGTGGAACATGATGATCTATTTCTTGATAAGTGGTTGACAAACATGATAACATGAAATGACATACACATGAGTGATGAAGAGTTAATGAGAAAAGAGTGATGAGATGTGATAATCTTAACAATTCCTATGCTAATGGAAAGGAACCCAACCTGTAAGAGGTAAGATAATACATAAAAAGTGTAACCTTCATGGGAAACAATAGAATTGGTTACCTTTTTGCTAGTGACCCTTGAACAATGCTGCTATTATGTAGGAAGTGTGTTTCCATTTGAGTCTTTCCTTTATAGGGAACAACTTTCTAGTGGATATTATGCCACTTGCTACGTGTGGATTCTTTGAAATCTTGGGGATGGGTATCTTGATATGATGTGTGATTGCCTTGGAGTATAGTTCTGAAATCTTTATGTTTTATAATGATCATGTCCTTTGATCCCTCCAAGAGTTAGGGGGATTTCTCCTATATGTTTTTAGCATGTTATGATGTTGAGGAAGTGGATGAGACTAGGATATGAGTTCTTTATAGCACATGTAGTGGATAACAAGGTAATGAATCCTAGTATCCAGAGCGTACCAGTTATACATGCGTTAAAGACATCTATTAGATGAGCTATCAAGTGTTCCTCTTTGATATAGAGAGACATTTGATGTTGATCATCCAAGTGTTGTTTTGGAAAAGAAGAGTGATTCCATAATGTTATGTATGGTCTGCTGATTGTTGGGTAAGTCCACTATCAAGGATAGATGGCTTGTTGATCAACAAACATGTGTTATCATGTTCCTTAAAATAAACCTAGAATCAGAATATCAATGGATAAGTGTTAGAGTGGATGACATGTTACGTGACCATGATGCGTTTCGGGTTATGTCATTTAGACTGACCAATGTATCAATATCATTCATAAATAGGAGGAACAAAGTAATCAGGTTATATCTCATAAGTTGTGGCAAGCTTTGAATGATGACATCTCAAGGTATTTCAGATATGGTCAATAACATGGTAAATATCTTTACTAAACCTTAAGAATGTTGAAGTAACCGTACTTATGTGTGACAAGTCTAGAAAGAATGAGTTGGGGGTTGACTAAAGTATCCTCTTAGAGTTATGATACCTCTGTTAAGTATGTTATGTGAATCCTGATAAGATGAAGGCAATGTCATTGCTCTACCCCTAACAATGTCATCGAGAAGTTATATTTGTTAACAATTATAGACAAGTGTATGATTCTTCAACCAAATAGATGGTCAATCCACCATTGATATGATTGAAGAATCCTCTAAAAACATATTCCTCATAGTTCTTGAAAATTAGAGGATGACTACTTGGTTGATTGAGTTGTTAATTACAACAACCATTAAAGGAGTACAGAGCTGAAACCTTGTAAAGTTACATATGATAAGATATACATGATGTTATATGTTTGGTAAGATCCATCGAGTATGGACTCTAAGTGATGTGTGATAAAACATATAGAATAGTTTAGGACAATAGTAGAGTCCCAAAGTTGAAAGGTATTACCAGACCTATACAGGTGGTACAACAGTTCCTATGTTGAACCAAGGTGACACATGTAGAAGTTGAGGGAAAAGAATATGACTTCTATGAGAATAATGTGACATAATCATGAGATGAAAGTCACCATGTGAAATATTGGGGATGAGGTGCATGAGAAGTATCCATCTTTGTCTACCTTGGATTTCGGGGGAAAAATCCCTATTAGGGGTTTATGGTTGAGAGACCCCTAACCTTGCTAAAAGTGTTGAACATACTTAATTGTCATAATTGAATTCTTAGAACTATAATGTAACCTTTGATATGATTTGTAATCATAAGACACGCTTAAGTTTCAAGTTTGTATTAATTTGAACAATGTTTGTGCAAGTTATGCAATTTTATGTACATTTTGGACTTTTCTACATTTTACCCAATTGGGAGGTTTTTCTTGCAATTTATCACTTTCATTATGTTCTTTGGATGTTCTATCATAATTATTGAGCTTATTGAGCCTTGGGTAGCCTATTTGAACCTTGGTTTGGAGGTGTTTTCCTCAAGGGTATTTTAGGGTTTACCCCTTTATGGATGATCTACCTTTAGAAGCTATCAAGCAAATGGTTTATTTGCTTTTCTTGCAAAATCAAGAAATGAGGGATAAGAAGGTCTCCATTGATGGTGGGTAAGTTGCTTGTGTGTCTGCTTGTATATCCTTAATAGTTTAAGGCCATGAACAAATGGGGAGCTACTTGTACACCTCATGCATGCTTCCATCCTTATCTATGTGTTATATCTACCTCTTCCTTGCCCAAGTATGAAACCTTTGCTTGATTTCTATTTTCTCTAACCTGGAGAAATGACTCCACTCTATTTTTATATGGAACAAAGTGCTTTAAGGTAGAGGACAACCTCTTTTTGGATAAGAAGGTCTCTTAGAGCTCCATCTAGCCCTACCTAGGGTTTCCAAGGTCATCTTCTAGGGATTTCGACCGAGGCAAGTTGTTTCATTCCTTCCTTCCTCCATTTTTCTTACTCTTCTCCTCCCTAAGACATTCCATCAGGTTAGAACTTTTCTTTTCCATGGTAGAAGTTTCTCTAAAGCTCTAAAACCCTACCTTTCTTGCTCCGTATGCTTAGGGTTTGCTTCTTTGATGGAGAAAGGTGTTAGATGGACGAGTTTAGAGCTTATGCTTGGATTTGCTACGCTACCTTCTCGAGTTTTCTTTTGTTTGGGATTTTATATTCTCATTAGAGGCAGGTTTTATAACTTGCTCCACGTTTATTCTTACCATAAGCTTGCTAGCTCATGTTCTTGCTCTAAATTGATGGTCCATGCACTAAAAAGCTATGCTTGACTTGGATTTCAACTTTTATGATGTTCCCTATTCTGATTTTAGTTTTAGATGAACTTGTAATCATGTGTACATTCCTTCTAAGATATAATATGACTTGCATCAGGTTGGTTTGAGAACTGGTGGTGCTAAGCACCCATCAACGAATGGTCAATTTTAGGGTTTAAAGCTGATTTCTTCTATAAACACATGACCCAATGGTGGTACCATTGCAAAAACCGATGGTGTTGTCTTCATCACAACTGATGGTGGTGACCAAGGGTGTCAACTGACGTTCACCCCTTAGGTCAGGTTTTAGATTAATTAGAATCTTAATGATCAACAACTAAGTACCCCAATGATGCTATTAATCAAGGGTGACATTAGCTTGATATCCGATGATGGTTAATGAATATAGTGCTAATATAACAACCTATGGTGACTCGATGGTTATTGTTGATGGTGGAATATGTCTCCACAACCTATGGTGAGTTAAGCATGTAGCCGACTCCAATTGATGGTTTTAATATATGAACTTGACCCAATGGTTAAGATCTAATGATTCTTCATCCAATAAATTGGAATGATGCCTAATATAATATGGTGGTCCTAATAAAGTGATTTAGATGGTTTCCTTTATGATATAAACTTAGGAATCTCATTCATTGACTGCTTGTTTTAAATAAACAATCGCTTGTGGGTTTTACCCTACTTCTAATGGAACTTTTTATGTTGTTAATCAAGGGATGTCTAGGGTTAAATGGTGACTCTTTCTAGAGCACAACTCAATGACTTCATAGGTGGTTTATCCAAGGTGTTTACTTATGTAAACAACCAATGATCTTAACTTTTCAACATCCAATGGTTCTGGGTGACATAGTGGTATGGTGATATGGGTTGAAAGATGATGGAACAAATCGAGGGTTTCCCTTAATAATGTAGTCTTACCTTTCCACTCATAAGAATAGAAGGGATGATAACCATCTTGTGTTGATATGTAACCCTAATGAGGTATAGCTTGTTATACCTAGTCTTAATATAACCATATGTTGGTAAGTGGTTGTGAATAGTCCTTGAATGGTGAATACAATCATGGAGTACTCTTTTTTGTGGTTGAACCCTAGTATGTTATAAACTGATGGTTACACCTTGATTTATGTGTGGATCCATACATGAGAATGGTATGGATTATGATGGTGATGCTTCACCTTATGTATCCATGATGCAATGGGGATTCCATGAGTTAGGGTTTGGGTATGAGTGTTTATTAGTAACATTAATATAATTTATCTTATTGAACCTAACTCTAATGCAAATAGATAAATATGAGTATTCATGTTTAACCTTCTTATATGATGGCATGATGGTGACATAATCTCCTTAATATGATCATAACCTTAATGTGTTAATTGGTGGTTATCATAGCCACATGGCTGATACTTTGTTATGCTAAATCTGTGCATTATGAATATGATGAGGGTCAATCATATCTATATTCCTTGCATGTTGATGTAATAAAGGAATGTTCTTAATGTTAATATAACCCTACTATGATTGTTTATGAATATCTCCCGGCTCATTGATGCAATATTGTGATGTCTGGTGTATTATATGTAAGTGATGTTGTTGAGCCTTGTTATAAGGTATGGAAAGAAAATGATGATCTTGTAGGGAATCATATGATGGTCTTAATGACCTTTGGGCATGGTTGAGCCCTGAATGAGGTGTAATCCTCTTGTGTGGATAACGGTTGATACCCTGTGATATTGTGAAAAGGATTTATATCCTGTGATAGTATGATGACAAGTGCAATATTATGAATGACAAGTGAATAACATCATGTGATGATGAGATGATGAACAGTATGTCTCAAACTTTTTATATATTCTAAAATTGTTATATAGCAATGTTTTCTAGAGAGGAATTAGGTTTTTTATGTCCACTTGTAGGATGCAACCTTAATTCACCCAATTGGAAATAATTAATCAAGACAAATTTTAATCATGTAGTGCCCTGTGCCATAGATCAATCTGAGTGTTAGAACTTTCCAGATGGTGAAACGAGTATTCCTATGGGAAACTCATAGTGCATACTATTGAGTATGTGGGGTGCTTGTCATCCTGAATCCAAGTGTTTAGGGAGGATGACTGTGGTCATACCTAGCCCTCAGTTTGAGAATGACTGTGGTCGTGTCTCGGTGATTATATATGTGATGAGATTGGAGGACAACTGCGGTTGTAACTCGGATGGTAGGGTATGCGAAACCACCTACTTTCACTAGTACCGTGATCTATACTATAGACGGATTAGGCTGTTAGTAGCTTGACATTATGTGTCACTGTGGCAGACCCATAATAACCAGGGGCAGAGAAGATCTTGGAGTCTGTCTCTTCCCTGGATCTTATATGGCACTAATTTTGACTTTGCAGTGGTCAGTTGGATTTTGAGTGGTATTCTTAAATTTCTCAGGGAGTAATAAAAGATGTAAGACAACTGTGTAGTATATCTGTTTACAGTTATAACAACGCTTCATATTGGATGATAACCGTTATTTGCTTTCTTTTCACTGAGATCATGTTTAGTATAATAAGAGATAATAGATATGTTTTTGTTGTAGTTATGGTCATGTTTTAAACATGCTTATGTTGTCAAATATATTGACAATGATGGTTAATATGCTGCTGTTAGCTATGTTTAATTTTGTTAGCCATGCCTATGTAATTAGAAATTCTTAAACTGCTAATCATGCTTGTATAGTTGATTGTGCCATGATGTTAGTTGTACTTATGATATAGATCTATTCCCTTTATTTGAGATGCCATTATTGATAGCCATGTTATGTTACTAGACATATTCATGATGTCAGATATGCTTATGCTACTAGATTGCTTGTGTTGTTAGCAAGGAATATGATGATAGTCAGATTAATGATGATGATTTCTATTAGATGCAATTTGATGAAATTTGAGTAGATATCTATCCAGAGAAATGGATTTATTTTTTACCTATATATACATTGATAATCATACTTGTTGCTAATATTATATGCTTAAACTATTTAGCATACTTGAACTGTTCAATCTATTCAATTGATTATTAAATACTCCAACTGCTCAGTTATCTACTATTTAAAATGTTGTAATAAATAAGCTTTGTTGGAGGTTATATGTCTTACTGGGACATAGGTCTCACCTTTGTTGTTCGCCACATCCTTTTAGGTATTTGGCAGTGACGACAACATAACTGTGGAATTAATTAAGAGGAACTAGAGTAATGAATCTTTGAGAAAGTTGATTAGATGTCTAGTGTGTCCTAGATTCATCCCTATACTCTCTGGTCTGGGCAGGATAAGTTTGTATATGGTGTTTCAAACAAATCAGACTTTTGTTAGCATTTTAATGCTTGTTTGTGTGGCATATACGAATATTGTTCTCCTGTGTACATATGTTGTGGCTAAGGTGATAGAACAATTTGTATAAAATTCTTGGCATATCATGGATACAAAAAAGATGTTGGGCTCATATGAAAATGTTTCTGAGCAGGCGTGGATGTTGAAATTGGTTTTAATTTCCCCATATTTTTGGGTATGTGATTAATCAGTGATCGATTGTGTTTTATGTTTTGAGTAATATCATTTAGTGTAATGGGTTCTCACAATTTTAGTCCCACTGCACATTCATACCTTCCTATTCAAGCTTGGTATTTATCTTGTCTTCCTATCCGGGCTAGACACCTCATATGACCATCCCGTCTAGGATTGGTATTCCATTGGCCATCCCATTCGGACTTGACCCCTCATATGACCATCTCATCTGGGCTTGGTATTCCATTAGCCAACCCATATAAGCTTGGCACCTTATACAACCAACCCATCCGGGCTAGGTTCATTGTTATTTCGAGAATGACTTCATTTCTCCCCATGCTCTTTCACTCACCAGAGATATCTTAATTTAGGGTGCCAACAAGCTATATCCATAAATACATTATTTGTAGGTTGCTCATGTTTCTTAAAACTTTTCTCATTAATGCCTTGTTCTACATGCACATATGCATGTCAGAATGAGTCACCTAACTCATTTATACCTTTCTAGTTCCTTTTTCACCCTAATTAAGGTTTACATAGGTAGGGTTACTTTATTAACCACATTACTCCCATTTCCCAGGATTAAGGTTTTAGGGTTAAAGTTAGAGACTACACCCTACCTCTTGGGGTTTCTATGTCCCTTGAAGCACTATTTTTCCAAAACCAACCCTAGTTCCAACTAGGGTTACCCTCACAAGGAAAAACTCATAAAACATTTTTATTTTCCTTATTGTTATTTCTTCATTATTATCTCTACATTACATGTACATTATTATTTCCACATTATTATTTCCACATTATGTGTACATTATTATTTCCACATTACATGTATGGAGGAGGATTTTTTAATCCTACTTCTTCTCAAAACCCTAACTTGAGATGAGGAGGAAAGTTCCTATTAGGCTTTTATTGAGAAAGTGGGTGATGGATGAATCAAGATGAGAATAAAACCTAAAGGTATTTTACTTCGAGAAAAATCACCCAATCTTAGCCAGACAGGATGCATGAGCCTGTGAGTCCTCGTAAGCTGACTTGGTTCCCGAGGAAACTTCTATCAGCCCCCAGGTCTTGGTCCCTTCTAGATACCATCATCTTTAGAAAATTTCCTAATAATTCCCTCATATCTCTAAAGATTAATTGAAATGGTAAACTATTAAATATTATTTGAAAAATATGGGTTCTGATACCAAATGTAATGACCTCAATTTTTAGAGATCCCAAGGAAGGACAAAAAGATGAGTGCCATTACCTAAAATTTTCCCAAGGATCTAATTTTTAAACAAATAATAATCAATAGTAAATAATCTCATTCATTTGAGATATTGTTTACAAGATGATTTTACATGAAATTCTATCATCATAATTGTACATATGAGATCTATATGAGAAGAAGTATTTATCTAATCCTCCTTACAAGTTAACTTGAATGTCTTCAAGTAATTTCAACTATCCATCACATCTTGATATCACCTTATCTAGCATGTACCTAAAACACCATGAAACAAAAGCATTGATCAAAATAACAAGTTATACATTGTATGTGGGGTGCATGCAAAAGAGTGCAATTAAACTAACAACATATATTACATCAAATATTTGCAAATAAGAACTGACATTTTATTCACACAATATTTATTTATGTGATCCTCATAGTGGCAAATAATTCAACATAATTTAAATAAACATCTAATAGTTTAGTTTTTCAATCTTTGAGAAACACTCATAAAACACCAGCAAACTAATGCATGTAGTCATAGGAATAACCATGTACCTCAATCATGTGCCATGCATATTATACATAGGACATATTATCAGATCAACAAGCATATCAAGAAATCCACATTTTAATTTGCATGAATGTAAATCCTAAAATTCCACCATCACATTACATGCATTAAACCCTTCTCGAGTCCTAAATTGTTTTTTTGCATTAAACACCACTTTAACACCTATCAATGATTATTCACTTTGGGAACCATAATTTTAACAAAACATGTACTTTTAACTCCAGAATAGTCCAAGATGACCCTTTTATCTAAAAAGTTTAAGCTTCATCCATCAATATCATTTACACAACTGATGACCATTATAATCATGAAACTAGGGTTTGTATGCATATTTTACATTAAAGATTCCATCTTTATGCACACTTTTGGAAAAGGAAGCATTGTCAAGTCTCATTTATATTTTCTTTGTGTTCCTCTCATTTTTTGATCAAATTTAATTCATAACTTATTGCAATCTGAGTTACTAAAAATTAATTATGATTATTCTAAGTTATATACCTTTGGACCAATGGGGTAAAACCACATCAGTAAAACACCCCTTTTTATTATTATCTAGGGGACGAGTTATTAAGTGGGTAGAAGGGCAACTCTTCCCTCATCACTGCCATCCCTAGTGTCATGCATTCGAGGGCACTTTGGTAAAAAAGGCCACCTGCCTTCTTATTCTTTGTGACATGATGAAAACCTACCTTGGAGGGGCTGATCTTTGATCTGGATGTCTCCCCATGGCCCCCCAAAGGCCGAGCAAGGCCTCCCATGCCTCTGCCAACCCCTTCCAAACTTGGGACGTCTATGAGCATGATCTGTGATGGTCAAGGTAGGGACAACCAGACTGTGATAGTATTGGTCTTAATAGCCAGAAAATATCATTAAACTGGAGGTTCTCTCATGGTACTTAGTTTTGAAACATTGTCTAGGGCTGACGAGTACCTTGCATGAATCTGTATCACCTCCTTTGTGTGATAGCACTGTAGGCAACATGAACCCTCCCTGTCATTCAACAATTGCAGAAGCAACTCCTAGGGTTGCCTCCTCAAAGTCCTGCTGCTGACGCAAGTGCTACCTCCCACTCCTACAAAGGTCTCGGGGTTGTCCATTGGGATTAGGACATTGTGTTTCTCAAGGATCAAAGGAAGATAAATTGATGTCTGTGAGGTAAGTCAAGACTATCTACTAGCAAGGGAAGGACATGCATGTTGGTAGATCTATCCATATTGAAATGTATAACGAAAAGGCAAGTCAAGACTATCTACTCCTTCCTCTTCCTTAAAGAAAAACCATGGTTTCATAAACCCAACATGTTGTGTAGAAGTCCCCAATTCCATATTAAAATGTGGACTTGGTAAATATTTGATGTAAGGGAAATTGATTAATAACTTTCTCCCTTCATAGATATGAGTTGGTTTCCAATTGTACATAGTTGGGAAGTAATTAAATATATTCTTACTTTCCCTTATATGAAAACTCCTTGGATTTTATAAATACAAAGGCCACGGAAAGCTACTACTACATTCTTGTTTTGTATTTGGTAAACCAAAAGCCTTTAAGAAAAGCACAACAATACGTGACACTTTATTGGATAATTCGATCATGAATTCTAGATTATTCTTTTATCCGTCTCTGATATATCCTCTAAATCAAATTATAGAAACTCATAGTTATCCCACCTTATATCTATTATGTTGGGTTTCTTTGGATGTCAACACTTTCTCCTTTTTAACCATTATTTAAAACATTTCCATGATCTCATGGAATATCCATTTTCCTCCCAATTTCCAGAATTCTCTTCCTTTTTCATTATTATTTTCAAGTATACAAAGGTTACATAGAGATAATTTTACTTGGTTCCTCAACCATTGTGTTGCCACTCTTGGATAGATAATAACTCTTTTAATTATCTAAAACACCATACCTGATTTTCCTTTTTCAACTTGCATATTATTCAAGATTTCAGTTAGGCAATATTTCAAAAAGCCATTATCATTAATTCATGTACAAATTCCTTTTGTTTATTTAACTTGTTCCACAAGCACCCATGCCACAAAGGTAACCAAAATTATTATTCCACCAATTATACCATTGGGAAAAACTATTAGTTCATGGCTTAATTTTATATAATGCAAACTTCACCAAAGTTGAGGATATTACAATAAAAATGAGGGAATCTTCTTGGCTTGGAGAAAGAATAGAAGAAATCACCATTGGGAGGGTGTCACTAGGACTAGGAAACTCATACTTTAAACCTTTAGGAAGTGTTTTCAGCTCAATAATAGGAAGGTTTTCAATACAACTCCTCTACTTCTTAGAAAAAGTAGAAGGTAAGTATTCACTTACAACAACTAGCACAAGCTTATCCTTTTCTTCAAAATTCACAATTGGCAGCTCAACAATGGGATCAAGACCTCTACCCTTGGTGCAGACTCAATCCAAGTAGGTAGGCATTCTTACACAATATCTTCTATATACAACAAGATGATACTATTCTTTAGTATCACTTATTACCTCAACTTTGGTGTATGCTTTGAAGATTTTCAACTATATCTTCATGTGAATGAAGATCACATACACAATGTTAGTCCTCGCATGTATCACTATATCAAGTTGTGTCTAGGAAGGTTCTTCCCAAGATAATATGTATTTTTCTTGTGTCTTTATCCATATCAAGCATAGTGAAATCAGCTAGAATTAAATAAGGTAGATGTGTCATCATCAAGTCTTACTAAAACATTATCAATTCTCCCTTAATGCATCTTTATAGAATGGACAGCCAATTCCAAGGTGCTGTTAGCCAGATGCAAGTGTCTCAAATTCATCTCAACATACACATAATAAGAAATAAAATTTACACAAGAGCTAGGTATATGCAGTGTGTGCTGATGTAATAAGGAATAATAGGGGCAGTAAGATCTTTCCTCATCTTGGGATCAGTGTGTTGAAATGAAGCTCACTTTCAAAGTGAGCATGACTTTTTTTGGCATTATTCTAGATAACTTCCTCTTCAAATTAGGCATGTCTTTTAATAATTTTGTAAATAGGGGATTTTCTTGATAACATCCAACAAAGGGTTACTGATCCACACTTTCTTGAAGGGCTCCATGATGTCAGTGGTGTGCTTTTGCTTTATTTTGGAAGTGGATGGTTCTTCAAGTGCATTGCAGAATGGAGGTAGTTGCATACCTTCCTTGTCAACATCCATAGAATCATGAAGAGATATCACATGAATCATAATATCATCGTTTACTATCACAATATCACCTTGATCACCCATCATAGTGTCACTGCAATGTACCACAATATAATCTCTAGATTCATTTAAAAAAACATCAACTACAGGTTCTTCAACTTTTCAAGAGTTTTTTTCACTTCTAAACACTAACACACCCTTCACTTTCTCATGAGAAGAAGAGGGAGCTCGTGGTTGATGTTTTGGCCCTTGAGGTGGTGATCTTTGGTGTGGTGGGTTGGGATTTTAGAGGATGTATTGTGGTTGTGGTTGTTTCTATGAATGTGTTTGAAACTGTAGTGGTGGTTGATATTGAGGTTGTGTTTGTGGAGTGCATTGCAAGTTGTATAGAGGCTACAATGGTGGATCATAGTAAGGGCTACGAGGACCTTGGTACTACTGCAAAGTTGACACTTTCCCTTGTGGTGGGATGTAGGTTCCTTGAGGAGCATCCATTGACCCACTAACATTGTTTGGGTTCGTCAAGGTTTACGAAGGAAGTTTCACCTCCTCAAGACATGCAAGTGATAAAAATATACGATCAAACATTTTCTCAAGCCAACTAATGCTTTATCTATGGAAGCACACATATTTTTTGACTTCATCCAAGATTCTCAATATTCGAAGGACTCCTTCAAACTTATAGTTGTACCATTGTCCTTCTTATCCTTGCTTCCAAGAAGAGTTTGGATGGTTTCTCCATTATGGAGTGTAAGAGTAGGAAATTATTCCTTGGTTGTTCTAGCTACCATAAGATTCTTGGGCCTACACTTTCTCACAAGGAGTCTCCACAGAATGGTTGATTGGCTAGAAGATTCTCCTATGAGTGTCTTCATCAGATTCATCATGTCAGCCAAGATTTTCATCATATGAGGATGGTATCATCCTTGGTGCAAGAAGGTGTATCTCCCATGTTTCTAGCACAATATTTATGTACACCTAAATCATGATGCCTTGAGTTTTAAGCTAAGTGTTCAAACAATGGTCATGATTCTTCATGAGTTTTGGACATGAATGCATTGCTACATGATGAGTCTACAACTTTTTGACCCATCTCAGAATGTGCAGGGTAGAAGGATTGAACCAATTTCCATATAGGCATGTCATGATGGACACAATCTCTCAATAACTTTTAAAACCTCTCCCATATCTTGTAGAACTACTCATTCTTATTTTTGATGAAAGAAGTAATGTAGCTCCTCATCTATGTAAGCTTAGCAATAGGGTATAACTTTTTCAGAAATTCATTCTCCATTGCTTCCTGAGTAAAAATCTCAATGTTTGATGAATACCACTCCTTTTCCTTGTATTTGAGAGAGAGAGAATAAAGTATTTCACATGGAGTCATCAATGTCTATAGGAGTCCTTCAAGTATAGAAAGTCTCCAGAAAGGCATCTATATGCTTATATGGATTTTCATTTTCAACTATGTACAAGATAGGGAAAATCCCAAGAGGAGATGGTGGAATTGAGAACTACTTCCACGACACTTCATCAACTCTAGTAGCATTCGGCGAGTTGTAATTTCCAGACATGAAGTAGTCATGAAGTGGCTTGTGGACAAGTGGTGGAGGTGGAGGCGGTGGTTGATGTGTCTTCTCATTGTGTTCATCTCAATCTCCCATCTCAGCTTCTAAATGTTGATTGCAATGATTTCTTTGCCTTCTTCTTACTATCTCTAGATCCTCAAAAAAGGAATAAATAGAAAAAGATCAATGTCTAAACATGCAACAAGTGTCACCTGCACAATCAAAAACACATAATAGAACACAAGTTAGGAAACCAATATGAAAATAATAGCTCAAATTATTGAATATAAATAGTGAGAGAAATAGGAATAGTGAAAGTTGAAAAAACTACCCAGGTCAAGCACCGCTCTCCTTGGAAATAGAAACATAATGATTGATGTGATTTTGAACTCAACCAACTAAACTAGATAAAGCCAATACTTTAGGGGAGAGTCACACCACAACTAGTATGGAGCTGTGGTGCTTTTTTCCCCATCAACAACGTTAGAAAGCTTGATGCATCCATGGGTACACCCAACCAATTGATGTGGATGGATGTGCCTTAGGCACACACCTGGGTCTTTTAATATTTATCAAAACCCAATTTAAACACACTCTTAAACAAATGGAAAGTTGGGATCAAGCCTAAGGGAGAGATGGGCACTAGAGCTTAGTTCATTCAAGCTAGGTTCCTAACGTGGTATCTAGAGTTTAACCTTGGTTTACAGAGTTACACTTGTGTGATAATGCAATTAATAAAAGGAAAAAAGAAAATCTACTTTAACCATAGACAAGGTAGGTCTAGTTTAGAAAGTAAGGAAACTAAGCAGGGAAATAATGATAAGTCAAGCAAGAAAGATCTAACACCAAAGACTAAACTAACAAAGCAATCCTCACTATCTAACTAGAGATGTCATTTAGCTTAACTATGCAAATGAGACACTACACTAGAAATTTAGGCAAAAGAGCAAGGAAAGGAATGCACTAGCAATTGACGAGCTAAGATAATCTCAAGAAACCTAAAGACTAGCACTAACTATCCTAACAAGTTAAACTATCATGAATAAGGAAATTAACTAAGAAATAAGCAAACAAGCTAAGACTTAACACTATCTAAGGAAGCAAGCAAGATAGTCAGAGTATTCAACATTGATGGAGGTGTGGACCGTTTGGAGTAATTTGACTATCACCTATGTTGGGGTCAAAATATGCAAACATCATTCAACCATTTAGATTACCAAACCAAACAATCAAGTTAGATGGTAGTGAATTATTGTAAACTACTAATTGGCCTTGAATGGAATAGGGTGTGTATAGGATCTAGTCCCTATCACCCCTATCCAACCTTATTTAGGTAAAATTACAACTACAAAGAATTAGAGTTTGGGTGGTACCATGATCATTTTGGGAATAACAACCACGGTGGAACACATATGATGAAGAGTAACGACTGTGGTGGAAGGGAAAATGTCAAGTCAAAAACTACAATTTTGAAGGTTAGTAGCTAGGTCGTGTTGGGCAACACGACCGTGGTAATGTCTAAGTGGAATGTCCATGCTGGGTAGAAAGAATGTGGTGAGGGAGTTGGGTGTGGGCCATTCTCCTTGGCCTAGGTGCTTGTCTGCATGGGTGTTTTGGCTAGCACGTCCATGCTGGGGTTTTCTTGGCACAACCATCCTTCCCAGCACAACCATGTTGTTGAGCTTCCTTGGAGCTTCTTCCTCATTGAATTTTTACTGTAATTTCAGCTTTTTGGCACATCTGTTCTGTGTGCTGAGGTCATTTGCTTGCACTTTGATCTTCATTTTGACGATGTTGGGAACCTTTTCTTCTTACTCAACCATTGAAAAGTAGGGGTAGGTTGGGGAAACTTCTCTAGTCCCTCTAAGGGTGAAGTAATCCTAAGATCCCCCTCCTTATATAACTTCCATCCAAAGCATGGAACAAGGTACCTAAAAAACATGAAAAGAACCTCCTTAATTGCATTTGACAATAAACCCTTTTTGGGAGAAATAATATGCATTCTAACATATCTAGATATGAATAAAGGACAAAATAGCATAAGATGAGGGTCTATATTAGGGTTGCATCAGGACATCAAATTTATATATAAGAGGTTCCCTAATATAGAGGGAGGTTGATATATCCAAATGGATGTTAAGATAACCTTGTATAGTATGATTCACAATATATGATGAAACATAAGGTTACAATGATCAATTCTTGCCTTCAAAACTCAATATCGAGATCAACAATTAATGAAGATTGTATGTACAATATTCTAATTTTAACAAGTACAAAGGAACCACAAGGTATATGTCATCACATCCATAATCAAATTTATAGCATCACTACCATATATTTAGGAGAATAGTGACATCACCACACTATTATGTGGAAAGATGAAACGCTATACAATTCCCATGTAGAAAATTTACACATAATAGGGATTCAACAATTCAAGAGTAATTGTTTACATTCTAATAGTTATCAAAATCAAACTTGGATATTTCATATAGAGGAAATATAAAGTTCGGTCAGATTACCTTAGAAAAATCTAAGTAAGGATTAAAGATGCATACATTAGATCACTTTCACAAATATGATAAAAAGTTAAATAACATGGCCAGCATATGACAACTAGGGTTTTCATTGCATGAATTAATCAATATGTTCAAAAGGATGAAAACTGGAGTACAATATAAGAAAATGATTCAATTTTCATTTAAAATAATCATAAGTTCAATTTCATAGAATTGGACCCAATTGGGTCAAATAAATATAAACACATGACATCCTAGGAGATATGCCATCATTAGATCAAAGAGGGAGATGATATAAATATTTGTCCTATATGACTCAATCAGATATGCAACATACATCATAGTTTGTGTCAACATTCAAGGTGAAGCTCAAGATCCAAATAGGGAATCCTTCACCTATTATTCAATTTAAATATATATCATCGATTATGTGTATAAGTTGAACATTAGATCATCAACTCTTATAATATCTAGATTTAGGTTCTAAATTATATCTATTTGGGTAGATCATACTTTTGAGACTTGTCAAGTCTCAACTACAAGGCCTCATAGTATTTTCCCATTTCAGTGTAGATCCAAAATGACCCATGTGCAACCAGATCCTTATCACATCTACCAATGCAAGGGTGTCTACATCACCATGGGTAGCCCTTCCCAACATCTTAAACCACACAGATCAAGGCTAGCATGTCACATGCCCATGTGGACCCCACCTATTATAGGGGAATTGGCTCTAATACCATTTGTAACACCCGAGCCTAGTACCCAAAGATCTTAGTGGAGTTTCAAAATGATGATGATGCGATGATTTTGAGTCGCATTTATAGATCTGTTTTATATGTGGTTTATGCTTTAATTAGTCATTTCTATGATTAATATCACATAATTCATCCATTTTGGTCTTTGCCATCATTTTATGTCAAATCCCCTTAGTTTTATCATTTTGAGCATTAATTATCACATTATTATTATTTGTGTGGATTTATTTGATCTTGTCTTTGAATTTCAGGAAAAACAAGTATTTACTTCCGTCGATACCATCGACGGAAGTCGATACCATCGACAAGACCGCAGGTTGCCAGCCGAAAGGAGCAGCAAAGAGTCGATACCATCGACGCTGATGTCGATGGTATCGAGACACCTTCAGGTTGCTGGCGAAGAAGCAGTCGATAGTATCGACGGAAGTCGATACCATCGACACATGGAGGCTACAGCGTCGTAAAACGACAAAAACCGATGCCTAAAGGGAGTCGATACCATCGACCCGAGTCGATGGTATCGAGATGATGAAAGGCGCGACAAAGGAAGGATTTGCAGCCAGCCGCTACTGTAGCGGGTCGATACCATCGACTCGCGTCGATGGTATCGACGCCGTCAGATATGCGTTGGATTTAGAATGATTTCAATCGGACGGCTGGAGTTAATTAACGACCTAATTAGGAACTTATACCTAATGACGGCCGCCCAGACGAGGGGGGATCTAATTTTTACCATTGCACAAGTGCGGAGGAGCGAGAGAAAGGAGAACGGAGGCCAGAAGTTCATACCTGTCGATCCGGACACTGCCGAAGACAGATTTCACCACCGAGAGGCGGAAAAGCTCGTGTTTTATGCAAAGGATCAATCGGTTCTTCTCCGTTCAGGGGTTTTCCAATTCAATTCACGTTTTTCATATGATTTCCCCTATTTCTACCATGTACTTGTGTGAGATGAACATGCGAGGATAATCCCCTCCATCTTTAGGACCGAGAGTAGCCCGGGAATGCATTGTATGATAGTTTTATATTAATAATTCATATTTTCTCTCTTAAATCCGTGGTATAGTTTCGTTTTCTCCATATATTGTTATGCTTGATCACCATAATAATAACCTAATGCCCTTAATCACTTCGACAGGAGGATTAACGGTTGAAAAGAGACGAAACATACATTAATCGATAAATCCCTTGACAAAGGAGGTGTAAAATTAATGGTGGAAACTGAGAGATCGTTCGTAATGCACTTAGTTTAGGGGATAGATTACTACGACGGTGGAATCGACCTAAACCTAAGTAGTGAATTACACCACGACAGTGGGTAATTCTGTTTTCAGGCCACTACCCGGATAGAGAGAGAAAATTGAAGAATTATATGAAATTTAATACAATGATAACCCGCAGTGAAACCGCAATCCTAAAGATACCTTTTTGAATTGATTAAATTAACCTTTAATCGATTGTTTGCTTTGTTTTATTTATATTTTCTTTTAATTTTATTCAACAACCCCAATTTGTTATTCGGTTTAGCTGATCACAAATAGTTAGTAGGAGTCTCCAACAGTTCTGAGTATCCCTATGTTCGACTCGGGCCTCACAAAGGCCTGTACTACTCGACGCGTATACTTGCGTTTTTAGCGCGTAGTAAAATACACGTCAAGTTTTTGGCGCCGTTGCCGGGGATACGGCGGAATTGTTGGCACTTCGAGTGCTACGAGCAGCCACTCTAGGCCACAAATTTCTTTTTAATTTTCATTCAAATTCAAATAGTTTTACATTGCACTATAATTGTTATACTCGTCTAAGCATAATACTGAACTCGAATTTTCTTATTTCAGGTACTGTGTATGGTGCATACACGTAGTACAGACTACGACAATCGCAGACCCGAGATTCCACTTCCAGGACCTGAGGACGAGGAGTATTATGAGCAAGAGCACCAAGAAGAGATAGATTCTGAATTTGAACAGGAAGAGATGGCCGACGCATAGACCATATGGGAGAAGATCAAGGCTTCTTCCGCATCAGCTTCAAAAGGGCCTATAAAGAAGCAGGCAATCAACATACCTACTTATAAGATTGATCTGGCGTTGATAAATCTGGTGAAATCAAATGCTTTCCATGGGCTCAAGAATGAGGACCCCGTTGCGCACATCAGCCAGTTTGTTGAGAACTGTGACATGGTAAAAATCGATAGGTTTCCACAGGAGGCACTGTATCTCAAGCTTTTCCTGAGTTCATTGGCGGGAGCCGCGCGAGAATGGTTACATAATTTGGATGATGAGTTTGTGGAGTCCTGGAACCATATGGTGGAGGTCTTCTTTGAGAGGTTTTTCCCTCCTGAGAAGACCAACGACATGATCCGGAAGATTCATAATTTCACCCAACAGGCCGGTGAAACATATTCTAAGACCTGGGAGCGATTTCAGGTTATGTTGAGGAGGTGTCCGCATCATGGGCTGGATAAGGAGACACAGGTAAAGATCTTCTATTTTGCTCTCTCTGAGCACGATAGAAGTAACCTTGATTCAGCTGGATCCGGATTCTTTCTGAATAATACAGATACCCGATGTTGGGAGATATTAAAGAACATGGCTAGGAAACAGTCATGGGGTGACAGAGGTGCTGTGGAGCAGGTCAGAGCTGCTGGCGAATCCAGAGTAGTTAAGGAGCTGAATGATAAGTTAGATCTTCTAGCCAAGAAGCTGCTATCTAAGGAAGATGCATCTGAGGATGAGGAAGCCCAAGTGAAATTCATGCAACAACAGGGCTATAGAAACAATGACTACGCATGGAGGAAGGATAAAAAGTTTTCATGGAAGGATCCAAATAATTTTCTACAGGATCCGGATGCCAAGCCACAGCCTAGAGCAGAGGATAAGAATACTGAACTACTGAGTCAAATGGTACATCAGAACCAGGAGATGATGGCCATATTTGGTAAGCAATTGCAATCTCAAGGTGATATTCTAACCAAGTTTGTACATACGCTGCAAAGCCATGGAGCACAAATGCGGGCATTAGAAACCACCGTGGCACAGATTTCTAGTGAAGTGGCGGCCATCAAGCACGCCAATCAACAGAAACTGGCCGAGAATGCAAACGTGGCCCAAGCACACCATCAGGTCAAGTATATGTCTGTAGTAAGCAATGAGGAGGAATCTCAGGTGCAAGAAGCTAAAGAAGAAAGAAAAATGACTTTTAATACGCATGCGTCACCGACGATACCGTATCCACGCACTTACTATGGATTGCCGGGCGGAAACCCGTTCTTCAGAAAATCGCAGCGAGTTATGAATATTGCATCTCCATCTAGGCAGGAAGAACAATTGAAGGCTGTTTGTGCACGTGTGGAAACATCTAATGTGAGAGAGAAACCACAACAAGCTATTGTTGTTGATGATGTCTCGCCCAAGCCCACGTCAGAGGGAGTGATTGAAGCAAGCTTAGGGGAGTTGGCCCCGAAAAGCTCATATGTGCCACCTCACAGGCGTGTGAGTGCAGCAGTTGTGTCAAGTCCAGGAAATCCAGGGCCAAAGAAAGAGCATCGTCATTTTAGGAAATTCTTGGAAATATTCCAAAAACTCCACATCAATATTCCATTAGTGGAGATGATCGAGAAGGTTCCCTCCTATGGGAGGTTCATCAAAGAAATCATCAATAAGAAGAGGCGGATAAAAGACGATGATATTTGTCGGATGAATGAGACGGTGAGTTCTATGATTCACGGGAGTTCACCAAAGAAGAGAAAAGACCCAAGAGATTTCTACATTCCATGCTCGATAGGTGATCAACATTTTCCTAAAGTGCAATGTGATTCAGGTGCCAGCATAAATCTCATGCCTCTGGCGACATTTTGGAAACTTGGGTTAAAAGAAATCAAGAAGTCAGCCGTGACAATTGAATTGGCGGATGGGTCCATTGTAAGGCCATATGGAGTGTGCGAGGATGTACTCGTCAAGGTAGACAGGTTCATCTTCCCGGTAGATTTTGTTGTCATGGACATGCCACAGCTCCAAAGTTTCGAGATGCTATTGGGAAGGCCGTTCCAAGCTACGGCTGATGTCATCACTGCCATTGGGAGAGGTACATTGACCTTGGGGATTGGACAGGATCGAGTTCAATTCAAATTGCCACATGACTCATTGGAGACATCTCTTGACAACCCAGGTTAAAGATATCTTTATGTCAATCCTAGGACATTAAACAAGGGCGCTTGTTGGGAGGCAACCCAACTTTAGGTTCAATTTTATGTTTGGTTATGTTCTTTTATGTTTATGTACTTAGTTTTTGCTTAGGTTTTGATAATTTTTATAAAAATGGTACCCTAACTCGTGTTTTGAAGTGTGCAGAATGTTAAGGTCGATACTATCGACACCCATGTCGATAGTATCGAGTTTGGAGAAGTAAACGCTGAAGAAAAGTCGATACCATCGACCCTAGGGTCGATAGTATCGATATTCCTGAAGATTTACAGAAAAATTGGTGCCAGTAAGGGTCGATAGTATCGACACTTTTGAGTTCCCAGGCTTTTAGATGCGTCGATTCAACAAAATCGCTGAGTCTGGGTCGATACCATCGACCTTGGTCGATGGTATCGACACCTGCAGGACAGCTACATAAAACAGGCCATAAAAGGTATCGAAACGAGATTTTTTCGAAACGTTTTTTGCAGAGGAAAGATGGATGAAGAAAGTCACGTCTTAGAACCACTAAGACACAAAAATGGGCCACAAAAAGGAGGGAGATAGCAAGCATCACTTGGTCTACTTGAGCATCTAACCATCCTTCTTCGCCACACTTCAAAGCGAACGGTACCGTTGTTCCACCTCTTAAGTGAGAATGTTGACTATGAGGCCATAGTCGAATTCAAGCTTAGGGGGGTAGTTGGAACAGCTCTATCTTTTATTGTTTTTAGTTTTTAGCATTGTTATTTGTTTCTTACATCTTTAGCTTTTGTAGGATCCACGTGCTATCTAGTGTAATTGTGGATGTCGTAAAAGTGTGTCATCTTGTTTGTTAGTGCATGGGGAATTTAAGGGAAATTTAAAAATTCTTGTGTCTTTGGATAGCTTGCTTTGGTTGACCTTGGGGAACACATCCTATGAAAATGATTGATTATGTCAACTTTAAAACAACATTTCATACCTGTACTCCTAATGATTCATGAAAGTGGACGGAAATGGTTGTTTGAGCCTAACCTAACCAAATGGTAATGAGACCTTAATTGGATGTAAGAGAGAGAACCCTCTAAACTACTACACAGGTCAGTAAGGAGGGAGACATGATATTTTTCTAAGGTTCAGTCATCTAGTCTTGTGATCGTTCCACTTAATTTTTCCATAATCCACCTAAGAATTGGAAGTAAAGTGCAGTTTTAATTCCTTTTGTGTGCATAGCATTTAGATAGGACTTGCATGGGTATTTTCCATATGTTTGCATAAAAAGAAGAAAAAATATAGGAATTCATGCACATTATCTTTAGGTGCATGCCATGTAGTTGCACTCATGATTTTCATGCATAAAGTATATCATGTATCTCAATTTTTCCCCAATGGTGAATTAAACTATTCCATACCTTCTAAATATTGAAAAAAATTTTCTGAGCATGAAGAAAATAGCCCAATAAACCTATCTTTAAGCAATTATGGATATGTGGGCTGAAAGAAAAAACTGAAAATCTGCAATATATAAAGAAAGAAAAAAAAAGAATTTAGAAGAACGTGAAATAAGAAGGAGAAAGGAACATGATATCACCTACATCTCAGGATAATTGAGTATATGATGTAGCTTGACTAGATATCCATCTCATTTTGAGGTGGATAGTTAGTGCATGCATCATTCCACCCAATTTTAGGCATTAGGGCATTTCTAATGTACATTTGCATCATATAGGGCATTTTTGTATTATGCATGTTGAAACTGTACAATACTTCCACTTTCTTCCAAGTTCTTCCATGAGCCACCCATTTTCATCCACCCGTTGCTCGGATTGGTAGGCCACCATGATTTTCTCCTCACTAATGAATATCAGGAGAACTGCTTCCATGTAGATGGTAGTTAGGGCAAGCAACGTAGTATAGGCGATCACAAGATGCACCAATGCTGAATCGACGAATTTTATTATGTTAACTGCCTTATGTGATAGTGTTCATCGGTTTGGAGGTTAATTTCTTTTATTGATGATTACTGTCGCCTTTAGGGTAATTACCGTTCTGTGGTTAGGAAAGGCCGGTTTGTGAATGTTCAGTGGGAGTCATATGGGATGTTGGGTTGGTGTGTTGTTTTTCAGTTGACATTTGCAATTCTATTCTAAGGATTAGTTGCTCGAGGGCGAGCAACGTTCAAGCTTAGGGGAGTTTGATGCGATGATTTTGAGTCGCATTTATAGATCTGTTTTATATGTGGTTTATGCTTTAATTAGTAATTTCTATGGTTAATATCGCATAATTCATCCATTTTGGTCTTTGCCATCATTTTATGTCAAATCCCCTTAGTTTTATCATTTTGAGCATTAATTATCACATTATTATTATTTGTGTGGATTTATTTGATCTTGTCTTTGAATTTCAGGAAAACAAGTATTTACTTCCGTCGATACCATCGACGGAAGTCGATACCATCGACAAGACCGCAGGTTGCCAGCCGAAAGGAGCAGCAAAGAGTCGATACCATCGACGCTGATGTCGATGGTATCGAGACACCTTCAGGTTGCTGGCGAAGAAGCAGTCGATAGTATCGACGGAAGTCGATACCATCGACACATGGAGGCTACAGCGTCACAAAATGACAAAAACTGACGCCTAAAGGGAGTCGATACCATCGACCCGATTCGATGGTATCGAGATGATGAAAGGCGCGACAAAGGAAGGATTTGCAGCTAGCCGCTACTGTAGCGGGTCGATACCATCGACTCGCGTCGATGGTATCGACGCCGTCAGATATGCGTTGGATTTAGAATGATTTCAATCGGACGGCTGGAGTTAATTAACGACCTAATTAGGAACTTATACCTAATGACGGCCGCCCAGACGAGGGGGGATCTAATTTTTACCATTGCACAAGTGCGGAGGAGCGAGAGAAAGGAGAACGGAGGCCAGAAGTTCATACCTGTCGATCCAGACGCTGCCGAAGATGGATTTCACCACCGAGAGGCGGGAAAGCTCGTGTTTTATGCAAAGGATCAATCAGTTCTTCTTCGTTCAGGGGTTTTCCAATTCAATTCATGTTTTTCATATGATTTCCCCTATTTCTACCATGTACTTGTGTGAGATGAACATGCGGGGCTAATCCCCTCCATCTTTAGGATCGGGAGTAGCCCGAGAATGCATTGTCTGACAGTTTTATATTAATAATTCATATTTTCTCTCTTAAATCCGTGGTATAGTTTCGTTTTCTCCATATATTGTTATGCTTGATCACCATAATAATAACCTAATGCCCTTAATCACTTCGACAGGAGGATTAACGGTTGAAAAGAGATGAAACATACATTAATCGATAAATCCCTTGACAAAGGAGGTGTAAAATTAATGGTGGAAACTGAGAGATCATTCATAATGCACTTAGTTTAGGGGATAGATTACTACGACAGTGGAATCGACCTAAACCTAAGTAGTGAATTACACCACGACAGTGGGTAATTCTATTTTCAGGCCACTACCCGGATAGAGAGAGAAAATTGAGGAATTATATGAAATTTAATACAATGATAACCCGCGGTGAAACCACAATCCTAAAGATACCTTTTTGAATTGATTAAATTAACCTTTAATCGATTGTTTGCTTTGTTTTATTTATATTTTCTTTTAATTTTATTCAACAACCCCAATTTGTTATTCGGTTTAGCTGATCGCAAATAGTTAGTAGGAGTCTCCAACAGTTCCGAGTATCCCTGTGTTCGACTCGGGCCTCACAAAGGCCTGTACTACTCGACGCGTATACTTGCATTTTTAGCGCGTAGTAAAATACACGTCAGATGACAGGTCCCACAGACCACCACTAGCCTCAATTGTGTTCTTTGTCCTCACTCACACACCCTAGGATCAACTTCGTGATAGGTCACCCATCCTAGAACTTCTCTATGCTGAGCATGCTTAACCATAGAGTTCTTAGTAATGGACTTCCCAAAAAGGAGGTATACCTTAGTGATCTGGGTAGTCTAATCATTCCTTTTAAGATCATTTTATCTGAGGCCTCATGACCTAGGATGTTGGTATCTCCCCCACTTAGACTTTTTAAATCTTGTAAAGGCTCAAATATAAGGCCTCATAATCTTTCCTCATTTTAATGTTGACCCAAAATGACCCATGTACACCCAAATTCTGATCACGGCTACCAATGCAAGGGTGGCTACATCACAATAGATAGCACTTTTTAGAATTCCTAGACCACATACAAATGCCCATGTGGGCCCCACCTACTGGAGGGGAATTGACTCTAATACCATTTGCAACACCCAAGCCCACTGCCCAAAGCTCTTAGTAGAGTTTTAGGAATGAAGATAGGCCCCACATACCACCACTAGAATTAGCTATACACTTTGTCCTCACTCACACACATCCCTATATCAACTTCTCGATAGGTTACCCATCCTAGTAATCATCTGGGCTAAGCATGCTTAACCACAAATATCTAAGTGACGGGCTCCCTAAAAAAGTAGTGCATCTTAGTGATATGGGAAAACCAATAATTCCATTGACTATCATTTAATTTTAGGCCTCAAGTTCTAGGACGTTACACTACCATGACTAGATCAAGGAGAAGATTTTTAGATTTCCTAAACACTAATCTGACTAAAACCAATAGAATCAGGGGGTCATGATACTCTACTAACATATTTCATGTCGATACAAAAGAAAGAAGCTACAAAAGAGCTAGTATTGCTAACTGGTGTAGAATGCAATATATGAAAAATGAAAAGAAGAAAATATAACTGTAAGGAGAGGGACCCAAGGGGGATCCACTCCTTGCTTAATTAAGGAATAAACACATCCAATCCAAATACACTAAAAAGTATGTTGAATAGGTGGATTTTTTCCATTTCTCAATTGTATTGTATACAAGAATAGAAGATGAGTAAAATACCATGACTATTTTCAGCTCATAGGATTTCATTATAATATCCCATTTGGGGTATACATGAAAGAAACAACTTTTTTTCAAAGTGGAGGGATGACCAAGTTATTTCAAATCTTTCTCCCAAAGGACATTTCCATTAAGAAAAGTCATTGTAACCATATCATGTCTTATATGTCCTTTATCTAAGTGGTTTGAGGCATACCCCACAAATGAAGACAAATTGGAATTTGTTAGCATAAAAGTTGATGTGTGCATATAAATAAGAATAGAACAATATTAGGGGAAAAGGACCTCAGAAAAATCAAGAGAAATATATTAAAGCATCCAAGTGGACAATTAAATAGATAAATATTTCCAAAAGGCCCATGTCCATTCCCCACAACCATCCCATACCACCCCCACCACGGTCGTGGTGGCAAACTGACCCTACATATTTTTAACACTATTTTTGCTATTCTACCCCCACTTACCCTAGTGCTTCCCCACCACCTATATATACATAGGTAGCGGATGGGGCACAAAGGTTAGACCCCCTAGTTGTTGATACTCCACCCTACTCACCCCTTGAGCATTCATTGAACTTCACCTTGCATTTATGCTCCCCATCCACCATTTCCACCTCACTTCCACCTTGGAAACCTAGTTTTCTAAGTTTTCCTTTATAATCCCCCATATTTTCATGCCCATCTGCACCATTGGAGGAGGAAGGACGTCCCCAAACTGCAAGGAGGTGAAGGAGTCTTCTACTTCAAGCTTCATGGAGTTATACCCCCTTCTTCCCCTTTCTTTTGCTATTTTCTTGATCATGTCTAGCTAAGCCCCTAATGTTGGGCTGTTTGGGGTTAAAATGTGACTTTGATACCATGTTGGAGGAAAATAGATTGGAATGAACATAATTTCTATCTATGATGATTGCTTCTTGCTTCTATCTCATTTCCTATTTTATTGCATGTGGTTTGTGCCTATAACATGGATTGCTTGCTTTAAGATGTTTGATGACTCTTAGCTTCTAGGAGGAATTGGAGGGTATGTGGCCAATCTTAGGAATGGATCCTAGGTCCAATTAGTGGATCCCTAGCTAGCCCCCTTTGTTCCTACATGCATATACCTCCTCCTACAAGTGGGTGTGAGATCTAAGTGACTAGTGTAAGTGTGATTAGGGCAATTGCCTAGAGCTTTCTAAAGGTTGGATGGCTAGTGGCATGAGGTGAAAAACCCTCTTCTCTACTCCCATTTCCACCCTTGGCTCTCAATTGACCTAATCCACTTACCCTAGAGACCTAGACTTGACAAGTCCTACTAGAATTACACCTAGCCCTAGTTCTCCAACTAGTAGTATACGGTACATTCTACTAGCACTTGCCTTGTTGTTTGGTTTGGTAATCTGTATAGAATTGTGATAATTGCTTGCTATTTTGTGATTCCCCAACCAATATCAAACCACATTCCCCCAAATGGTCCACCTACCTAATCTCATTGCTTAAAACCCACTTTGCATTCTTAGCTTGTTCATGCTAGTCTATCTTAGTTGCTTTTTCCTAATCTAATTAGTTGCTTAATCTTGCTCTTTAGTGTAAACTTAGGTTTTTGCTCTCTCTCTCTCTTGTGGTTAATCTAGTTCTTAGTGCTAATTGCTCTGCTAGTGTAGTGTAGCTAACCTTTTCTCCAGCTCTGTTAGTTGCTTAATCTAGTTCATTAGACTTGCTTGTTTAGGGTAATTTAGGGTCGTGATAATCTAGTTTTCATAACTGCTTTTACTTCATTGCTCATCTAGTTTAACAAAAAATAAACCCTTTTAAAACCCTTCAACCCTAATCTTCGCAATAGGAATGTAACCAATACTAGCCTAGCTCTAGTGCCCCCTCTATCCCTCAGGATCGACCCCTACACTTGCCCTTCACCTATGATACAATAGTACCTCATGCGCTTGTGGGTGACCTATTTGGTACTGTGATCGACTTGGTTAGGGTTAATATAAATTTTGAAAGATTTGCATGTGTGTCCTCCCTTATGGTTGCATCTAGCCACCTCTAGTTGGCTAGTGTGTAGCATTGATGGGAATCTCACAGCATGAGGTCCAGACGAACTCACCGAGGTGGGTAATTTGTTCAGAGACACTGGGGTGGAGAAGGACCAATCGTCACAAGTCAGGATGAGAAATTTGATCATCGACCGAGATAAGTACGAGCACGAAGCAATTGAATCGAGAGGATGATTGTTTAATGGTTAGAGATGTCGGGAGTACCCCTATATATAGTGTGGGTATGCGTACAACAATAACCCAAAAGGGCCGAGAATAGTGAAGCCCAAGATTTGGGCATTTCATTAAAACTCGATCATTATGCAAAATATGAGGATCAAAAGATGTGCAATACTATTTGTAATGGGTTGGCGAAAGAATCAGCGAAAAAGATGGAAAATCGAGCAAGAAATCTGAGTTGGAAGTTTGCACCAAAGCTGACTCGGTCTCCCTCCAAGCGTAAGCTAGAAGAAGAATGTGAGCCGTCTGATCTTCCATTAGATAGTCCTCATCGTTCATGAAAAACAAATAAGGCATGTGACAGATTAAATGACATTCCCAATCAAATTCGACGATAGTGTGAACACATTTATTTCATTTTTTCTTTCTCCTCTTTTGAGGGTGCAAACAAATCCCAAATTGGATGAAATTTTGCACATAGGCTAATTAAAGCATGTAGATTCTGATTACATACTTATTTTTTTACTTTTGGAAACTTTTATTATGTTAAATAAATCAAATACTATTTTCTCTTTCCTCTTGCATTAATGACTTTAAGATTCTCTAAATTTTATGAAACTTCACACACAAGTCATATTTAATGTGTTGGATACAAATTTGCCATCACTTTTACATGTGGGAGTTGTTTGTACAATTATTTAATATTTTGAAGGTTCTACACACTTTCTCTCTCTTGATTTCACCTTCTAAGCAAACTTTCTCCAAATTGGATGAAAATTCACCTGAAGGTTATATTTATTATGTAGATTATGAATCTAAGATTATTTTCACTTTTGGAGTCATTTATTATTTTATTTGACATTTTGGGGAAAACTTAGATCTTTTCTTTCCTAAATGAAGTAAATTAATTATTATTATTATGTGAATAATGTGAAACTTGACTCCCAAGACAATTAGGACCCAAGGAACACGATTCTTAACTTAGATTCCATTTTGGTATTTCTTTTGATGAGTTATGACATAGTTAATATTTGAGCCTATTATCCTCATATTTATCATCATTATTATTTTAATCCATCTAATTATGTTCAAAACTTCACCTAAAAATTAATGTGTGATTATTAAGCTCGAATTATCATCTATTCCCCTTGTGAAACTTTTTATATTCCATTATTGGACTAAATCTAATGTGAGAACATTGGGTTACATTAGGGTCATATGTTCATGCATTATCTCATTAGGGTTATACTAAACCTTATTTGGCTAAGTCCAAAAGATCAAACTTCTAGGGTAGGGTTCGAGATCTAGTATGTCACACCCCCTTTACTTGAGGCTCGGTGGATAGAATTATCAGCAAGGTGCTCAAACAAGGACCATGACTCCTCAGGTGGATTTGCCATGAAGGTGCCTCCACATGACGAATCAACATTGTTTTGGCTCTATTCCACTAGCCCAATGTAGAAAGCTTGAACCAACCCCCACAGAGGTACTTCATAATGTGTATAGTCATGAAGGAGATTTTAAAATCGTTCTCAAGTTTCGTGAAATGGTTTATTCTCCTTTTGTGTGAAGGAAGTGATGCATCTCTGCATATGGATCAACTTGGAGACCGGGTAGAACTTCTTGAGGAACTCATTCTTTACCGCATTCCATGTCAGTAACTCGAGCTTGTCCATGTACCATTCCTTAGCCTTTTCTTTTAGAGAGAATGGGAAGAGGGTCCTCTGGATGGAGTCATTAGTAGAAGCGAGGGTGTGGAAGGTGGAACAAGTTTCAAGGAAGGCATCGATATGGTGGTAGGGGTTTTCATTCTCCATCCCATAGTTAGTAGGGAGGAGTCCAAGAAGTGCGAGTGGAATGGAGAATTGTTGACCCAACATTTGGTCAATAAGGGTGGCAATGGGGGAATTGTAATTCCCTACGGTGAAGTATTAATGGAGAGGGCGGTTGGGTTGCGGTTGAGCATCTCCATGAGGTATTACAACTTCAAGATCACCCATTACAGCATCTCAGTGTTGGTTGTGGTGGCTTTGGCCTCTCCTTCTACCTATCTCGGGATTGTACAACACCAAGTCGGTACAAGTCGAACATGTATGACGCATACACAATTGTCACCTACATAATAGACAAATAAGCAACACAAACCAAGTTAGAATGACAATATGTAGAATCAAAAAAAGAATAAAGAATAGAAATGATGAGGGCAGTAGGAAAGGCTAAGATACACTAACTAGCTAGGTCAAGTGCCTCACTCCCTGACAATGGTGCCAGAAAGCTTGGTGCATTGAGCCAGAGGTGCACAAACTACCCAATTAAGTTTGATTAGATGCGCCCCATGAAACACGAACACACTTGGGATCTTTTGATATTTGTGAAAACCCTAAAAAGACTAGGTCACAATACTAAACAGGACACCCGCAAACGCACAGGGTACTATTGTAGTGCATATGAGAGGCAAGTATAGGGGTCGGTCCTCAGGGAGAGAGGGGGTACTAGAGCTAAGTTAGTTTTTGCTATGTTCCTAAAGTAGAGACTAGGGTTTGATGGTTTTAAGCTGGGTTTGGTTTGATTACACTACAATTGCAAGTAAGAAAGAGAAAGAAAGAAACTAAGTAAACAAAAACTCTAGATTACTCTAAGAAATTTGAGGCTAAGAAACTAAGTTAAGCAATAAACTAAACAAGAGCAAGATGATCTACACTACTCTAGTAAGGAAATTAGCAAATAAGAACTAAGCTAAAAAATTAGACAAGCTAGAGCCTAAGTTATCACTAATTATCCAAGTTAACAAAATCAAGCTCGAAGAAGCCCTAACTACTTGAGCAAGAACTAACTATCTAAAATTAAGAAATTATCTAAGAATTAACAAAGGCAAATGACTACACTAGCATTAACAAGCTAAGAGTGCAAAGGTGGGTTTCAAACAATGTGATGGATAGGTGGGCCATTTGGGAATGTAACTTGATATTAGTTGGGGGTAGGTCAACATAGCATGCAAATATCACATTTAAATCTAGATTACCAAACCAAACAACACGACAAGTGCTATTAGAATGTACCCAATACTACTAGTTGGAGAACTATAGTTAGGTGTAATTCTAAAAGGACTTAGCAAGTCTAGGTTTCTAGGGTAAGTGGTATTAGGGAAATTGAGAGACAAGGGTAGGAATGGGAATAAAGATGAGGGTTTTTCACCTCATGTTACTTGCCATCTACCCTTTAGGAAACTCTAGGAAATTGAACTAATCACACTTGCACTAGCTACTTAGACCTCACACTCATTTGTATAAGAAGGGAGACGTATGTAGGAACAAAGTGTGCTAGCTAGGGATCCACTAATTAGACCTAGGAGCCATTCCTAAGATTGCCACATACATTCTATTTTCTCCTTGAAGCTAAGTGTCATCAAGCATCACAAAACAAGCAATTTATGTTTAAAGCACAAACCACATGAAAAATATTAGGAAATGAGATAGAAGCAAGAGGTAATCATCATAGAATGAAATTATGTTCAATATTCCCCCCCCCCCCAACAAGGTATCAAAGTCACATTTGAACCCCAAATAACCCACCACTAGGGGCTTAGCTAGACATGCTCAAAGAAAAGATAAAAGAAATGAGAATAAGGGGATAGGACTCCATGGAGTTCGAAGCATATCCTCCTTCTTCACCTCCTAGCTATTGTAGGGTGACCTCCCTCCTCCAAGGTGGATGATGGACATGAAAATGAAGGGGATTATGGTAGAAAACCTAGAAAACTAGGTTTCTATGGTGGAAATGGTGTATGCAGAGCATAAATGCAAGGGGAGTGCAATGAATGCTCTAGAGTGGGTGGAGAGGAGTAATGGAAGCTAACCTAGTTCTATGGCTTCCACCCATATATATATAGGTGGTGGTGGAAGCACTAGGTAAGTAGGGGTATTGTTGAAAAAATAGTGCAGAGAATGCTAGGGTTTAGGTGGTAGCACGGTCATGCTGGGCTACACGGTCTTGCTGGGTTGTATGACCGTGGTGGGTAGGTGTACGAATGGTTGTGGTGGTGTGGAACGGTCATTCTAAGAAAGTGTAAAAATCACAGGTTGAGGTGGTAATATGGAGGCTGGTAGCACGGCCGTGGTAGAGGCTAGGTAGAATGGCCTTACTGGGTAGCACCGCAATGGTGAGTGAGTTGGAGGTGAGGTTGTTCGCTTCAACACACCCGTTTTGGCTTCTGGCAGCACGACCATGTTGGGTAGCACGGTCATTTTGTGGGCTTCATAGAATGGCCGTGCTGGGTAGCATGGCCATGGTGGCGATGTTGTTGTAGCTTGCAATTTTGGGATTTTCTCTGTAACTTTGGCATTGTCCAGCATGACTGTTCCTTGGCACCATTGACGTGCTAGGGCCTTTAGTAGGAAAATCAACTTGAATCTTCATGATCAATGGACTTTTTTTCTTGATGTCGACCCTTGGCCATTTGGGGTAGGTTGAGAGAGATTTGGGGTCTTTTTTTAATCCCTCCATGAGTGGAGGACTTGTAGAACTCCATCCTTCTCTCTCATCCATCCAAAGCATGGGCCAAGTACCTGAAAAGTATGCAAAGAATGTCCATAAGTGCATTTGATAATAATATGCATATTGGGGAATTTAACTTGCATTCTACTATGTTTAGATGTGAATAAAGAGAAAATTGGCACAAGATGAAGCCCTAAAGAAGGGTTGCATCACATACAAGTTGGAGTTGCCATCAGAGTTGCATAGATTGTACAATGTGTTCCATGTTTCTATGCTAAGGAGATGTCATCTATGTATAGAGAAGACAATACAATCAGTAGAGGTGGATCTAGATGAAGATGTTACCTATGTTGAGGGTCTAGTGTTGATCCTAGACAGATGGCTGCATAAGCTTAGGAAGAAGGTCACAATTTTAGTGAAGGTGTTTATGGCATAGTGGTGTAGAAGAAGCCACATGGGATTTAAAAGATAAGATGCATAGGGAGTATCCATCTTTGTTTGTTTAGGATTTGGGTGTAAAATCCTTATTAGAGGTTTATGGTTGTAAGGGGTGAAACTGAGATTAATACATAAACATTATCATTTGGCTTAAATGGATTTCTAGTTTTGGAAATTTAACTTTGGATTAGGATGTGATACTGTTTGATAAAGCTATGTTTAAAATTTGAATTATATCAGACCTTTTTGCTCAAGTTATACAATTTTATGTAACTTGTGAACATTTATGAAAATTACCCATTTTTCAAGAGTCTAAAAAAAAGTAACACTTTCTTGAGTTGTTTCATCATGTTCTTAAGAATCTTGAAAATTTTCTTATCCTTTGGAAGCTTTTTAACCTTGATTTCATGGGGTATATATATATAAGTTAGACAGTAGTAATGTTTTGCTTTCATTTGTCGATGGCATAGTGGTCGATGGATTCTGCTAACCTGTGGAGCTGATGTTCTTTAGTTCCTAACAAAAATTGGTCAATGGTACCCTTGAACTATGTCACACAGAAGGAGTTGTTCCATGTTGTTGATAGCTTGAGGACTGACGATCTTAGAGATAGCTAATCGTCTGATGAAGTTTCGAGTCAATGAGTTTGGTTGATTGACCAGTTTCCGAGCAATGAGAGAACAATATGCCCTTGTGCCCAATGGGATTTTGCATCGATGAAGTTGTACTTGAACATGGCCGACAAAGTTATTGTGTGTGTATGCTTGACTGATGATCAGGAATTGATTGATAAATTTTTTGTGCTAGCCCGATGAGTCTTCTGACTGAAGAAAAGCTAGACTTTTGACCTACCTCTATAAAAACCTTCCTTCATTTTGTCCTCTCAATTGTTTGGAGGATCATCAACTAAATTGGGAATAGCCTAATGAGGATCTCTAGGAGACCGATGAAGGACATTTGGAGCTCGTTGAGTTGTTGTTTGTGGGTGCATGTGCTAGATCAAGTTTTCTTTTGATGATTTTAAGGATTTCAACCATGTTCTTATTTTCATCATGAAAGATCTTCTTTCCTAAACTAGTTATCTTGGTGTTTCTCCTTTCTCTCTCTCTCTCTTCATGGTTAAGGTTCATGGTGTTTCTTTTTGGAATCTCGTGCAGGTGGATGAAGAACTTCCTTTTCTTCTCTTCTTGTCTTTGATACACTTCGTTCTTGGAGTATTGGTGGACCAAGCTTGATTATTTGTTCCTAATTTTGGAGTTTTCCCTCTTAGACTTCGGTTTCTTCTCTACCAAGGTGAGTGATATAACTTTAGAAGCATTTCTTGGCTACTTTTTACATGCATGACTATAATCTTACTCCAGAAATTTGTAAAATGCAAAATGATGATTTTTTAAAGCATTATTTTATATAGAAATATGACAATAGAAATTCTTAAGTTTTATTCATACTATATGAACACATTCTGCTATTTAAGTGAACCTTATCCAAGGTTGAAAATTCAAATATATAAGTGTAATGGCACCTCAAAATGTTAGTCTTATGGAGACTTGTACCCATATAAAGAAAATTAGACAATGTACTACTACTTTATGTATGATGATTATCCTTTGCAAATTGTGATCCTTAATCACTATTATGGTGTTGTAAGGATGGTTGTACGAACCCTAGTACTGAATATAGCTCATTCATAATAGGTTTTGAGCATATGATAGTCTATTTCTTTGAAATATCATAACTTTTACGTCCAATGAACTTTTATGGTGAAATTTTGGTCATTGTCTTGTTTATGAATAATTAAGCTCTCTGCAAAATTTCAAATGTTGGTGATACTCCTACATGAATTTATTATTGTTTTGGGTCTAAGTGTCCTAATGGGCTTTTACTTGTCCGAATTTGTGGATTGACTCAATTAATGCCAAAGGGTGGATTCCTATATGTGGATGGAGTGACATGAAACTTTTTGTACATTTTATATCTTCTGAAGTTGCGGGTACAAAATTGTTTGGTAAGAATATTTTAGTGGTTTGTATGTAACTTGAGTAATGTAGTAAAAAATACATAACTGGGTTAAGTAACCAAGTGTAACATTAATCATGTAGTGCCATGTGACCATAGAGATATCTCAGTGTCAAAACTTGTTGGATAGTGAAATGAGTAATCCATAATGAGATCAGAGTGATATATTCACTACTTCAAAAAATGTTTTTCCACATCGGGTAAAACACAATAGTTATGTTGGTTGTGTTGTAGTTAGCATATGTATTAAAACAAGTCTATTTGTGTGTGTCTTATTGTATATACTATACAATTCAAGTTCTATACAACGGGTCAAACGTATGGGTCAAACTTGTTGTAGTACATGTGATACCCCAACATGTGTTAAACCATTGTACAACAAACTCAAAACCATTGTAAAAGACTATACTTACACAACATGCTCTAACACATTGTAATAGTCATGTATGCTAACCCATTGTAATAGACCATAATTACACAACATACTCTAACCCATTGTAATATCACATAACCACACAAAAGACTTTTACATGTTGTAATATTTACATGTTGTAGTAGACCACATTCACACAACACATGTATACACGACTAGTTGTATATGTACAACAAATAACACATGTAGTCTATAAAAAGAAATTGGTTTAGCGGTTTGAAATGTGCTTTACTTTCATGTGGTCTCAAGTTCAAAACCTATGTCTAGGTGTATTTTCTTTTTTCTCAATATATTGTGTAAAACACCCCTATTACAACGGGTGTGTTCAATGAACTACAACATGCATTAAGTGTTATATAAAACAATATATTACAACATTTGAAAAACCTCTTGTATAAAGAATTCCCCCATAAGACCATGCAATCTAATACAAAGGTTGACACCTGTTGTAAGATGGAAAGTTGAACTATTGTAAAACACATTTTTTGTAGTAGTGATTATTAATTATATGTGGGTGTAGGAAGGGTATATCCCTATCATCCTAATTCCAAGCTTTGGTGAGAGATTGAGGTCATGTCTCAGATGTTGATGTGATTGAGAGCGGCTATAGTCGTAACTCAGATTTGAGGGTTTATACCTTGGTTTCTAATGTTGTGACATGTGTACCCAAGACGAACCTAGTTGTTTTAGTAGTTCGGCTGATGTGCCACTATGTTTGTTACTAATATTAACCGAGGGGATGAGATATTTAGTATTTTGTTCATCTTAAATCTTATATGAGGTTGAATATGAGTTTGTAGTAGTCAGAATGTAGTTTGAGTGGTATTCCTCAAACTACCCAGGGCATAATAATGGGTGTAATCCATCCATGTAGTATATCTCTTAGGATTATTTAGCATATCACTTTGAATGATAAATATTATTTTTCTTTACTTTCATATACTATATGAGATTCATATCATATCAAGTGTAATTATTTGTACCTGTAACTTTAACTATGATGGATCAATTTACATAAACTACACAATCTTTCAACTATGTTATACTATATGCCTTAACTAATTTAATTGCATAAGATGCTTGTAAGCAATATATGTCATCAGATGTTATATCATATCCTTGGGACATGGGTCTCACATCGTTGGTTTCCATACCCTTTTTAGGTGATCAACAATGCATTTAGACCCATGGTGATGAGGAGACTCAGTTTGAAGATCGGTAGAGTCTAAGATGTTGGTTGGTTGTGTAGAGTCCTAGAGTCGTCCATGTACTCTCATGTGTGGGTAGGTTTTTTTAATATAATTTACATTTACTTGAGATCTTTGTTGTATGCCTTGAGCTTTGTATATGTTGTAATTATTTGCACATCATCTACTATATACAAGTTATGACTGATGCCAACAAACTCATGTAAAGGTACCTTCTATGAATATGCATGTGAAGTGGGATCTTTGTGTAAACATTTCTTATGAACTGTTAAAATTTTATTTAATTTTATTTTGTACCCTTTTTTATATGGTTAATTAGTGTTTAAATGTCATTTTAGTTTGAGTAATCTCATTTTGCATGGTGGTTCGCACATGGGGATCCTGATAATAATACATGCCTATTTTCACCAAGAACTCAATTCTATTCTTGGTACAACAAAAGCCCATTTTCCCCAACAACTGGATTCTATTACTAACATTTACAATAATTACCAACTTGAATCATGGTGTGATTTCAATGTCACTAGAAATGATTCTTACTAAAACTACAATAACTCCACTACAAGTGTCCACTCTCAAAATGTTAGGTGTCCAATAACTTCATCAACTCAAACTTGCTTGTTCATTCATATCCTAACAACACAAACTTCACTAAATATTGCACCCAATCCCTATTTAGATTAGATAGTTTGTAATGTTGCAATTTTGAGATTCACTTTTCCATCTACAAGATACTTCTTATATAATCTATGATCAATTTTCTTTCATTCTCAACTTTTTTTTCTAGCCTTATGGGGCTAAGATTTCTAGATTAAAACATTTTGTACATCCCATAACTCCTCTCCCACTAATGAAAGATTGTTGGGACTTACATTCTAGTTACTTTGAGCCTAGTATCAACCTAAAAAACAAAATCAACTGGCTTAGTGCGAAACTTAGATTTATACCACTACATTTGGCAATATGCACACAAAATTGGCCTCCTTTCAGAGAATATTTTTTCCTTTGACTCTAATATCGACGTTGACCCAATGGCTATGATCTCCAAAAAATATAATCTTCTTGTCTATCAAGAGATTTTGTCAGAATATCCAAAGCTCACATGATTAGGAAAGGGGGTAGGAACACAAGTTTTCTTTTATAAAATATGCAACGTCAAGAAAAGAATTTTCACCATCACAATATTATTCTTCGTAATGTGATGCCTTCTGATAAGAATCTTTTCAACCACAATTGTGACTTCTCTAACATGTTCCATTTCAACTAAAATTCTATTTGTCCCTCAATAGTTACAAACCTGACATCTTTGGCTTCTATCTTCTCTGAAGTTGTAATCTTTGAGGCCATCTCTCACATGAAGCTAGAAAAATCTCCATGCCCTGATGGCCCTCTATGGATTTCTACCAGTCAGCCTAGGAGACGATTATACCTAGTTTCTTCAATCTATTTCATTGAATTGAACATAACACTGACATTATAACACATATTGAGGTCCTTATAATTATTCAGATTGCCCTTATCATAAAGACGGACAATCCCTTGAATATCAATTAGTTTTGACCTATCTATCTTATCAACCCTTCCTGCAAGATAGACTTGAAAACAATCAAATATAGGCTTAGTTCCACCCATACTTGTCAAGTTAGCCAGTTGATCACCCTAGATCTGTGGGTGACCAGGTCGGCTAGTCGGCCACCAAGACATAGGTTTTTTTTATATAATTAGTTATGTATATTTATATACTTATATACAACACATTATATAAAACAAACAAATGTAATCATGTATCAAGTGCAATAGGGTAGAAATGAGCAACAAAGAGGAGCCACCGGAGACAAGGGGCAGAGATAAGAGCCACCAGAGAAGAGAGGCAGAGGATCCTCATGTGATGAGTTCTCTTCAGAGGTCGAGGATAGGAAGTCATCAACCATCATGCAACATGCATAGGGGTGTCAAAAAAATGGGTATGGTTGGTTCCAGGTAGGAGAAGCCAACCTAGATTTTCTGACTGTCAAACTCGGACCCAGAAACAAACTCAGATTTTTTAAGACCTCTCAACCCAGAACCGACCCAGATTAAAAACACTAAACCCAGAACCAAAGCCAGACCCAAACTTGAATTTTACAAAAAATATTTTTTTAATAGATATGTCTATATGATTGTAAAAAAAATCATTTTAGCAGAGACAAATCAAATAGGTAGATATAATACAATTTGTCCTTTGTTTCTATTAGAGAACATTATAATAAAAAAAAATCATCATTATCAACTAAACATATACAAGTACCAACACAACAACAACAACATATATATCATGCTCAATATTAAACATCATCTATGTCACACTTTCTACACTTGCACATGGTAGAAAATAAAAAGAGTAGAAAGGAATACATGTCCACCATGCAATACAACAGACACAACAACTCAAAACATTAGAAATTATTCTAGTAAGATTCTTCATTTTGTAAACTCAAAAAAGTAGACACGAGTAAGATCTTATTCCTTCCTCTTAAGCATGAACCTAAAAAATTAGAATGAAGCATATTATTAGACACATTAGTTACTTTAAAAAAATCATATATATATATATATATTTCAACTATCATATTCCATAATTTAATCAAGATTTTTATTGCAATTGAAAGAGTCTGAATGTGAGAGATCTTCAAGCTTGTCACTAAGATCATGAAGATCAACATGCACTTTTTCTATGGATGTACAAAACAAAGAAGTCAATTATATATAAGAACTAATAAATTAAAAAAATTCTCCAGGGACTACCTTTCAGTCCAAACAGCCAATCATGAGTGCATATTAGGGCCTCCACACTTTCATGGGGAAGGAAACTCCTTGCAGGTCTAAGCACTCATCATCCGATGCTAAATACTTGTTCTGAAGAAACTAAAGTTATTAGAATGCTAAGGATGTCATGAGCCATTGTAGAAAGTTGGGGAAACCTATATTTGACAGACTTCCAAAATTCTAAAATATCAATCTCCTTCCCCTATTCATGGTTGGTTCAACTAAATAATGATCTAGCTCTGATTCATTAGGTGTCATATCCCTAATCACATATTTCCAATAATAATTTTTGTAAAGAAAAAAATAATTATGTTATAAAATTGAATCATCATAAATACTTACAAAGAAAAATGGATCATAATTAGGTTATTTGATTCCCATGCTTAAGTTTGAATCTTGATACTCTAAAGATGTGTTTATTTGATGAATAATAAGTTGTATTGTAATGCTTAAACAAGTCATGAATATTTCTGGAACTTCCAAAAACTTCACAGGTGATTCTCTCCATAAATTTAAAAAAATGCAAATTCGACACACTTCCTCTTGTATCTTGGATCCAAAATAACAACCATGCATAAAATTAGATTACAATCACCCCAATAATTATGAAAATTTACCTACATTTTTGTAGCCATGTTCTTTGTGAAATGATCCATGCTATTGGCTTCTTCCTTAAGAAGGTGTTGGATTTCCCAAACACCATGGAAAAATAAATTTGCAGTTGGATATTTATTTCCAAAGAAAAAACCTTGGTCACATAGTAAAATAATTTTAGGAACTTGCATATTTTTACTACTTTACTCCACTCTTATGAAGTGGGACAATACTTGTAATTACAATCGCTCATGCCAAGATGAACAAAAACACATCGGTATACAATAGCACAATCAAGCATCTCATATGTGGTATTCCACCTAGTGGCTACATCTTGAACCCATTTTTGTTTACTTGGTATGTTCAATTGCTTCACAACCTCTTGCCATTTCTTAATACAACCATATGACCCACGAATATACTTTACACTTTATCTAACCTTACTAACTGCAAATTCAATATCCTTAAGCCCTTCATGAACAATGATATTCAAAACATGACAAGCTCACCTAACATGAAGATATTTTCTGATGCACACCAAGGTACTCATCAAATCAAGTTGAGTTTTATAAAGTTCCACAAATGAGTCATTATTACTTGCACTATCGAAAGTAATAGAAAACAATTTATCCTCCATTCCTTACTCGTTTAATAAGAAATAAACCTTCTCACATATGTTAAGTGGAGGTAGGTGCACAAAATTTAGAACAATACTCTTTAATTTCCAATAACTATCAATAAAATGTGCAGTTATGCATAAATAACCATCCCAACACAATGATGACCATAAATCAAGAGTAAGGCATATCCTTCCAGGAATCTTTTTAAACATTAAATCGATTCTTTGATTCTCTTTTCTATATAAATTTAGCACATCAACTCTAGCATTATTCCTTGTTACATGTTTTACCTCATGTTGAGGTAAGACAAACACCTCCTCAAGCCAATCTGCTCAACATATAGAAATGGGTGCTTGTGTTGAACTATGGCTTTTGCTAGAATCTCACAAAATTCATCTTGGTTTAACTTAGATGACCTTGTAACCAAACTCCCATTATTTACTGAATCTGTCAATAACATTTGTCTGACATCTTTGTGTACAATTGCAGGCATAATGTTTTAACATGTCCATTCATATTTTTTGTACCATATCTATTGTCACTGATTATTATTGTATCACAATGTTTACAGTTTCCCCTTCTAAAATCATCTATAACCTTGTGTACACTTCCAACAGGGAGAATGTCAAAGTGTTTCCATGAATCAAATTCATTTTTTCTTTTCTTTCTAAGAGGCATAGAATTGGCAACACTAGAAGAATCAACAACTAAGTCATCAGATTCAATTTGTGAGTCAACTGAGATAGGTTCATGGTGTGACATTTTAAACACCCTGTAATAGGATAAGTACACATTAGCTAGTCGTTGAGGATATATTCATGAAATAATAATATCTTTATGGCTATTACTTAGTTAATGGTAGTTATTGTACAAAACAGTAGTGATATGAATCGTTAAGAAAAACCTATTGATGTACTGACCTTATAAATCAATCTTTTGAGTTAGATGACCGTAAATATGGGCCTCGTAAAGGTCAACAAGGATGATCGGTGACTGTCATCCTCTGCAAATAGGCCAGAATTGAGTTGCAGTCGTCCTCCCCAAAGCACATAAGTAAAGATAGATTTTGAGAACCTAGAGTCGCTCCAGATATAGAGAGTCACACTATAAGCAACAAAGAAGACACCACGAGTCAAGAAATAAGCAACAAATATGAGTAATGTGAGTCAAGAAATAAGCAATGAATATGAGTAATGCATTATGTCTCTGTGATAAGTAAATGAACATGTCCTCTCACAGCCATAAGAAATTACAAAGTCCTTTCCTTATTGTAGCCAAATAAAGGTTTCTCTAGTTTTTATAGATGGCTCCCACCTGCTCGCTAGGATAGAAGGTATGTGGTATGCCCTAACAACCACATTATTGGGGTGAACAAAAAGTTTAGAGGATGTATGCTTATTCAATGTTTTGATAGTCTTGACTTTTGAGTTTCCAATCATCTTGCATTGTTGATTTGTTTTATGTGTATGTAGACACTGCATAACCAAATAATTTATTTCCTATTTATTTAGTTGCTAAGTATCCATAACTATTGTAAATTATAAGTCAATTAATGGTGTGATTACTTTTCAATTTGTTAGAGGAAGACTATCCAACATTACGGAAGACTAAGCGTTAGTTTCAACAACCAATGACCAATTATTGGTGTCATTTATTTGAGTTTCTATATATGTGTTGCTGTTCAAAATCAGTATTACTAGCATGCATTCAAACTTTTAACAAGCCAAATAGTCAAAAGTAGTAGTGATCATTGATTGGGACATAAAATAGGTAGATTTTATATATAAAAGATTTTATAATAGGTCCATATTTAGGACCCATATTTGTCTGGTTTGTAAACTCGGACACGAACTGGTTTAAATTTGAACATGTTATCAACCGAACCCAGTATTTTTTGCATCGGACAAAAGCGGGTTCACAGGTTCGGACAACCTATTGACAACCCTAAGCATGCATTGTTCCTTCCATCCTTTCCATACACAATGCATGAACACATAGCGTGTGTCGTTCCTTCACTATGTCCAAGAATAGGGAGTCGGGAAAAGGTAATAAGAAAATAAATAAAAAATTGTTGGGTAACCACCCGCCAACCAGTTAAACTAGTCACTTGAGTAGCTGACCAGTCTGCCTGGGCGACACCACAATGGTTTAATTTCTTGGCTGGCAGGCCAGTCATTAGCCTCCCAACCAACCAGTCAACAACTAATTTTTTATTAGTCGAACAACTCAACAAGTATAGTCCCACCATTAATCTTTAATAAATCTTGAGAAATCTTCATTTATAAAGGCAAATAGATGTAGGATTCTTGCATTCTAGATAATGAGTTCATCAACACTTGCCTTTATGATAGTGTCCCTCTTTTGACCCTCAAACCTGACTTTTAAAAAGTTTTCAACAACATTATTTGGAGTTTTATCATTTAAACTATGACAAGCCTTGACTTTCCTCATATATGGATTCCATGCATCTACAATATCATTAATCTTGCCACTTCTCTTCCCTCATAAATGATTCCACCTTCAGCTACTTTGGTAGCTTTAATGGGATATAGAAAGGTGATCTGATATCCCCATTCCTCTTCATTCTCTCCACCTCCATTCTAGGTCGCATGGCTAAATTGGCACTTGATAATGGCATTTTGTACAAGATCTACAACAACAACTCTGTTAAAGACAACATCATCTATCTTTATGATGAAATTGTGAACTTTCTTAAACTTGATGTTATAAACATACCAACATTATGATATATCTTTTTTCTCACATATTTGATCTCATAATCAATTTTCATAAATCCAAGATAATTTCTACTCATGTGAGTAACCTTGATATGTTGATATTCAAAGAAATTTTGAATTTCCCGGTTGAGTGATATCCTATCAAATATCTTGGCCTCCCCCTTTCCCCTTATTTATTTTAGATTGGTGTCTAAGATATGATTCTAGCCAAAACTTATAGCTCTTAAATAACTGGAGGTCTAGGTTCCTTATTCAAATAAGAATGTTGGTGCTCCTAATTGATTTTTAGGCACCTCTTCCTTCCTACTTCATTAGTTGTGTATCTTTTCCTTCAACAATTATTTCAATAATTGACTCTCTCAGAAATCATTTTCTTTGGAAAGATAAGGATGGTGCTAGACACGCCCATCATGCCAAATGGGTTTTCATGTGTAACCTCACAATTGTGGTGGTTGGGGAACCCTAGACTTAGGATCCATTTTCTATGTCTTTATAGTCATATTTAGTTTCTTTATGTGAGAATCAATCTACACCTTGGTCAGATCTTGCATTGTTAAAATAGTACTCTAGCGAAAACCCCTGACATCAATCAATTCGAATTCCTTGTCACTATTTTGTACATATGATATAAAAACCTCTTTGATTATTAAAAAATGTATCATCACTCCTCTTAGCTCTTTCTCAAATATCAATTTCTAGATAGATCCCTAGAACAATGATGATCTCATTAGATATGAATTTCCTCACATTGACATCCCTTCTTCTAAGCATACTTCAAACATTTATGGAATTCTGAAAACAATTACCTCCACTTGATGAAACAAGATCAAATGCCTCCTCATGCTCATGGCTTTTAGTTTATGACTTAAATAGTTTTACATATTACATTCTAGACAATGATATCCCTAATATCATATGGAAATGGAGTCCCTCTTCTAAAATTTTCTGGGCTTTAATTACTTCATACATTTAGGTACCACAGATATCTTAGGAAGCAAGTTACATAGTCAAATGTCCTCTGAGATTTATTATTCACTTCTGCCTAACAAAATACAACAAAATATTATTGGGTAAGCATTGGCACTCAAGAGGGGCCAAAAGTACCTCTACCTCTTACTTTTTCCTTGGCAACTTTAAGGATATTTTTCACATTTTTCTCTTGCTTGTCTAGTTATAGTATTTGTGATTAATGTTTTTTTCACAACACTCTTGTGGTTGATTGCTATTAATACTATGTTATCCAATCACTCGGCTCTATGACTTAGTCACCTCAAAAACTCAAATCATGAATGCTTTGGATCTACTATGGATATTGTTGTTATCTAGTCTTTTTGGTGTGAAAGAGTCATTTTCACAAGAACCTCTCTTTTTTTTTGCTCAAATTTGTGACTATATTATATCTCTATTCTCCCTTTTGTCTTCATCTTTCATGTGATGATACTTCCACCCATAAGGACAAGACCAAAGGTCCCAAGATTTTTGACTTCTAAGATGAGGGGGTTGCAGTCAAATGAGTTGTCTCCTTTGAGTCCTTGTTGTAGGCCTCATGTAAGGAGATCTAGGAGATTGTGTTCTGTCAGGAAGCTCTGATGTTGGTGGATCTTTTTATTGATGCAACTTTTATTAATTTTTGTGGTTTCTTTATGGGTTGTTTTGAGGGGAACTGATCAATCTAGTAGTCATTGGGATTTTTTCTCTATTACTAGGTACTTGTATCTAGTTTTGGTCTCCTTGTCCCATATTATTTATATCATCATTTTGTTTCTTATAATATTTTCCTAATGATGAGTATTAAAAAACCATTCAAATTGTTTGGTGATTTGGCCAAATCTCTTTATACATATAATATGTGTCTATGTTTCATCCTGGATCCAAACCCAGTAACTCCAATACTACATCCTATAAGAATCTAGATATGTGCTTATAGAAGCGTATTTTGTTGCTGCACATACTTCAATCTGTAAAATCATGTTATCCTTCTTATGGTCCCAATTATCATGTACGCCTTCTTCCGCTCCAAATACCTATTAGGATAATGTCTCATATCCTTTTTTAGGATATTAGATATTGTCTAACAATACTAGAAAAGTCCAAAATTGGATAGAGTTGGAGTCAAGGGTAATATTTAGCATTATCCCCTCCTCCTATCTATTAATTATTGGTGTGATCTCTCTGTTGGGTTTTGTGGATAAAACATGTGCGGAGGAAGCAACAAATAAAATTCCACATGTGTATTTAGAAAGAGTGTTCACGAGATATACCTTATCATCGAGCAAGTCCGGAGATGTCCCGCTATACGATGGAGTGCAATTTTGTTGGCCTATACGGATGGAACTTCTCTCCCATCCGCTGAGTGCATCGTAGTAAGATCTGGTGGCGCTCCTTTCATGTGGTTATGTACGCCACTCGTAGCATGTATGGATGGTCGTTGACATCCTTCAAACGTAGGTGCCTCAACATCTACGTCTCTACTTCATCCACACGGATGGACTGGAACTCCACGTCGCGCTTCCTAAGTTGATGGAAGGAGTAGTTTCTGTGTGGCAACGTGCTAGCATCATGGTACTCTCCTATCCCTCCTGAGGATAGTGACGACTAGGGTTTATGTACATGAGCGTAAACTGAAAAGCCTCTCTCAATATCTTATATAGATATCGGTCATCAAGCCCCTTTAAATAGGAGACGAAAGGAAGTAGGGTTTCCTAAACCCATCGCTAAATAGAAACATTGTGTTAACTAAAATGCTCGTGGATTAATTAGAATATTTTGGAATTAATTAATTAACCAAATAATCATATTAATTGATTAATTAATATCTGACTCCATGCAATCATGTGGTATGGCTTTTTGGGCATATATACCAACACTCTCCATTATCTTTTTAATAGATTAGTCGTATTCTCTCGTACTAACTTTTGTGGGTTGGTAGTATTTTTTGGGATTGTCTTATCGAGTACTACAAGAGTACTATAAATAATACATAGTTTCGTATGATATGGTGAACCAATGTGTGAGTTCCAACATGTGGTAACTTTTAGGTGTGCTAATGTGGGATAACATTGTGTGTCAACACTGTGGGCCAAAAGGGGAAGCCAAAAATATCGACAAAAGGGGTAAAAATGAGAGTGGATTAAGAGATTATATTGTGGGAAAAGATATTGTGAGAAAGCGACGATCTTTGTAATCTTGTGAATATTTTTACTTAATAGAATATGTGGTCTTCTTTTTCAAATCTATTCTCATTGGTTATTTCTTAGTGTTTGGCCATGTCGACGGGGGGGGGGGGTGGGGGTGGGAGGCAATTATTGTTTTTGTTATTCATGCTTGGGTTGTATATCACATAAGGGATTTTTTTTAGTTTGAAGTCTTGATAAATATTAAATGATTCTTCAAGTGGTATCAAAGGTGGGTTCTTGTGAGATGATCAGAAAGCATGGGAGGCACTTAAAAACATGACAACATTGACAACTATTGTTGGAGGCCATCCGACAGAAAATATTGTACTAATTTTTTTTTGTTATACATGTATGGGTTGTATCTAAATTAAGGGATTTTTCATGGGCTTGAAGGATTCCAAAACATTAAACGATTCTTTAAGTGGTATCAGAGCAGGGTCATGTGAGATGATTAGAAAGCATTGGAGATACATAAAAATATGATGATGTTGACAACTATCATTGGAGGTCATCCGATAGAAAATCTTAATACAACATTACTATAGAATCAGGATGGAGTGAATCCACTAGTTATGAAATATCAACACGAGGTGGAGTCATGTTATTTACTTGCAAGGGGCAAGTAGACACAAAGGCTACCTAGTTCTGTGACTGGTTGGATTTTTTCTAACCAAAAGAGGAGTGGTTGATGAGAGGCCTACCAACACGGGAGGCGTAGATGAATAAGTAGCATGGGTGGAGAGCATCATGAACCCAAAAAGTGCTAAGAGTATTCAAATATCAGGGACAGTTTGGTGCGAGACTGCAAAATCGATTATAAATTTCAACAGGTGTAGAGGCAAAGTTGTCAATTGTTGGATGGAGGAAAACGGCGTAGGACCAATCACGTGGTGCTGTCGAACGAGTGCAACTTAGAGAAGAAACAACCCTATGGAATGGGGGCCAAAGGTGCGAAGGATGTAGTTCTTCCAACCACATATGAGGGTGGTATAGTTTCTCAAATTGTACAACACGAGGATCTCTTACATGAAGGGCTCAACCATCCATGTCTACACATACACTCCATGTAGGCGTGCATGGTAAAGCTCTTCTGAAAATGGAAGCAACTTCTGAGGGTGGAAGCATAGAAGAAGAATGGGATGAGAGTGAATTCTATAGGAGAAGAAATTATACTTCTATTAGGAAATATGGCATCAGTAAGGCAGTATAAACAAAAATTTTACTTTTCATATCCCCTAAACATAGTAGATCACGTCAACAACTATATAATGAGAAGGATTTTTTATGGGGTCATACCTAGTCTTGAAGACGGTCCAATGACTATTCCATCATTACATTTGTGCAGCGTTCTTCTAGTTGCACTTGGGAAACATCTATATCAGCCTCCTAGTTGATCACCAAAGACAACAGGTTGACGTTGTCCTCCTAGTAGAAAAAGGATCCACACCTCTAGAGTAGTCAACACGGACCACCATGAACTATTGTTGTTCTAGAATGGACAAGAAGAGTTATCCCCTCATGTTGGCATACTAGTCACCAACTTGCTCTCCCACAATTGTTCTCCCTTGCTATCCCTGCCTTTATCGGGTAGGACTTGCTCTGATTCTCTTGGTTACCACAACTAGAAAAGACAAATAATTGTCAGAGGAAATTTAGTTGTGTCTGAAAAGCACCCCAATACCCCTCTATTTAAAGGAGGGTCAGGGTTAGGGTTCCCAGTCCAAGTGAGAGTGGAAGGGAGTGGAATTTCACAAATTTTTACAACCTACGGGTACAGAAATGGTCGGCTCACAAGTGAACTGATTGGCTGGCATGTGAGATGATTGGTTCAACCCTTGAACTAGTTGTTTCATCATGTTTCCCAATCGTAATTGTATTGGAAATTAATATCCAATTTAATGCACAACATGACGTTAGCACAAATCCTTGACTCAATTGAATTGATCCACTATCTACTTAGTTCACAACTTGAGTGACCGATTCATGGATCTGAGTCAATCTGTTCACTATCATGAATTACCAAAGATGGTTCAATTGACCTGACACACTAAAATGGTCGGTTCAACACTTGAATCAGTCGGTTCAACTATCTAGTCGGTCAAATATTTAACCAATGTTGTTTAAAATTGAATACCTAACTCTTTAGTAATCACGTCTAAACCATATTGATGAATGAACTCCTATTCCAAGTGTATCATATGTGTGTGACCCTATAGGTTCCAAGTTACATTTCCAGCGGATATCCATAACTCATTTATGACATCATAGGCAAAGAGTGGGGCCTAGTCACACATCATTTCTACCCAAGTAATTGGAAAGTTAGAGAACAACTTCAACCTACAATCAGTGATAGGTGTTACAGTGATCGTATAATTCTCTTGTCATTGATATCCAGATTGAACTCGAGGCATGGAATCATCACCCTTTCATTGTTCAACCATGTGCCTTGAACTAGAGTAGACTGTCAGAATGTGACCTCAATATCATATATTGATTCACATATACATGTGCATGCTTTTCTTCAATCTCTCTTATCAAGTGGCCATGATATCAAACTCATATAGGAGGTACCAATCCTATCTACATCACTCACAGTCATCCCCATGTGCCATATTGTATTCGATCATCATTTTTATGGCTACCCTTGTTCAAGATTACAGTGGATGATGTCAAAGTGTACCGAGCGACATGTCATGAGTGTAGTGATTTCAGGTCTAAGAGCCACAATCACCGCCTTCTCTATGAAAGATGACTATGACCACCATTTACGGTTTCCATGTGTCACTCTTAAGGTGAGTTTGTCCATTACATTATTCTCTAATAAGTATCTATGTGATTGGTTTAATATCACATATCATGGCTGATGAGATTCTATCATCAACCAACACACAATCTAGTCTTATTTGTTATTGTTTTCTATCAACCTTCCCTAATAACATCCGACTAGGGACATAACAAGAATGTTGTTACAACCCCAAATTTTGGGTTCCTTTGGTGAGAAATGTAATTTCTCATATTAAAGATATTTGGACAAATAATATAATTTGTTGTGAATAAATGGATTTCGTTTAAAATAGCCTTGTTGTTTGATTTGTGGGCTTCATTGGCTATTGGGCCCAATAATAAGGAAATTCAATTAATTAATGAATAATTGAATATTTGAGAAAAGAAAGAGGTAGAAACCTCTAGAAGGCAAATCCAAGGAGGGATTTCGTGCCTCTTGGGTTCCTTGGGTACCAAGGAGTCCAAAGTAGCATAAAGAGAGCAATAAGAAAAGAAAAGATCAATTAAGTATTTCTTTATTAAGAAAGAAATTGAAAATATTGATGAAATGTGGAAAACAAGTGAAAAGAGGTATAATGGAGTAATCCTTGGTGGAATTTCGTATCCCAGGGATTACTAATATTGAAAGGAATAACCAATAAGGAAAATAAAAGAGAAATAAAGAGAAAACTTCAAAAAGATATATTTTAATGAAGAAATAAACAAGATAATGTGAAATAATGCATTTAGATGCATCTAGAAGAATAATGAGTGTCCAATAAAAAGGATTTCGAATTATTAGAGTTTCTTGGGATCCAAGGAGTCCCAATGAATAAAGAGGAAAGATAAAATACCTATAAAAGAAAATAAGAGAATAATGTAATACATTATTAAGGAATTGTGTGGTTTTGTTAAGAAGAAATATTTCCTTCATAAGGAAAATTAAATTTCGAGGCTCATGAATTAAAAGACAAGATTAAAGAGGATAAGGGAGAGGAATTTCGAATTCCTAAATATCCATGCAACAAGGAATATCAAGGAAAAAGGAGATAATGAAGAGAGAGAGAGATGGTTGCTTCACAACCAAGAAAAGCGTGTTTCCTTTTGAGTTTGGGACTTGAGTCCTCATGAGGCACGCCTTAGGGCTTCATACTCCACCCTATATAAAGGGTTAAAGCCCTAGTTCAAGCCTAAGAGAGAGAGAGAGATCCCACGTTCTTCTTTTGTTCCTCACGTATAAACCCTAACCGAAAGCTTTAACGCTAACCCTGGGACAATGAGGAATCGTTGAGCCATCACGATGGAGGAGTGGTGTCTCACGTCGTCAGAGGGAACCCCGACCATCGTCCTCGTGCTCCGGCCTATGCGCAATGGCTGCGGCACAGCTGCAGCGCCGACCCTGAGTTGCAGGCCGCCCCGCTTGAACCGACCACCCTGGCCGCGAAGGAAGGGCGCCTCTGGGTGCGTGAGGGCTTGTTGGGGGTAGTGGAAGCATCGCTGGAGGTCGGTGGGGTGCAGAGAAGGAAGGAGAGGCGGTGTAACTCGCTGCTAGGGCTACGGGAATCGGTTGTCGTGAGGTTGAAGGAGGAAGAGAGGTGTTGGACCTTTCTGCTCTCCGCGAGCTAGAGAAGAAATCGACTTAATCGAGGGTAGTATGGTTTTTCCGTTATGTTTCCAAAGAAAGCAGCCGCTTTGCATGAGATTAGCCACGTGGCGCTCTCCGATTGGTCCGGGTAAGTGAAATCTTACAAAAATCATAACTAATTAATGGTAGCTTGGATTGATAAGTATAATATATCAATTTTGCTCAGAAAAATGAGAGGAATCCAATAAAAATATTTTTAAAGGCTAATTCCTCCTGCAATTCAAAAAGTAATGGAAGATATCAACTTTAATGTATTAATGTTTAAAGAACCCTATTTTGAGATGAATACTATATTTATAAGGGTTTAATGGATGATTAGAGTTAGTATTAACCTGTTAATGATGAAAGGACAGATTAGGAACAAAAAGGATGAATTTGCATGTAATTAGTTTAATTTTGAGTTTAATGTGCATAAATATGTTTTAATGGGCCTTGAAACCCTCATGTTGGTAAATTCGACTCTTAATGGCTTTAATTGACTAATTTCATGATTAAAGTTGGAATATGCTGAATCTAAGTTATTTTGAGCATTAAAGTCCCTAATTTGTGGATAAATAACCTTAATATGGAAATTAGGGTTTTCGATTAAATCGAGGTAGAATTAATAATAAATAGAGTTCATATGGGAATTAGACCATCATGAATTATGAGTTGTTAATCCGAAAGAAACTAAAGGTGATAATTGAGTCTAATGACCTAGAAATAACTTAAAAGGATACAGAAGGTAGTTTTGGTATAAAAGAGAAATAATCAACTTTAATTGTGTTTATAATGTTGAAATTAGGGTTTATAAACTAAGAGAGCATTTAAAGCGTTATGGAGGCAAAAACCCTAATAAAACCCTAATGTGATCTAGAAAGCCTAAGGTGGAATCCAAATCCTAGCTTTAGAATGTTTTGGATAAACGATAACACTTGGATCACATGCATTAATTTTAGGATATTGTTGATTACTTGTTGATTTATTCTTTATCCATATTGCTTGGACAATCAAGTTGCCCTGGATCAGGTATGTGGTTAATTATGAATAACCGCCTTAGTTTCCCGATGATTTTTCGGATAGTTAATCGCATTGAATGCAAATTATTTGTTGGATGTTCATACTCACAAATTATAAAGTCACTATGATTATCACATTAATAATAGAAATATGGATTCTCGCACCTACATGCCACCCTGATGGATGATGCCAAAGGTCAGGCCCAGATGGGTAGACCAATGGACACCTTGAGTAGTGACCCCAGGCACCAAGAAGGTGGCCTATGATATTGCATGACTAGTGGGCACCATGAGTGGTGACCCCCAGGCACCAAGCTCAGGATTGAGAAGGTGGCCTTAAGTCATTGGCAAAGGGCACCCTAAGGTGGGTATGCCATGGTTAGTGCAAAAGCGGTGGAGAATGTCATACTGAAAAGTGTAAATTGGCTTGTTAATTAATTTGATTGTGATTATTAAATTGTTAGCCATATTTGCAAGATTTTGGTTGTTCCCACATACCAGTATATTTTGATATACTGACCGACATTTTGTTTGTCGGCGTTTTAGGAACAACAATTGAAAGAACAAATAGTAAAGTGACACATTGCGAAAGTAAAACATAAAGTGCAAGGAGGATTAGTTAGAGCGGATTCAAGCTTGGATAGATAGATTCCCAAGGTTTTCAAAGGTAAGTGAAGTTTTAATTTTATACCAAATTTCAGTTAGTTAGCAGAATTTCATGATTTTTATTGATTATTTGTCGAACCTTTGATACTGTTAATTGGATAATGACACCGACCTTTTGGTCTCCCTTAATTGGGGGTTACCGAGAGGCGGGGTCGTTACAATTGGTATCAGAGCATAGGTTACTCAATTAATCTTTAATAATTATTAAATTTTACAAATTCTGTTGAAACCAAGGGAGCTATTAGAGGATTGTCTGAAAGACTGAGGTGTCTAGAAAAGGATCACGTCCGGGGGCTGGCAATATTTTCCTCCGCACCGCTAGTCAGAATACGAGGACTCCCAGATTGTGTGACTGCTTAGCTGATGTCTTAGGGTATGACTCGAAATAAGATACCTTTTAGGACTCTCTCATATTGTTCATCCCTTCTCAACTCAAATTCTATTAAGGACCTTAAGGATTAGGGTTTTCCCTCTTCTCCTCACCCTCTTGAGGTATGGGTAAAGTTGATAAGGTCTAAGGAATCCTCCACCAAATTAATGAAAAGCCTGTAAATAAGATGTCATGGACATAAGTTAAGCGCAACTAAAGAATAGATACATGCTTAGGTCATATGACACGATTTGTCGTTGCCCTCAGGAGAGACATGAGGATAGACCTCCTTGTCTGGAGGATGAGTAGAGAGAATTAGTCTGGGAGGTAGAGACCTCCATTAAAAGTAGAGACCTAGCACATCCTTTGAGGATGATGTTAACCCTAACCCTAAGTGAAGATTAGAGAGAGAGAGAGATGACATGATGTCATGATTGACCGAGTGTTTGGTTGGTCATGCCTTTGGAATGCCATAAGAGGGTAGATGACCTAGAACCTTTGGCGACCCAACCCTGGAGAGGGTCGTGTAGGCCATAACAAAGGATAGCTCCTTCGTGGATGAGGTTAGAGAACCTATAGTTACCCTATGGGCTTAGGAAAGTAGGGTATAGCTTGGTGAAATCCTGGTTAAGAGATCATGATGGAAGGCTTATGAAAGGGGTATGGATGCTCTTGAGCCAAACATGAGTTGAGCATAGGCTTCAACCACATAGGGGTATGCTTGTGAGCATGAGCCTTCATGAAGAAGGGACCTCTAGTAAGTATGGTTGGAGATGGAATTAGCTCTAGAGAGAGGAAGAAGAACCCCAACAAGGAGGTTGGAAGTCTAAAACCCTGAAACTTGAGGAATAGTGGGGAGTTAAGGATGATGCGACCTACGTGGATGATAGTGGTTGCCTTATACTTAATTCCTGGAGGCTGATGATATCTTGGTTGCCTTTAGAGTAACCAAACCCTAGAGAGAGGATGATGCTTCTATTACCCATGGTATAAGTGGTTACCTGCTGGAGGAGATAAAGAGTGCTTTAGACCCTGAGAAGGTTTAAGTAACCAATTGTGAGGCTTTATACCTAGTTGGTTGCCCTGGAAGAGGTCTCAACTCCAAAGCATTGCTCGAATAGAAAGATCATGGAAGTACACTACATACCTTGGACATGCTTGATTCGTGGTTAAGAGGTTGAGCATGTAGTTGGATATCCAAGGGTGAACCTAGGGTTCCTAGGCCTAAGAGGGGAAGAAGTGTATCCGATGCTCATGATGAGATTTGAGTCTCTATAGTTTCAAGCATGGTACTCCTCATGTGTAGGGGTAAAGGAAATCCCTTAAGTTAAGGGTATGTTTGATGAACCCCTCACAACTAAGTTGATCTAATGTTGAGGTAAGAGAACAAGTATGACCTAGCATAGTTAATAGGTGGTCTTCTTGTGCCTTAGTAGCTGTTGGGTTAGGCATGCTCATGAGAATGTAAACCCTAGGGACGCTTGCGACCTATGTTATCAAGGTGTAGTTTCCTCCCATCCTGGGAGAGGGACCCTTTGGTAGGGGTTTTACCAATTTTTTGGGTATGAGGAAACCTAAGGAGGTTTCATAGGGTCTTGAGAAGCTAAGTGAAGAGTACATGGCATGAGAATGAACCTATAGACCCATAGATAACCATCTCTATGTGCATGTGGATGTGTTACCATGGAGGTAACCGGTATGGGGCTCGACCAAGGTAGGCATGTCGCCATGACCCTTATGAAAGGATGAAAGTCAGCCCATGAATGCAAGAAGAGAGATGATGGATGTTTGGGTAAGGTTCTATGTTGGACATGTACAATAATAGAATCCTAAGTCTATCCTAGGGTCAGGTAGGGATAAGACCGATGGAAGAAGGAGTTGCCTAATTCCCTAGTTGCACATGACCATAGGGTCGGGAGGTAACAACTATCATTGTCTGAGGGCCATGGGTTAGGAGATTGATCACCTTCATGGACTCATGGGACCCAAAGGGCAGATGAGTAGGGCACTCTCTGATTGCATAAGGGAAAAAGGGATGACCCCAAAAGTGCCGGCACCCTATAGACCTAGAGGAGATGACTAAGGATTGTGCTTGGACCAAGTAAGTTCGAGACCAATTTTCCATGGAAGTAATTTTTGATATCATAATGGTTGTGATGTAGAGACATATGTGGCATGTTTCAACTTAGATTTGAAAGTGTACTGGCGAGGTGGGTTGTACCATCTCTACTCTTGGAATAGGAAGAACTCTGTATTTGGACTGCATCCAAATGCTTATTTCTTCTTGTTATGGGGGTGAGAGATAGGACAGTACGCATGCCTTACACCAAGGATAAAGATGATGTAAGTTGGAACGTAGCTAAAAGGTATGAGGACAGAGACGATAACATACCTTGGTGGAGTGAATGATACATGGATGGTTTACAAATGTTAAGAGAGAGTAGTGTAGTCATCTTATGAGGATGTTTTATCAGGAGCTATGTGGAATTTACAAGTTAACCAAGGTTGAGTTTGATCACCATGAGGATGAGCTCAGAGCTTCTTGATGAAGACCAACTCAGAGTTTGAGATGAGATGATAAGTATAATACATGGAGGTGTATGTTACCTAACACCTAAGGATAAGAAGTGGTAATGAATGCTCTGGTTGAGATATAGCTGCCTAGTTTAGATGGAAGCTAGAAGGAGTTGAGGTTGTTTGACTAACCCTATGTTTGGAAAGAGTATGTGTTTTGCCTAACACACAAATGAAACAAGATATGTTGAACAAGTTAATGATTGTTTGGTTAGCCAGTTTAGTCCTTGATGTAGTAAAAGGATGGTTGTAGAACCTCAGATACACTTCTTTGGAAAGGAAGGTGATAAAACCCTTTTGAGAGTGGTTTAGGGTTTCCGAGGTATCAATCTTGAGGAATCATAACGATACAGGAGGACATGATATACCTTGGTACTACAAAGATAGTAAGTGATGGTAGCATTCTGGATGCTTAAAACAAAGTTGCATGTAGCATGTGGCCATGCAAGCCAGGAGGTGAAGGACGAACACCATTAACCCAGTGCATGGATATAAAGTATAAAGTGTTCCCGAGAGGGAATGGGAGTTCATCATTATGGATGTTGTGAGTCTCTCCTAGACCAAGAAGGTCAAGATACAATATGGGTTATTGTAACATCCCAGGATTTGAGGCCTCGGATAACATGATCTTAAAAGGAATGATTGGACTACCCATATCACCAAGGTGCACCTCCTTTTCCGGGATCCCATCACTAAGAACTCCATAGTTAAGCGTGCTCAGCTTGGAGTAGTACTGGGATGGGTGACCTGTCGGGAAGTTGATCCTAGCATGCGCGTGAGTGAGGACAAAGCACGTAGTTAAGGCTAGTGGTGGTCTATGGGGCCAGTCATCATTCCTGAAACTCTAATAGAGCCTTGGGTAGTGGGCTCAGGTGTTACAGTTATGGTAGATCGCCTTACCTAGATGACATGAGAAAGGAAGAGTTCTGTTAAGGGACATGTCTGGTTAAACTACATATGAAAAGAGATGGTTCAACTACACCATGATGCGAGTTCAAAAGTTCTTGGGTATGACCAAGGTTCACTTCCATGAGGTGGGAGTGGATACATGAAGAACTCGATGATAGTACAGTTTATCACCCCATACTAATGAACAATATGATTTGATGAGAGCATGTGTGCTCATTTAGGGTGATACATAGAGACATTTCTTAAGATGTGATGTTAACCACCATAACCTTTATCGGGATGAAAGAAGTCTTATAGAGAGGTTGTGCCGGTCACCACTTCATTAAGGTGATGTTGGTGAAGGAGGCCTCACAAAGGTCAGAAAAGAACCACAGTGTGTTCAAATGAAGTCGCTTTGATCGTGCAATGACTGAGAGAGAGAGAGCCCAGAGACGACATGAGTCGTGAAATGATGCAAAGCAGACTGACATGTCGTTCACTGTAGGAAATGTGAAAATATGACCCCTCTAAGCTACAGCTGAGAAAGCTGAGTCCCCGATATATGGGTCCATTTGAGATGGATTGGTGGAGATGGTTGTGTTAACCTTACCCCTCGGGATAAAATGATGTGTTGCATGAGTCTGATCTAGAGCACTATGTGAGGTACCCAAGCCAGGTGATGTGCCCTGAACCTATTCAGCGTGTGAAAAGCTGAAAAGTCCTGAGTCACCTGTGAGGGTACAATATACCAAGGTAAGAAAGAACTCAGATGGAAATGAAAGTTCTTGGGAAACACCATGGAAAGGGTGAAGCCACATGGGAGCCCTAATGGACATAAGAAGACTTATCCTGTTTGTTTGCTTGCTTGATGGAATTTTGAGGGCAAAATTCTCATAAGAGGGGAAGGATGTTACAACCCCAAATTTTGGGTTCCTTTGGTGAGAAATATAATTTCTCATATTAAAGATATTTGGACAAATAATATAATTTGTTGTGAATAAATGGATTTCGTTTAAAATAGCCTTGTTGTTTGATTTGTGGGCTTCATTGGCTATTGGGCCCAATAACAAGGAAATTCAATTAATTAATGAATAATTGAATATTTGAGAAAAGAAAGGGGTAGAAACCTCTAGAAGGCAAATCCAAGGAGGGATTTCGTGCCTCTTGGGTTCCTTGGGTACCAAGGAGTCCAAAGTAGCATAAAGAGAGCAATAAGAAAAGAAAAGATCAATTAAGTATTTCTTTATTAAGAAAGAAATTGAAAATATTGATGAAATGTGGAAAATAAATGAAAAGATGAATAATGGAGTAATCCTTGGTGGAATTTCGTATCCCAAGGACTCCTAATATTGAAAGGAATAACCAATAAGGAAAATAAAAGAGAAACAAAGAGAAAACTTCAAAAAGATATATTTTAATGAAGAAATAAACAAGATAATGTGAAATAATGCATTTAGATGCATCTAGAAGAATAATGAGTGTCCAATAAAAAGGATTTCGAATTATTAGAGTTTCTTGGGATCCAAGGAGTCCCAATGAATAAAGAGGAAAGAGAAAATACCTATAAAAGAAAATAAGAGAATAATGTAATACATTATTAAGGAATTGTGTGGTTTTGTTAAGAAGAAATATTTCCTTCATAAGGAAAATATAATTTCGAGGCTAATGAATTAAAAGACAAGATTAAAGAGGATAAGGGAGAGTAATTTCGAATTCCTAAATATCCATGCAACAAGGAATATCAAGGAAAAAGGAGATAATGAAGAGAGAGAGATGGTTGCTTCACAACCAAGGAAAGTGTGTTTCCTTTTGAGTTTGGGACTTGAGTCCTCATGAGGCACGCCTTAGGGCTTCATACTCCACCCTATATAAAGGGGTAAAGCCCTAGTTCAAGCCTAAGAGAGAGAGATCCCATGTTCTTCTTTTGTTCCTCACGTATAAACCCTAACCGAAAGCTTTAACGCTAACCCTGGGACAATGAGGAATCTTTGAGCCATCACGATGGAGGAGTGGTGTCTCACGTCGTCAGAGGGAACCCCAACCATCGTCCTCGTGCTCTGGCCTATGCACAATGGCTGCAGTGCCGGCCCTGAGTTGCAGGCCGCCCCGCTTGAACCGACCACCCTGGCCGTAAACGAAGGGCTCCTCTGGGTGCGCGAGGGCTTGGCGAGGGTAGTGGAAGCATCGTCGGAGGTCAGTGGGGTGTAGAGAAGGAAGGAGAGGCGGTGTAACTCGCTGCTAGGGCTACGGGAATCGGCTGTCGCGAGGTTGAAGGAGGAAGAGAGGTGTTGGACCTTTCTGCCCTCCGCGAGCTAGAGAAGAAATCAACTTAACCGAGGGTAGTATGGTCTTTCTGTTATGTTTCCAAAGAAAGCAGCCGCTTTGCATGAGATCAGCCACGTGGCGCTCTCCGATTGGTCCGGGTAAGTGAAATCTTACAAAAATCATAACTAATTAATGTTAGCTTGGATTGATAAGTATAATATATCAATTTTGCTCAAAAAAACGAGAGAAATCCAATAAGAATATTTTTAAAAGCTAATTCCTCCTAAAATTCGAAAAGTAATGGAAGATATCAACTTTAATGTATTAATGTTTAAAGAACCCTATTTTGAGATGAATAATATATTTATAAGGGTTTAATGGATGATTAGAGTTAGTATTAACCTGTTAATGATGAAAGGACATATTAGGAACAAAAAGGATGAATTTGCATGTAATTAGTTTAATTTCGAGTTTAATGTGCATAAATATGTTTTAATGGGCCTTGAAACCCTCATGTTGGTAAATTCGACTCTTAATGGCTTTAATTGACTAATTTCACGATTAAAGTTGGAATATGCTGAATCTAAGTTATTTTGAGCATTAAAGTCCCTAATTTGTGGATAAATAACCTTAATATAGAAATTAGGGTTTTTGATTAAATCGAGGTAGAATTAATAATAAATAGAGTTCATATGGGAATTAGACCATCATGAATTATGAGTTGTTAATCCGAAAGAAACTAAAGGTGATAATTGAGTCTAATGACCTTGAAATAACTTAAAAGGATACAGAAGGTAGTTTTGGTATAAAAGAGAAATAATCGACTTTAATTGGGCTTATAATGTTGAAATTAGGGTTTATAAACTAAGAGAGCATTTAAAGCATTATGGAGGAAAAAACCCTAATAAAACCCTAATGTGATCTAGAAAGCCTAAGGTGGAATCCAAGTCTAGCTTTAGAATGTTTTGGATAAACTATAACACTTGGATCGCATGCATTAATTTCAGGATATTGTTGATTGCTTGTTGATTTATTCTTTATCCATATTGCTTGGACAATCAAGTTGCCCTGGATCAGGTATGTGGTTAATTATGAATAACCGCCTTAGTTTCCCGATGATTTTTCGGATAGTTAATCGCATTGAATGCAAATTATCTATTGGATGTTCATACTCGCAAATTATAAAGTCACTATGATTATCACATTAATAATAGAAATATGGATTCTCACACCTACATGCCACCCTGATGGATGATGCCAAAGGTCAGGCCCAGATGGGTAGACCAATGGACACCTTGAGTAGTGACCCCAGGCACCAAGAAGGTGGCCTATGATATTGCATGACTAGTGGGCACAATGAGTGGTGACCCCCAGGCACCAAGCTCGGGATTGAGAAGGTGGCCTTAAGTCATTGGCAAAGGGCACCCTAAGGTGGGTATGCCAGGGTTAGGGCAAAAGCGGTGGAGAACATCATACTGAAAAGTGTAAATTGGCTTGTTAATTAATTTTATTGTGATTATTAAATTGTTAGCCATATTTGCAAGATTTTGGTTGTTCCCACATACCAGTATATTTCGATATACTGACCGACGTTTTGTTTGTCGGCGTTTTAGGAACAACAATTGAAAGAACAAACAGTAAAGTGACACATTGCGAAAGTAAAACATAAAGTGCAAGGAGGATTAGTTAGAGTGGATTCAAGCTTGGATAGATAGATTCCCAAGGTTTTCAAAGGTAAGTGAAGTTTTAATTTTATACCAAATTTCAGTTAGTTAGTAGAATTTCATGATTGTTATTGATTATTTGTTGAACCTTTGATCCTGTTAATTGGATAACAGCACTGACCTTTCGGTCTCCCTTAATTGGGGGTTATCGGGAGGCGGGGTCGTTACAAATGTATATACTCTTAACATTTGTATGATCTCATTGTTCAGGTCAGTACCTAAAGACATAGGTCATTAAGTAATGTCCTTCTTTAGACATTCGTTATGTTTCCTCATGATCTCATAACTGGGTGAAATAGAATAAATCAGAAGATTTTCTTTATTATTAATCAAATCCTTTATGTGATATGTTGGCGCAATCATCATATGATTGGATCTTTGGGCATACATACCAATAGACTCCTAGTTGCACTTAGATCCAATTACCCACAAATCTCATTCTTAGTAATCTAAACATGCCCATCGTGTTGTTGCGCAAGTACTAATCTAGCGGGTTAGAAATGCTTTGCATTTAGTCGGTATATTTCATGTTTCACATCTCTTCATTGTATGACATTTCATATAAGATGAAATTATAGTAGTATGCTATCTGATATTGCTTGTATAAGTAGTATCTCCATTATTGTCATAGTATTTCTGCTATGTCATCAATGGTTGGAACATATCTCAAGTTCATCTATATGAACTTCTAGATCCATACAATACTCATTCTTGTGTTCACAACACAAGACATTCAGCTTCTATTATAGAATTAAAATAATGGTTTGCAGTTCAGAATCCTTCCAATTTACAAGTCTTCTTTTAAGATTAAACACAATTTTATATTGTGATCACTATTTGTCATTTCAGAAGATTGCATCGATGTAACCCTTTATACCCAACTCTTCTTTGTTACCATAGTGCAGTAACTGATCCTTAGTGCTTCTCAAATACTAATGGATGTTCTTTATGACATTCCAATGACCCTCATTGAAATCTGACTAATATCATCTTTTCATGTCCAATACATGCAAGATAATGGGATGAGTATATTATATTGCATACATGATGAATCCAAATGTGAATGCATATGGCATCTCTTCGATTATGTATAAGAATTGGAACACTGGGTTCTTGAGAGACTAAGTCAATCTATATGGGTAAATTCTCTCTCACTGAATCCTTTGTGTTTGAACCCTTTCAACATCTTCCCAATATATGTTCTTGTATTTAGGTTTAGAAACTTTCCAAAACTATCTCTATAGATCTCAATTCCTATCACATAGGATGTTTCACCTAATCCTTCTCACTGAAGGTGATTTCCATGCCAGTTTTCAATACTTGGTATTGAGATGTTATTCCTTATCACAGATTTCATCTTTTATCTTGACTTAAGTCAAATTATTTGAATATCTTATCAAATCAAAGATTCCAGTAATGGGATGCTTGTTTCAATCTCTGGTTTGAACACTATAGATTTTAGACTTTATTTACATTAATGGAGTTAAAAAACCTCTAGGATGTGTCATGTATACATCCTCTCAAATATTCCTTTTAATGGGATGTGGTTTTAATCTTCATATGCCAAATATTATAGTCTTAACAAGCTGCATTAGCAAGCATGTCAATTGGTGAAGGGATTTCATCATGTTCAACACTTTGAACGGGTTTGAAAACCTTCCCAACCAATCTGTCCTTTTATATCTTCCATGTCAGTCTTCATATGAAAATCCAACTGCAGCTTACAGGGTTTACCCTTCTAGATGGTACCACCAAGGTCATACCTTGTTAGTGTTCATGGATTCCATTCTAGATACAATGGCCTCAAGCTATTTCTCAGACTCTGGTCTGTCAATAGTTATTAGTTGATTGTTGGCTCATCATCTTATGACCAACACATAACTTATCTGAGTTATAGGAATCACAATCTTTTAATCTCACATGTGTTCTACTAGAAGTACGAGTTTTGTGTTATTGAAAGGACTTGAGATTCCACAACAATTTGTGATTCTCCTTGTTCCCATCATACCTCCTCCGGTTCAGTGTTTCTTATTGATCTCAAACTTTTTGAGTTCTACTTTACTCCCACTAATTTCTTTGGAATGTAGCTATTGTATCAACAAAATCCTTTGTTATCATATTGAGATAAGTAGTGTTCAACAAACTTACATTTATATGATTAAACCTTTTCAAGAAACTCTTTTCTTGCATAAGCTTTAATCCTTAAGACATATCAGGATATTCCCATACCATATCTCATATGGTGTGGTGTCTACTAAACCATTTTAGATGGTACATTGTTTTAGTGCTAAGAATGTGCCAAAAAGAAAATTTTAGAAGATGATATTAAATGATAATCACATAATGACTCATCAGGATGTGATTCCTTCTTTCTAATACATCATCATGTTATAGGTGGAGTTGATTGGGTTACACTATCATAGTCTCTCCAAGAGGTTCTCAAACTAATCAGGTATAATATCTCAACATTGATCATGTCAAAGTATCGTAATGCTTGTAGAAGTTGTGTACTTTATACTTGTAATCTTCTTGAAAACTTCAAGAGATTTGTATTTTACTAAACACATATCACCATATCATCAGTAAATATAATTAAGTATAAATAACTATCTGTAGCATTTACTCTGAAGGTTTGTGTACATCACTATGTACATGTCCCAACAAACTGCTTATTCTCCCACTACTCCTAGTGAGAGGTGGTTTGTCATGTTGCTCGTGTATAAGACTTGCATGTCTCTTATTGGTTCAATAACAAAATGATTCTAGATAAACATCAACATGTTCCCGAAATACATTTCTCATATATGTGTTATAGATGAAATTTGATAGTTTGAATTTATCAATTATAATCCTTTAGGTATTACCATTATAAACATTTATCTTTAGATCCTTGATTAAATATTACAAGATATTTGGGGCATTGCCATACAAGATCACATCTTTAAAATAGAATCATTAACAACTCTTTATTTATAACCATCCTTGTCCTTACCATACACATAAAGTAAAATATTTCTATTATTAGCATAAATGAAATAGTAGTTCATCTAACTCTATTACGTGCCCAATGTGGTAAGATAAATTCTAAATGTAGACTGAAGTTGCAGCAACTCTTTCTCTGTATAGTCCATCATTGTCCTTTCATAAAGGCTTTACTTCTTATCAGATCATGCACATCAACTTATGTTGGATCTACATCTGGTATCACATACCCCAGATGAAGAAGTAATCAAATTTATCTTATAACATTTACACCTAAATTAGAGGTTTCTATCCCCTCCTTGTTCTTTATTAGTTCTTCCAGGTAGAGAGGGAAATTCTTTTTCCACTGTCTAAACCGGTGATAGTGGTGACAATTGCCTCCCTTATTCACTCCTCCCTTTGCCTTGAGTGACAAAGACTTAGACTTCTGGCCAGCTTTAGAACTCTTCTTAGTGTTGCCTTTACCTTAATAATTCCCTTTAGTTTGCTGATCGTCATCACAAATCTTGGTTTGTCTTTCTTAATTTGTTCCCCAGCTATTCTCAATATGCCTAGTAACTATGTGAATGGCTTATCAAAGTCATTTATGTTGTTTCATGACAAACTGACGGTATGACTCTGGCAGAGACTGAAAAATCACATCAGTGTCCAACTCATGACCCAAGGGGAATCCTAGTCTAGAAAGATTCTTCACATACCCAATGAGTTTGAGCACATGAGGACCTACTGGATCTCCTTCTGCCATGTAACATTTGAACAACACTTTAGAGACATCAAATTGGAACATGTTCTTATTATGTGTGACCATCTCAATAACATCCACATTTCCATGCTATGTTTAAAACTTATAGTTCATGTCGGGGAGGAGTGGTCCAGGTGGTTCGGCACGATGTCCCCTCATGAAGGGACCCATGTTTGATACCCAGCAGCCGCCTCCAAAATGGTATCCATCGCGCAGGCCGGCCAACTGTGTGCTTTAACTGGTTCCCAGGTGGGCGGGGCGCTCGGGGACCCGAGAGTTTACGCTATCTGGGGGGTCACAAATGTGGCACTTCTATGGGGGCGGTTCTTTCGTACTCCAAAAAAAAACTTATAGTTCATGGAGCACAACCTTAGGAATTTTACATCAATGAAATCTTCAGTGTGCTTCTTGTAAGCATCCCTGTCATCCTTAGGAGCATTAGGAAGAGGTTCTTCTCGCAATACTATCTCTAGGATATAGAGCTTGCGCCCCTGTGTGAGAACAATTCTCAGCGTCCTAAACTAGTCATCGAAGTTATTCCCATTTAACTTGTGCTTCTCAAGGATTGATCCCAAAGAAAATGTGTTGTTGTGTGTTGCCATTTGATTCTACAAGAGAAATTTGCAATTTTATCAAAAACTCATTTTTAATCTGACTTGATTTGCATAAAATGTGACAGTGTTTATTAGGCCTTTAATTAACTATAGCTCTCATTATTTTATTCAAATTTATAACCTCAATTATTAATTCGGAAGATTGCAGCAGACAAAATTCTAATGAGCCAAGACCAAAATAATTCAATTTTTATCTAGCCAACGTCCATAATCAACCATCAAGGCAGGCAACCTTTCGTAATTGCATCTTATGCAATTCTTGGATAGATGGTATGCACAAATCCTTACCATAATTATTTTCATGCTCTAGGTGCTTAATCTCATTAAGGACACCCAGTTAAGCATGAACCAAAAGCCAACATGATAGACATGTACCCCTTTTGACAGGCCCACATACTCACTTCCACAAGATAGATGGTGTACCACCCTTGGGGTTCCCATGCTTAGTTGATCTAGATTTTCATGTGCACTACTAATCAAAAGCATCTTAGATTTAATATGTTTGATTGAGGGATTTTAAATATTTATAAATATATATACATTATCCAATCATTACATATATATAGTATGTATCATATACATGTTATATCTCACAACGTAAACATGAAATATAAAACATTAATGAAGGTTATGGCCATACTACTATAATTCCTTAGAGCCACAAGGAATTATTATCACCTAGGTCTACATCTCATGCATAAACATGTTGTTGATGTAGATTTGTGCTTGCCAATCTAGGTTGATCGGTTCAAGCCTTGAACCGACCAGCCCGCATCTTGGACGGTTGGTTGGTTGTCTAAAATGATCATCTAGCCTCCAATCCAACTGATGTTTGGACACCTCCAAATGATCAGTCGGTCCACCAGCCGGTCAGTTTTCTCCTCCTGTGGTCTTCCCTTATTGGTCCTCTAGTCGGTCGTCTCATCTAGTAAAACGGTTGGCTCACCTAATGTTAATCGTATTCTTCATTGTTTCAAGAAAAGAAACTATCTTATTGCTATTAAACTTATTACATGGTAATGATAAACCCCGAGTTAGATTTGAGGGGGCATAGGTAGGAAAGAACAATATTTTTACATTGAAAAGAAGAAGGTAGAGGCTTAGTATGCAAATGAAGATATACAAAATAAACAAACCATCCAACCACACATAGATATTTGGGTTATTGGTCATAACCATACTACACATCTACCATCAAACCCAATTTTAGGGTGATGTGTGTGTATATATATATATATATATATATATATATATAATTTAGTTTGGGATTGTATGTGGTATTTAATCAGATAAGTAGATTTATCAATTTGAGTATTTGACAATGTATGTAATAAATAAATGGTGAATACAAAAAATATGATCATATTGATTATTCAATAACATAGTAAATTAATGTGGCTCTGATACCACTATTAGGAAATATGACATCAGGTAAGGCATGAAAAAAAAAATTACTTGTCATATTCCCTAAATATAGTAGATCATGTGAACAACTATGTAACGAGAAGGGTGATTTATGAGTTCATACCTAGTCCTGGTGCAAGTCCAACAGATATTCCCTCATTGTAGTTGTGCACCTTCTTCTAGCTGTGCTTGGACAACATCTACATAAATCTCCTAGTTGATCACCATGGATAGTAGGTTGACGTTGTCCTCCTAGCGGGATAAAGATCCATGCCTCTATACTAGTCCACACATACCACCAGGAATTCTTGTCGTTTTAGAAGAATAGATAAGAAGGAATTATCCCCTCAGGTTTGCGTACTAGTCACCAACTTGCTCTTCCATAATTGCTCTCCCTTGCTATCCCTCCCTTTATTGGGTAGGACTTGATTGAATTCTCTTAGTTACCACAAATAGAGAAGATAAACAATTATCAGAGGCAATTGAGTTGTGACTGAGAAGCACCCCAGTACCCCTTTATTTATAGGAGGGTCAGGGTCAGGGATCCCAGTCTGAGTGGGAGCGGAAGGGACTAGAATTTCATGAATTTTTATACTCTGCGAGCGGCATAACAATCAGTTCACAGGTGAACTAATCAGTTCAATCCTTGAACTGGTCATTTCATCTTGTTTTCCAATCGCAATTGTATTCGTAATTAATATCGAATTTAATGCACAACATGATGTCAACACAAATCCTTGAATCAATCGAATTGAGCCACCAATTTCTCGGTTCACAACCTGAGCTGGTCGGTTCATGGCCCAGAGCTGATAGGTTCACTTCCTGGACCAGTCGGTTCACTGTCCAAAATTGCCAAAGATGGTTCAACTGACCTGACAGACAGAAACTGTCAGTTCAACACTTGAACTGGTCAGTTCAACTCTCCAGTCATTCAATATTCAACCAATGTAGTTTAAATTCAATACTTAACTCTTTATTAATATTGTTCAAACCATATTCATGAATGAACTCCTATTCCAAGTATATCCTATGTGTGTAATCCTATAGGTTCCAAGGTACGTTGGCAGTGAATGTCCATAACTCATGTATGACATTGCATGCAAAGAGTCGTGATGAATGTATATTCATCATGGAATTCAATTATCTCTTTGAAACAAATTCAACTCTATATATACTATTTCACTCATTAAATATCAATGCGAGTCATAATGTGCAAAATTACTTAATTAATCCAATTATCATAATTTTAACTGAAATTATGGTTGAATTCATGCATGTCTTGATAAAGTTGAACAATCAACTAGAATCTACCTTCCCTCACCCCTACTCCTGACCAATCAATCTACTCAAGACCGTTTGAGCCCATGCGGTCTCAAGACCGTTTGAGCCCATGCGGTCTCAAGACCGTTTGAGTCCATGCAGTCTCAAGATCGTTTGAGCCCATGCGGTCTCAAGACCATTTGGGCGCCAAGGTCACAAGACTGTTTGGCCACGAAGATCGTTTAACTGCGAGACTGGTTGGACCCAGACTTCGAAACCGTTTGCAGCCGGAATGCGGGAACAAATGGAAGCCATGCATCAAGACCGTTTGGATTTTGGTAATCAAAGACCGAATGGCCACTTAGTGATCCAAGACTGTTTGGTCTATTACACAAGACCACATGGACATGCAGCACAATACGAGACCGAATGGTTACATGTACGTAGACCGATTTGCTGCTCTAAAGCATGAAGACCGTTTGGCCGCAGCTAGGAAACTGTTTGGATTAGTTGTTCACGTGAAGAACGAGCAGCTGTATGTATGTAATAAAACCGTTTGGAAAATGAAACACCAAGACCATTTGCTGCTATATGCATGCAAACTATATGCAGAAGGTACGTATACGCAGACCGTTTGGAAAAGTGGTAGCTGCTAAGATCGTTTACTGAGAACTCAAAGTAGTGCTGCGAGACCGATTGGACATAGCTCAAAGACCGTTTGATAAGCCTGCATGAAACTGATTGCAAAAGCAATCATGTGAAATCGTTTGCAAAGAAGCTGTACAGACCGTTTGCTTTTAAAAAAAAGGATTTATATTGAAACCACATGGAAAAGATATTTGTACTAAACCGTTTGGTAAAGGATGCAATACCGAAACCGAATGGATTAGTTATACTTCAAGACCGTTTGCTGCGGAGCACATGCATGGAGCGATCCATTTGCTGGCCACGTGAAGACAAAATGCAATGCAAACGGAATCATCTATTCACGTGAAGCAGCCAATGCATGCATACTGTCTGCTGGATACGAGTGAAATCGAATGGAGTTGGGCAAAAACGAAGACCGAATGGCCTCATGCCGAAGACCATTTGCTGCTGCCAAATCAAAGACCGAAATCACCCACATGCAAACCGTTGGCTGCTGGAAATAACCAAAACCGTTTGAGCACTTAAAACAACAAACCATTTGGATAAGATATTTTTAGATTGGAATCACACCAAAAATGTGAGGGTCAGTCCAGTACCTATAAATAGGACTAGTAAGGTCCCCATTTGGGTATCGGTTCTGGGACGTCGACAAGCTGTCTGTATATAGGTCCGTTCCAAATCTAGTGTTGTCCGCGCCAGTTTCATTCCACCTACTGCCCGTGTTGCAACCAAGGAGGCTGAAGAGAGAAGGAAGATGGAGCGAGGGAGACTGTCTGGTCTATCTTGGCAACTCCCGTTCACGTCTAGATCTGCTTCGACACGACGTAGGAGGTCATATCTTCTTCACCGAGCTGTGACTACCTTCTGCACTGGGTTCATGGCGGATTTCTCTTTCTTTCTCATCCTTCTTGTTTCTCGCATCATGAGTGAGTAGTACCTTTTCGCTGGGGTGCGGGGACTAGCCCTGCTGCCCATGTAAGTCATGTTCTTTTGTTAAACTCTCCATGGAAATGTATATAACTTCTAATTTCGTTGTTAGTTGGTATGTTTGTAAGTCGATTATCTACTTACTTTCATCTTGTTCTCTCCTATATTGCGAAATCTTCTATATGTGGGATAGAATGTCGGTTTACAAGGTTCGACTCTTTGATGAGAACTTCTGATAAGATTCCTTGAGGTCGTAAGTGTATGATCCGTGAGGGGACGAGACATCTAGCCTATGGTGACACTTCTGTGGTCTAAACATCCCTCAGGGAGGACCACCGCCTTAGTTAGATTTTGTATCGACTTTGTTTATCGTCGATGTTAGTTTGTAGATCTATCACTTGCTTGATTATCGATTAATGTGGTTGACTCCTAAACTAGAAATAGAATGAGATTTTTAGAGCTGTAAGCAACTGATCTGGTTGGTGACGAGACATCTGATGCCTAAGGTGATGCTTACGCAAACCTAACGCCCGTATGGGGGGTTATGTAGCAGCTCTATTTGGATCATTTTATCTTGCATGGATTGTTGCTTTGGAATGTGTTTGTGTGCGTAGCGGTGGTGAAACCTGATACCATCCCGGCGATTCCATATCATTGATCTAAACCCAACTTTAATTCAGTTTTTATTTTCTTACAATTAGTCTAATTAACCTCAAATCTACCAATCGTTTTAAATATTAGTTTTACTAGAACAAGATTTGATTGACAAAGATTCTTAAAAATGTTGTCCTTGAGGTTCGATCCTTAACTATACTGCGATAAGACTAATCCGCTTGTGGGTGGTATTATTGTACTTTGGTTTTGGTAAAAACTCAGGGATTTCAACCCCGAGTGAGTTTGTTAGTGCGTTCAAAATACCACATCAAATTCTGGCGCCGTTGCTGGGGACCACAGAATCAGTCAGTCAAATCTAGTTCTTTTAAGACTAATCTAGGGTTTTGCTTTTTCTTTTGAAACAATCGATCATCCACTTGGATTTGACTCTACTTTATGGATCTCATTTTCAAAATCTTTCTATTTTCAGGTACAACCCAAGGCATAGTGTATGCACCGTTCAGACAGCCCCAGACTCACCACAAGCTTTGATCCCGAGATAGACAGAACTTTCCATCGTCAGATCAGAGAGAATCAAGCAAGGATGGCACAAGAAGGAGAGGTAGCTCGAAGGGTGGCTCAAGCCATCAATGCACAAAGAGAGAGGCTCATGCAAGAAGCCAGGGCTGCAGTTCAGCAGGAAATCCTAGCAGTACAAGCAGCAACGCAAGCAGCTAAACTACAGAAGGATCTTAGAGAGTTCTCAATCCCGAAAGTTGTGAATGTTCATCATCCGGTACAACCTCCTCCTATCAACGCAACTAATTTCGAGATAAGGGCACATTGGATCACATTACTTCTAAACAACCCTTTCTATGGCAAACAAGCAGAAGACAGCCAAGAACATCTTCTGAGATTTATCGATCTATGTGCTATGAAAAAGCAAAATGGAGTCACAGATGATGCCATTAGACTCCGTCTCTTCAAGTATTCCCTTGCTGATAGAGCCATAAGTTGGTACAATTCATTGCAAAGTGAAATACCCATCACCACTTGGGAACAACTCCAAAATGTGTTTCTGGAAAAATTCTATCCTCCATCGCTCACATATGAAATTAGGGACCGGATAACAAATTTCACTCAAGTCCCTGGAGAAACTCTCGCTGAAGCATGAGATAGGTACAAAGAGCTTCTACGCAAATGTCCACACCACGGAATTCCTAAGAATCAACTAATCGAAATTTTCTATAGGGGTGTGGATGATGATATTAAGAGGTTTCTAGATTCCTCGTATGGAGGAAACTTCATGCGTTAAAGTTATGACAGTGCATGGAGAGTCGTCACCCTAGGAGCAGAAAATCAAGCCAATTGGGGTAGATCTGTAGGTAAAGGAGTCTTGGAAGTAGCTAAGGCCGAAGCTACTCCTGAGTATAAGTCTATCGCTGAAACCTTGAAGGTCTTATGCCAAGCAAGACCATATTGAATCATCTCTAGCTGTTATTGGAAGAGGACGTTCACCCACTCGGCAACCAGAACAGGTCAAGTCCACTTTCCTGTTCTGTGAAGCATGTAAGAGCACCGATCATTCCACTTTATCATGCAATGTTCTCTATGGCGTTGTACTGAGCAATGTATGTGGACAAGGAGATAATGGTCAGATGGAAAATCTTAATGCTATCAACACTATTCTTGGGCAAAGTTATTACAATCTGAATCAGAATAGGAATCACCCAAGTTTTCAATATGGAAACCCCTCTAGAGCAGTAAACTCGCATCAATTTGGTTCAAACAATCAACCAAGAGGCCCACCAGGATTCCAGTATAATCAACTACATAATTTTGGGAATCAAGGAAATTTCAAGGGGAACTTTCATAATAGGAACTACAATAATTATCAAAACAACTCTCAGTATCAGAATCGTAATCAACAGCAAGGACAGCAAGTAGGACCCGTCTCTTCTGATGACAAGCTATCAGCCATTGAAAAAATGTTGCAAACTCAGCAAACTATGATAGCCAACCAACAAGCTCACCAGAAGGCTATTGAATCTCAACTAGCTCAACTCTTAGCTAGCATAAAGCCACCTGCTGGAGTCTTTGCTGGCCAACCCGAGAACAATCCCAAGAATCCTAAACAGTTGAAGGCAGTCACCACCAGGTCAGGAAAAGACTATTCGGATCCCCCAGTGAAGACACCTATGGTTATTATAGACAAAGATGAACCTTTGATTGTACAAAACTCAACAACACTAGAGTCTCAATCAAAAGATGATAAGACAGATAAGGGAAGTCCTGAGAAATCTACTGATGAAGAAACTGAAACACCAGAACTTGATATTCCTATATATAAGCCTCGTATACCCTTCCCAGCCTGTCTAAGGAAAACCAAGCTCGATACTAGATTCAATAAGTTTAAAGAGGCTATGAAGAAACTTCATGTTGATATACCCTTCTTAGATGCTCTGGTTGAGATACCAGCCTGGAATAAGTACTTAAAGTCACTCCTAACCAGGAAGTATATAACTGAGGAATATGAGACAGTAAAACTGGCAACAACTACATCGGATATCATATTGAGCAAGATGCACAAGAAACAAAAAGACTCGGGATCCTTTGGAATCTCATGTCATATTGGCGATTCATCATGCAAGAAAGGATTGGCAGATCTAGGTGCAAGCATCTCTATTATGCTGCTTAGCCTATGCAAAACATTAGGGTTTGCAGAATTACTTCCCACTGGCATGACTATACAACTTGCAGACAATTCGATAAAACGTCCATTAGGAATCCTCGAAGATGTCCCAGTCAAGGTAGGTAAGGACACATATGTTCCCTATGACTTCGTCATTATGGATATAGAAGAAAATGTCATATATCCTCTCATTTTTGGTCGTCTGTTCCTCGCCACTGCAAGAGCCCTGATTGATGTTGAAGCTGGTACCTTACGGCTCAGATTAGGTAAAGAAACTCTCAAATTTAAAGTTTTTGAAAGTATGAGAAGACCAAGTATGTAAGAAGAAGTCTATTTGATTGGCTGCATTGAACAAATGTCACTTTTGACTCAAGAGCATAAAGAATCAAACGATCCTTTGGAAATGGCTCTAATAAACCCATCAGTTGATGAACCAATCGACGAACGAGTAAAAGATTGCATCGAATCACTTGACTCTGCTAAAGAAGATGTCGAAGCCACCAGTGAAGAACTCAAGGCTATGGAAACTACAGAAGAAACAAGCAAAAAAAACCAGAGGCTCCCGAAATGAAACCCCTGCCCGAAGGACTGAAGTACGTGTTTTTAGACGATATCAAGGTTTGTCCAGTTATTATAAATTCTGATCTAACAACTGAACAAGAAGAGAAACTTCTGAAGGAATTGAGGGAAAGAAAGAAAGCCTTCGGTTATAAAATGAGTGACCTCACTGGGGTCAGTCAAGCGTTGTATATGCACAAGATCCATATGATGGAAGATCACAAACCTACTACTGAGCATCAACGGAAATTGAACCCAAATATGAAGGAAGTGGTCCGTAGCGAGGTCATAAAATTTCTCACAGCTGGAATAATCTATCTGATATCTGATTCGCCATGGGTGAGCCCAGTGCATGTAGTCCCAAAGAAAGGCGAAACAACTATTATACGGAATGAAAACAATGAACTCATCCCCACTCGAACAGTCATCGGGTGGAGGATGTGCATAGATTATAGAAAATTAAACAAGGAAACTCGAAAAGATCATTTTCCAATGCCTTTCCTTGATCAAGTCCTAGAAAGGTTGGCTCACCAAGAATATTTCTGTTATCTTGATGGTTACTCTAGATTCTATCAAATACCCATACATCCAGATGACCAAGAGAAAACAACCTTTACTTGCCCATTCGGAACATATGCGTTCAAAAGAATGTTGTTTGGTCTCTGTAATGCGCCCGCAACTTTCCAACGTTGCATGGCCGCCATATTTGCTGGTCTTACTGAAACAATTATGGAGGTTTTCATGGATGATTTTTATGTTTACAGAGATTCATTCGATTCATGTCTAAAGCACCTATCCCTAGTCCTCAAACGTTGTGAAGAAGCGCATCTTGTGTTAAATTGGGAAAAATGTCATTTTATGGTAAAAGAAGGCATTGTACAGGGCCATAGGGTCAGCAATAGAGGAATTGAAGTCGATAAAGTCAAGATTGAAGTGATTTCTAAACTGGCTATCCCCACAAATGTAAAAGAAGTTCGTGCTTTCCTTGGCCATGCCAGATTCTATAAAAGATTCATAATGGATTTTTCCAAGATAACGAAGCCAATGATGAACCTATTACTAAAGGATACTGATTTCAATTTCAATGAAAAATGTGTCAAAAGCTTCAACACACTGAAACATGCCCTTACAACCACTCCCATCATCAGAGCTCCTGATTGGGATCACCCATTCAAAATCATGTGTGATGCCAGTGATTATGCTGTGGGCGCTGTTTTAGGGCAATATATAGAGAAGAAACACTATGTGATCTATTATGCATCAAAAACTCTCGATGAAGCCCAGATGAATTATGCAACTCCTGAGAAAGAACGTCTAGCAGTCGTGTATGCCTTTGACAAGTTCAGATCTTACCTAATTGGTTTGAAAGTTATTGTCTACACAGACCACACTGCCATTTGTTACCTTCTAGCAAAGAAAGATGCAAAACCCAGGTTGATTAGATGGATCCTCCTATTACATAAATTTGATTTAGAGAGAAGAGATAAAAAGGGTAAAAAGAATGTTGTAGCAGACCACCTCAGCCGCTTCCACACTCTGGATACTGGGAAGATTACGATCAATGATTACCTGCCAGATGATCAACTAATGAAGGCCTCAGAAGCTATACCATGGTACTCGGATTTTGTGAACGACCTTGCTGCTGGTATTATCCATCCTCAATGCACCGGGAATGCACTGAAAAAGTTCATGCATGATGTGAAGCAATATCATTGGGATGAGCCATATCTTTTTAAACTAGGTACCGATGGTCTGTATAGACAATGTATCGCTGAAGAAGAGGCTCAACTTATTTTGGAACAATGTCACTCAGGACCAGTGGGAGGACATATGATCCCTAAAAAGACTACTTTGAAGGTTTTGCAATGTGGATTCTTCTGGCCAACCATATCCAAAGATTCCTACAACTTTGTCCTGTCATGTGACAAATGTCAAAGATCAGGCAATATAACAAAAAGAGACGAGATGCCACTGAATCTATGGCAAGAAGTAGAGATATTCGATGTTTGGGGAGTGGACTACATGGGTCCATTCCTATCTTCTCATGGATTTTCATACATCCTAGTGGCGGTAGACTACGTCTCAAAATGGGTTGAAGCTATACCAACCATCACTAGTGATTCCAAACCTGTCATCAAATTATTCAAAGATATTATCTTCCCACGTTTTGGAGTGCCACGAACCGTGATATCTGACGGAGGGTCCCACTTCCTTGAAAGAAGCTTTGAAGCTTTATTGAGAAAATACGGTGTAACACATAAGGTAGCCTCACCTTACCACCCACAAATAAGTGGACAGGTAGAGGTTTCTAACTGTCAACTAAAGGTTATTATGGAAAAGACTGTAGGACGCAATCAAAAGGATTGGGCAACAAAAATCAACGATGCCTTATGGGCCTATCGAACTGCTTATAAAACTCCCCTTGGGACTACACCTTTTCGATTAATATATGGAAAAGCTTGCCACCTGCCAGTCGAACTGGAACACAAGGCATGGTGGGCAATTAAACAATTGAACTTTGATATGAAAGAAGCAGGCCAAGCTAGGATTCTGCAACTCCAAGAGCTAGATGAACTCAGGATGACAACTTATGAGAATGCACGAATCTACAAAGAACGTACAAAACTTTGGCATGATGGACATCTGAAAAGAAAAGACATACAAGTGGGAGACCAAGTTCTGGTATTCAACTCAAGATTGAAGTTATTCCCAAGAAAACTCTGCTCACGCTGGTCTGGACCATACATCGTCAAGAGCATCTCTCCACATGGTGCCTTCTCATTATGGAGTGAAAAGTCAGGTGAATTTGAAACAAATGGTCACCGCTTAAAGAGATATTTCATCTCAACTGACATAGGCACTAAAGCAATGTTGGAACTCACCTATCCAAAAGATCCACCGTGAAGCTGAAGGATCCAGTCGAGCCATCGACATAAAACAAAGACGCTTGTCGGGAGGCAACCGATCAATAAATTTGTTTTACTTTCGTTTTCAAATTAGAATGTTTCTTCAATTTTGTTTTTACCTCCTAGTTAATATTTCATTAAATAAAATTAGCATCGCAAGATGCTATTTTAAGATCTAATTGCTCTTTACCTTTGAGATTTTTAGATACAAGGATGTTCGCTGATTGGAACGCAACCACACCTAGTGGTCATTCTGGCATGATTTTTCCCCTCCATCTTGGATTTAGGGTTTTGTCGGGATGAGCAAATCTCTAAGTTCGGGGTGGAGGGTGGGTGGTACGTACCTCACTTTCCACCTACACCCATCCTTTTCATACTTAAGTTTTCACTATCACATTCTTGATAAAAACATTTCAAAATTTTCAAAATTCTTTAATGTTTTTCAAAGATATTGAACAGATACTTGATGAATTTTTGACACTTTTTGATGCTTCCTCATTTCATTAAAAATCACTAACTAACCTGCTATGCATTTTGAATCATTATATCCTCCTTATTTGAAGTAAATCCTCAAAAGGACCACTTTTTGAAACAAACCTTTTGATTGAAATCATCTTGTGAAGCTTATGATTCCTAACATCATGATACTTTTGCAAAAGTGATAAGTGTCTGTCAAACTGATAGGGATCAAACACGTCATGCTTCCTAACTAATTTGTGGAAAAATAGCATGGATTCCCCACCGGATCCCCATCAAGTCATTATTTGAGCAGAGTTTGATAAAGAGAACAACCTGGTGCACTGAATTGTAAATCAAGTTACATTCTGATCTGAACTCTCTTCTACACTTCTTCTATCATCTTCGTACCCCTCCATTCATCAAAAAGAAACAAAAATAGCCAAATTCGTGCCAAACCCTAAGTTCGGGGTGGCATGCCACTTCCCTCTATATCCGCTTCTTTCATACCCCTCGTAAATAAATAGGGGCGTACCACCAAAAATGCAATCTCGAGTCGAATAGATGAGAGATTTGCAAACAAAAAGATGTCAAAGCGCACACATAAAGAAATGCAATCTCGAGTCGAATAGAGGAGAGATTCGCACAAAAAAATGCAATAAATGAAATTGCAAAGAAAATAAAAATCTCGAGTCGAATAGATGAGAGATTTATTTCTTCCTTCCATACCACCATTCACTCCATTTTCTACCTAATGGCGCAATGAATGCCTACCCTATCCTGAAAAAAAAACACCAGTGTCAGATCAAATGCATCTTGTTGTTCTGTGGGTGTCTCTGGATTCTTACAAAACTCTTTGACATACTTTTTGTCGGAAAAAGTGGGGAGGAAGTGATATTGGAAAGCGAATTCAGGAACGAAGATATGATAAGATGTGTTTAGTGGTCTCAGGAGGTTGAGATTATGAGTCATATTGAGCGGAAAGAAAACATTTGTGATGTGAAGATGAAGTAATCATACGAATTGAAAGTATTCATTTGGCGACTGTTTCAGATTTTGTGTTACTCGAGGACGAGCAATGTTTAAGTTCGGGGTATTTTGATGAATGTATATTCATCATGGAATTCAATTATCTCTTTGAAACAAATTCAACTCTATATATACTATTTCACTCATTAAATATCAATGTGAGTCATAATGTGCAAAATTACTTAATTAATCCAATTATCATGATTTTAACTGAAATTATGGTTGAATTGATGCAAGTCTTGATAAAGCTGAACAATCAGCTAGAATCTACATTCCCTCACCCCTGGTCCTGACCAATCAATCTACTCAAGACCGTTTGAGCCCATGCGGTCTCAAGATCATTTGGGCGGCAAGGTCGCAAGACTGTTTGGCCACGAAGACCGTTTAACTGCGAAACTGGTTGGAGCCAGACTTCGAAACCGTTTGCAGCCGGACTGCGGGACCGAATGGAAGCCATGCATCAAGACCGTTTGGATTTTGGTAATCAAAGACCGAATGGCCACTTACTGATCCAAGACCGTTTGGTCATTTGTACAAGACCGCATGGACATACAGCATAATACGAGACCGAATGGTCACATGCACGTAGACTGATTTGCTGCTCTAAAGCATGAAGACTATTTGGCCGCATCTAGGAAACTATTTGGATTAGTTGTTCGCGTGAAGAACGAGCAGCTGTATGTATGTAGCAAAACTGTTTGCTAAAGTAAACACCAAGACCGTTTGCTACTGTATGCATGCAAACCGTATGAAGAAAGTACGTATATGCAGACCGTTTGAAAAAGTGCTAGATGCCAAGATCGATTACTGAGAATTCCTAGCCGATAGCTGAAACCGTATGGACGCGTGAAACCGAATGAAAAAGCAGTGCTGTGAGACCGATTGGACATAGCTCAAAGACCGTTTGATAAGCCTGCATGAAACCGATTGTAAAAGCAATCATGTGAAACCGTTTGCAAAGAAGCTGTATAGACCGTTTGCTTTAAAAAAAAGGATTTATATTGAAACTGCATGGAAAAGATATTTGTACTAAACCGTTTGGTAAAGGATGCAATACCGAAACCGAATGGTTTAGTTATACTTCAAGACCGTTTGCTGCGGAGCACATGCATGGAGCGATCCATTTGCTGGCCACGTGAAGACAAAATGCAATGCAAACAGAATCATCTATTCACGTGAAGCAGCCAATGCATGCATACTGTCTGCTGGATACTGTTGAAACCGAATGGAGCTGGGCAAAAACGAAGACAGAATGGCCTCATGCCGAAGACCGTTTGCTGCTGCCAAATCAAAGACCGAAATCACCCACATGCAAACCGTTTGCTGCTGGAAATTACCAAAACTGTTTGAGCACTTAAAACAAACTGTTTGGATAAGATATTTTTGGATTGGAATCACACCAAAAATGTGAAGGCCAGTCCAGTACCTATAAATAGGACCAGTAAGGTCCCCATTTGGGGATTGGTTCTAGGACGCCGACAGGCTGCCTGTATACAGGTCTGTTCCATTTCTGGTGCCGTCCGCACCAGTTTCATTCCACCTACTGCCCGTGTTGCAACCAAGGAGGCTGAAGAGAGAAGGAAGATGGAGCGAGGGAGACTGTCCGGTCTGTCTTGGCAACTCCCGTTCGCCTCCAGATCTGCTCCGACACGACGTAGGAGGCCGTATCTTCTTCACCGAGCTACGACTACCTTCTACACCGGGTTCATGGTGGATTTCTCTTTCTTTCTCATCCTTCTTGTTTCTCGCATCATGAGCGAGTAGTATCTTTTCACTGGGGTGCGGGGACTAGCCTCGCTGCTCATGCAAGTCATGTTCTTTTGTTAAACTCTCCATGGAAATGTATATAACTTCCCATTTCGTTGTTAGTTGGTATGTTTGTAAGTTGATTATCTACTTGCTTTCATCTTGTTCTCTCCTATATTGTGAAATCTTCTATATGTGGGATAGAATGGCGGTTTACCAGGTTCGACACTTTGACGAGAACTTCTGATAAGATTCCTTGAGGTCGTAAGTGTATGATTCGTAAGGGGACGAGACATCTAGCCTACAGTGACACTTCTGTGGTCTAAACATCCCTCAGGGAGGACCACAGCCTTAGTTGGATTTTGTATCGTCTTTGTTTATCGTCGATGTTAGTTTGTAGATCTATCACTTGCATGATTATCGATTAATGTGGTTGACTCCCAAACTAGAAATAGAATGGGATTTCTTCAGAGACGTAAGCAAGTGATCCGGTTGGTGACGAGACATCTAATGTCTAAGGTAATGCTTACGTGAACCTAACGCCCGTATGGGGGGTTCTGCAGCAGCTCTATTTGGATCGTTTTATCTTGGCTGGATTGTTTCTTTGGAATGTGTTTGCATTCGTAGCGGTGGTGAAACCTGATACCATCCTAGCGATTCCATATCATTGATCTAAACCCAACTTTAATTCAGTTTTTACTTTCTTGCAATTAGTCTAATTAACCTCAAATCTACCAATCGTTCTAAATATTAGTTTTACTTGAACAAGATTTGATTGACAAAGATTCTTAAAAATGTTGTCCTTTGGGTTCGATCCTTAACTATACTGCGATAAGACTCGTCTTCTTGCGGGTGGTATTATTGTACTTTGGTTTTGGTAAAAACTCGGGGATTTCAACCCCGAGTGAGTTTGTTAGTGCATTCAAAATACCACGTCAAGTCATTCATAGTCACACATGATTGCTACCCAAGCAATTGGAAAGTTAGAGAACAACTTCAACCTACAATTTGTGATAGGTGTTATTATGATTGTATAGTTTCTTTGTCATTGATATCCAAATTGAACTCAAGGCATGGAATCATCACTCTTTCATTGTTCAATCCATGTTCCTTAAATTGGAGCAGACTATCTGAGATATATGTGACCTCAATTGTGACATCTTGCCATCACAAAGACAGCAAAACGTCATGCGAAATTGCTTGGAACCACCATAAACCACATATTATAAAAACATGTGTTAATTAAAACTGATTGCAGAACACATCATAAGAAAGGAACTCTTACAACCAGATCCACTACCTACAAGGAAACATGTTATATTTACATAAGCATGATATATGTCCACCAACACATAGGATCTGTCTGTTCCATATACATCAAGGATGCATCACCTGTTTATATACGTATCAGACCTAGCCAGGCCAACAATAGGTTACAAAAAGCCATACAGAGATCATACATCGTAAAACCTCATCAAAACACCTCCAAGGATCTGAGAGTACAGGGAGACTCTAAGACTCTACTGCAAAACAACCATAGCAACAACATATCCAACCTTGCCTTCTACTGATGTTCTTATTGCTCAGCCACAACACTACGATCACCACACGTCTATCTCGATCACCTAAATAGGTTGAAACCAGTGGGGTGAGACACACAGTCCCAGTGAGAAACATAACTCCCCACCGAACTATAAAACCTCAGAAAAGCTAGAGCAGATAAAACATGTAGTAGATATATATTAAATATGAAGAACATGATTATACATACATAACAACTTACCATGATACCTGAGAAGCATATAACTAGCTGCAAGAAGTACTTAGGGCATGTATATGAAACAATCATATAATAAGCAAGGCCTCAACCAATGTTCTGTGTTTGCCCTAAGAAAATATACTATATAACTGGATTACCATTTATTATGCCCTGAGGAAGTGAGACGTACCACTCAAATCCAACCTTCAATTGTGAAACCCAAAGCCGGTGCCATACAAGGTCAATGAAAGAGCTGGACTCCACGGCCTCAACCTCCTCGTGGTCAATGCACAATATCCAAAGTAGGATCGCAATCTCTTGCTTAAGTGACCTCAGTCACAGGGTCAGCTCCCACAGGCTACCCTTTCTCTAGCCCACCTTGATACAGGTCACGGCACTAGTATATCTTGAGCCACGGGCCTATTCACTGTGCTCTTGAGCCATGAACACATTCATGCTCTATCACACTGAGCCATGGGCATGTTCACCATGCTCTTATATATGCTCTGAGTCTACAACCGAAGTTGCACTTAATCCTCCTATTTTCAGCTAGGAGAAACCCACATAACAATATGCGCTCTAGGTTTACCCGTAGGAGAACCTATTTCACCATCACCAGCTCCTGACGATGATGGATCTATGGCCAGGGAAAACTACATGAAAGGTTCATCTATAATTAATTAATATATTTTAAGTAGATTGTTGGGGTCAACCAAGTTATATTATGCAAACCATAAACAAGAGTAAACAACATAGATTCCATTAACTTGTGTCACACTATTACTGCTATTCTCAAAGCCATCGACATCATCATGATCCATCTCAAGGATCCAACATTACATGTTGCCACTTGGCCTCTTTCCAATCCTCATGATCCATCACAAGGATCCAACATCATGGGGATTCCATCCCACCATTAAGAACATGTTACCAATCACATAGGCATCACTCATCATGTACCATCATGGTTCTCATAACACATAGTATTCCTCATTATCTCAACATCAAGAGAATGTCACCAATGACATCATTATAGCTCATACCTGATTACACATCTCAATTGATGAAACCTGCATGGTTATTATGTTCAAGAGTAGATAAACACTTCATCATCGAAATATAGTTGTGCTGCATTAGATGAGCATGCATATAACATCTATGTATAAGCATTCCAAACGATATTAGGGTTTCAAGAATAATCCTCACAACAGTATATCGGGTAAGGCATAACCCTCACCAAAACATACCATGACCCTCACCAAATCATATCGGGTAAGGGACCAACCCTCACCAAAAGATCATGCCACAACCCGACCTTATGGTATCAGTTAACCAGTAACTAGTCATAGCTTGTCGTGTCGGCCAACACCCATATTGGGAAAGCACCTAGCAAGCTGATAACGAGCAGCATCATATCGTGTCACGCCATGATGGGCAACATCCAAACCATGTCGCCCAGCCAAAGGGTCAGCATCCAACCAATCTAACACTAAGCTAATGTACAGACCGATAACGGGCAAAGCACCTGGCCAACTGACACCAATAGGCTGATATTGGCCAAGCCTTGAGCAAGCCGATATCACCCAAGCTAACAAAGGTCATAACACCATAATGGGTGACGTCACATCAGGCAACGCAACGTCTCAAGCCAACCACTATCGGGAAACACCATGGCGTGCAACGTCAAATGGCCAACATAGCACAACATATCGGGCAACGTCCTATATCAGGCAACATCCCATCCAAGGTTTAGTTCTAACGTCCAAGTATGACAGTGGTCAAGACACCCATCAAAGCACAATATCGACCAACGCCTTCAAGGGATATCGAGCAGCACTACCCATCATGGGTATCGTGCAACGCAAGGCCATGATGCCCAAGAGGTCAATGCAAAAGGGAGATATCGCCCAAGAATACCAAGAGTGTTGTCTCACCTCTCAACAACCAAGTGAGAGGGGTTTTGCACAACCTCAAGCGTATCGGGAAACAAAGGTAGAACAACACCCTATCAGCCAACCAACTCAACATATCGCCCAAACATCTAGGCCATAGGCTCCCCTTTCAACAACCAAGGAGATAGAGAGGTTTTGCCCAAGCAACTAGAGCATAGGCTCACCTCTCAAGACCAAGGAGAGAGAGGGGTTTTGCCCAAGAACACACTACACACACCTTTGAACTAAGGAGCCCAAAGCTCACCTCTCAACTAAAGCAAGAGAGGGGTTTTTCTCAAGATCCCATAATCCAAAGGGTGGACCGACACAAAAGGGAAACCAACTCACCACATAACATCCAACATGATCTAGGGCACATGTAAGGCAGTAACATAACCAACTAAATCAAGAAGCATTACTAGAAAGGTATGTAAGGCTGATCAAGATAACATAGCAAAGAAACATGTAAAGGAGATAGTATAGTTAGGGTTAGGAGTTATGTAACCCGCCTCAAGCGCACTCCTCCAAGATCCAAAACTCCAAAGCTCCAAGGCACCACCTTCGACCACCTCAAGAAGAGAAGAGAAACCCTATTACCACCATGGTCGAAAGACAAGGAAGAAGATGGTACCAAGGGGGAAGGGAGAGAGATACTCACCAACTAGAGAAGAAAGGAGCAAGAACACTAGGGAAGAAGAGAACCACGGCTGCAAGATGTATCGACCACCACTCTTCTCCAAGGGATATCGGCCACTAAGGGAAAGAGAGCAACAAGGGAAGCTAAAGGGACCACTAGCAAGCAAAGAGAGGGATATATATACAAGAGGGTAAGGGGGAGAGAAAGGTAATGTGGCGCCCGGCCTACGTACAGTTGTCCAAGGGCCATGCCACATGCTAACACCCCAAACACCACTTGTCCAAGGCCTCGCCACTTGCTAGTAACAAGAACCAAGTGTCCATAAGGGGTGACACAAATGATGCTAGGTGGAGGGGTGTGTGTCGCCCAACATGGCAACCCGACACACCCACCAGCACCCCTGGCTCATACACCACCCTTGCCCGGCACAAGGCAGCAAGGGAAGCTCTCTTACCTGATACAAGGAAACAAGGCCACACCTCAAGGCTCAAACTAAACGAGCAAGCCCAAAGGAGGCCCAAATAACTCAAGCAAGGCGCTCCAACCCATCCTCTCAACCCTAGAGGATACAAAGAGAGAGAAAGAGATCTCTCAAGGTGACAAACTTGCACATAAACCCTAGAACTTGGGTAAATTACAAGTTGCACCAAAAAGACCCACATCAAAGAACAACAACCCTAATCACACCTCAGGTGATTAGGCAAGCCTCTAAACACAAGGTTTAGGCAAAGCAAATAGGGTAAGCCCAAAACGAAGGTCAGGGTCCTTACATCGATATCATATATTAATTCACATGTGCATGCACCTTCTTTTCTTCAGTCTCTCTTATCAAGTGACCAGGATATCAAACTCTTATAGGAGGGACAAATCTCATCTACATCACTCATAGTCATCCACATGTATCACAGTACATCCTATGATTACCTTTATGGAAACTCTTACTCAAGATCATGATGGATGATATCAAAGTGCATCGAATGACATGTGATGAGTGTAGTGATTTCAGGTCTAAGAACCACAACTATCACCTTCACTATGAGAGATTACTATGACCACCATTATGGTTTTCATGTGTCAGTCTCAAGATGAGTCTGTTTGATATATTATTCTCTAATAAGTATCTATGTGCTTGGCTTGATATCACATACCATGACTAATGAGATTTTGTCATCAACCAACACACACTCTAGTCTTATGTGTCTTGTTGTCTATCAGCCTTCCACAATAACATCCGACTAGGTACATAATAAGAATGTATATACTCTTAACATGTGTATTATCTCATTGTTCAAGTCACGTACCTAAATAAATATGTCATTGAGTAATGTCATTCTTTAGACATTTATTATGTTTCCTCATTGTCTCATAACTGAGTGAAATAGAATAAACTAGAATATTACCTTTATTATTAATCAAATCCTTTATGTAATATATCATCTCAATCATCATATGATTGTCTCTCTGGGTATACATACCAACAACTTCAACGGATAAGATCCAAGGTGGAGATTTTTGGGATAATGCCTTTTATCCTATTTTTGAAAATATTAGATATTATCTAACAATATTGGAAAAGTCCAAGATAATTTTAACATTATCCTCTCCTCCTGTCTATTAATTATTGGCATGATCTCTCCATTATCTTTTTTAATAGATTAGTCATATCTTCTCGTACTGCTTTTTGTAGGTTGGCATTATATTTTGGGATTGTCTTATCGAGTACTACTAGAATACTATAAATAAGACGTAGTGAAGTATGATATGGTGTGTCGAGTGTAGGTTCCAACTTGTGGTAACTTTGGGTGTGCCAGTGCAAGACAACATTGTGCGCCAACATTGTGGGTCAAAAGGGGAAACCAAAAAGATAGCCAAAAGGGGGGGGAGGGAGAACTAGAGTGGGTTAAGGGATTATATAATGGCAAAGGGAATGTGAGAGAATGAAAATCCTTGTAATCTTGTGAAGGTATTTACTTAATAGAATTTTACATTGTCAACAGGGGCAGTTATTGTTTTTGTTGTGCATGCTTCGATTTTATCTCACATAAGGGATTTTTCTTATACTTGAAGGCTTCCGCAACATTAAATGATTCTTCAATACTCAGTTTGTTTTGACAGACGCTTACCACAGAACTGGTGTCCATCAATTCATTACAAGTAGTCTCTCCCAATGAAAACTAATTATCCTTGATTCTCTCTAAACCAACAATGTGCAAGACTTCCTACTTGTCATTCTCATTGATGATCTTGGTTTGTTCATGTCACCTATTGAGTATCGAGCTATAGTTCATTATCTACTCATGATTTTCTTATACTCAAGTGATGAATGTTGTCTGCTTCACAATACCATAGACATCAATGCCTTCGGTGATCATGTTGTGCTTTGTCGCACAAGACCTAGATATAAGTTTCGACATGACGTAGTTCATGATACTCTTTGTGACTTTGTATCTTGAGTTGGATTAATCCTAAAAGTGGCTCAATGTTACCTTTCTTGGCACACAACCTGATGGTATCCATCACAGTGTCCTACTAAAATCTTGTTATTTGATTGCACAGATGGCAAGCACACCTGTGTTGATCTTACCAGAATCTATCCCCTGAATGGTGTTCTTTCAAGTAACTTCAAAGTAGGTGAGACAACTGGTCATGTTGTTGCACAAAAGGTACAAAAGTAGGTGCAGCTTGTATGGCAAGTCATCATCAATTTTTACTTTTACTTTTGATACCTTTGAAGTACTTGTTAATTACACGATCTTTCTTCCGTGACGCCTTCAATACGTTATTAATAAGTACCTTATGCTACCTTACATCTTATAATTTTTTTGTTTGATATGTAGGTTTCACCATCCAGAATGGACCAACAACCCATTTTATTACATGTGGTTCTGTGAAGACAATTTTATAAAACGCCGTTTGTGAAGGATTGATTAAACTGTTTGTCTAGCCTACATTTCACATTCCGCTTTTCGTTCTTGAAACCGTCTTTCCGTAATGCAAGATGGATGGCATGTAGAAATCACCCGTACACATGGACTTAAAAGATCCATAAAGACCCTTCCCCAAAAGAGAAGAGCTTTCGGTAACGGAGATCCTCCAAAATAGAGTAATGAAAATATCTCCGATGACCGTGCTGGTGCATAATATTGTCGGTGCCACCACTATTAATTACATTGTTTGACTGATGCTAATGCTAGGCTTCATAGCATCATGGATCTATGCTTACCGCGTAACGTAAGATCGCGCCAATGGCGAGGACAAAAGGTCCAATGGTTATGTCGAGGCAAAGACGAACGAGAAGAGGAAAAAGGAGACGGCCTGCATCAGTTTAGATATATATAACTCACCCGTCATTATGAGATACAACGTGAAACAAGACACGTACACTCTACAAGCAAAACATGGTATATGGTATGTTGTCTTAACTGGTTTATATGTTTTTTCCGAACATTTGTTCATGCTGGATGAGCTGTAGCCTGCCGTGGACAAGAGTTTACGTTACTTATTCCATATGTTGATTCTGAATGGCCGTGTTCATTTATTATAGTGCAAAAACTCAAACAGTTGACATGTAAAGTCATTTCATCTGAGAAGGTGGCGAAAACAGATACTGTAACACCTAATTGTATCGGAAGCATAAACCATTTTTTTCCCTTGGTATGTCACAAGCATAATAGACATCACAATAATAATAGACAAAAACCAGCATAAACTATTATATAAATATATTCTCATAAATTCTTAGAAAAGAAACTTGATTATATAAAATTTTATAAAAAAGTCTATTACATGATACAAAATCATGCACTCTTTCTTAATATATTGAATCGCGTAGATGCATCCCATTAAGCAAACACCTTAAAACTATGGATGTGTCCTCTATCTTGATCGATATTCCTGAAGATTAGTATTTGCGGACATCTCAACCCCAGCGATGCACAAAAGGAAATCTAGATTAAAATAATTGGCATTGGATTTCTGATAAGATGAACATGAATATACTATATTGAAAGCCAAAATATGAAATGAAAATTGAAAGTCGTGCCTCATACTGATATCTTTTGTTTATAATTTTTATCTGATTTGTGGCCACCATTATATGATAAGTCCTCTTCTATGACACTAAGGTGTCCTCTATTGTAGGGGTGAGCAAATAATAGTCCAGACCGCAAAATCGGACCAGACTGCTCAATTCGGTCTGGTCCGGTCCGGTCCATTTTGTGTTCGGTCCGGTCCGCGGTCCGGGAATTTCGATGAGTTCGATCTTCGGTCCGGTCCGGTCTGATCCGGACCGCAGATTGACTTTTATATAAAATTCATGTATATTTGAAGGTGTATTCTATAATAATTACAAATAAAGTACATATATAATCACTACTAGTATAAATGTTTGATACTAAAGTTATATAATTGTTAGAAGTGATTAAGATTATCAACTTTGTATAATTAAATAAGTTGTAAAACATGTAAAAAAGGTTGATTACGGTCCAAACGGTCCGGTCTAGTCCAGTCCTAGTACAAAACGGTTTGGTCCCGGTCTGGTCCTACCTCAAAACGGTCCGGTATGCGGTCCATATATTTGTTCAAATTCGGTCCGCGGTCCGGTCTGGTCCGGTCCGGTTCTGGACCGATGCTCAGTCCTACTCTATTATGCAGCACTCTCTGTTGACATCGAAGTGTCTTCTATGATACAACACACCATATTTTGGCACAACATGCCCTATATGACACCTATAGTGCCTTCTAAATCATCTCAGGACTCGTGGTGATGACTTATCCTATACTGTATATAGTTGATGTTTTTATGTCATTTTACTATCTACGTTCTTAATTTCTTATTTCTAAATCTTCATTTATTAACTCTGAATCTATATCTCTCCTCTTTAATTCTGAATTGAATCTAAATCTAAATCTGAAATCTGATATTCATATTGTTGGGATAAATCTTAATATGGAGCTCTAATTTTAATAGGATGACTTAATTTAATTCTGATATCATACATATGACATCCCAGTCTAAAGTCTTGAAAAAAAATCGAACCGAAGGTAGAATTACTAAGCATCTGACAATAATATAAATGTCAAATATTTCAAATCTAATAATTTGACAACATAATTCAAACTGAACAAAAACTGATTACTCAAAGCATTATAGGATGTTACATATTGAAGTCTAAAAGTAACTTAATCTCTAAGTTACTTTCTAGGAATGTTGGAAAGCTAAATCATAATAGTATTGAAATTTGATGGACATGGCCCACTTACTTGTGGTAAGACACGTCTTATTTCAAAATACTGCTTCAGGTCTCACTTCTAACCTTATCTTGAAAAACCAAAGGGTCTATCAATTTCTATGTCTTTTCTTAGGGTCAAGACTTCTAGAGTTATTAGTGCTCTCAGTTAGGGTTTCTAGGTGCATGTATTTGACTCCTAGTGAATTCTAGGATCAAGTGTTCAGATGATTACTAGGATACATTATCTTACCCTCTGTAATAGGTGAATTATATGAGTTAGGACTAGGGTTTTGATTATATTCACCTCCTCTTAACTAACTTTATTGACCCTACCCATTCAACTTTGGTTTAGGGTTTACTGATACTAACACTTGTATGTAATCATAGAGATGTTAGGATTCATTTTTAAGTTCTCAAAGGAACAAGAAGGTTTCTCATATATCTCTTATCCAAATCTTTTTAATATACATATATATACATGATCTATACATTTGTGTCAAGTAAATTCTCCATACTTAGGATCATACCTAAGTCATCATTATAGTATTTTAACATTATGTTAGAGTTTACTTATCTTCAGTACATGTGATTGCAATTTCTAGTTTTTCTATGGTCATCAGCTTCTAAAGTCTAATGCCTAACTAAAAGGTACTAGTCCATAGTTCAAATATATTGGAAAACTACATATTTTAGTACGATAATACTCCATCATTGTTCTTATTAACTATCCATTCTCAATAAGTGACTAGGGCTACTGATGTGAGAATCTGAGTTGGATCAGTAACTCTTAAGTCAAGGAATGTATTTAACTAATAATAGTCCCATTCAATTAGAACTCATGATTGTATATACATCATCATCATGTGTCACAAGGCCAATGTTACAATCCCATAAGGATTAGTAGATTTTTCGAAAGTTATAATGAAATTTTGATATTTTTCATATGCAAGATTGATTAATATGTTTTTCCTAAGTTTAGAGCATTAATCATCCTATCAAAAGAAGATAAAAATATGATAAGAAATATCTAAAATAGAATGTAGTGCCCACATCATCATAACAATCGAGTAGGCCAAAAACCCTTGGCATAGGAACAAGGTTCAAAACACTTGCAGGGAAAAACCAAAAATAATCTAGTCTGAATCTTGTTCCAGTTCTTCCCATACAGGTTGACATCCTCTAGACTAATCTCTTAGGATACTGGTGATCTAAGGAAATAGGGGTGATGAACTTCTTCCACATGAGGAGTTAAAGCTAAAAAGACCTCTCATGCAACCAATGATGATTAGTAGAATGAGTTTGACTCATCAGGGAAACTAGAACATGACAGTGGAACTGAGAATACATCATGTGATGAAAATAAGAGGTGAACTTGCACCCTCAAATCTGATCAGAAGAGTTCAGCAAACTTTACAACGATCCCATGGATTTGACAAGCACATCGTGTAGATCATTTCAAGAAGTCAGAAACAACATTGTCAAAGGTCAAAATGAATAGGACATCAGCAAAGAAGATGTGTATTGGTGATATACCTCTTAAGGAAACTTGAACGGGAATAGATAGGCTACATCAACATCCAAATACTCCATTTGACCACCTCTCATGAATTGTGTTTTCCTAGAGTTCTTCGGTGGTGAGGTTCCAAGGTGCTTTCATCGAGGGGTCTCATCGGTAGATCAATGTGATGTATCACATTCAAAGCTACAACTGGGGGAAGGTTTGTGAGTGCTTAAAGATAGTACATATGTGAGGAATTAGGTAGTGGTTTGGTCGACAAGAATGTGACTGGTCACCAGAGATGGAAAAGGTGAGACATGGGGAGAATGGGAGTGAAGAAGCCAAATCAATGGGAAAAAAGTTTCTAGGGATTTGATGAACCTTTACCAATGCTTAGAGAGTGATGAGTTTGCTCGCCTTCTATTGGAAAGATAGCACATAGGAGGAATCTTACGGAAAAGTTGGGTATTTTGGGTAGGACAAACCCAGGGGCTCAAGTGGGGCTTTAAAGGAGTGGTTTTACCTCCTAAACTTGTTGGTGCTAATCATGTAGGAAAAGGTTGATCCAGTAGTGAGGAATCCTTATTTAATCGGAAACCAGAAGTCCCAGATCTAGACAACTTGAGTAGAACAAGATGTCTACATATGGGATTAGACTAAATTTTTCGTATCTACGTCCAATGGTTCAGAAAAAATCTCACTCAAAGGAAAATCCAAGAAAATAGAAAAATAAGAAACTTCATTGCCATTATCTAGAGAAAATAATTTAGCTAATCAAATCAACCTAAAATGATCTCAAATTTTACCACATGCCTTATCTCAAATTTAGAATAGCTTCATAGAGTTAATTTTCAATTTAGGTGACCAAAAAGGTGGATACAATTAAAACAAGATAAGGCTTTAATATTAAATAACTAATTAACCAAACATAGGTTAGCCCCAACAATTTGTGTGTCATTCCTCTACATGTTATCTCTTAACAGGAGAATTTTAGTACATTCCAATAACCTAAATTAGAGACAATCACATGTTTATTTAATGATGACCATGAATAGCATGTACTCGGTTATGTTATTAAAAGTGAATGTTGCCCTCTCTCTCTAGGGCTCAGCTCTGCCCTCTCTCTAGAGCTTCCCGGCGGCCACCACTGGGGGAGGGAGCGTTGGGTCAGCGCTTTCCTCCCCCTGGCGCTTCTCGACAAGGACTCTAGTTTGCAGGCTTCTGTGGTCCGTAGAGATAGGGAGCTCCGCTGGTTGCTCTGAGGTTGATCTCGGATTGGCTATGGGGAAGGCACGGCGAGTGATTTGTAGCCTGGATCTGGCTTGCTGTGGTAGCTCAACCTAGTCGACTCCGGTCCGTCAATAGGGATGGACGGAGAGGAGCCCTAGCTCAACTGCTTCGTCGGCGAAGGCGGAGCAAGGGACCTTGATCCCATTATCCTACATGTTCCTTCTCCTGGAGCTGAGAGCAACGGTGGTGATGAGTCTTCTCTGACTCCGCTTCACCTTGTCCTGCCAGTGGGAGTCCTTTCTTCTCTGGATCTGGGTTTCCCATCACAATGGAGGGAGTCCTCATGCTTCGCTTTGGGTGCCCCGACCTTGGCCTTTGGCCACTTGTTGATCGGCGCTGATGTAGGCACTCATCCCACTTGGCGATCTCTGGTGGCATCGATATGGCGGCGCCCTCATCTCAGCTGAAGCTTGACTCCACTTTTTTCTGTCACGGATGATCGTGCCAGTGATCGGCAAACCACGACGTGGAATGGCAGCTTGTCGTCAGGCTTGGTCTGGGATGCCTCCCGCTCATCTAGGTGTTGTGCCCCGGCGATGATTCCCAGTTCTGGGACTTCAACCCCGACGCAGTAGAAGACCCTAGGAAGGCTGACATCGTTTGACTGGAGTGTCTGTGGCTGAGGGTTAGAAATATTCCTCGTCATTTCACTCCTGTTGGGCATCGTGTGCAGCTCTTCCAGAATCTGGACAGGTCGCCTGCTGCTTCTTGTGTTGGTTTGCTGCTGCCCACAAAGTGCTCGCTGTGTTGCCTCTGTGCAAACAAGGGCAACAGGTCTGCCTCTCAGGCGGCTGGCCTGCTGATGCTTCTTGGCGGCACCTTCAGACCTGGGAATCCAATAGGGTTTTTGTGTGGTGTGGATGGATCCTCGGGGAGCTCAGTGCTCGTGCTCCTTTTCCCCCTTGATCTCTCTACCTTCATGACATGGCAACATCTTTCAGATGTTTGATGGGATGCTTCCATGATCCTATCTCTATCTGCTCGTCTAATTCACCAAGACACTAATCAGCTCTGCTCGGTGCCTTCGTTCAAGCTTTATATTTCTTCTGACCACTAACTTCAGAAGATGATATTATTGCCATGTGGGAAGGAGTTATATGATGGTTGATTGAAGCATTGTTTCAGCCTGTTCAGTTGTTTTTGAAGTCTTCTTTGAGAAGATGGGTTACCAGGTGGTTCACCTTCGGGTGCATGTGGGGTGTTGTTGTGCAAACAACAGTATTCGTTGCTTGGTATCTAGTTCTTTCTTAAAGAAATAACCAGGTCCTCTTGGTGATTTCCTTTGCTTGCCAGAAACTCGCAGACCTGGATGATAGCAGTGGATGTTTCTGCTATACAGCTCTTGAGTTTCTCAGGTTGCTGAAGTGATGTTCTCGGCTGCCCGTGTTGCAACAATTTCAGAGGATGAGTCTAGTGCCAGTGTTGGCATGTGTAGTTTGGATTGTCATTTCAGGTTCTCTGTTATCATTTCAGTTAGTATTGCGGGTCTATTTTCTTCTTTTATCTAGGTAGATGGCTACTGTGTAGCTTGTGTTTAGTTTGTTTATCTAGTTGTTTGGATGTCTTCATCCAGGGTTGTAATGGGGGTGCAAACTCTTTTGTACCCAAAGTTTTGGTAATATAGTAACACGCTTTTTGGACCGACCAAAAAAAAATAGTATGTACTCGGGGAATTATATCAAAGTGCTAAAAAATGAGGATGTTACCATTCTACTCACCTTGAATAAATTTCATCCTCAAAATTTTAGTTCACTACAAGGTTATACTTATTCTTTGTTGGTGATAGTCAAACACCCTGAAGTTTATAATTATGTAATAAAAAGGTCTAAACTATGCATGTAATAGCATGCATCCATCTAATGAATACTACTAGGGTTAGGTCGTACCTTCTATTATCTGGTCCTTGTCTAACTCTTCTATGTCCATGGTGAACACTCTTGCTTTACGTGTCTCTCTCTAATTGTTTTGGTATTGAAGTGGCCTTCATCAAAAAACAAGTAGCATACTTACTGTCCAAACTTGCATTCCCCACCATTGGGATCTTGACACTTAATATGTATTCCATGGTTTTAACTAGTCTACAATTAGGTTTAGGTGACCATCTACCTCAAACTTTTCATATCAACTCTTTTTCTTATCACATCCTAGTATATGTCTGCCAATCACATATCTAAAGGTGGCATGTATTGTCATATTCATCTTAATACTTCACAGTACGCATGTCCCATACCATATGCACTAGGAAGAGTGAAACAAGCATAATAAATATATACCTATGCACATAACATTCCCTCTAAAATGTCATATAGGATTGTTTCCCATACCACAAACATGTAGGAAAAGAAAGAGTGCATGCAATATGCAAATCTAGAGTTAGTATGTATAGTCTGAGGTAGCTAGGCACATAACCTTAGTTCATATTTCAACTTGTATTGCCTGACTAAACCTCTAACATGAACACTACTTTCTTTCACTCACTTGTTCTATAAGTAGGGCTGCGAAATGTCTTTCTAAACTTGTACTCTAGTCTCACTTGACTTCTAATGGGCAATGTAAACTAAGAATATGAGACTTTGCCTGATGGTCGTCTACATTATAGCTTTGATACCACATTATAACACCCCAATTCTGTTCCGGAAGCATAAAAAGCCATTCTCTTTTTTTCTTAGGATGTCACAACCATGATACACATCAAAATAATAATAGACAAAAACCAACACAAACTAATGTATAATATATATTCCCATAAATTCTTGAGAAAGAAACTTGGTTACATAAAACTTTATAAGAAAGTCAAAATATGTGATACAAAAAGCATGCACTCTGCTTTATTGTCTTGGATTATGTATATGGACCCCATCAAGCAAACCTCTTAAAACTAAATATGTGTACTCCATCTTAACCAATATTCCTAAAGATTAGCACCTATTGAGATCTCATTCCCAACTATGCACAAAGGGAAACTAGGTTAGAGTAAGTGGGATTGAATTTCTAATAAGATGAACATGAATATATGGTACTTAAAATCCAAAATTAAAATTGAAAATATGAACCAAAAAGTAAAGTTGTGCACTCTTTCTAAATTAAGGTATCTTTTATTAATGACTTTTATCTTATTTGTGGCCACCATTATACATAAGTCCTCCTTTGTTACACTAAAGTGTCCTCTATGGTGCAACACACCCTCTACTAGCACAAAATGTCTTGTTGACACTAAAGTGTCCTCTATGGTGCAATGCATCCTCTATTGGCACAATGTGCCCGCTATGACACCAGTAGTGTCTACTTAATTGTTTTGAGACTCTCTGGTGAGAAGATCCTATATTACATATATTTAATATTCTGATGTCATTTTACTATCTACATATTTAATTTTTTTTTTATTTTTGAATCTTCATGTATTATATATTCATTTGTATCTCTGCTATTTAATTCTGAACTAAATCTAAATTTGAATCTAAAATCTAGTATTCTTATTTTCAAGATAAATCTAAATCTGAAGCTTTAATTTTAATAGGATGCCTTAATTTAATTCTGATATCAGAGATATGAAATTTGAGTCTAAAGACTTGAGAAAAATAAATTGAACTAAATGTAGAAATACTAATTATTTGACAGTAATATAAATCTCAAACATGAAATAAGATAATTTGGAAAAATAACTCAAACTGAACAAAATGTGATTACTCAAAGAATGATAGGATATGAAATACTAAGTCTGAATGTAACTTAATTTCTAAGTTACTTTGTAGGAATGTTTGTAAGTTGAATCATAATAATATCAAAACTCAATGGAAATGGCCCACTTACTTGTGGTAAGCAATGTCTTATTTTAAAATATTGCTTTAGGTACCACTTCTAACCTTATCCTAAAAAACCAAAGGGTCTGACAGTTTCCATGTCTTTTCTTAGGGTCTAGACTTCTAGAGTTATTCTTAGTTAGGGTTTGTAGGTGCATATATTTGACTCTGAGTGAATTCTAGTATCATACACATGATCAAATATTCTAGTGATTACTGGGGTGCATTATCTAACCTTGTGTAATAGTTGAATTATATGCATTAGGTCTAGGGTTTTGATCACATTCACTTCTTCTTAAATCACTTTTTTGACCCTATACTTTAAACTTTTATTTAGGATTTACTTATACTAACACTTATAAGTAATCGTTGAGATATTAGGGTTCATGTTTAAGTTCTCAAAGGAACTAGAAGGATTCTTATATATCTCTAATCCATATCTTATTGATATACATATATACACATTATCTCTACATTCTTGTTACATTAATTCGCCATACTTAGGATCATATCTAAGTTATCATTATAGTATCTTAACATTATGTTAGTAGTTACTTATCTTGAATCTAGGTCATTATTATTTCTAGCTTGTCTATGATCATTAGCTTATAAACTCTAATGCATGACTAAAAGGTACCAGTCCATAGTTCAAATATATGAGACAAAATACATATAATAGCATGATCATGCCCCATCACTATTTAACTACTCATTCTAAATGACTAACTAGTGCAACTAATCTGAGAATCTAGGTTGGATCGGTAACTATCAATTCAAGGGATGTAGTTAGCTAATAATAGTTCATTAATCATAGTGCTAATATGCAATTAGAATTCATGATTGTATATACATCATGATCGTGTATCACAAGGACAATATTACTATCCCATTAGGATTAATATATTTTTCTAATGTTGTAGTGAAATTTTGATATTTTCATATGCTATATTAATTAATATGTTTTTCCTAAGTTTAGAGCATTAATTATCAGATCATAAAGAAGATAAAAATATGACCAGACATATCTCAAATAGATTGTAGTGTCCACATCTTCACAGCAATCAAATGGGACGAAAACCCTTGCCATAGGACAAGGTTCAAAACATGTGCGGGGAGAAACAAAAAAATGATCTAGACTGAAGCTTGCTTTAGTTTTCCCCATACAGGTTGAGATCATCCACAATAATCTCGTAGGATATTGGGTATCTGAGAACACAAGGCTGATGAACTGCTTCATCATGAGAAGATGAAGCTAGAAGGACCTCTCAAGCAGCCAACAATGATAGCGGAACCGATAATACATTACATGATGAGAAGAAGAGGGGAACCCGCACACTCAAAACCATTCCAAAGAGTTTGGATAACATTAGAAGGATCCCATGGGTCAAGTACATCACATAGATCATTCTAGGAAGTGAGAAACAACATCATCAAAGGTTGAAAGGAACTGAGAATCAATAAAGGAGATGTGTACTGGAGATATACCTCTTAAGCAAACTCAAACAAGATTAAAGAGGCTTCAACAACATCCACACACTCCCTCTGACCTCCCCTGGCAAACTGTGTATGTTGGTATGTATGCCTAGAGAGCCAATCATACAATGATTGTAATGAGGCATTAGATACCTGACTTGATAACGATAAAAGGTAATTCCATCTATTATGCTAGTCTCAATCATGAGATGATGACATAAATACAATAGATGTCTAAAGAATGATGTTACTGGATGACATATGTCTTCAGGTTAAGGACATGAACAATGAGATCATATGTATGATAAGAGTACATACATTATTGTTATGTCCCTAGTCAAATACTATTATGGAAGCAAAATAGACTTCAATAATACATAAGACTAGAGTGTGTGTTAACTGATGACGGAGTCTCGTTAGTCATGATATGTGATATCAAGTCAAGCACACGTATTTATGTTAGAAAACAGTGTATCAGATAGACCCGCCTTGAGAGTGATACTTGGAGACCATGGAATGGTAGTCAGAATCAACTCTCATAGTGATAGTGGTGATTGTGGTTCTTAGACCTAAAGTCACTACACTCATCACATGTCATTTATTGTAATTTGATGTCATCCAAATGCGACCTTGAATAATGGTTTCTATGAAGGTGATGCTCGGGTACTCTATGACACATGGGGATTGAGTGTGACTGATGTAGATGGGACTTGTCCTCCTATAGGAGATTAATATCCAAGTTACTTGATAAGTGAGACTGAGAAATGTATGGCCATACTCATGTGATTCAATATATGATATGTGAACTCACATGCATCTCAGATAATCTGCTCTAGCTCAAGGAAGATGGATTCAATGTTGAAGAGGATGATGATTCCATCCTTGAGTTCAATCTAAATATCATATACAAAGGAACTATATGATCATGGTAACACTAATCACGAATTGTAGGTTGAAGTTGTTCTCCAACTTTCTGAATTACTAGGATAGCAATGATGTGTTGCTAGATTCTGCTCATTTCTTGTGATGTCATAAGTTGGTTATGGACATTCACTGCCATCGTGATTTGGGAACTACGATGTCACACACATAGGATGTATTTGGAATAGGATTTTTTACATGAATGATGTTTGTGTAAAAGTGTTTAGGTATTCAATTAAACAATTGAAGTACAAAATTGACTGACTGGAATCTAAACCGATCGGTTCAAGTGTTGAACCAATTGGTTGGAGTGTTACATTAATTGGAAACAACATTGGTTGCACCCTGCCTAAACTAGGGAATGAACCAACCAGTTCACTAAGTGAACTGACTAATTCACTAAGTGAGTCAACCAGTTCATGGACCCAAATGACCGATTCATGTGATGAACCACCTGATTCAATGGTCAATTCGATTAGATCAAGGATTGATGTTGATGTCATGTTTTGCGTTAATCGTGCATTGAATACCAATGTGATTCAAAATAAGAAAACTACTGAACTGATAAGTTCAATGGATGAGACAAGTGGTTCACCCTATCAACAATTAGTTGGATAGTGAACCGATTGGTTCACCGTTGGTAGTTACTAGAAAATTTTTGAATTTCATCTCTTCGAATCCTAGATCCACTGGAGACCCTAACCTTAGCCTCTCCTATAAATAAAGGGGTATTGGTGGCTTCCCAGATACAAGAATAAGCACTGACAATTATTGTCCTCTCTGGTTGTGGTAACCAATATAGCCCGAGCAAGTCCTACCCATGAAAGGGAGGGATAACAAGGGAGAGACAATTAGAAGAGTGAATCAATTCTAGTAGATTGGCATTCAAAGGGACAACTCCTTCTCATTGGCTCTGGTAGTGGAACATGGAGTTCTCGGTCGTCCAGTGGACTAGTCTATAGGCAAATAGGTTGTTGCATGCTATTAGGATAATGTTGTTAATTGTCGTTTGTGTTGCCAGACCGGGAGGTTGTTGTTGACGACAGCTCAAGTGTTGCTTGGAGAAGAATCATGTTGCAACAAGAGTTGTCGTTGGACTTGCTCCAGGACTAGGTATAACTCATGTTATCTTCTTTCCTAGATACATCTTTGTTGATGAGATCTTGTTGATTAGGAAATTGAGCATTAAAAATTTTGTTTCTACTACCTTATTTGTTGCCCCGATTTCTCAACAATGGTATTAGATCTATGTCAATTTATAGTGTATCTGGATTTAAATTGATATGATCAGATTTATTTTTATTGTATACAATACAAATAATAAAATGATTAATGTGCATATCTGATTAAATACCACATATGATCCCAAAAACATATATATACATATACATATATATGCAATCAATACATGTTGCCTTGAAAGTGTTTTGATGGTGGATTGAGCAGGGTTATGGCCAAAGCCTCTATGGGTTGTGTGCTTGGTTGTTTAGTTTATTTCGTGTTGCTACTTGGTTTCCGTACCGAGTCTCTCCCCTCTTTTCCAAATATAAACTAATACTCTTCTTCCTATTTCCCCTCAACTGTAACTTGAGGTTTTCCTTCTTACAATGTAGTATAAAATAGGATAGTTTTAATTTATGTTTCATCTTGAGAAGACATTATGCACTAGATGAACCGACTGGCTTGTGAGACAAACTGATTGAGTGAAGGACCAAGGAGGTCGGGAGAAGGAGGAGATGAATCGGTCGACTAGTGGTCCAACCGATCAGTTAGAGGAGTCTAGACATGTCCTGAATCGAAAAACCAGATGATTGTTTCTAGAGACCAACCGATCGACCAAGAGGCAAGATGATTGGTTCAAATGTTAATCTAATCAACCCAAATTGGTTTAATCATAGATCTTCATCAACAACAAGTTGTTACATGTGATGTGGACCTTAGGTGGTAGTAATTCCTTGTGGCTCCAAGGAATTACAATACTATGGCCATAGTCATTGCTCATATATCTCTAATTCTATATTTTCATTGTGGTTATAGCATGTATATGATACATATTATTAAGTATGTGGTGATTGGATATGTATATCTACTTATATGAAATCCTTCAATAAATATTAAGTCTAAGATGTTTTCCATAAACAACACACATGAAAAGCTTAATTAACCAAGCATAGGTTATGCCAAAGTGTGGTGTGCGTCCATCTCGTGGAAGTATGACGGTAGATGTGTAGGTTCTACCAAAGTAGGGTGCATATTCTATCATGTTGGCTTTTGGGTTAGGCTCAACTAAGTTATCTTAATGAGTTAAGTACCTAGAATGATATAGATGGATTGTAACAAAAAGTTGTGTGCATCATTTATCCAAGAGTTGCATGAAATGAAATTGACAAATGTTGTCTACCTAAATAGTCAAGTTGTGGGGGATCAGTCAAAGCTGACTCATGATTTGATAAAAATGGATCTTGGCTCACTAGAAGGTTTTACGCTACAATCTTCTAAATTGGTAGTGAGGGCTATCAATTTGAGCATAATAGTGGGAGTGGTAATTAATTAAAAGGCTAATTAATGTCATCAAACTTATCAAATCAAATTAATCAAAAGTTTGACCAAAGTTGCAAACTTTCTAGTGTAGAATCTAATGGCAAACACAAACACATTTTCTTTGGATTGTCCTTCAGAAGGACAAGCTAAATGGGAACAACTTCATGGCTGGTGAACATTGAGAATCATTCTCACTTAGGAGTACAAGTTGTATGTCATGGAGACACTAGAGCCATATGAACTTCCTCCCATTGTGCCCAAGGCTGACAGGGATGCTTACAAGAAGCACTATGAAGATGACATGGATGTCAAGTGCCTGATGTTGTGCTCAATGAACTATGAGTTTTAGAGACAACATGAGAAAGGGATGTTATTGAGATGATAACACATCTTAAGAACATGTTCCAAGATCAAGCAAGACAACAGAGATATGATGTCTCAAAAAGTGTTGTTCAAGTGCAATATGGCAGAAGAAGATTCAGTAGGACCCACACACACAACTTGACTAGGTATGTGGAGAACCTTGCTAGATTGGGATTTCCTTTAGGTTAAGTGTGACGCTCCGTTAGAACAAAACATCATTCACTAGGTGGAAGCGATAATTAGAAGTGGATTACTGAAAATCACTAAAAATTAAAACCATTTACAAAGAGATCCATACACTGGAAAACTCTTTTAAAAAGAACCAAAGTAATTCAATTACATTCTAGTTCACAAGTACATATCTTGTACCATTCCTTCTCAAGGATTACAAGAATCAACTGCCCTATTTAAAACTATACACAGACAACATAAAAACATTGAGGCATCAAGCCAAAATCTCAGATCGATTCATTAAACTAACTACTGACTCCGAGGACCTGAGAGTACAGAGACGACACATAGGACTCTATATATAAGACATGACAACCAATGTCTCCACCTAAGAATTCACTGATGTCCCTACTGCTACTGCTACTGCTCTTCCCCTACTGTAGGGTTTCTGCCTCTTCCTCCGCGTCTACCTAAAAAGTGTTGATGAACCAATGGAGTGAGACCCATGTCCCAGTGAGAGATATAACTCTCCACCAAAACATTATTATTGTAGTTTAATAAGATAAAACTGAACAGAGGAATCATAAATGTTTAACAGTAGATAATTCATTGTCTAAACAGATTAGAGAAATATTTATTTTCAAAGCATTTATGCTATGACTGGTACAACAACATATTATTTATTTAATAAGGAATATGAAGAACATGTATAAAATTTATCCATCTAGGATATGCTAGGAAAGATAACATCAACCAATGATTTCTCATATTTCAACCTTAAGCAAACACACTACACGACTGATTACATTTTACAAACATACTTAAGCCCTAAGAAGATGAGGTATACCGCTCATACTCCAACCAACCACAATTACGGAAAGCATCGGTACCGCACAAGGTCAATGGAAGATCCAGACTCCAAGACCTCATCCTTCTCAGTCAGTACGAGATTATTCGGCAGAGACATCACGTATCAAACTGCAATTAGCTTGGCAGGGTATATTGGCATCTTCGCTATAGAGTTATAGCCCACAGCATATACTCTCTTCAAGGTTATGGCCCGTAGCCAATGCCTGGTATCATATCATGGAGTCATGGCCGATATCCATACTCATACTGGGGTATGGTCCGTAACCAATCTCATACATAGGATATAACACGCAGCCATTCCTATGGGGCATGAGGATATAATTGCCCAATTACCCCCACATATTCAAAAATATGCAATCCGAGTTTAACTCATTTCACCATTCAGAAAATTCTGATGCTGATGGATCTGTGGTCAGGGCAACTACATTATATGATATCACTTGATTAATTAAGTGTATTACCATATTCTTTTATCATCAACAAGTTTCCAAACATCAGTTATTATATTAGTTGCTAGAAAGAATGTGTAATACTTCCATCAAGTATTGTTCAAACCTTTAATAAAGCATTGGGATCTCAATCCCTCATCTCATCAAGGGTATTCTCATCCCTTAATAAACTCATCATTATGATTATAGAACATGGGTATTCAAACCCTTAGTTTAACATAGAACAATTGTTACCATTTATCAGGTAACTAATACCTTCAGGTCATCTGACCAAGGTAAACATGATAATTGCTATACAAGCATCTCACATGGCTCACAAAGCCCACTTTATCTCTTATTACCACTCACTAGGCAACAAAGCATGTTATGGCTCACAAGGCCCATTAATAATAACAAATGAAACATCATAGCTCATACCTGGCTATGCTCAACATCTCATGATACCTACATGGTTAGTACACTTGATAACAGTTATATCAATCACATTTTAGCACCATGCTATAGAAAGTAACACCACTTATACCCTTATTAGGGTTAGGGTTTCCCAATTCATATCAATCAGGGTTACTCATCCCCTTACACAAATTAGGGCTAGGTTTTCAAATTAGGGTTTCATAATACATAGCATCACCCTGGATTAGGGTTTCATATCACATTACCTTGTATCAGGGTTTCACATTACATCCTTACCTTGAACTAAGGTTTCTTATAACATTTCCCTTAAAATTAGGGTTTCATGTAGCTTTACCCAAAATTAGGGTTTTCATGAAGCATTCCCTTAAATTAGGGTTTTTCATTAAAATACCCTGAATTAGGGTTGCTCATATCATTACCCTAAATTAGGGTTACACCATCACCCTAGATTAGGGTTAGAGCTCATTAACCTTCTTGATTAGGGTTTCATGATCTCATCATCATGGATCAAACCCTAATTACATATTTTATTCATGTTGAAAGTGTTGAAGATTAATCACACCATGATTATCACTCATGTATAAGTTCCTCTCTCTCATCCTCTCTAGGAGGTTAATTACTTTAATCTTGATTAGATTGAATCAACTTGAATGAAGAGTTGACATAGTGTATTAAGTCATTGCTTCCATAAGCATCAAAGGTTAACCACTCTAAAGGTACTAATCACATAAGTACTTTAGAGGTACAACCACTGAATTTAACTTTGATATATGCCATTAACAATCAAGGGTTTAATTGGTCTTTCATAACCTTAGGTCTCCAGATGGTTTTGGTTACCCTAAATCTTTAAACGGTTTTAACCTTCTTGTACTCCAAATGTTTTGAAACCGTTTGCCCTCCAAACAGTTTTGAAACCATTTGGGAACTCAACCCATGAAATCATTTGAACACATTATCATTGAAAATGAATGGATAACCCAACATTGAAACCGATTGAATATTGAAACCGATTGGACAATTCAAATGGTTTGAGACCATTTGACCTCAAACGGTTTTGATACCGTTTGATTCCAAACGGTTTCAAGACCATTTGGACTCAAACGGTCTTGAGACCGTTTGGTCCAAACCACCTCAAAACTGATTGGACCAATTAAGGTTTCCAACATCATATCGATTTAGGATTAGTACTCATTGAACCATTCATCAATTGAACTATTGAAAGTAGATCAGATTGTAGCCCTTAGATTTCCAACCATCCACCACAATCAACCATTGATCTCCAAACGATCTTGAGACTGTTTGGGTCAATAACCCTTGAAATCGATTCCCTCAACTAGGGTTTCAATCAATTCAATCGATTAGGGCTTGCAATTGGTGGATCATACATACATGGAACCTTTTAAAATTCAATTAATTGGAACCTTTGGATTATCATCCAACCAAATCAGAATTTGACCTTCAAACGGTTTGAGTCCTCTTGACCTCAAACGGTCTTGAGACTGTTTCCCTCAAACGGTCTTGAGATCGTTTGAAACTGTTTGCACATGTTCTATGTTGAGGTGTGTGCTTAAGATGACATCATCATCTTCAAGCTTGAAACCTTCGAAATCCATTGTGATCCTTGTGGTGAATTCAACAACCAATCAAAAGGAAATCTTAAAGTAAAGGAGGAATCAACATATGATAAAGGAATGAAATCAATAAAAATGTTTAAGGGTTCAAGTTATATAACCCACCTTCAAAATTGAATCCAAGCTTCAAGCTTCACGTTCTCAATGGTGAATGAAGCTTCCTCAACTTCCCAAGTCTCATCCTCAAGTCTTTGAGTGAAATGAATGGCTAAGGTTGAAGATTGAATGAAGAAAAGAAGAAATTAAGCATTGAATTTCGATTTCCACCATGAAATTAAGGTTGAAGATGACTATGGATCTTACCTACAGGTTGGGGCACGTTCTCCTGCTTCTCCTAAGCTCCCTTGTGTTCAACCAAAGCAAGGAAAGAAAAAGGAATCGAAAAAGCCTTTCATGTGGGTTGAAAATGAGATGTATATAAGGGAATTTCAATGAGAGAGAAAGTGTTATAAAAATCCTTTAACTCCCAAAATTGGTGCCACATACTCCCCTCCATCCCTTGCATACGAAGCCATCTCCCCACCTTGTAATTCCTCTTCTGTGATGTCCTTGGATTTTCTAAAACTTAATCTGATGTGTGACGTCCAAATTGAAACCTCACCTCAGTGAGAATCACAATTTAAACATCCCACACAAGGCTAAGAAGAAGAAAATCAAGGGAGTCAGAAGGAAACAACAATATCACATGTACATGAACAATAATAAAACCATACACACATGTTCACCATTCAACATATAATTACAACATGAATTATTACAACATTTGATATTACACATTGAACAACAAACTTCTAACATATACATGTACTAAAACTAAACAACAGGATCTTAAGACAACAGGTCCACTTGTACATCAGCTCACCACACAACCCTCAACTATCCTGGATCTTCGAGAGCATAACCACAACCTAAACAAAAGATTACATGTGGTACACATCAGCACAATATTCAAGAATATTGTACTGAGTACGCCTACGTGTCTTTTATATACCTCTCATCATATCTTGGCAATAAGATAAAACTAACACTTGGCAATAACAGAAGAATATAAGAAAATCATACTTGAACAAGAATGCTTATCAACAGAAGATAACACATAACTTTTAGGCATATTTTCCATTATATCATCCATGCATTTACTACCTTAGAGTTGAATGCATTAAGGCCTTTATGATCTACTACCAAAGAGTTGGATCATTTCACAATGTGATCTACTACCAAAGAGTTGGATCACTTCCAAGTACTTTACTACCAAAGAGTTGAAGTACTTATTTCCAGCACTTTACTACCAAAGAGTTGAAGTGCTTAGATATAATGGAACAAATATATTATGTTTCATCTGTTCATAGCCATAAGTATGGAAAATCAAGCAAGATATCATACAAGAACGATCATTTCATCCAATACCATATGCAAAGTATTTTACTACACATATAACACAAGCATATTGTATAATAAGCCAAGTGAGAGGTAATGGCGTACCTTCCAAAGAGATATTCCTAATCATCACATATACTCCTGATGTCAACTATATCCTTGTTCAAACCCTGATTAAGATAAGATCATATATTATCATTAGGTTGTGATCATATCAACCCTAGTCGTGTTCATTAGGGTTTATCTTATCTCATTAGGATATTCTCATGATTAGTTATATTCTTGCCTTATATTTATCTTATTACTGTCATATTCCAGATTATAGTTCATCAACTGTATATACTCATGTTTCACATTATTATGTGAACATATTTAACATTATGTCACTTTCCTTAACCATATTAGGGTGACATCACATGTATTAAGGGTTCTCTTCATATAACATAAATTATGTTCATCATTATGATCTCATAATTAAAACTGAGGTTTCATATACTGATATGAGCTTACTCTATGAATTTCATCATTTATTGAGCATGGGTGCATTTATTGAATTTTATTTAGGGTTAAAAGCCCTAATTAGCCATATGGAGTAAATTACATGATTTCGTGCATCATCATCATAATCACTGACATACATTGGATTATAAGCATGAATATTGATTTACTGACATATTCTCATAATTTTAGGCCAACGTTTCATATTTATTATCCATCAATTAAGCATTTCAAAACTAACACGATATCACTAATATTCATGCATCAAAAGCCTGATATTTTGCTTTAATTGTGTTCTACTCATTTTTCTGAGAAGTTTGGTATATTACTTGTATTTTTCTGATGCTCGAGCTAATTTCTATAATTTTTCTAAGATATGTACATTTCTAGTTGTTTAAACACTGATTTACCTTTTACAGCCAATTGTGTGTCGACACATGGCTTCTGAGGGGGCGTGTTGCTCTGCACTTGGGCCGTCTGATTCATGCCTTGGATCCGGTCCGCTCTTCTCCCTTTCTCGCTTCCTCTCGCGTCCGAGTCCCGAGCGGGACTCTGTTTTCTCGTTCATGAGTGACTGCCGCCATGAGGTCCTTCTCCGGTGTGCAATCAGACATCCTCCATTGCTCCTTGTGAAAGACTTAAAGCTCCTTGAGCTTCGAACTCCATCCCCACACGCTGCTAGAAGCTTGGATTTGCTGCTGGTGTCTCCTCGTTCTTCCTCCATGTGCTCGCCAGCGCCTGCTCCTGGTGCATCGGGGAAAAGAGGCATATGGCATCTGCTCAAGATCGGGCCTAAGAAACACATGGAGAAGAATCACACATCCAGAAGAGATGCTCCTGAGGACTCCAAACAAGATGGGGAACACCTATTCATATCCCCCAAGCTCTACCTTCATTCTTCAGCTAACACAAGGTCGGCAGCAAGGTACCCTCGTCGGAAAGACATGTAAGCGTGCGGGATCAGCTCCTCTAATTCCTGATTCTCTTTCTCCTAGTTAACTTCCTCTAAACTGCCTTCTATCCCCATCTCCTACCTATGACCATCTACTGCGAAAAAGGATGGAGAGACCATGGAATGGAGCAGCTCGCTCCCTCTCTTCACTCCTCCATATACCTCAAATGAGGGGTCTAATGGAACGTCTCTCAGAAGGATACAACTTCTCTCACACGAAAACTACTTAGAAGCCACGATCAGCGAGCATCATGGTGCCCATGATCGCCATAGGAGTCTGGCTGTAACCGCAAGGAAGATGATGCAATCGTGGCCGCAGGTTCGTCATGTGCGGCTGAGATGAAGCGTCCACCTGCTTGGATCCGTGGCTCACTTAAGTCAATACTCCCATCTACTAGATTAGTCACACATGGCCATGATCTAACTATGCAACCTGCCCTTAACCAAAGGGGCGCTTGACACCTGATTTGATCATCGACTTATGCTATGACTCAAATACTTTGGTCCAAAATACATCAATAATACACATTATTTCACAGTATTCAAGCCTTAATAACTTCCTCTATGAACATTTGATTGTCACCAAATTTTAACCATAGCTTCACTACCTCTCAGGATATATTCTACTCAAGTTTGGTGACAAAACTCCGCCATTTGATTGTTCGATTAAATACCTCAAAAAGACATAAAGTTAAGGATCTTAATCATAATATCAACATCAAACAACACACCTACTTTGTCAAAAGCTTGGAACTCTTAGTATAACTCAACCATATGATTTCACTTATGTCATTGGACATTTAGGATTCTAAAAGTCCACTCCATCACATCCTACACACCTTAAAAGATATTTCGTCCTCGAAATTAAGCCAGAATTCCACTCTTTCACATCATATACATCTTAAAAGAACTTTCATCCTCGAAAGTACACCATACTCATACTTCCAGGGAAAACCTTATCTTGCTCTCAATCACATGTAGGCACCATTCTATGTGTAACATATCTACAAAGGTAACCTAGAACCATGTATCCAAATCACTATTAGGAGGTTTCAAAAGCATCAAGGGTGCAACTTCACTCCATAGGAGGCTCAAACAAGGGTTTAGAAGCTTAGGTTATGTCACGACATATTTCATATTATGGGATTTTCATCCTCATTTTATCCAAGCATTAAACATTAATATATACTTCTTATGAGGGAGTTACATGCAATTAACTCACTTTATCCATATAGATCATATCAAGGTGTCATCATCATTATGTTGTGCTAACTATCAAACTATATTTTTCATCTTTATTAAGCACTAAGATTAACACCTCATGTAACATATTTCATTCATATGATCTTATTTCATTGCTCGTAATAAATTACAACATTTATTAATGAATTAATCACAAGATTAACCAACACTATCAAATTATCATCATTATTCATGTACATGGTTAACCATTTATGCCTTGATATCTATTAAACCATTTCTATATATTTCATCATATCATGTCTATATATCATATCTCAAGATTAGATCACATCCTTACATATATTTTATCATGGTTGTGCTAAACAAACTTATGTGAGTGACTTGTTAAACATATATTGAAACTTTATCTAGTACAACTGAGGTTCACCTATCCCATATCATGAGGGTAGTGACATGCTCAGTCTTTCTAAGCTAACTCAACCCTATGAGTATCTCATATGCATATACTTTATCCTCCCTCCTTGGTTTAGGGTTTCTGGGTCTACCTCATTGGTACTAGCAATAGCTTCATTAGCTCTAGCCACGTAAGCACAAACCAAAACATGATATGGCATACTCTTCATAGATCTCTAACCATGAAACATCTTACCCAAAGCTCTCTTATACACACCACTAGATTCCTATGTGGGAAACCACCAACCCGAGCATGAGGCTGTACAAAAACTAACATAGCTACCTCCTCTAGGGTCTTGGGCTCTCTCCCTCACCCAGATGGAAAGCACTCATATTCATGTTCACATGTTCATATAACCAGCCTCTCTCTGACTCTAGGGTTTGGTCTTCCCAAGGACATCTAGGGTTCAAGAATACTATAGGAATCATGCATAAAGCAACTCAACTCAATCACTCAGGAGTAGTCTAGTTTAGGACATATCATATCACGTATCTCATATTCCTCATATCGTGGAGTCTAGGTTCTCTGACCTTCTCCCTGTGGGTCTCACTCTCTCTTGAGCTAACCCCAAAACTGGACCTAACACTAGAGGTCCTCCTTTGTAAAAGAGCTTGAGGCTCATGCTGACTCATAACCTTGTCTTAACTTAACTTATCTCATCTCATAAAAGAACACATACTTGCATCATCAAAACATATCTCAAATCCTCAAAAACAAACATAGATCATTATAACCATCTATATAAGACTTAGACCGTATCATCAAACTTATTTCATCTATTCCATATATCATATATATATATATATATATTCCAACAAGGCTCTAGACATCTAATCTGGAACTACTCTCCCTTCTAGACTGATGTCATTCACTTTCACTTAGGTTACATAACCACCTCCTACTCGTACCTGTGTGGGGACACATTTTTGTAATACATATACATAATAAAATATTATATAGTTTTTTTTCCGATAAAACACGCGTCAGAGAATCTATCAAGGTTTGATCCAATTGGAATCCAAAACCAAATCTAGAAAACGAGTGTCCCACACACCGTAGAGAGTATAGTGTCATGAAAACTAGTGAAAAGGGTGAGAACATGGGGTAGACTAGTGTAGCTACTCTAGACAATGAGCGCCATATGTCTAGGGTTTCTCTTCCCTTGATGCATGTCATTTCCAAATAGTGCAACGTCCCATACCGCTGCACTACAAGGAAAGAACGACATCTAAGGACTTTACATACAACAAGCACTAGTCTATACCTAGTTCTTGGACATCTAGGTGCTAACCTAGAGGCTAGGTCAGATCTAGTCTCTAAAAGACGACTAATCTAACCCTAAAAGATTATTCAGTTCAAGGTTCTTTAGTTTTGAGTTGCATAATGAGCAAATGTCAGGTTTTGCTATTGTTCATGCTCTGATATCACCTGTGACATCCTTGGATTTTCTAAAACTTAATCTGATGTGTGATGTCCAAATTGAAACCTCACCTCAGTGAGAATCACAATTTAAACATCCCACACAAGGCTAAGAAGAAGAAAATCAAGGGAGTCAGAAGGAAACAACAGTAGCACATGTACATGAACAATAATAAAACCATACATACATGTTCACCATTCAACATATAATTACAACATGAATTATTACAACATTTGATATTACACATTGAACAACAAACTTCTAAAATATACATGTACTACTACTAAACAACAGGATCTTAAGACAACAGGTCCACCTGTACATCAACTCGCCACACAACCCTCAACTATCCTGGATCTTCGAGAGCATAACCACAACCTAAACAAAAGATTACATGCGGTACACGTCAACACAATATTCAAGAATATTGTACTGAGTACGCCTACGTGTCTTTTATATACCTCTCATCATATCTTGGCAATAAGATAAAACTAATACTTAACAGACAAATATAAGAAAATCATACTTGAACAAGAATGTTTATCAACAGAAGAGAACACGTAACTTTTAGGCATATTTTCCATTATATCATCCATGCATTTACTACCTGAGAGTTGAATGCATTAAGGCCTTTATGATCTACTACCAAAGAGTTGGATCATTTCACAATGTGATCTACTACCAAAGAGTTGGATCACTTCCAAGTACTTTACTACCAAAGAGTTGAAGTACTTATTTCCAGCACTTTACTACCAAAGAGTTGAAGTGCTTAGATATAATGGAACAAATATATTATGTTTCATCTGTTCATAGCCATAAGTATAGAAAATCAAGCAAGATATCATGCAAGAACGATCATTTCATCCAATACCATATGCAAAGTATTTTACTACACATATAACACAAGCATATTGTATAATAAGCCAAGTAAGAGGTAATGGTGTACCTTCCAAAGAGATATTCCTAATCATCACATATACTTCTGATGTCAACTATATCCTTGTTCAAACCCTGATTAAGACAAGATCATATATTATCATCAGGTTCTCATCATATCAACCCTAGTCGTGTTCATTAGGGTTTATCTTATCTAATTAGGATATTCTCATGATTACTTGTATTCTTGCCTTATATTTATCTTACTGCTCTCATATACCAGATTATAATTCATCAACTATATATACTCATGTGTCACATTATTATGTGAACATATTTAACATTATGTCACTTTCCTTAACCATATTAGGGTGACATCACATGTATTAAGGGTGCTCTTCATATAACATAAATTATGTTCATCATTATGATCTCATACTTAAAATTGAGGTTTCAATTAATGATATGAGCTTACTCTGTGAATTTCATCATTTATTGAGCATGGGTGCATTTATTTCATTTTATTTAGGGTTAAAAGCCCTAATTAGCCATATGGAGTAAATTATATGATTTTGTGCATCATCATCATAATCACTGACATCCATTGGATTATAAGCATGAATATTCATTTACTGACATATTCTCATAATTTTAGGCCAACGTTTGATATTTATTATCCATCAATTAAGAATTTTAAAACTAATAAGATATCACTGATATTCATGCATCAAAAGCCTAATATTTTGCTTTAATTGTGTTCTACTCATTTTTCTGAGAAGTTTGGTATATTACTTGTATTTTTCTGATGCTCGAGCTAATTTCTATAATTTTTCTAAGATTGTACATTTCTGGTTGATTAAACACTGATTTACCTTTTACAGCCAATTGTGTGTCAACACATGGCTTCTGAGGGGGCGTGTTGCTCTGCACTTGGGCCGTCCGATTCATGCCTTGGATCCGGTCCGCTCTTCTCCCTTTCTCACTTCCTCTCGGGTCTGAGTCCCGAGCGGGACTCTATTTTCTCGTGCGTTAGTGACTGCCTCCACAAGGACCTTCTCCGGCATGCAATCAGACATCCTCCATTGCTCCTTGTGAAAGACTTAAAGCTCCTTGAGCTTCAAACTCCATCCCCACACGCTGCTAGAAGCTTGGATTTGCTGCTAGTGTCTCCTCGTTCTTCCTCCATGTGCTCGCCGGCGCCTGCTCCTGGCGCAGCGGGGAAAAGAGGCATATGGCCTCTGCTCAAGCTCAGGCCCAAGAAACACATGGAGAAGAATCACACATCCAGACGAGATGCTCCTGAGGACTCCAAACATGATGGGGAACACCTATTCATAGCCCCCGAGCTCTACCTTCATTCTTCAGCTAACACAAGGTCGGCAGCAAGGTACCCTCATCGGAAAGACTTGTAAGCATGCGGGATCAGCTCCTCTAATCCCTAATTCTCTTTCTCCTAGTTAACTTCCTCTAAACTGCCTTCTATCCCCATCTCCTACCTATGACCATGTACTGCGAAAAAGGATGGAGAGACCATGGAACGGAGCAGCTCGCTCCCTCTCTTCACTCCTCCATATACCTCAAATGAGGGGTCTAATGGAACGTCTCTCGGAGGGCTACAACTTCTCTCACACGAAAACCACTTAGAAGACACAATCAGCGAGCATCATGGTGCCCATGATCGCCATAGGAGTCTGGCTGTAACCGCAAGGAAGATGACGCAATCCTGGCCGCAGGTTCGTCATGTGCGGCTGAGATAAAGCGTCCACCTGCTTGGATCCGTGGCTCACTTAAGTCAATACTCCCATCCACTGGATTAGTCACACATGGCCAGGATCTAACTATGCAACCTGCCCTTAACCAAAGGGGTGCTTGACACCTGATTTGATCATCGACTTATGCTATGACTCAAATACTTTGGTCCAAAATACATCAATAATACACATTATTTCACAGTATTCAAGCCTTAATAACTTCCTCTATGAACATCCGATTGTCACCAAATTTTAACCATAGCTTCACTACCTCTCGGGATATATTCTACTCAAGTTTGGTGACAAAACTCCACCATTTGATTTTTCGATTAAATACCTCAAAAAGACATAAAGTTAAGGATCTTAATCATAATATCAACATCAAACAACACACCTACTTTGTCAAAAGCTCGGAACTCTTAATATAACTCAACCATATGATTTCACTTATGTCATTGGACATTTAGGATTCTAAAATTCCACTCCATCATATCTTCATTATACATGAATTAAAGAAAACAATTTAAGCACCTTAACCATTATAATAATAATATCCAAAATTGAGTGGATATTACGTTTTAGTTAACTAATGTGAGTGGGATCTCCACTCACTTTAGATATTTCGTTGCCTTTACAAGGCACAAGGACGTCCATACTTATGTAATTTAAACCAACACATTTTTGCTTGAAGGGATCTTCAATTAATATATTTATTTTTGCATTAAATTGAATTAGGGTTTCAATTATGCTTAAATCTTGATTATTTTAATATCAAGATTCTCTCTCCTACAAAGTGATTCAAATGAGACGCCCCTATCATTTTATTTTCTCTACATGATTACAAGAAACACGAGGGACTCTCTAGAGGTGGTAATTTTGCATATTGAACCCTAGGTTTTGGGTAAATTGCACATTAGACCAAAATTGGGTTTTAATGCACAAACATTGCTTAACAAGCTCTTTCTTGGTATTCAGGCTACCACAAGCCATAAATCTACATCATTTTCATTCTTATGATGCTTCAACACTTGAGGAACATTTTACCACGTAACATTTGCAAGTTAACCCCTCAACTTGGGTAATTTGCACGTTAGTCCAAAACAAGCAAAACATTGTTTTCACATTATTCAAAAAGGACTAAAATTGAAACATAAGTTCCTCTTGAGCCTTAATTACTTTTCAAGAAATAAGAGCAAGCATATAATTAACTTTATTAAGCAAAACATCTCGGGTTAAAACATAACCCATGTCAGGGATGTTACAAATTATCCACCCCTAACAGGGATTTCGTCCCCAAAATCATCAAGAGAAAAGAGAAGGGTACTTCCTCCTCATCTCTTCCTCTAGCTCCCACATAGCTTCTTCAATGCCATGATGATGCCAGAGAACTTTCACAAGACATATGTTTTTCTTTTTCAGCTTTTTAATTCTTCTATCAAGGATCAACACAGGTCCTTCAACATATGATATATCATCATTTAATTCTACATCCACAGGTTGCAAAACTAACTTTGTGTTAGGATGACACTTTCTCAGCATAGAGATATGGAACACTGTATGCAACTAATGCAGCTTGGGTGGCAACTCCATCTTATAGGCTACCTTTCCAATCTTTTCAATGATTGGATAATGCCCCATAAATCTAGGAGCTAACTTTCCCTTCTTCCCAAATCTAAGGACACCTTTCCAAGGTGAGACCTTGAGATATACTATGTCTCCAACTTGGAATTCTAAGGGTCTTTTCCGTTTGTCTACATACGACTTCTGTCTATCATGTGCAACCTTTAACTATTGTTGTATTATTTTAATCTTCTCAGTTGTCTGCTACACTAGCTCAGGACCTAAAAGTTGATATTCACCAGTTTCATACCAACAGAAAGGAGATCTGCATCGTCTACCATATAATGCTTCATATGGTGCCATTTCAATACTGTGCTGATAACAATTATTATATGCAAATTCTATTAAGCTCAGGTGTAGATCCTAACTTCGTACAAATTGAAGGACACATTCCCTAAGCAAGTCCTCCAAGGTTTGTATGGTCCTCTCATATTGTCCATCTGTCTGTGGGTGAAAGAAAGTACTAAACCTTAACTGTGTACCCAAAGCTTTATGTAGTTGTTCCCAAAAGCGACTCGTGAGCAGGGGACCTCTATCAGAAACAATCGTAGCTGGAACCCCATGCAACCGTACTATCTCATCTATATATATGTGCAAGCTTCTTAGCAGTATAGGTTGTTTTGACAAGAAGGAAATGTGTTGTCTTAGTCAACCTATCAACTATCACCCAAATGGAATCATGATTTTTGGTTGTTCTGGGCAAACCAACCACAAAGTCCATGGTCACATGATCCCATTTCCACTGTGGTATAGGCAAAGGTTGCATTGTTCCTATGGGCTTTTGATGTTCAACTTTAACCTACTGACACACCGGACACCACATAACAAACTCAGCTACATCCTTCTTCAATGTTGGCCACCAATACATAGCCTTCAGGTTATGATACATTTTGGTGCTCCCTGGATGCATTGCATACATCGAAGAATGAGCTTTCTCCAAGACTAACTTCCTTAAGTTATTGGCATCAGGTACTACCATCCTACCATGGTAATAGACTACCTGATCCTCTGACTCATGAAATCCATCCTATTTCTCACTACCATACTTTGACCTGATCTGTTGAACTACAACATCAGCTTGTTGTGCTTCTTTAATCTACTGTCTCAGAGTAGGTTTCACTTGCATCTCAGCTAACAGCCCAGCTAACAATGATACCTTAAGTTGTACATTGTTTTGCCTCAAGGAGAGATAAGCATATCTCTCTTAAAGCACACTCAACTGTGCATTGTCTAGGGCTGGTGATGATGATTTCCTACTTAGTGCATCATCCACTACATTAGCCTTCCCTGGATAATAATAAATTGTACAATTGTAGTCCTTGATTAACTCCATCCAGCGGCGTTGTCTCATGTTCAACTCATGTTGTGAAAAGATATATTTTAGATTGTTATGGTCTGTGAAAATCTGGAATGTTTCTCCATAAAGATAATGTCTCTAGATCTTCAAGGCATGGACCATAGCACCTAGTTCTAGATCATGTGTCGGATAATTCTCCTCGTGTTTCTTAAGCTGTCGAGAGGCAAAAGAAATCACTTGATTATCCTGCATCAACACACATCCTAGACCATTCTTAGATGCATCACAGAAAACTATGTACCCCTTCCCTTGCTCAGGTAACACCAGCACAGGTGCACTCGTTAACCTTTCTTTCAATGACTGGAAAGAATGTTGACACTTGTCATTCTAGACAAAAGGAACCTCCTTCCTGGTCAACTTGGTTAGGGGTAAAGCTATAGAACTGAAGTTCTTAATGAACCTCCTGTAGTAGCCTGCCAGTCCAAGAAAACTACGAATCTCCATCGGTGTCTTTGGTTGTTCCCACTGTAGAACAGATTCCACCTTCTTAGAATCAACATGGATACCTGAGGCAGATATTACATGTCCTAGAAAAGAAACTTCTGATAACCAGAACTTGCATTTGCTAAACTTAGCATACAACTTATTCTCTCTTAGCAAAGTTAAAGCCTAACGGAGGTGTTGCTCATGTTGTTGAGCATCTCTACTGTATATCAAGATGTCATCTGTTACAACCCATACTAGGGTTAGTCAATAAATATCTCGATTAGCGTGAGACACCTTGATTAGTGCTAAGTACTCTGTTAAACATCATGGTTAATCAAGATAACCTAAGATGTGAATCAATAGTCGAGATTGATTCATCTGATTTAATTAATATTAACTGAAGTGTTAATAATTAAGTTAATTAATATGTACCATGATCATAGCATCATTATGTTAATTAAGTTGAATTAAGTACTCACTGATGTGTTTAGTGCTTTGATCAGGTGAGACAATCCAATTAGGATGATTTCTTGCTCCGAGGTCATAGTGGATTCCGTGCTTGAAAAGTTGCAAGAAAAATTGTTTGATTCGGACCCTCGAGGCAGAAGTTATTCTATTTTCTAGTTCTTTGGACCTTGGTTGTAATTTACCCACATTTGGCTATTTATTTTCCTTATCCCTTTTAGTGGGCCGACTATCTTTGCCCTTTAATTTCCTTTTCTTCCCGATAGAACAGGAAGCGAGGCGGTGCCCAAAGTAGTCGCTTGACCGAGCAGCCGAAGGGGGAAATCATGGGTGATTCCTTGGGCTTTCACACCTCCGACCAGCAGTGCCCCTTCCTTCCCCTTCTTCTTCGTCCTTTTTGCCCTAACGTGCGCCCACCTATGCCCCTTCTAGCTAGCGGCGCCTCCCTACCGCAGCAGCAGCTGCGTGCCATCGGCAACAGCAAAGGAGGTTGAGGCGGCCAATTTTGGAGCTTGTGAAGGTCGTCTCGGCTGCGCCTCACTCCTCCGCCATCTCCTCATCTCCAACGTTGCCCCAAACCGCAGCCCTGACCTGTAGGGTGGTAACCCCAAGAAGCAGACGGCTAGCATCTGCAGTTGCACTTGCAACGGCGCTGGCAAGGGGCAGTTCTGCAAGGAAATCACCACGAAAATGGTGCCAAGGAGCTCGGCCGTGAAGCTAGGATCCAATTCCACAACTTCTAGCTAGTTCCAGCCATGAATCAAAGCTATTCCGCCAACCTGCTGTGCGCTTGAAGCAACCTGATTCAACAGGACCGTGAACACTATAAATCTAAGGTTGAAGACAATGGAAATTTGCCCAGAAACAGGCCCTGGACACATCTCCAGACGAATCCGGACAGTCCAAATTGATGTGAGTAGAATTTCATTTATTTATCATTAATAAACTCAGGCGTTTGAATATTTTCTATTTTGTGCGCGAATTACGCTGATAACAGGCGTTATCAGGCGTAGGGCGGCGTTTGGCGATGCCCGACTTTTTATTTCATAAATTGCTTCTAGATGCTGTTATATGATTAAATTTAGCAATTGATCAGTGTGGATTGAATCGGTAGATTTATATGGTTCATTGGAACCTAAATTGCTCATTTGAATGTTGAAATTAGAAATTCATGTCTTAAATGGTATGATTTGGATATGAACCCAGACAATGAAGATTTCTGATAAATTATCAGATGTACGATTTCAAAGTTGATATGAATAAATAAAATATGCATGAAAACCCTAATTGCATATATCTTTTGACGTTAATATGTGTAAATCGATATTTACATGAAATGGCACATTTCTCTGAAATATTACCAGAAATTCTCAAGTATTGTTATTAAATTGTGTTGTGATATGTAATTAACTCTTAATTGAGTTAAGTGATGCACAAACCAGGATTAGGGTTAATGTGCACGTTTTTCGAGAATTTTAGAGAATTGACCAATGTTGAGTATGGTTCTCATATGTGAAGTAAATTTCTTTAATTTGTGCAATAAGATGTTCAATTGCGTAAATTCACTATGTATGTGCCAAATTGAAATAAGTTGGGTGATTTATGCATTTCTAATTTGTCTGAATGCATGGTATGAGAATTTCTCAGAAATTACAATGATTTAAAATATATTGCTCTGTCAGTTTAGAATGACAGTGTATTGTGATCTGATATGAAATCAGTAAATGTGATTTTCCTATTTAAATGGTTATATGTTAGTCAGTTAATAGACTTAGGTGCCCTAACACCGTAGAACCCCTTTGACAGATTTGCTTCTTAGGGGTGAAACTCGTGTTGCAACATTATCCGTGCGGAGTCATGGAGACACGAGGACAGAGAGGCAGTGTCCAACAACAACGCGTGCGGAGTCACGGTGGCACTGGAGAAAAAAATTGGGGGTTATTGCAACAAGATCTGTGCGGAGTCATGGAGGTAACCCCGTGAGACTCTCCGTCTGTGTACTCAGGTTAGAGGAGGAGTCTAGAGCACTCGGAGTAGTGCATTGAGGCCGGAGAGCCTGTGGTCCTGTGGCAGAGCAGGGCTGGCGTCAGACTTAGCATTTCCCGGGTGTGTCGCTAAGTCTTGTACGGTGGGATCGTAGTTCGCTACAGATCTTCATATACAGGGTACATTGTATATGATTAGGGCTTAATAATAATATAAATTGATACTCATATAGCATCACAGTAAATTAAAGTATTCGAACTTTTGTGCTATTTCTTTATATCTGTTTATCTGTTCAAATTATCTGTTAAGGCATGGAAATGTGATTATATTCTGCAAATCTATTATGTCATTAGACTTGCCCTGCTTGTACTGCACTTATGTTTATTTCAATTTCATAAACCTGATGAGTTGTTTAGTGATAGCTAAATGAAAGGCTATTCACTGAGCGAGTAGGCTCATACCTCTACTCAAAACATTTTCAGGTCATCATCAGCAGCAGGAAAACTGAAGGATCCTTTCATCCTAACGCTTAGACTGTAGAAGGTATACATAGTTAGAAGTTAGAGGTCTCTTAGTCCTTTCCCCTCGATCCTTGGGACATGATGTGGGTGAGAGAGAGAATGTATGGCGAATGTGTAAAAGGTGTAAATTAACTGTTATGTTTTACTTTCTGTTAAACAATGTTACATGTTGTAAACTCTGTTTATGTTCTCTAGCCAGTTTAATTGAAATGCTTCCGCAATAGTTTATTATGTTTAGTTTACAGCTATAATCTGGATATCATTACGAGGTTTTAAAAAGAAAAAAGTTCTCAGTGATTTATTTATGTAATAATCCCTCCGTCGCGCCCTAATCTCGGGATTAGTGGTCAGTGTGAGATCGGGGTGTGACATCTTGGTATCAGAGCATAGGTTGAGTATATGAATACTCTAAGTCAAGGTTAGGGGACGATAAGAGACCAATAGGATATATAGACAATGATATTATGAAGATTGTTCAATATATTAAGCCTCACGTATAATGTAACATACTCAAATCTAGGCATTTTTTTAATCCTCACATTGTGTAGGACCCTATTTGATTATATTAATATATAGTATATTTTTCCTAATGTAGAGCACATTAGGATTTTTTTAGAGTCAATTAGTATCATAGATGTGTAAATATCCATATTATTTTATATTTAAGGTAAGTTGACCGTAACACATCCAATAACAAGACGAATGAACAAAATACCACATTTGACTCTAATTTTACACTCAAAATATTCATATGGGTATAATATGAGATAAATCAAACTAATATGTAATACAGTGTCACAATTTATTGATTAAGGCGAGTAAATGCATTAAATGTATGTATCAAACACAAGAAATAGAATTTAATATTAATCATCTTCATAAGGTGAAACTGATGGCAATTTTAGACTTTTCATATGCTAATTAGTCTAGATATCAATTTTCATTCTGATTGGGCTTTGTGTTACCATCCAATGAATTGGTTAAAAATCTAATTTTTAATGTACATTATCTTACTCTATTACTACATTCAAGTGTCGTTATTCATTCTATTTATCCTTGTAACATCCAACGCCCTCCCTTTGATGCGTTCAGTGCATCTCTGGTTTTGCAGATCATGATCGGCTTCCTAGCCGTGTTGTCTAGTCCCCTCCTCTTCCGCCTCCTCTTATTCTCTTCCTCTTCACCCGCCTATTCACATCCTCCTCTACCTGAACCCAACAACACCAACAAAGCTAGGCATCACCCCTGACCTGCATTAGTTCTCGCTCGCCTCCTCCACCATGGTGCCTGTGATCAGTTTTGCAAGAGATAGAGAAAGAGAGGTCGCTACCACCGCCGCCTACAAAGGACCGTAAACTATACCCCGACAACATTCTCCTTCCTCAATCTCGGCCTCAAAATCTACAAATTATCACTTCCTTCTCCTCCTCTCACTCTAATGACCCAACCTTCCTCCATTACCTCCCCTTCCTCTAGTTATGACTTGCCAACCATGGACGCCGTCCTTGGTACGACGCCCCCCCCGTCGACTCTATCATGTTGGCACATGACTGACAGACTGCCACTATAATATTCTCTGTCATCACGACATCTACCTCCACCAGTGCTTCCTCTCACTGTTCCTGGTATCAAGTCCTTCTCCTTTACCATCTTCCTCCTCCGTCGTTTCCCTCCTTTCTTGCGTGAGCCCAATCAGCATGCCGACAACATGGTACCTGCCTCAGCAGAGGTAACAACTGAGATGCCATAAGCACTACCACTAGTTTCACCTCTGATAGCCTTTCCTTCTTACCATCAATAACACCTAGGCACCTGCAATCCGCTCCCTAGTGTGCTCGCATACAACACTCAACGCAGACCTGCAATTGTAGCAGCGTTGTCAGTCATTTCCCAAACATGTTGTTGGTTGAACCAATCTTTCCAGTCGTTCTAATAACCCTGGATGCCATAGAGACCACAATGTCATCCTGCTATTACACCTATAGAACAAAATCCCACCCTTGTTCCTTGCAACCCCACTAGAGGCTCCTTGTCCTAGGCATTCCTTGTCCTTTTACTTCTTCTCTGCCCTATGCCTAGCATCGCCTTCTTCATTAGACCTTGTGCCCAACCTTCTAGTGGAGAAAGACCTGGATAACCTTCTTCTTACCTTAAATTTTGCTCCTGCAGCTGCCCTCTCACACTTGTCTTTCTTTCCTTTTGCTGGAGACACACAAGCTCTAGCCTGGTTGTCTGCCCAATGACCATGCCATGCCTTCACACCTTGCTGGCACCATGCTCTCTGACTATAAGAGAATCCACAAGACAATGCTTCAAACACTAGTGAAATGGGTAAATGAGAACCTAAGTTTCCCCTAATCTCCGAACCAGGGAAGTTGGGTTCAACCTGGAAGAAATAAGGAAGTCAGAAGTCATCCATGAAACCAATCTGTAGGCCATCAGAAGAAGTGTCCACTATTTTTCGGTAAGCATATTGTTCATCTTTTAGTAGGATTGTAGTAAGTACATTAAGAATAATAATCCAATAATAATAAGTGCATTAGGGAATAACAACAATATTAATCCAAATAGTCTCAATCACCTGGTACACACATACATATATGGATCTATACCTATATTGGTTGTTAGAAAGTTTATAATCGAATTGTACTATATCTTACTAATTGAATCTGTATAAGCATATAATATTCAAGTATTTACACTAGTATAAAACATTGACTATCCTATAAATCTGACATACATGATTAGTCAATAATGTGATATATAGTGATGAGTAAAATGATTATACTATGATTCTTACCAAAGTTATGAAATATATAGGTGGTTAGGTAGTTCATCTATCACACCCTATATGTATCATTAAGTGAATCCTAATGAGAAACTATAACTACTAAAGATGTTAGAGCCCTAAAACCGTAGATATAGATAACAAGTGTATTTTGAACAATTTTATGGAAACTAATGAGTCAAATAAAATCCCTATATTCACAATCTGATTTAAATGAATTTTGTAAAGGAGGGCTCTAATCAAAGTATAATAATGTGGAGTGTGTATGTGGACATATCTAACTAAACTCAAACTATATGCTATATAGATAGAGGTTAAGATTATAATACCTAAAGGGAGAAATTTATATTATTACTCATGCTCCACATACAAATCTAACCTAGACATTTATATATGTATAATAGGTCACGTATTCACTTAACAAGATTAAAGTCCCTAATGTGTCCTTAGGTGACCAAAACCAGGCTAAGAACTATATGTATATCTACACTAGCAATGTGTACATATGTTCACTTTGGTTTGACTAACATACCTGATATGTTCCTAGGATGAAAACTCAACTCCATGGACCAAGTATATAGACTGAGTCAATCTTTAATGGTGAGCATCAGGTATGTACACCCTCTATTTTATTTTGGTCATTATTTGACTAGAACCTACTTTCTTTTAATGAGGTATCTCTTGAACTATTATTCCTTATGAAATCTAATTTCTTGAACATTTATATTTCCTAATGTTGACTCATTATATTTATGTAGTTGTTGGACTACTTTGTTTATACGGGTTCTTGTACCCCACCTGCTATGATTGCCTTTTATTAAAAATTGAATGAAATACTAGTCTTGCCTCTCTCTTTTATGCATGCTACATGTTTGACTAGAATATATAGAATAATGGTACTTATGTACAACCATACTTATATAGGGCGTGCGTTTTCACCCGGGGTGTGCGTTTCCACCCTTATTTCTTTTAGGCCATGATCCTATGGTGTTATGGCCCTATTTTAGGTATATTTAGTCTACATGGTTATGCATGCAAAAGTTAATATTTTATATTGAGATTGTTGATAACTATTATGGCAAGACACTCTTGTTCTCATGCTTGTAATCTGAATTTTATTATGCCTCATTTTTCTTGTTATATTTCTTTTGAACTTACCTAATTGCGAATAGCCCCCTTCTTGTGGGAACATATCTGTTGCACTTATAACCCTACATAATGCCCAAAATGTTTATTATATGTACATACTCAGCTCTTTGCTGACTTCCTTATGTTGTCCTATATTCTGGGTGATGTTCCCTTCCACCCAAGTTTAGGTACTTTAGAAGACAAAGACTCAAGAAGATCACCTACATGGCATGGACTCAAGGATAGCTTGAAATGGCTAGGTTACTCTCTACTACTGGCTTTAACTGTAGTTAGTTCCGTTTTTGTAATATCACCTTGTATGGTGGTGAGCAATTGTAAAACGATATACACTTTAACTTTGTAATAGTTTTGTTTCTGCTGCTTGTAAACTTCATGCTCTGATATGTATACCAATTGAGAAATGAATGAATTTCCTCCTTTCCTTCTTAATTGGAATTGGATGGTCTTATTCTTCAGTTCACTAAAGAGTGGATCCCCTATCGGGTCACACTCTTTACAAAATGGTATCAGAGCATAAGCATTCGGTAACTTGACTATTTCAAGTTATCCGAGGATGACCCTTAATTAAGTAGGTGACCCTTGGAGGTTGTTGGAAAACTGGTTACCTAGTAGTAGAATACCAATTAGGATTTTCAACACCTTGATTATTTTGGTCACTTTGAGTTAGTCTTTAGTAACCTTTAACACCCATGCCCTATTTAGGATGAAGCCACATGGAACTGATTCTTGTAGTGTTTAGTTCACATCTCATAATTTTCTAGGATGTTAGCCTAAGAGCTTTGTAGTGTACATTTATTTGAATAGTCATAGTTAGGATTTATTCTAGTACTCACCTTAAACCCTATTTCCTTTGTTGTTTCTCTAGAATGCCTCACATACACCCACTTTGGGGTACGCAGAACACATGAATTATAAATCTAAAATTTTGATGTATATCTTAAGAATTATGAAAATTCCCTTGGTACTAAGTGATAATATGAACTAGCTTAGTTATTGTTAGGCATGTATTGCCTTCTATATGGAGTGTCTCAACATAGGTATGTCCCAAGGAAATCTATCTAAGGATTGGATACCATCTTCATTTAGCTTTTTATCCCTCATACGTGAGGACTGGTGGGTGGAAGCTATTGAGTCTGGTAGAATATTCTTAGGAGTTCGTCTCTTTTGCCTCCATGGTGTAATTACATTACCTAGTGAATGATTTCATGAGTAATTTGATTATATAGTTCATCTTGTATTGTGATGGAACTATGGTTGTAAATCATCAAGTGTAGAAGGAACACATATACCTTACTATAATGGTTGGGTGATCGTATGACTCGCTTCGGTCTCGTGATGGGACTGTGTCAATTATACTTAAGAGTGACATGGGAATGGTGGATGTCGTACCTCATTAAGGTTTTATAGAATTTGATCATGCATAATAGGAACCCTTATTCTTCCTATGCTATGAGACTAGAAATGTATTTTGTTATACCCTTTGTATGATTGAGGAATTAGAAGATATTGGTAGAGTACTACAATGATGATAGAATAATATTGTAGGTATCATGTGGTGGGTAAGTGGTGGACTTGGTTCTCGAATTGATTTTTGGCACCAATTTTGGATTTTTCATCGTAATATTTTCATCGTCAAACTTATTTTCATTATTAACTTATATGTACAAAAGGAATTTTTTCATATTTTATCGATGGTTTTGGAACCGAGTCACCACCACAAGGAAGTTTGAATTATAGAGAAACCCCTTAAATGAAAAAGCACTTGACTGGAATGATGGACCTAACACCATAGGCCTAAGCATGTTGTCGAGAGCACAAGGAAGTTTTGGATATGTAAGATTAAATTCACCCCCCTTTTCCCCTCTAGGTTATTACATATAAGTTATAGATTTTCCTTTAAGGGTGGAGTCATGTCACTTCATCCTTTAGGAATGTAACTTAACTTAGGACTATCTAAAGTAAATAGTAGTTGTAGTAGGTAGTTTTGAGTAGTCTTGTCAAATAAATGTAGATACACATAAACAAGGTTATTGAAACTTGTTAAATTGGGTACCATGGATAATAGTTGGATAATATAAAATGAATCCTATAATAAAAGTATGCATATCAAATTAAGGCTAGTTTCTAAGTTGGGTGAACACAATTGGTTGACAATACATCAAGGATAATTTAGAATGTAAATAGTTGGCAACTTGATATACAAAAAGGTTGATCTTCGTGGCCTTTTACACTAACTCATTCTAAGATATTTGAAAATTGAGTAAAACACTTTCACAAATAATAGGAACTGAAGAAAATGTATTTTAATCTCGCATGGTGATAAATAAACTGGTGTGGTGAACGCTTAGTACTTACTATTCATAATAAGTTTCCATATGTATGTGTAGTGAATGTGTAGTTTGGTTGATGTTGGTCATGAAGGTGGTATTATGTATTTGAATGGGTAGATTTCGGGGAAGAAATCCTCATTAAGGGGTGGAGTGTTGTAACATACTCAAATGTAGGCATTTTTTTAATCTTCACATTATGTAGGACCCTATTTGATTATATTAATATATAGTATATTTTCCCTAATGTAGAGCACATTAGGAATTATTTTAGAGTCAATTAGTATCATAGATGTGTAAATATCCATAATATTTTATATTTAAGGTAAGTTGACCATAACACATCCAATAACAAGACAAATGAACAAAATACCACATTTGACTCTAATTTTACACTCAAAATATTCATATGGGTATAATATGAGATAAATCAAACTAATATGTAATACAATGTCACAATTTATTGATTAAGGCGAGTAAATGCATTAAATGTATGTATCAAACACAAGAAACAAAATTTAATATTAATCATCTTCAAAAGGTGAAATTGATGGCAATTTTAGACTTTTCATATGCTAATTAGTCTAGATGTCAATTTTCATTCTGATTGGGCTTCGTTTTACCATCCTATGAATTGGACAAAAATCTAATTGTTAATGTACATTATCTTACTCTGTTATGTAATTTAAGTGTCATTACATTATTCATTCTATTTATCCTTGTAACATCCAACGCCCTCCCTTTGACGCGTTTAGTGCATCTCTGGTTCTGTAGATCGCGATCGGCTTCCTAGCCGTGTTGTCCGGTCCCCTCCTCTTTTGCCTCCTCTTATTCTCTTCCTCTTCACCTACTTGTTCACATCCTCCTCTACCTGAACCCAGCAGTGCCAGCAAAGCTAGGCAGCATCCCTGACCTGCATTGGTTCTCGCTTACCTCCTCCACCTTGGCACCTGTGATCAGTTGCACTGGAGATGGAGAAAGAGAGGTTGCTACCACCACCGCCTACAAAGGACCATCAACTATACCCTGACAACATTCTCCTTCCTCAAGATCGGCCTCGTAATCTACAGATTACCGCTTCCTTCTCCTCTTCTCACTCTGATGACCCAACCTTCCTCCATTACCTCCCCTTCCTCTAGTTATGACCTGGCAACCATGGATGCCTTCCTTGGCACGACGCCCCCATGTCGACTCGATCGTGTTGGCACGTGACTAATAGACTGCCACTATAATATTATCTATCATCATGACATCTACCTCCACCAGTGCTTCCTCTCACTATTCCTGGTATCAAGTCCTCCTTTACCATCTTCCTCTCTGTCGTTTCCCTCCTTCCTTGCGTGAGACTAATGAGCACGCCGACTACAGGGTACCTGCCTCAGCAGAGGTAACAACCGAGATTCCATAAGCACTGCCACTAGTTTCACCTCTGATAGCCTTGCCTTCTTATCGTCGATAACACCTAGCCACCTGCAAGCCACTCCCCAGTGTGCTCACATACAACACTCAACGTAGACCTACAATTGTAGCAGCATTGTCAGTCATTTCCCAAACATGTTGTTGGTTGAACTAATCTTTCCAGTTGTTCTCATAACCCTAGATGCCATAGAGACCATAATGTCATCCTACTGTTACACCTACAGAACAAAATCCCACCCTTGTTCCTTGCAACCCCACTAGAGGCTCCTTGTCCTAGGCATTCCTTATCCTTTCACTTCTTCTCTGCCCTATGCCTAGTGTTGCCTTCTTCATTAGACCTTGCGCCCAACCTTCTAGTGGAGAAAGACCCAGATAACCTTCTTCTTCCCTTAAATTTTGCTCCTGCAACTACCCTCTCACCCTCATCTTTCTTTCCTTTTGCTAGCAACACACAAGCTCTGGCCTGGTTGTATGCCTGATGACCATGCCATGCCTTCACACCTTGCTGGCACCATGCTCTCCGACTATAAGAGAATCCACAAGATAGTGCTTCAAACACTAGTGAAATGGGTAAATGAGAACCTCAGTTTTCCCCTAATCTCCAAACCAGGGAAGTTGGGTTCAACCAGGAAGAAACAAGGAAGTCAGAAGTCATCCATGAAACCAATCTGTAGGCCATCAGAAGAAGTGTCCACTACTTTTCAGTAAGCATATTGTTCAGCTTTTAGTAGGACTGTAGTAAGTACATTAAGAATACTAATCCAATAATAATAAGTGCATTAGGGAATAACAACAATATTAATCCAAATAGTCTCAATCACCTGGTACACACATAAATATATGGATCTATACCTATATTGGTTGTTAGAAAGTTTATAATCCAATTGTAATATATCTTACTAATTGAATCCGTATAAGCATATAATATTTAGGTATTTACACTAGTTGAAAACATTGGCTTTCCTATAAACCCGACATACATGATTAGTCAATAATGTGATATATAGTGATGAGTAAAATGATTATACTATGATTCTTACCAAAGTTATGAAATATATACATGGTTAGGTAGTTCATCTATCACACCCTATATGTATCATTAAGTGAATCCTAATGAGAAACTATAACTACCAAAGATGTTAGGGCCTCAAAACCCTAGATATAAATAACAAGTGTATTTTGAACAATTTTATGGAAACTAATGAGTCAAATAAAATCCCTATATTCACAATCTGATTTAAATGAATTTTGTAAAGGAGGGCTCTAATCAAAGTATAATAATGTGGAGTGTGTATGTGGACATAGCTAACTAAACTCAAACTATATGCTATATAGATAGAGGTTAAGATTATAAGACCTAAAGGGAGAAAAATATATTATTACTCATGCTCCACATACAAATCTAACCTAGACATTTATATATGTATAATAGGTCACATATTCACTTAACAAGATTAAAGTCCCTAATGTGCCCTTAGGTGACCAAAACCAGGCTAAGAACTATATGTATAGCTACACTAGCAATGTGTACATATGTTCACTTTGGTTTGACTAACATACCTGATATGTTCCTAGGATGAAAACTCGACTTTGTGGACCACGTCTATAGACAGAGTCAATCTTTAACGGTGAGCATCATGTATGTACACCCTCTATTTTATTTTGGGCATTATTTGATTAGAACCTACTTTCTTTTAATGAGGTATCTCTTGAACTGTTATTCCTTATGTAATCTAATTTCTTGAACATTTATATTTCCTGATGTTGACTCATTATATCCATATAGTTTTTGGACTACTTTTTTTATGCGGGTTCTTGTACCCCACCTGCTATGATTGCCTTTTATTAAAAATTGAATGAAATACTAATCTTGCCTCTCTATTTTATGCATGCTACATGTTTGACTAGAATATCTAGAATAGTGGTACTTATGTACAACCATACTTATATAGGGCGTGTGTTTTTGCCCGGGGTATCCGTTTCCACCCATATTTCTTTTAGGCCATGATCCTATGGTGTTATGGCCCTATTTTAGGTATATTTAGTCTACATTGTTATGCATGCAAAAGTTAATATTTTATATTGAGATTGTTGATAATTGTTATGGCAAGACACTCTTGTTCTCATGCTTGTAATTTGAATTTTATTATGCCTCATTTTTCTTGTTATATTTCTTTTGAACTTACCTAATTGCAAATAGCCCCCTTCTTGTAGGAACATCTCTTTTGCACTTATAACCCTACATAATGCCTAAAATGTTTATTATATGTACATACTCAACTCTTTGCTGACTTCCTTATGTTGTCCTATATTCTGGGTGATGTTCCCTTCAACCCAAGTTTAGGTACTTTAGAAGACAAAGACTCAAGAAGATCACCTACATGGCATGGACTCAAGGGTAGCTTAAAATGGCTAGGTTACTCTATGCTACCGGCTTTAACTGTAGTTAGTTCAGTTTTTGTAGTATCACATTGTATGGTGATGAGCAATTGTAAAACGATACACATTTCAACTTTGTAATAGTTTTGTTTCCACTGCTTGTAAACTTCATGATCTGATATGTATACTAATTGATAAATGAATGAATTTACTCCTTTCCTTCTTAATTGGAATTGGATGGTCTTATTCTTCAGTTCACTAAAGAGTGGATCCCCTATCGGGTCACACTCTTTACATATAATCCATGTGTTCAGGGCCAACACTTATCTTAACACAAATAATTTATAAGGTAAGGAGAACAAGTTTCATATGACTATGACCATTAAACAAAGACGAGACATTTACAATATAGATCTTTATTTGGCCTTAGAATATATTAAACCATCATTGTTTAGCAGATCAGACAGACATGAACACAATTTTATATGATCAAAAGGTTCTACTATAGAAAAATAAATAGTATGACACAATAAACTGATTCATAGGGTATAGTCAAGGCAAAAGACTTAGCTACAAATCTTACTGCATACCTTAGAAGGATGTGTCGAACTGAGGAAATACCTGTAGCATCCTGAAGCCTAGCGTCACTGGCCTATTGCACTCCGTTTCTGACGTCTTCCCCAAGTCAATGCTTCCTCTAACCCAAAACTTGTACCTCCTATCCCCACTGAAGAGGAAGCCTTTTCTGATCTCCCTTCTAGTCCTTCCGGAGCATAGTAGCTAGGGGGGCATGAGAAAAGCATTTCATTATTTTGTTACAAAGAAGGTGACTGTAAGAGATATATATAGATGGATAGGGAGAGTAGTTGGATTTTCAGATTGAATATGAGTTGGAATCCAAAACTAATTGGACTTCTTATCCCAATTAGATTCTAATTCTGTGAGGATTTAGAAGCTGTCTGTCTAGTTCTATTGTGTGGCCATCCGGTCAGGGCTCATGAGCATTTTCATAAGGGCAAAATTTCATGGCAAATCTTGACCTTGTATGTGAACCTCGTAGTTCTAGAATTAGATACATCTAGGTCACTTGATTTTAACAACTCAGAGGTGTGTCACAAAATCTAAATTACTATGTAGTCCTAATACATCAATTTGTATCCACTTCCTTCTTGACTTCATAATCCTGTTGTAAAGTGTGATACAGTCTACTGTAGAAAAATAAGGTGTGCTAAGTATTTATTTCATTGTACAATGTATTTTCCTTTTAGTAAATTGTATTGTAAGAAACATAATGATTAGAAGTTAGATTAAATGGCCCAAAGATTTTCATGTTGTTTTGGAGTATTCCTTGTATGCAATCACCATTACACTTTATAACATTCTCTTTCAAGGAATGTAGCTTCATGGATCTCATTTAACATTACTACCCGTGACAAATAAAATTCATAGGGATTGATGTATAGCATAAATAGTGGGTCTATAATATGAGTATATAATATGAGTTTGCTTAATCTTGTTTATCTGAAGGATTGTGCCTAAATATAAATTTAATTTGAAGTATGTATAAATTTTCTAGATACACATTACCGAAGTATATAATACAAGTTTGGTTGATTTCATCTACAATTACATAAAGTGACATTTGTCTAAAAGATACGATGACTTGATTTAGTGAAATCATGCAAATAATAACTCAATACTAAAGATAATTTATGATTATAATATATTGTGAAGGATGATGATAAAAATCCAACAATGCTTATACATTTAATTTATGGCCTCAGAAACTAAATCCAATGCCATGTTTGGTTCATGGTTTAATAATTTGGGGTATCTATTTTTATCTTGGGTATTGTTCACTGATGTAACTAAATTAGAAAGCATAATACCTAAATAATGAATCCTACATTTAAACGGATTATGTTTTGTTTATTTGAAACATGATTTTCCCAAAAGTTTGTGTCGTGTGATATTTTCCTAGTTTCACATCATGCATGTTCTTTTTAGATTCATCTTATTCCAATCATATGGTGAGGAGATTGTCTCTTACCTCTGGTTGTAGTAGAACAATAGGTATGCATTGCACCCATCATTCTCCCAATCATTTCTCCCTCTTGTTTCCTCTTCATCACATGATTCCGCTATCATTGTCTTATGTTTCCATTGATAATTTAGCCATACCATATCTTTCCAATTATGAAAGTTTATCCCACAACATTTATGCAACTGCCTACAATTAATCTCACCATCTGGATAGTCACTTTTTATATGTCTTCATAGACGAGTGTTTATCATCGTGGTTGCGGCCTTTGCAAGTATGGTTGGTTACCATTAGCCCCTTCCTGGGATCATTTGAAACACTTCATGTGATCAACTTTGCCAATTGAGATACCTCTATAGTTTTTCACTTATTAGTATTAACATGTTGTCATGTCTCTATTGTGTAATCCTTGACCTCCTACCATGTTTTGTCTTGGTTTCTTCAGTGTTGACTTCCTTAGTGCTTCTCAAACTCATGTTGGAAAATCATATAATATTGTCTTTCTCTTTTCTTACAGAGCTTCACCCCTCCTTCTTTGATGGATAAAGGGGTTTCTAGCCCTCCAACCACCTCAGGACATGAGTTACGAGTCATTGAGACTAGAGGGAGTTGGGGAACACAATCTCAAAGAAGATTTCTCAAACTTAGCGGTGTATCTAACTTATATATATGTGTTGTTAAGATTTCTCTCTATGTACCTCATGTGATTGAGATTGTGAGCAACATCCCTGGTGTTTTTCATATTTATCCATGTGTTTGTTTTAATGTTGTCATGCAAGTTATAAGTATAATATTTTTTTGGTGTTATAAGTTGGTCAATAGCCTTTTTTCTTATCACACATCAAGATGTGTGGGAGACTATGAATCTAGCTTAATCTTAAATTCACCATAATGTTACTTGAATTTCTTAACTGAATCCTTAATTTAGTTTTTATATCAATATCTCAGTTGAAATATCGAATTTGAAGAAATTTACACTTTGTTTTCCCTGATGTTAAGTTTCCTTACAACTGGTGGAATTAATTGTAAATTCACCATGATATGAGGGCCTCGTTGTGAATTGTGTGCAAAATATCTAAACTTTGATTTTCCTTCCTATTCAATCTTTACCAAGCCTTACAATCAATTCATTAATAAATATGTCTAGGTTACCTTCAATCACACTCTATTTGCCTTAAGTTTGTATTTTCACGTATATTGGTGGACTAGTGTGCATATTCACCAAAACTAAGGATTGAAAAAAAAGTGTAGCACCCCCTTAAGCATACATGTATCAGTAGAAGCAAATCCCACATTTTCCATAACATGGGATACTTGTCCCAAAGGGATGTCACAATTATTATAAACATTACAAGTAAAGTAAACAATCACCATGCATTAGTATTAAAATTGATACATACATTGCTCCATAAAAGAGGTATTACAATGTGTACAAGGTGGTACAACCCAGTGGTTAGATCCTTAGTTTGTTACCAAGAGGTATCAGGTTCAAGATCTGGTGATGACGTGAATAAATTCTCCAATTTATATTTAAAAAATGAGGCACTACAACTTTCATTCTTTGAGTATGTGATCTACATCTTAACATGATTTAGAACAGGAAATAAATTCTATTCTAAGTGATTGGATCATCTAGGTAGATGGCACCACACCAGGCAAGTTCTTGGGAAAACTTTTGAGCTATTCCTAGGTTGATATTCATAAGGCTATATCCTCAACGTTGCTCCTTACATGTGGGCATCATGCCCCAAGCATGCATTAAACAATTTGTAAATTGAATTGAACATATTACATGTTAAAGTAAACAATTTTAACAATGTATATTAAATAAAAGACACAATTATTTTTAGATCATTTCTTTTATCTTGACCTATATAAGAATCCTTGAGTTTGCACATTAGTGCCTCTTCTCTTGTGTACATGTAACATCCCATAATTTGAGGCCTCATATAAGATGATTCTATAAGGATTGATTGGACTACCCATATCACTAAGGTGTGCTTCCTTTCCAGAGAGTCCATCACTAAGAATTTTATAGTTAAGTGTGCTCAGTGCAGAGTAGCACTACGATGGGTGACTAGTTGGAAGTTGATCCTGACTTATGCTTGAGTGAGGACAAAGTGTATAGTTAAGGCTGTTGGCGTCTTGTGGGGCCAGTCATCATTCCTTAGATAAGATGATCTTATAAGAAATGATTGGGTTACCGATGTCACCAAGATACACCTCCTTTTCAGGTAGCCCTTCACTAAGAACTATATGGTTAAGCATGTTCATCCTAGAGTAGTACTAAGATGGGTGACATTCAGGAAGTTGATCTCAGCTTGAGGACAAGACATGTAGTTAAGGCCAATGGTGGTATGTGGGGCCAATTGTCATTCCTAAAACTCTACTAGAGCCCAGGCGTTACAACATCGAAGTACCTCTTGGGTTGCACCAAAGGTGCTTTTCTCTTATGCACTAAAGTGTCTCTTGGTTTTCTCTGAAGATCCTCTTAGTGAGGATCTTCTATAAGTTATAATCATTATTTTTCTCTTAAAAACTCTTAACTTTCTCTTATATCTTACTCATAACTTTATCTTGAATGTGCATGCGAGATGATAGAATAACTATTGAAAAGAAATATGACATTCAATTCATTATAGATCCATTGACTTTTAGCAGTTGGAATACTAGATGATACATTCATACCACTCAACGTACATTATATATACTCATACATAAAATAAATTGATACTTATTTTTAAAATGTATATACCACTTACCTCTATCTTAGGGGAGATTCTAGCTACTCTTCTTAGGTTGAAGAAACCCTAATCACCTTGTCCAAGAAATTAACATCCATTAATATATTACTTGTCCAAAGTTCTAAGGTTTTATAGTTCCTTAGTGAATTAAGGAAAATTTGAGTCAAAATAGACTTCAAAACCATCTTGAGATTATTTCTTGTTTTATTATCTTTTCAATGAATACTTGAATTTTTTTGGCTACTGGTGAATTAGTATGAATTTTAAATGATCAAACCAATCAAAATTCTAGAAAGTCCATGTATAACACCTTATCCACAATAAATCACAATTGATTGGGGACCGCATTGTCGTAGACCAACCACAAACAGCCACCTAGACACTAAGCCTAATGCAGCCATATGCACAAATTGTATCATCCAAATGTGCAAAAATCCCACTCTACCCATGCTTATGCGAAAAATCATAAACCCTGATTAGGGTCAAAATTTGGAAGACCAAGGTTGGATCTTTGGTCTCAAACTGAATACGGAACAGTCAAATCATTGAGAAAAAACTCAAAAATCAAAACATGATTAAACCTCTCTCCTTCATTTACCAAGGTGTGGCCCTGACGAGTTGGAGCTCCCAATAAGTGGTGGTTAGATGGAGGAGAAAAGACTTCTGCCATGATTGGCCTAAGGAGGAATGTCACAAACTACCTCAAGGTCAGAAACACCAGAAATCAATGTGCCCAAGAAATTGTAAACCTCGCACAAGTATACACAAGGTACAAAACCACTAGAAGGAGGATAAGACGAAGAAATTTGTAGGTCCAGTTAGAGTAGTGGCCCTAGAATGAAAGGGGGAAGATAGGGCTTACCTTTTCTCCAGGGAAATAGATGGCATGGCAAACACCCATGGGCATCTAGAAAATGATCTAGAGCTTCAGAGTTGATCATGGTGGCCTCTTCCCCTTTTATGAATCACCATAGTAGGTCTAGACAAGGGGGATTTTGGGGGATGTGTGGGAGTCAAAAATGGTGTTTCTAGATGTCTTCCTCAACTTTATAAGGTTTGGAGTTGGTTTTTGGATGGTTCCTCTTTATATAGTTGGGTATTTGTGGGGGTTGAAGCTTCCATAAAGGTTGAAACTCAATGGCAAGGGAGTCCTAGCATCGAGGGTATCTAAGTCACATGATTTGATCAAATTTGGGATTTATTAGTTCAGGAAGGTGAGGCACAAATAGTCACACGATACACAGAAAAAACCACAGTAGAGATGAGATAAACACCAAAACTAGAGAGGGTCGTGGCGCCTTGTAGAGTAACTGGAAAGGGAGGCGACTCAAAATATCACAGATGCCTAGGTCCGAGAGTCTGACTTGGACTCTGTCTCAACATGGGCACTTGACAAAATATAAAAAAGTACTTAGGTTAGATACTAAAATCAATGATAAGAATGATTACATATACTCTCAACTATATAGAATCTTTCATAATTAGTTTAGATGGTCATATGAATTCAAAATGATCTCAAACTTGAACAATAATTTATTTAGGGAGTCTAGAACCCTCCTATACAATTAGATTTAGGTTTTGACGATCATTTATTCATAAATTTGATGTGTCATTATCTTGATTTAATGCATTAAAAGATAGAGTAAGTTGAATTAATCTTTCCTTAGTTGGTCATTTGAGTCAATTTTTAGGTTAGAGGTGATAATTCACTCAAGATTTATCTCAAACATCTTTCATGCCTTTTTGGGAAATTATCTTGAACGAGAGACAAAAAGAGAGTGATACTAGCTCATATCATCTTTTGAGAGAACTGAAATACATTATTATATTAGTGAAAAAGAGGAGACAATCAGGTTCTTTCGTTGTGGGAGAAAATAATAGTGATGATGATGTTATTTATAGGAGAGAGAAAGTGCATTATATGGAAATTTTGACTTATATAAGTATCATGTCAGTGAGAAATGTTATCTTTTATTATATTAAAGAATAAGCTATTTTATTGGGTTATTTGCAGCAAATTCCAAGATATGAATATAATTAATGAAAAAATTCCTACTAAAACCCTAATTTAGTTAAATTTTTTGGATGATACAATTTTTTGAATAATGATCCTATCATGCTATCCCTCACCAACCTAATAGTACACATGTACCGTTATGAAGGGGAAGGATGCACAATAAGTCTTATCTAATGACATTCCCTCAACAACTCGCAATTGGTCGGCCACTTCCATTGAGAAAAGAGAGGACATGTTGTTATGTAAGATTACGTTAATACTCAAGATATAAACTACATAAACATCTAACCTATTGTGATCTTTCTACTCTATTGTAAAATTTCTAGTTATTCTAGTGTTTGATGTCCTTCCTTGGTAGTCCATTCCTATACCCAAATTTCATTTCTTCATCCTAAGGGCAACCATATGAATCATATTTTTTCCTAGTGAACATCTACTAAGTTGTTCTGATGCCATTATTTTCAGTTTGTAACACCCCCTTAAGCATACATATGTCAGTCGAAGCAACTCCCACATTTTCCATAACATGGGATACTTGGCCCGAAGGGATGTCACCGTTATGTTAAATATTACAAGTAAAGAAATAATCACCATGCAATAGTATTAAAATTCATGCATACGTTGCTTCAAAAATGAGGTACTACATCTTGAATTTTTTTAATACTTGAGCTAACATCCAAACATGATTTATAACAAGAATGAAATTCTAAAATAAGTGATTGGGTCATCTAGGTAGATGGCACCCCACCAGGCAAGTCCTCGGGAAAAAAATTGAGCTATACCTTAGGTTGATCTACATATGACTCTATCATTAGTGTTGCTCATTACATGTGGGCATCTCATGCTTAGCCATGCATCAAACCTTGTAAGTGGAATTGAACATATTATATGTTAAAGAAAACCTATAAAGTGAACATAAATTTGAAACTTTATACATTGAAGAAAAGAAACAATCATTTTTAGATCATTTCTTTCATCTTGACCTATATAAGAATCCTCAGGTTTGCACATAAGTGACTCTTCTCTTATGCACCGAAGTACCTCTTGGTTACACCAAAGTGTCTCTTCTCTTGTGCATCGAAGTGCCTCTTGGTTTGCTCTTAGGATCCTCTTAGTGAGGATCTTATATAAGATATCTTTTATCGTTATATTTCTCTTGGAAACTCTTAACTTGATCTTAGATCTTACCTATAACTTTATAATCAATGTGCATGAGAGATGATACAATATCTATTTGAAATAAATATGACATTCAATTCATTATAGATCTATTGACCTTTAGAAATTGAAATGGTAAACAATACATGTATAGCATTCCAAGTACCTTATATATACATACATACAATCAATAAATACTCATGCTAAAAGTCCATCGATCGCTTACCTCTCTCTTAAAGGAGATCTTAGTTGCTCTTTGTACATTGAAGAAACCCTAATCACCCCATTTAAGCAACTCCATTAATAGACATTACTCAACCTAAATTCTAGGGTTTTATGGTTCCTTGATGAATATGGGAATTTTGAGTCAAAACATGCTTCAAAACCATATTAGGATTATTCTTTGTTAATTGTATTTCTAATGAGTAGTTGCTTGAATTTTTCTGACTATTGATGGATCAATTATGAATTTGTAAGGATCGAACCAATTGAAATTCCAAAAAATCCATGTATAACACCTTATCCATATTAAATCACATTGGACCAGGACCCACGTTGTCATAGACCAATGATAGATGGTCATCAAGGAGGCTAAGCCTACTACAACTAGATGCACAAATTGCCATCCGAACTACAAATAGCCCAAATTTCTCATGGTTGCGTGACAATTCATAAACCATGATTTGGGCTAAAATTGGAAAATCACAATTGGGACCTCCATTCTCAAATCCAAGATGGAAAATTCAACTCACCAAGCAAAAACTCGAAAATCAAAATGCAATTACATTTCTCGTCGTCATACAACAAGGTGATATGCACCTTTTTCCTCAGCATCTGGACCTATTGAGTTGGAGCTCACAATAAGCATTGGTCCAATGGAGGAGTAAAGACTTCCACCATGATTGGACTAATCTAGCATGTTGTAGACTACCTCAAGGTAAAAAACACTAGCAATCGATCTGGCAGAAGTTGGAAACCTCGCACAAGTGTACACAATGTACGACACCAATTGAAAGGGGCTAAGATGAAGAAATTGTAGGTCTATATGGTCAGAATAGTGACATGGAATGAAAAAGGGGAAACTAGGGTTTATCTATTCTCTAGGAAAACATATGGCATGGTGAACACCCATGGGCATTTAGAAAAAGATCTGGAGATTTAGAGCTGATGTAGTGGCATCTTTCTCTTATGTGAATTTCCATAGTAGGTCTAGGCAAGAGGGAGTTTGAGGGATTTGTAGGAGGCAATAGTGGCATTTATGGATGTCTTTCTCAACTTCAGTAGGTATGGAGTTGGTTTTTGTATGGTTCTTCTTTATATAGTTAAGTGTTCGTGGGGGATTGGAGCTTCCACATGAGTTAAAACCCAATGACAAGGGAGTCATGGAATAAAGGGTCTCTAAGTCGCACGATCCCATTGGCTTTGGGTTTTATCAGTACAAGAAGGTGACATGTATATAGTCGCATGGTTTACACACAAAAAGAACCACTATAAAGACGATATAAACACAAGAAGTGGAGGGGGTCTGAATGCCCTATAGAATCCCAGTGAGACTAGGAAATAGGTAAGGGAGGCGAATCAAAATATCATGGATACTCTGGTCCAGAAGTCTAACTTGGACTCTGCCTCAACATGGTTGTGTGACAAATTACCAAAAAGGGATGTAGGTTAGATACTTAAATCAATGATAGAAATGATGAAATTTATCTTTCAACTATATAAAATCTTTCATAATTAGTTTAGATAGTCAAATGAAGTAAAAAAGACTTCAAACTTGAACCATAAGTTATTTAGGGAGTCTAGAACCAATCCGATTAGATTTAGGAATTAACTAATTTTTGTTCATAAATTATATATCTTTCATTATCTGAATTCAAATGCATTAAAATATAGAATAAATTGAATGAATATTTCCTTAGTTAGCCATTTGAGTCATTTTTAAGGTTAGGGGTGATAATCCACTCAAGATTTATCTTGAGCATATTTCATGCCTTTTTAGGGAAATTATCTTGGAGGAGAGAGAAAAAGAGGGTGAAACTAGCTCTTATAATCTTTAGAGATAACTAGAACATATGATTGTATTAATAAAAAAGCAATGATAATTCAGTTCTTTCATTAAGGGAATAAATATTAATGATAATGATGTTATGTAGATGAGAGAGAAACTATGTTGTATGGAAACATTGACTTATATGGGTATCATGTCAGTAGGGACATAGCTGGGGGGATAATGGGGATTTACTCCCCCACCCCAAACCCCAACAAAGAAAATTTGAAGTATAGCACATATATTGTCATAAGAAGATACATACTTATTATATTTTTGCGTGTAATATACAAAAAGAACTATTACTCCAGCTAGTAAGTGTAGTGTCCCGTGATGGTGTTGGCATGGGTTCAAGCCCCAACATAGGCATTTTTTGTCATAAAAGAACTAGATTAATTACACTCAGCCCCTCCTATCAGAACTAATAGGTAATACATGTAACTCATCCCCCCTTATTGTTAGTTTCTGGTTCCACTCCTGCATGCCAGTGAGAAATTGTGTTTTTTTATAATATTAAAAGAAAAAACATTTTCTTAGATTATTTGCATCGATGTCCAAGATTTTAATATAATTAGTAAAGAAATTGCTACTAAGATAGTTATCTTATTTTAGTTAAAATTTGGGATGTTACAAATTGAATCCAAATTATATAAGTATATGCTCTCCTATATATTTCATAATATTATTTTACTTGGATTCTTTTTAACTTTATTCAAGTAGGGTTTTGATCTAGGGTTATAACACTAACTTAGCTTGGGATAGATGGGGGAAGTTTGACAACCACCCTTGTATCTCGATGACTTGGATTGACCAACCTCGATATCATGGATATCAAGGGTCCCCATGGTGCCTAGATATCTAGGCACATCAATAGGGGGCTAGTCACCTCAATAGGTGGGTATATAGGTGTTACAATCCTCACCTTGATGTCCTGGTAATTAGAAGATTAAGATAATCCTAGAGTTAACATGTCTTTAATGGTGTTTTGAACTAATTGGATGATTTTTGTTTATATCCAAATTAGAATTGATTTGTGGTAACAGAGGACATATACATAATACATATCAATGCTAAGTTGAGATAATACAACTCACATATGATGAAATATTCACATATGGGTTAAGTGCAAGCTTCAACAAAATTTATAGAAAATAATTATGAAAACTCTTCATTTGATATCTTGCCATGTTTTTTATGAAGAAAGGTAGAGAATTCAATTATGAATCCAATGCTAAAAGAATAAATCAACCGGATTTGAATTGGATGAGTTATGAAGTTTTTAAGTTGTGTGTAGGAAAACCTTTTGTTGATCAACTGAAATATTTACCATCCATTGTCAACCGATGGTTCAGTTGGTCTCACCCATATGAAACCTCAATTAATCGATTGATGGTTTTTCCCACTGACTAACAACTGGTGGTTTGGCAGAGTAGACATCTACTCATGTTTTAGTGGGGAAGCATTTTTTTATGGTTATGATAGGAAGAATATTCAAATAACTTTATTGGACACCATAAAAAAATGTTTTTCTAGGTGCTAAAAACCACAAGTTAGACGGATAAATGTTAATTGAAGGTTGCATAGAATGACAGTTCTAGCAACCAATGGCCACACAAATCATGGTTGTGTCTTCTAACGACCCCTATGGAGGTCATATAGAGATGCCTTGCTAATCGACATTGTTAACCGAAAGCTCGTCTAGTGAAGGTGACAACCAATGGAACGTCAACCAAAGGTTGTCTTCTAACTGTTTCCTTACAACATTAAATCCCTTGATCTCTATATATACTAGATGGATCAAAATGTAGCAAGGCTTATTAGCTTTGTACTTTCATGTTCCACCCTCCAAGAACCCTAAACTAATAATAAGAGGTGATCAGAGGTGATTCTTGGGGCGACGATGAGAATGAACTGTCCAAATAATAGAATTAATGTTTGTTTAGTAGATTATGTTTGGTAAGTAGTTTTATCCATTGATTTCTTCTTGTCTTCGTGTTCCTAGCTCAAAACTCTCTGATCCATCAACCAAAGGTTCTGTTTGTCCTTCCTTGATTGTATTCTACCTCTAGTAGACTTATTTTAAGTTAGTTTACTTACTAACAAGTTGTTATGACATATATTTTGAGGTCTGAAGCTTGAATCAAACATACATAACTCATATTTCAAGATTAGTTGGCTGAAGCTAAGATCAGTAACCTAGAACACATGCAGGTAAGTGGAAAATCACTTCCAAACCTTGATTAGTGGAAAATCACCTCCAAACCTTGATTATTCAGATTTAAGATCTTAAAGGTATAAAAATTTACATTTTTTCTTGATGAGATGTATTAGGAATTTTATTGGGCTTTTGAATATTAGTCTTCAATTGGAGTACAGATTGATCACAATACATTAATGATGTATAATAGATGCTTTTCATATCGTAATAATTTGTTATGTGAATTTGAGAAATCAAAATAGTAGAATTAGAGGTGTAGAAGTCACGGGTTTGCCCTAACTTCTACAATGAATACTTCATAATATGATTTTGTGATTCAATGAATATTTGTTGTTAATTAGATGTTTATAGAGCCTATTAAGCACTATAATTTAGAGATTCAATTAACAAGTCCAATTTATCAATTCAAGTCTAGTTTGGCTATAAATACCAATGATTTAAGTGATATTAGAACTCAAAATGTCTTAAGTATAGGGATAAAATTAGAGTATAAAAGATAGAATATTACTTGTAATAGTTGATGATTGCTAGATGATAGATGCCTTGAACATTTCATAATCCATCATGAAGATCCACATCATGAAGGAAGAAATGTGCATACTGACTGGTAGAGTCTAGGATGAGGCAGCTGGAGCATACCAGAGGGGTATGGGAGTCTAGGCCTAGTGTGAAAGGACTCCTTAAAACATATGAGTATCCAAGATTAATTGGATATTTTGGTGATACTCATTATCAGTATTAGTATCAGTGTAGATTTAATTAGGTACCCAATATTAACTGAGATCCTTATGGAACTAGTTTAGTTACTATTCAGTTAGTTAGTCCTTGTGGAATCACCGATGTATACAGAAAAGCAAGAGGGCCTTGACTCAGACATTGGAGTCGTAGTCAAAATCAACTCTTATAGTGATAGTGGTCACTGTGGTTCTTAGACTTGAAGTCACTACATTCATCACGTGTCATTCGATGTACTTAGACACCATCTAACATGACCTTGAATAAGGGTTGCCATAAAGGTGATACTCGGGTACACTGAGATACATGGGGATTGAGTGTGAGTGAACTAGATGGGATTTGTCCCTCCCACAAGAGATCAATATCCAAGCCACTTGAAAAGTGAGATCAAGAAATGTATGGCCATACTCATGTGACTCAATAAGTGATATGTGGGCTCACATGCATCTTAGATAGTCTGCTCTAGTTCAAGGAACATGAATTGAATGTTGAAGAGTATGACGATTCCATGCCTCAAGTTCAATCTGGATACCAGAGACAAATGAACTATATGATCATGATAACACTAATCACAGATTGTAGGTTGAAGTAGTTCTCCAAATTTCTGAATCACTTGAATAGCAATGATGTGTTGCTAGATACCGCTCATTGTTTGTGATATCATAAGTTGGTTATGAACATTCATCACCAACATGATTTGGGACCTATAGGGTTACTCACATAGGATGCACTTAGAATAGGATTTTATTCATGAATGATGTTTAATTTGACTACTAAAGTGTTTAGGTATTCAATTTAAACAACACTGGTTCAAAATTGATTGACTGGACTCTGAGCCGATCAGTTCAGCTGTTGAATCGATCGGTTGGAGTATTAGATAATGATTGAACTAGGTCATGAACTGACTGGTTCTCTAAGTGAACTAATTGGTTGAAGGTCAGAAATGACCGGTTCATGTGATAAACCACCTGGTTCAATGGTCAATTCGATTAGATCAAGGATTGATGCTGACATCATGTTTTGCACTAATTGAATATTGGATGCCATTTGATTCAGAATAGGAAAGTAATGAACTGAGTAGTTTAAGAGATGAATCGACTAGTTCACCTCTGAGCCAACCAGTTCGTCAGTCAACCGACCAATTCACCCTTTATAGTTTCTAGAAAATTTGTGAATTTTGTCTCTTCAGTTCCCAGATTGATCGGAAACCCTGACCATGGCCCTCCTATAAATAGAGGGGTATTGGGGCTTACTAGACACAATAATAAGCTCTAATAATTGTTGTCCTCTATGGATTTGGTAACTAAGAGAGAATAAGCAAGTCCTACCCATCAAAGGGGGGGACAACATGGGAGAGACATCAAGGAAGTTTGAATCACCTCTAGAAGGTTGACATTTGAAGGAACAAATCCTTCCCGTTGGCTCTAGTAATACAATGTGGAGTTCCCAGTGGTCCATGTGGACTACTCTAGAGGTGAGAGACACTTGCCCTACTAGGACACATTCAACCGCCATCCGTGGTGATCAACCAGGAATCTGTAGATGACAATTGTCCATGTTCAACTTGTAAAAGAAGCACATTGCTGTAAGGATAGTTTCTGGACTTGCTCCTAGACCAGGTATCTCTTACTACCTTCCTTCCTAGATACATCATTGTTTATGTGATATTCTAGTTAGGGAATTGGGAATTAAGATTTTTGTTTCCTCTACCTTATCTGCTACCCCAATTTCCCAACATTGATATCAGAGCCACACCAATTTACTATGTATTTAAACTTAAATTGATGTAATCAGATTTATTTCATTGCATGTGATGTGAATATTAAAATTATTAATGTGTATATCTGATTAAATACCACATATAATTCCAAATACACACACATATATATACATATATATATATCATATAATATGCAATCAATACACGTCACCTTAAAAGTGTTTTGATGGTAATTGGAAGTGTGGTTGTGGCCAAAACCCCTGTTGATTGTGTGCATGGTTGATTGTTTTATTTCCTATTGTTACTTGATATGCATGCCGAGTGTTGATTGCTAAAGGAAAATGAGTTTTAAAATAATAGTCTCAACTTATCAATCACCCGCAAGTATATGAGGTCAATTGCAATCGAGGTCGAACTACAAGGAGCTGGGCTAGCTAGGTGTAAAATTACTAACTTTCAACAATCTATGTTGGATTAAAAAAGTGGAGTTTTGATTAAGATTAGTTAACCAACAAGATCAAGAACTAATTTAAAAGGATTTGGATCAGATTTAGGAGATCTCAGGCATAATATTTCACTTCATCTGATTAAATACCACATATAGTTCCAAATACACACACACACACAAACACACACACACACACACACACACACATATATATATATATATATATATATATATATATATATATATATATATATATATATATATATATAAATATAATATGAAATCAATACACATCACCTTAAAAGTGTTTTGATGGTAATTGGAAGCGTGGTTGTGGCCAAAACCCCTATGGATTGTGTGCATGGTTGATTGTTTTATTTCCTATTGTTACTCGATTTGCATGCCGAGTGTTGATTGCTAAAGGAAAATGAGTTTTAAAATAATAGTCTCAACTCATCAATCACCCGCAAGTATACGGGGTCAATTGCAGTCGAGGTCGAACTACAAGGATCTAGGCTAGCTAGGCACAAAATTGCTAACTTTCTACAATCTATGTTGGATTACAAAAGTTGAGTTTTGATTAAGATTAGTTAACCAACAAGATTAAGAACTAATTTAAAAGGATTTGGATCAGATTTAGGAGATCTCATGCATCAGATTTCACTTCCATACCATTACATCATGTTCAAATACAAAATTAAGCATGTTAATCAACATACAAAGGAGGTTGCCATCATCACACACCTCCCGGTGATTTGAGATTGTTCTCATCTTCACATAACATTCCCGTGTCTATGTTCTGAGTCGAACGCAACCTTGGATCATCAACATTCCCCAACCACTCCCTTGGTCAAGAGTTTGTTTCTAGGATATCTACTCCATACTCCCTCATACATCCTCCTGAATCATATAAAGAAGCATAAAACATGCATATTTGATGGCTAGTCAAGCATACAAGCAAAGAAACACTGTAGAAACTCTTGGAGAATAAAATTGACTAACATTAGATATACATTACAAGTTCACATGAGTAATATCATGGGAGATACTCTCCCATGCCCAAGAAAGAGAGTTCTACTCACATTATGTAGAAACACAAGCACGAGTCACAATTTTCAGACTTTTCCATGATTGGAAAGAAGAAAAGCTAAGAGGAACCAAAGGGTGGAGTGGAAGGAGTAAAACTCTGGCTTAAGGATGAAGTTCCACCCTTATAGATACTCCAACTCAAACTTTATTCCTTCCCGAGAAGCTATGTTGAAGTAGAGAAGCTTTCATGCACCCTTGGAGAAGAAAAGGAGAAGAAAATGATGAAGAATGGAGGTTCTTTTCAAGAAACCTCTCTTCTTCTCCAAAATCACCTCTCCCTTGCTTTTCAACTTTCTCTGGTCATCAAGTGTTTCAAATGATGAGTGATAACCGCCCCATATGACTGGTCTCATCTTTTAAATGAGGGGCGGTTATTTTTAAAATCTATAGACTGACAAAGACACAACATGTCTTTTGGAAGACACAACATGTAGCTCAATGTAACCCTCAAGTGAATTTCTTTCCGTGAAGAGTACATGACATGTCACTGATAAGACATGACTTGTAGTTGTAACTGGAGTTGACCTGGGTGGATGACACACATCGTGTGTTAATAAATACATGTCGTATACTTTGGTAAAACTTTAAATCTTGACTTTTGAACGTGCAGACACACTGTGTCTGGTTAAACGACATGATGTGTCTTTTGTTATGTAGCTGGGGATGAGATCCTTCTGGAAACTTACACATCCTGTGTTAAAGAACACATATCATGTCTTCTACTTTGTCATTGAGGATTGCCCTTATTGGAAAGTTACACGCCGTGTGTAAAATAACACACAACGTGTCTTCTTTAGTTTCTTCAGGATCACCTCTATATCAAATGCATATCATCAGGGAGTCCAACTAAGGTTGAATTAGAGTTGGATTAGCCCCATTTTGTCATCTTTATTGTGTACCTATGATCAAAATCATGTAGCGAGTAAAACAACTAAAAAGATGGCAAATTAAGTATAATTAAAGGCCAAATGGAGAGCAAAATGAACTGAATTTTTGTGTGAAGTGTGCAAAAAGTAGATATGAAATGTGCACATCAAATCCCCCTAAGATTGACCTATTTCTTGTCTTCAGGAAAAAAGAGCACAGAAACACAAATGAAGGAATTATCAAGTTCATGCATAGATCAAATGAAATGAAAGATGAATATGAGACCAAACCGACCATAATCAGCATATTTATACTCATAGCCTTGATTTCAACTTAAACACTAAAGAAAGAGATTTTTAGTTTAGCAGGGGTGGTAACAAATTAAATGAAATTGTCAACTAGGTAACACTAAATAGAGCTTGGATGACCAAGCCAAACAATTAATGAGTCCGCAACTAAAACTCTCATCTATTAAAGATGCAAATGATGGACTCTTAGTTAGTGTTAACAAAATTTTAGCTTTCTCTCCTTGTTTCTCAAAAGATATGACAATGAGTTATGGGTTTTGGCACTCGTCTTATAATTTAGGCTTATGCATACATGGAGTGTCATTTGGGGTGTTTCACCCTCTTTTAAGAGATACCACCTAACCGTCATGGCCAAATCGGACTTACACTAGGCTAGTATGATATGTGGGTGGTTTAGCCATCTTTTCATGTGGTAATTAAGATGAAGGGAATCATAAGAGATTTTTATATGAGATTGAACTTCACTTGTTTTCCCCAAAATATAGGAGAGTTAACTAAATTGCAACATTAGCTAGATTCCATTCGTTTGATTTGAAATTTTTCACTGAAAGAGTGTGGTTGAAAAATCACTAAGAGTTTGGCAAGGGCATCCTGTGTTCTAAATAGTGTTGCAAATTTGATTATTCACAAAAATTGTTACCATTACATGTGTTAAGTGGTTAAGGATGTGAAATATGAAAGCTCAAGATAAAAGCATAAACCCAAAATTAAACAAATGTTGGTGGCCATGAAGTTTCATTTGATTAATGCAAGCTTTTACAATTTGCACAGGTGATATTTCTCAAGGGGGAGGAAAAGATAGTTCAACACAAAAGGAAATCAATTCATTATATGAGATAGGCCTTAAAGCATAATAGATTTTCCATAAGAAGAATAGAAACTTAAACGAAGTACTAAGGAAAAGATGAAACTAAAGAAACTACAACTACATTACCGACACATTGCACCCCCCCTAAGCTTGAAATTTACAGTGTCCTCACTGCATCAATCAAACTTGAGGTGATATCAATCAGATACCTATCATGGAGAATGATCAAGATGAAGGGCCTTCACCCTGATGACCAACTGGGAAGTACTGGTTCAACAAATCCTCATCGTCAGGATTGTTAACAAGGATTAGCTCTAGATGAGTGGGTTCTGGATGAGGCTGGGGTGGTGGAGTGGGTTGTGAAGGTTGAGGCGTGGCATAGTGGCCCTGAGAAATGTACCACATGTCTATCCTCTAGATCATGTCATGCATAAAAGAATACTACTGAATCATAAGATCAAATTAGGTGTCCTGATGGTCAGACCTCTATTGGACATAGCGATACATGCGTTGGACATCAGGCATGGACCAGCTGTAGTCTATCTATGTGTCAGTGGAGGGAGGTGGTGGAGTTTCCGAAGCTGAAGTAGGTGCATCTGGTGCATCCTCATACTCATCGGAGTAAGAAAGAGTCTATTTCCACTTGTCTTTTTCATCAGAGTCATTGCTTCTAGATCATGCAAGTCAATATATTGGTCATCATTATAATACTGTCTAAGTTTGGAGTCGTCATTGGAAACCCAAACAAGTAGACCATAAGAGACGAGCAACTGAATGTCCACCAAGTTCCTACCAGGTGCAACCTCTAGACTAGTAAAATCATCACCCACCTTGCGGGCAATATTGGAAATCAAACCCCAACACATGATGTCACTGAATTCTCTCTTCTTGATCTTATTGATATCAAAGAATATGGTGAGAATAAAATATCCTGCATTGATCTAGTAGTTATTCACCATTTCCCAGAGAAACAATAAGTCTAGCTTCCTGCATACTCCTTAAGTTTCCTTCTTAGTAAATACACATGTACTAAGTAACTAGTGGACATATCAGAAAACTGGATTATGGATACTTGTTACCCTGACCTTCTTAGCTTTGTTACTTGTCTCATCAGTGATTTCACTCCAAAACTCTTCACAATTGAATTGAGGTGGGTAAGTTAGGCCACACACATAGTGGCATTGGATTGCTTCACATAATTCCTTGAATGTTAATTTGTAAGCTTGACTCAAAAGACAGAAATGAGTAATACCACAGGGCTCATGATGTTTTTTTGGGTCATCCTCAAACCTGAGAGTAGTAAGGAACTCATAAGTTAGCCTAGGATAGTTGTTTCTCACCGTGAAGTAGGTATACCTCAGTCTCAGCTCTTCTAGCAAACCAAGGACTTCATCCTTGAACCCCAAAGCTTCCATAGTCTGCTGACGAGAAAATCTTATAGGAAGAACCCTACGAGAAAGAAAAAAATGATATGTGAGATATTCTTCTTCAGTGACACATAACTTGGCGGTGGAGACATAGGCTGAGGTGAGGAAGAGAACTCCCCATGTCAGTGTTTTGATGCCTGCTTGAGGATGTTATTTTAGAGACATCGTGTATATTTCTAGAGAGCTCTAGGAAGTTCCTAAATGGATAAGGACACATCGTGTTTGAGTAAAGACACGCCAAGTGACTTTCTAGAAGACCTCAACATCCATTTGAACTATAGGACATGCCGTGTTTAGAATTATACACACTGTATCTCGTAATAAACACGTCGTGTGTTCTGGAGTTTTGCTTGAATCATCTATATGTAAAGGTAGACACGCAGTGTGCCACGAATGACATGCTATGTCTCTATGAAAAACTTGTCTTTCCTTTTCTCAACACCTACAAAGATGATGATATATGTATATGAGGATCTAAATTATTACATTCATTCATGAAAAATTTATTTTGGGAATGAAATTGTTATTGTGTGAATGCTAATAAAGAAATCTATCCGAATGTGGGCTCAAATCCCACAAGGTCCTCCATTTAGAGTCTGGAGTGAGACTCTTCAACTTCTAAAAATATGCATCTAAAAGGGAGCAAGAGGCTCCCTGGTTAATCTTCTCACCGTATGTATATAGCTTGCAACATTGTCCATTGACTTTGAAGGTGGATTGCTTGCCTTGTAACTCTATTGCTCCATATGGGTAAACCTTTAAGACTAGAATAGGTCCAAACCAATTGGATCTAAGCTTCCCTGGGAAAAGTTTCGATCTTGACTCCTAATCTTCTTATCATGCCATGCCTTTGTCCACTCCTTATATATATTTTCATTCTCATATGCGTCTAATCTGAGTTCCTCAAGTTGTTCGAGTTGCAACAACCATTTCTCACATGCTTTCTTCATGTAAAAATTTAGGAATTTGATAGCCCATAGAGATTTATGCTCTAGTTCCAAAGGAAGATGGAAATACTTGCCATAGATAAGCTGAAATGGTGTAGTCCCAATTGCACTCTTATAGGCTATACATAGTGCCCAAAGAGCATAGTATAACTTGAATGCCCAATCCTTCCTTAAGCTTGAAACCGTCTTCTCTAAGATGTTCTTTAGTTGTCTGTTTGACACTTCAACATGTCCAACTGTTTGGGGGTGATAGGGAATAGAGATTTTATGTGTCACACCATACTTTGAGGGAAGATTATTGAACTGTTTCTCATTCAAATGTGTCCCTCCATCTAAGATAACAACCCTTGGAACTATGAAGTAGGGAAAGATGATCTTCTGGAACAGCTTGAGTACAAACTTTGCATTTGGGGTTTGGGTAGGAATAGCCTCTACCCATTTTGATCCATAATCACAAGCAACCAATATGTAATTGTAACGAAAGGAGGATGGGAAGGGGCTTATGTAATCAACACCCCATACATCGATCACTTCAATCTCCAAGATGGAGTTAAGAGGCATCTCATCTCACTTTGATATTCCATCTGTCCTTTGACATTGGTCACATGCTTTGATAAAAGCATGAAAATCTCAAAATAAGGTAGGACAATAGAATCTAGCTAGAAGGATCTTGGTAGCTATTTTCTCTCCCCCAAAGTGACCTCTGTAGGAAGAAGAATGGCAACCAAATATGATTATTGGTATCTCCTCTTTGGCTACACACTAGAGAATCAGTCCATCGGTTCCTTGTTTAAACAACATTGGATCATCCTAATAGTAGAATCTGATGTCATGCATAAATTTCTTATTTTATTGGTAGGTAAGATCAGGTGGAAGGTGTCATGTAGTAATAAAATTTACTATATCGGCAAACCAGGGTGCTTTCTTTGCATTAACAATATCAAGTCTTTCAACAGATAGGTAATCAATCCTTAATTGACATTGTGTTCTTTTCATCTGTTGTCACTCTAGATAGATGATCAACAACATTGTTCTCAGTTCCTTTCTTATACTTTATCTCAAAACCAAATTCTTGAAGCGACAATATCCAACAAATTAGTCGTGGATTGACATATTTCTTATTCAACAAGTACTTGATGGCTGCATGGTCAATGTAGACTACAATTTTGGAGCCCACTAGATACTGGAAAAATTTGTTCAAAGCATAAACTATCACTAGCATCCCCTTCTCGGTTGTGGCATAGTATACTTGGGCCTCATCAAGTGTCTTATTGGCATAGTGGATGGCATGCATCTTGTTGTCCTTTATTTGGCCAAGGACTGCGCCTATGTCATAGTCATTCACATCACACATCAGTTCAAATGGTGCATCCCAATCCGATGGCTGAATTATGGGAGATGAGGTTAGTGCATCCTTGAGTTTTCTAAAAGCGGCTTGACATTCTTCATTAAAAATAAAATCAACATCTTTGGCAAGCACTGAACATAGAGGTTTTGCTATTTTGGAAAAATATTTGATGAACAGTCTGTAGAAACCTACATGTCAAAAAAACTCCTGACATCTTTGACATTAGATGGAGTTTCCATATTCTCAATTGCTTCCACTTTTCCCTATCAACTTCAATACCCTTGTTAAAAATTACATGGCCTAGTACTACTCCGGATTGTTCCATAATGATACTTCTCCCAGTTTAGTACTAGGTTAACCTTTTTACATTGCTCAAGGACTTTAGATAAATTGAATATACAATCATCAAAAGAATTCTCATAGACATTGAAATCATCCATAAAAAGTCCCATCATTCATTCAATAAAATCAGAGAAGATAGCCATCATGAAATGCTAAAAATTCATTAGTGTGTTGCAAAGACCGAAAGGCATGCATCTATAGGTGTATGTACCATAAATGCATGTAAAAGTCATCTTTTCCTGATCTGTCAGATAAATTGGTTTTTAGAAAAATTCCAAATAGCCGTCAAGATAACAAAAATAAGAATGATTGGTTAGTCTCTCAAGCATTAAATCAATGGAAGGAAATGGAAAGTGGTCTTTACATGTTGCTTTGTTTAATCTCATATAGTCTATACACATGCACCATCTTATGGCAACACGAGTATGAATCAGTTCATCATTATCTCCTTTCATGACAGTTGCACCCCCCTTTTTGGGTACTATGTGAATAGCACTCACCCAGGGGATGTCACTAATAGGATAAATGATCCCTGCATCTTTTAGTTTAAAAATCTCTTTTTTAACAACCTCGAGCTTGTTTTGATTTAAATGCCTAGGAGGTTCAATATGAGGTTTGGCACCTTCCTCTAAATTGATTTTGTGTATCCAAATGGAGGGATTGATGCCTTTCAAATCATCGATAGAATAACTGATTACTTCCTTATGTAAACACAATTTAAATAACAATTTGATTTCTTGTTCATCAGTTAAGGCATCATTTATGATGACATGAGAAGTAGAATTTGGGTCAAGAAAAGCATACCTTAGCCCCAATGGGAGGAGTTTGAGTTCTACCTTATTCTTCTTGGTAAGATTGCTAGAGTCATATTTTAATAGTAAAGTATCTTAATGATACAAAGGTGATGTAGTACTAGAAGTAGCATCCAGATTTTTGGTGGCCATGGTGGTGTCCAACTCGATTTCATCACAATAGTCAACAAGGAAATAAGAAAAATCTTCATCTTCCTCCAGAAATTTGTCAATATAATATTATAGGCATATATTCTCCATCTCACTTGGGGCTTTCATTGCATCTATAATAAAGAACTCCATTATCTCCCCTCCAACTCTAAGAGTGATCTTTCCCTCCTGTACATAAACTATGCAGAGGAAGGGTCTTTCAAAGAGAATAGGGTTGGAGGGAATATCATTCATATCAATCACAACAAAATCACAAGGAATAAAAAACTTGCCCACTTGAACATGCACAACTTCAACAATTCCTCTAGGATACTTGATGGTGTCATCTGCCAGTTCAATGACCATCTTGGTTGGTTTCAATTATCCAATATCAAGCTGCTCCCATAATGTAAATGGAATAAGGCTTATGCTGGCCCTGAGGTCAACTAAACCCTTATTAAAAGTTGTGTCACTAATATTGCATGGCAATGTGAAGGCACCTTGATCATCAAGTTTCTCCTATAATTTGTTTTGAATGATGGAACTTGTTCTTTCAGATAGCATGGTAGTTTCCACTTGATCTATCCTCCTCCTCTTGGTTAAAGATCTTTTAGGAATTTTGTATAGGTAGACATTCAGCAATGACTTCTGCTAACAGAAGGTTAACATACAGTTTGTTAAGAATGTCCATGAACCTATGAAATTTACCTTCTTCTTTCTAGTGTGTAAACCATTGAGGAAAAGGGGGAGTAGGCTTGTAAGACAGTTGCTCTTCAGCTGTACCTTTCTTCTTTTGACTTTTCTCCACACAAACTTCTTTATCATCTTCAACTATCTTATCATCTATCGACAAGGGTCTTTCAACAATGTTCCCACTCCTCAAGGTAATGGACTTACATTCATGGGGGTTCATTTCCGGCTGACTTTGCAATGCAATAGAAGAATCTCTTTGGTTTGCTAAGGATTGCTAGGCAATCTGATTTTCTAGCATCTTCATGTGAGTAGCAATACCATCTGCCTTGGAAGAGAGTTGAGTTATAGCATCCTTTAAGAGTAACCCATCATTTTGTTGAATCTGTGTTGACGCAAAAGTCTCAACCATGGTTTCCAAAGTTGACTGAGGTTGAGGCTGATTGTATTTTTTGTTGTTGAATCCCAACGATTGGTTATCGTTCATGGGCTAGCAGTTGCTCACTTGTTGTTGATGGTTTTGGCCTTAGTTTTGCTGATGTTGATTTGATTGTTGGTTCTGAGGGTTGTTGTTCCTATAAGAGAAATTTGGATGATCTCTCCATCCTGTGTTATGGGTGTTGGAGTAGGGATTGTAAATATGCTTGTTAGGAAAACTCCCTACTCCATTGGCTTGCTCCTATGCCTCTCCAACATTCATTTGTGGGGCAAAACAAGAAGAGGAGTCATGACCGGGGGCTCCACATGCTTCACATACTTGTTCAACTACTTGGATAGAGTGTCTGGTCAACTTTTCAAACTTATGTGACAATGCATCAAGCTTGGCTGCAATAATATCAATTACATCAACGGTGTGTTTTTCACCTGACTTCTCAGTTGTGCCACTTGATGAGTGAGTTTGGATGGTTCTTTCTGAACTCCACTGACAATGATTTAGTGCCATAGCTTCTATGATGTTATATGCCTCCCTGTAGGAGTTTTTCATCAATGTTCCATTAGCAGTGACATCGACATACATACGAGTGTTGTATAATAACCCATTGTAGAAGGTTTGTAACGACAACCAATTTGTCAAGCCATGGTGAGGCAAAGGTGTTGTAGATCATTAAATCTCTTCCATGTATCATAAAGTGTTTCACCTTCTTGTTGCTTGAAGTTGGTGAGCTAGATCCTCAGTTGAGTTGTCTTGCTAGGAGGAAAGTACTTGGTAAGAAAAGCATTCAACAGCTCATCCCAACTCTTGATATACCGCTTAGACAATGATGAGTGCCACACCTTGACTCAGTCTTGTAGTGTGAATGAGAATAGGAGTAAATGTACTCCTTCAACTGGAACACCATTTATATTAAAGGTGTTCATGTACTGCAAATACTCAATTATGTGAAGTTTCAGATCTTCCATAAGAGTTCCTCCAAACTGGTTCTACTGGATCATCTGCATAATGGTAGGACTGATAAAGAAGTTGTTTTCCTAAGTAGCTGGATGATCGATGGCTCCATAGATGTTGATGGCAGCCGATACAACAAATTCCTTAAGCGGGCAGTTTTCCTCCATCTTCAATTCTTGATGATGATCGAGTGAAGGTGGTAGTGAAGGTGTTGAATGGTGTGATGATGGTTATGATCCCTCCAAGATTGAAGAGTTATCACCCTTCTTTGCTCTTCTTCGACTACAAATGGTTCACTCAATTACTAGGTCTAAGAAGATGGATGTCTCAAGACCCATCTTAGAATGACGTATGCAACCTACTAAAGAAAAAGTTGAGTGAAAATCACAAGACTGAAAAGGTATCACAATATGAAAATTGGAAAATGATGACTTAGTCTCGAATACTAGTTAGCACTTTTACTCTAACTAAGAATTAGCATAGCTCCCAGGAAACGTAGCCAAAAAATTGTTGATTGCCAAAGGCAACTGAGATTTAAAATAATAGTCTCAACTTATCAATCACCCACAAGTATATGGGATCAATTGCAGTCGAGGTCGAACCACAAGGAGCTAGGCTAGATAGGTGTAAAATTGCTAACTTTCAACAATCTAAGTCAGATCATAAAAGTTGAGTTTTGATCAAGGTTAATTAACTAGCAAGAGGAAGAACTAATATAAAAGGATTTGGATCATATTTAAGAGATATTAGGCATAATATTTCACTTATATACCATTACATCACGTGAAACTACAAACTTAAGCATGTTAATCAACCTGCAAAGGAGGTTGCCATCATCACACACCTCCTGGTGACATGAGATGGTTCTCATCTTCACATAACACTCCCGTGTCTATGTTCTGAGTCGAACACAACCTTGGATCCTCAACATTCCCCAACCATTCCCGTGTACAAGAGTTTGTTGTCAAGAGATATACTTCATACTCCCTCATACATCCTCCTAAATCGTATAAAAAGCATAAAACATGCATATTTGATGGTCAATTAAGCATACAAGCAAAGAAACGTCATAGAAACTATTGGGGAAGCAATTTGACTAAAATTAGATAAAAATTATGAATTCACATGAGTAATAGCATGGGAGATACTCTCCCATGCCCAAGAAAGAGAGTTCTACTTGTACATTATGTAGAAACACAAGCGCATGTCACAAATTTTAGAGTTTTCCATGATTAGAAAGAATAAAAGCTAAGAGAAACCAAAGGGTGAAGTGGAAGGAATAAAACTCTGGCTTGAGGATGAAGTTCCACCCTTATAGCTACTCCAACTCAGACTTTCTTCCCTTTTGAGAAGCTGTGCTGAAGTAGAGAAGCTCTGCTTGTAACATCCCTGACCTGGGTTAAGGCTTAACCCTAGAATTTTTGCCTAAGTAAGTTATTTAGATTCTTGTCTTTATCTTTTGAAAAGTAATTAAAACTAAAGGAGAGCTTATGTTTCAATTTTGGTCCTATTTGAATAATGTTGAAGCAATATTTGCTTATTTTGGACTAAAGTACAATTTACTCAATTTAAGGGGTTACCTTGCAAATGTTACATTATAAATGTTCCTCAAGTGTTATAGCATCATAATAATGAGAATGATGCTGAGGTATTGCTTTCACAAGCCTAAGTTTAAAAAATGAGCTTGTTTGAGTAATGTTTGTGCATTGAATGTTAGTTTTGGTGTAATTTGCAATTTACCCAAAAACCTAGGGTTGAACATGTAAAATACCACTTCAATAATGTCCCTACTGTTTCTTGGTATCATTTAGAGAAAAGAAAAAGAAAGAGGCATTTTGTTTGAAATACTTTTGAGGAGAGATAATCTTGATAATAAAATAATCAAGATTTAAGTATAACTGAAACCCTAATTTATTTTGTAGCAAAAATAAATATATCAATTGAAGTGCCCATCAACTAAAAAGGCTTTGGTTGAAATCATATAATTCAAGGACGTCCAAATGCCTTAAGTTGCACCGAAATATCCTAAGTAGGTGAAGAAACCCACTCACATTTGTTAATTAAAAAGTAATGTCCACTAAAAATGGATAATAGTATTATATTAATTAAGGTCTTTAAAGTGGTTGCTTTTAATTCAAGGATAAACGAGAGGATATTGAGGATGAAGGGAGTTGGCTTCGGAGGCAAGGAATGGAGGGGGCATGTGGAAAAGATAACGGATGAAATTCCTTCTACTTTCTCTCTCCTAGAAAATCAATTACATATATTCAATTTTCTCCTTACTTGAAAGGCCATTTTGCAAAACACTTTCTTCTCTTGCTTTGGCCGATGACCACGAAGCTTAGGAGTAGGAGGAAAACATTCCCCAAGCTGAAGGTAAGCTCCGTGATTATCATAGACCTTGAATTGATGGTTGAAATCAGATTTCAACATTGATTTTCTTCTCTTTTTCAACCAATGCTCAACCTTGGCCATTCCTTTACATCCAAAGAGTTGGAAACGAGCCTTGATTAGTTGAAGGAGCTTCATTCAACATTATAGATGTGAAGCTTGGAGCTTTGAAGCTACTTTGAAGGCGGGTTATATAACTTGAACCCATTGATGTTGTTATTGATTTCAATTTCTCATTATATGTTGATCTTTAATTTCTTCTTGAATAATTGCTGAATTAATCATATAAATGGCAGTAGAAATCAGAGGTCTGAAGCTTGATGATGATGACATCATCTTAGCACACACCTCAAGAAATATTATGATCAAACAGTTTCACTTTGTATTGGTCAAACGGTCTCAAACCGTTTTAGACCAAATGGTTTCAAACCGTTTGGTGACCAAACAGTTTCAAAACCGTTAGAAGGCAAATACCACTACTACAGAAACGGCCTTTGGCATTGGTCGTTTAACCCCATTTGGCGTCGGTTTCCGAACGACGCCTATGTGGGCGCCGCTAAAGGTCGAACACTTCGGCGTCGGTTTTTTAATCGACGCCTATTTATTCTATAGGCGTCGGTTGTTTAGTATATAACCGACGCCAAAAGTGTTCGCGCCACAGAAAATGGCGTCATCTAGGGCACTTTCTGCGTCGGTTATTTACTAAACAACCGACGCCTATATAGAATATAGCGTCGGTCTTTTAGTAGATAACCGACGCATAAAGTGCCCTAGATGACGCCATTTTCTGTGGCGCGAACACTTTTGGCATCGGTTATATACTAAAACACCGACGCCTATACTTCAAGACGACACGGCCGTGCTTCCCTGCACGGCCGTGTTTAGTACTATAGGCATCGGTTTTATATGAATAACCGACGCCTTTTCCACCACAGCCGTGCTATCCTGCACGGTCGGGTTGTTTGTACTATTAGGCGTCGGTTTTTATCAAATAACCGACGCTGTATGTCTTTGCTGACGGTTTTCTATAAATAACCGACGCCTATTTCTATTTTTTTTTCATATCAGTTTGCAGGCCTGCTGTGGCTGGTCAGCAGGATGAGAACCTGTAGTTCAGTTTTCTGAACTGCTGGTTTACGACATCCATTGATATCAGCCTACAAACAGGCCGCAAACCTGCAAAAGTCACAAGGAAAATTTCACACAAGTACATACATTCAGACATCAATTCAATTCTCACATTCACACATATAGAAACATTCAAATACATGTATTAACATTCATAAATATTCATTTACAAAGTATCATTCATTATCGCTATCAACATCCCAATTATATCTTACAGTTGCCACTGCTTGTATGGCTTTTTCCCATTCTTCTCTTACTTCATTTAATGCTTCCATCGTATATGGAGCATGTATATTTTTTAAGCGTTTACCTATAGTGTGGGCAGTTTTAAACACCTACAAATAGAATGATGTATATATATAAGTAATAATATAAAAATAAGATTGATATATTTCATACTAACTAATGAGACTATATATAATACCTCATGTATGCTATCGATGTCCAATGCGGCATGTTTGATAATCATCTGCATAAATCGCATCACATAGTATGCGCATGCCAAGCCATTGTCTTGTGTAGCACACTATAAATTGAAACATACAAAATAATACAACTAAGCACAATTCACATCAATAATATATATATTCGAGTCGGGAACTTACTTGTACGTTCTGCCAATTTATTGGCTGGTTCTTTTTCCTTGGGACTGTTCCTCCAGCCTTTTTGAATGCATCTAAACCCCTACATGTTAATATAACACAATAAATTGCATAAGTAAATAGTAATGTAATAAAAGATGTTAACGGATATAAAAATGAAATATTTCTCACCAGAATAATGGCATTCTCATTACGTGTCCAATTTTAGTGTTCAATGTACTCCCCGCAGGATCTAGATAATAAACAGTGAATGTCCCGGGGACAATAACTAGTAACTCCCAATGTCTACCGCTAGAGGTAAGAAGTTAACAATTAATAACTCAAAATGCAAAATAAAAATGGAATTTTCTTAAGTCCAAATTATAAATAAAGTGAACTTACTTGACATTGAATGGAGCTATTATTATCGTCTTCTTTTGCTGACCAAAAATTGTAAAAGCATCTATACAGTATTGTTGAACATTATCAGGGTCTTTAGCTACCAAACTAATCAATGATGGAATCAAAAATCCCACATGATCAAATGCAAATTGTTTGCAATGATCTTCGACTAAGTAGCTACAAAACATATAGGCGTATGCATTAATATATAAGAAACTAGATCACCGGATCTTACACAAGGTATATGGATGTATAAACAAGATCTCACCTTATCCATGTCTCCATCATTGATGTATTCAGCCAATCATACATAAACAACTCAATAATATCTTGTATAAATAAAGAGCTATCGTATGATTGACCTGCATAATCTGCATCTAAAGAAACTATTATAGGGCAATGTATATTATGTGCCCGTAGCCAACATGCCATTCCCCTACAAGCAGGACCTAACGGGTATGTTAGGTCAGTTGGAACCCAAGTTGGTAATGCGGGAAGTGGAGGTGGAGGCCTAGGTGCTCCTGGTGTCTTCTTTTTAACCTGTATATATAATTTCAGATCAGTTGACATCATATATACACATTAACAGTCTAAATCAATGTAAATTTATCTTACAATTTCAGTCGTGTAGACAACATCTGCTTTAGGCCACAATATGACCCCGCCTTCTGCCTCACCAAGTGTATCAATATCTGGGTGGGCATATGGCAACGCAACTTCCCTCCAATCGGGTAATACATGTAGCGGGCTCACACGAATGTAGCCCTGCGGCATTGGAGTCCCATGAAACGTTGCCCCAGGAAGGGACTGGTAAGCCTGCGCCTCTGCAACAACATAGTCTTGCATTCTTAAGCGGCATGGCTTCAATGCCTACAAATTTACGTAAAGAATGTTATACATATATACATATAATCTTGAAAACATATCATCTTGAAAAGACTAGCTACAATGTCATAAACAATACTTACAACAGACGTGCTAGGCGATGGGTCTCCATGATTACTCGCAGTCTGTGCATCAGGAGAAGAGTGGGTCACCATAGGCTGATTGGAAGCCTGAGATGCCTGCCACCGCATCAATTCTTCCTTGACCTTCTCAGCAACTACATCGTTGACCTTCTTAGCAACTAAATCCTCAACTCTCTTATTCTCCTATACATGGATAAAAGAAACATTAGCTTCTTATTAATGAATTTCCTTTTGCAGTAACATTCTAAAAAAAGAATAGGTTACCTCTTCTTGAGAAAGTCCCACTCTGGGTTTGCGCTGGGATGGCCCAAAGAATGCTTTGATGCCAACACCAGCGCCGGCACCTCTAACACGTCCAGGATGCTCTGGGTTACCCAGAGCAACTGTCAATTCATCCCTTGTGCCCTGAGGGATGAACGTGCCTTGTTTCCTCTACTCGTGCAGCTCCCGCTAATCACCATAAATAGAAATTGGTAAGTTAACACCACAAATAATCAATATTCAAACGATTTCTCTAAGAGTTGTATTTTACCATTTTTGCAGCCGCCTCAGCAGTTACAGGCTTCTTTATTTCACCCTTCTTGTTTTGCCTGCCAGCTATCCAGATATCATGGCGAGGCATGGGTGTGGCAGACTCCTGAGTAGGAGCAGACTCCTGAGTAGCAGCAGACTGCTGAGTAGCCGCAGACTCCGCCTGTAGTCTTTGGCGAACACTTGCATAGCCTTTTGGACCCATAGTGTGGTCATGCACATTCAATGCACGCCTTGCTTTTTGTGCATCACTGAGGGCCTAGTTAGTATGCACATTAATGATTTGGTTAGTAGCACTAAATGTTAATCTTGAATAGGTGAATACAATGTATATTAATTAAATTGGGAGTGACGCCTAATACCTTGAATTCTTTAGATTTTCTTGAAGCAACAAAATTGTCCCAATCTTCTTTGTCCAAGAAGTTCCATTGTTCAAGGGCTGACTTCTTCTTCTTATCACCCTCTTTTATGTATTCTCTGTTCAGATTTTTCCTATAATTCCTAAGCATCTTTCCAGCGCGTTGCATCACACTTTTATGATGCAACTTCTCATCCAATGCAAACAGATTTTGTAAAATAGAAATGTTATTAACTAGTATCCAAAATAGAATTGCAAATAATAGAATTTGTAATCTACATAATAGAATTGCAAATAATAATAACTCACGCATAAATCCTTCCATATCAAGTCTTTTTTCCCTTGAGGAACTTTATGCCAATTATCATACTTAACACCACAATGGCTCCGAGTGGTACACCCAAGATAGTTTACAAAATTATTGTGGTTCACTCCAATTGCATTTCCTCCATTATCAAACTCCACCACCAATTTGGATCCACTACCACTTAGCGCTAATAACTTCTTCAACAGAGTGATGCCCCTTTTCTTGTTAAGTTTTTGGTGTTGCGCATCAAGTTGCTCCAGTGCTTCAGTGGGTACAGGTACATCATCAACCTAAAATTTGACAAAAATAAACACACTAAATTAGCCCAATATAGAAATATAGGATATATGACATAACTAGAAGATAATGAATTTTATAGAAATAAAGGATATGTTTTTAGAACTTACATTGGTATCCTCGCCATGCTCGTCATGGACAACATGCTCATCATGGACTTCATGCTCATCATGGACATCATGATCATCATGGTCAGCCATCTGAAAATGTCATTAAAAAGGCAAACATTTAGCATTTGTATTAACTAGAAAAAGGCAAACATTTAGCATTTGTATTAACTAGAAAAAGGCAAACATTTAGCATTTGTATAAACATACATGTCTCTAAAATTGTGATCTTTTATCAATTAACAATCCTTCATTGTGATCTCCGCGCACATATAAGTCATCATTAGCTTCAATATTTTGTGGAGTTGGCAACCCAACTGAGAATGGACTGGAGTCATCATACTTATCATAGTACTCTTCTTCATCTATAGGATCTTCAATGAATTGTCTTTTACCATGAAGAACAACCGACCATTTATCATTCGCAGGATCATCGATATAGAATATTTGTTTTTCCTGTGATGCCAATATGAATGGTTCACCCTTCTCGCCAATCTTTTCAAAGTTCACCAAAGTGAAACCCAATTCATCCACTATAACTCCTTTGGTGTTATCAACCCAATTACATTTAAAGAGAGGAATTTTGAAATCTATGTAGTCAAACTCCCAAATTTCCTCAATGACACCGTAATATGACATTTTAGCTTCACGTGGACTCTTATCCTTTGCACTTGCAAAGTACATAGTCGACGCTTGAAGAGTGACCCCACTATTTTGGACGACACTCTTATCATCTTGGCGCTTTGTGTAATATGTGAATCCATTAATGTCAAACCCTTCATAAGACATAACATTCGGTTTTGGTTTAAAGGGGAGGCATTTGATAGTTTCTGTAATATCATTTGGTGTTTGAGATAGTTGATGTAAGACTTCATCTTCAAACCACTTAGTAAAAGTCTTATTATGCTCTCTAGCAAGCCACATTGAACTTGCTCGAGGATGTTGTCTCTTTATGAAATTGGTATGTTCCTCGATATAAACACTCACTTCGTCCATATTGTGTAAAATATACAAGTGAGCTTGTTCCAACTGCTCACGGATGATTACTTTCACCCGTGATCCCAAAATTCCTTTGCCCTCCTCAATATTCTTGTCATTATCAGGAGTGTCATTACCACTGAGAAAGTCATTGCAAAAATCCATAACCTCTCTCGCCACATAACCTTCAATAATACTCCCTTCATGCTGATAACGGTTTCGAACATCACCTTTAAAAACGCTCATGTATCGTTCAAAGGGATACATCCAATGCAAGAAAACTGGTCCCAACATTTTCACTTCCCTAGTCAAGTGGACAACAAGATGTACCATGATATCAAAGAACGAAGGAGGGAAATACATCTCAAGCTGACATAGGGTAACAACCACTTCTCTTTGCAAATTATCGAGAGTATCAGGGTCAATAACTTTACTGCATAGACTGTTGAAAAAGAAACAAAGTCTGGTAATTGCAAACCTTACATGCTTCGGCAATATAGATCGAATTGCCACGGGTAATATTTGTTGCATTAGAGTGTGACAATCATGAGATTTAAGACCTATCAACTTTAGATCTTTCATTGATACCAATCTACGGATGTTGGATGAGTAACCATGTGGCACCTTAACATTTACCAATCATTCACAAAAAGTTTTCTTCTCCTTTCTAGACAACGTGTAACAAGGGGGAGGTAAGTATGTTCTTTTACTACCCATTTCACGTAATTCTGTTAATTCTGACCTTATTCCCATTTCACGTAGGTCCAGTCTGGATTTTATCCCATCTTTAGTCTTACCTGGTATATTTAACAGAGTACCAATGATGCTATCACAAACATTTTTCTCAATGTGCATTACTTCGATACAATGCCTGACTGTCAAAGAACTCCAATAAGGAAGATCCCAAAATATTGACTTCTTCTTGAATGAAGAATTGTCACTCCGTGTGGCCATACTACATTGTGATTTCTTACCAAATTCATTGACAATGTCTTTTACTCTTTCATAAACAACATCCCCTGGTATAGGTTTAGGTGCACTCCGTTCATCATTCCATCCATTGAATGCTTTGCGCTTCCTACGATACGGATGGAATTTTGAAAGAAACCTTCGATGACCAAGATATACAATCTTGCCGCCATGTTTTAGTCTTATTGAATCAGTGTTTTCTTCACATATAGGACACGCTTTAGCTCCTTTGACACTATATCCAGACAAATTCCCATATGCTGGAAAGTCATTAATAGTGCAAAACAACATAGCGTGCAAAAGAAATGTCTCTCTTGCTGAAGCATCATAGGTCATTACACCTTCAGCCCAAAGTTTCTTTAAGTCATCAATCAAAGGTTCAAGATAAACATCGATATCATTTCCGGGTTGTTTAGGGCCCGATATCAACAATGACAACATAACGTACTTATTTTTCATACACATCCAGGGAGGAAGATTGTATATAACAAGCATGACTGGCCAAGTGCTATGTTGGCTGCTCAATGTCCCGTACGGATTCATCCCATCTGTACAAAGCCCAAGTCTTAGATTCCTATCTTCTTCACCAAATTTGGGGTACAATAGATCAATCTTCTTCCACTGTGGGGAATCAGACGCATGTCGCAGGATCCCATCATTATTTTTCTTAACATCTGCATGCCACCTCAAATTCTTCGCATCTTTCGGATTTGCAAACAAGCGTTGAAACCGTGATATTATAGGTAGATACCACAACACCTTGGCAGGAGAACCAGTTTTGGACTCCCCCGAAGTCGTCAATTTATACCGTGACACACCACATTTTGGACAATCTTTCAAATCTACATAGTCCTTTTGAAATAATACACAATCATTCGAGCATGCGTGTATCTTCTTGGCCTCCATTCCCACTGGGCACAACATTTTCTTTACCTGGTATGTTGAGATTGGCAGCTCGTTTCCTTCAGGAAGCATTTCTTTCAACAAAGTCAACAATGAAGTGAACCTTTTGTCGCTCCATCTATTGTTAGCTTTCAACTTATACAATCTCAACACAGCGCTAAGCTTTGTAAACTTAGCACAGCCTGTGTATAACGGTATCTCAGCATCATGCACAATGTTTCTAAAGATAGGAGGTGGATCGGTGTGCTCTACCCTACAACTATCCAGCATCACATCAACGATGTCTGCTGGAACTGGTTCGTTCACATTTACGTCATCGGAGGCAATTTCTTCTTCCACCCAAGCACTGCTATCGACATCTACTGGTTTCGATTTTGAAATCTCTCCATGCCAGTGCCATTCTGTATAGCCTTGTACAATCCCGTTGCACATGACATGACTTTTGATTTCCTCACCAGTGTTGACTTTCAAGTTGTTACCGCAATGCCTACATGGACAGTAGAACCTATATGTAGGTTTTTTCCTATGTTCCTCGACAAATCTAATAAACTGATCAAGACCAGATATAAACTCTGGGGTGCAACGATTACGAATGGACATCCATGATCTATCCATTCTATGATCAGAGAAAACAAGTATATATTAGGAAACAAGTATATATTAGGAAAAGATTAGGGTATACACTTACATCCTAAGTGTATAATGTGATGTCATTCTTATATATAATAAATGTGTACCACCTATCCCATCCTTGAACACCTAATCTCACTAGTAAGTGTATAATGTGTATTGGGTTTTCAAGAAAATTTCGGCAGCATTTCCCCGTTGTTCTCTAAGTACATATGTACTTAGAGAACAAACGGGGAAATGCTACCAAAATTTTCTCGAAAACCCAATACACATTATACACTTACATCCTAAGTGAGATTAGGTGTTCAAGAACAGTCCCAAACCGGGGACTATCCAAGATTTACTCCTAATGAGTCAATCTTAGACGGGTTTCTAGGCCAACAAACACATTTGATGTCATTCTTATATATAATAAATGTGTACCACCTATCCCATCCTTGAACACCTAATCTCACTAGTAAGTGTATAATGTGTATTGGGTTTTCAAGAAAATTTCGGCAACATTTCCCCGATGTTCTCTAAGTACATATGTACTTAGAGAACAAACGGGGAAATGCTACCGAAATTTTCTCGAAAACCCAATACACATTATACACTTACATCCTAAGTGAGATTAGGTGTTCAAGAACAGTCCCAAACCGGGGACTATCCAAGATTTACTCCTAATGAGTCAATCTTGGACGGGTTTCTAGGCCAACAAACACAATAATAGATATCTACAATGAAGCCGGACTCCATACAAACAGTATATAATTTAGTGATCATTGTTCATTCTAATTTATACCAATGTACAAGTAATATAAAGAACAATGTGGATTATATGGGACATAAATTCATTGTTCATTGTCCAACATTAGGTTCAACACTTGAAACATACATTCATTTACAACATAAAAAATTTGTATCATTAGGGTGCAACATGTGGATTATATGGGACATACACATCAAGGTGGTCATAAGGGAGGATATTTCCTTATTTATGAGTAAGCGATATAAGATTAAGATCCATATAAAAATTAGGGCAGAAGGAAGAAATAAATCTTCTTTAGGATACAATAGACCCTTATGGATGTATTTAGGGTCATAGGTACCATCATAGAACAAAAGGGGTACACTCTAGGATTTAAGATCACACTACATCATGTATTTTATACAAAATTACATGTATGTGTATAGAAAAAATATATTTATAAGGAACTTCTATACATATCAGTATCTCTAATCATTAAAATCGGCAAGCAGATCAGTAATTGTAAATAACAAACTACGAATTGTTGAATTAAAGTAATCACTAAAGTAATACTAACCAGTAGTACCAATCATTAATCACTGAAAGCAGCAAGGAAATCAGTAAAACTAATCATGCATTACTAGTATAATAGAGCAATAGGATATTTACTTCGATGCATTACAGCGGTACCCAATTATTTCAGCTTACATACCTTTCGTTAGCGGCGGCGGACAAGTAGGCGAGCTCCCAGCAGTGGTGGTCGAAGCAGGAAGAAGGGGGGTGGCGCTAGGCGTGAGCAGGGAGGAAGGAGCTACGGCGGCGGGCGACGCTGGACGAAGTAGGAAGAAGCTAGGGCGGTGACGCTGGAAGAAGCTACAGCGGCGGGCGACGCTGGAAGAAGCTAGGGCGGCGACGCACAGCAGCAACACCGGCAGCGTTGGCGAGGCGAGGAGCACAGGCGGAGGAGAAGGAGCGGCGACACGTCGGTGAGCAGCAGCACAGGAGAAGGGGGCGCGACGGAGAAGGGGGCACGGAGAAGAAGAAGAAGGCAGCAGCAGTGGCGGCGCGGCGGCGCTGTCATGGAGAAGAAGGAGCAGAGAAAAAGGGAAATCGGCGGTGACATCAGAGAAAAAGGGCAATCGGCTCGCAATGAAACAGAAGAAAGGGGAAGAGTCGGGCGATCGCGGGATATTAAGTTCCCAAATAGCGTCGGTTGTTTAAAACAACCGACGCCTAAACATCTTTAGCGTCGGTTGTTTGAAACAACCGACGTCCAATTGGACGATATTTTCACGAAATTATTTGGCGGGAAACACTTTCCGCGTCGGTTATAAAAGGATAACCGACGCTGAAAGTGACACTTTTCGCGCAAATTTCCATCGCACATACGCGTCGATTTTTATCTACATAACCGACGCTGAAAGTGACACTATTTTTTTTGCTCGAAAATTGGATTTCGCGGGCGACTTTAAGCGTCGGTTGTTTATAAACAACCGACGTTGTATTCAAAGCGGTACCTGTGTCTGGTTGGTCTTCGAATATAGACGTCGGTTTGCCTAAATAATCGACGTCTAATATTTTAGGCGTCGGTTTTCCTAAATAACCGACGCCCAGAAAAGTGACACTGAATGTTGTTTCTGTAGTAGTGTACTTTCAAACCATTAGAGGTTAAATGGTTTCAAGTATGTATAAAGGTGTGATGGTTTCAACCTAATTTAATCCACATGGTCTCAACCTTGGATGGCCCAACGATTATAACTCAATTGATTTTAAAACCCTAGCTTAATTGAGGTTAAAACCCTAACTTAGGGCTAAATGGTTTCAAGTTGTTGTGACCAAATGTTCTCAAACCGTTTGAGGACCAATCGGTCTCAAACCCTTTGAGGACCAATCGGTCTCAAACCATTTGAGGACCAAATAGTCTCAAACCATTTAGGGTTAATTAATATTCAAATCAAACAGTCTCAAACCGTTTATGGTTAATCAATATTCAAATCAATTAAAGATCAAACGGTCTCAAACCGTTTAGGGTTGATCAATTTTCAAGACTGTTTGGAGGTTAAGCACCTCAAGACTATTTGGAGGTCAAGCACATCAAGACCTTTTGGAGGTCAAGCACCTCAAGACCGTTTAAAGTTCAAGTACCTCGAGACCATTTGGAGGTACAAAAGGTTCAAGACCATTTGGAGATTCAATTAAACCAAGACCATTTAAGGTCTAACGGTCTTCAAGACCGTTAGAAGGTCAAGTAACCTCAAGACCATTTGAAGGGTCAATTGGTCCAAGACCGTTTGAAGAGTCAATTGGTTCAAGACCATTTGAAGGTCTAATTGGTTCAAATAATGTAATTACTAATAACCCCATAAGTGGTTGGAGGGTATCTCAAGGATGATTTCAATGGAAGAACTTTTAAAGTATTTAGCTGATCAGCATAATTAGAGTGATTATCATTCGATGCTTATGAAGATAATAATTCAATACACTATGATATGCATGGTTGCATGTCCTTAGTGAAAGGTTAAGTTAGCCTAATAAGGTATGATGGTGATGTGTGTTCCTAGTACATGGAACAATGATAAGTATGATTTAATACTTAAATAATGTTATGTGCTCCAAGTGATGTGGAAGCACTGATTTAGGGTTTGGATTAATGATGTAATCATAAAACCCTAATCATTGGAGAATGAGAAACCCTAACCCTAATTCAGGGAGATATTATGTGAAACCCTAATTGATAATGATGTGAAACCCTAACATAGAATAATGTTATGTGAAACCCTAATACAGGGTGATGTTATGTGAAACCCTAACATATAATAATGTTATGTGAAAGCCTAATACAGGGTGATATTATGTGAAACCCTAATTCAGGGAGATATTATGTGAAACCCTAATTGATAAAGATGGGAAACTCTAACCCTAATGAGGGAATAGTGATGTCATCTTTGTATTGCATGATGTTGATATGAAATTGATATGGTTGTTATCAAGTATACTAACCATGCAAGTATCATGAGATGATGAGCATAACCAGGTATGAATTATGATGGTAATGGGCCTTGTGAGCCATTACTTTATTTGTTGCCTAGTGACAGGTGACAAGAAGTTGAATATACCTGGTGAACTATGTGAAATGCTTGTGTAACAAGTATCCTGAATACCTTGGTCAGATGACCTGGAGGTAATAGTTACCTGATAAGTGGTAACCATGTTTAGTGTTGAACTAAGGGTTTGAATACCCAAATCCAGCAAACATGATGATGATGATGTTGAGGGATGTGAATTCCCAGCAATGAGACAAGGGATTGAGATCCCAATGCTTCATAAAGTTTTGAAAAGTACTTGATAAGAGTATTATTTCTTTGTAGCATTTGTCATAATAATTCTTGTTTGAAAACTTGATTGATTCTAAAAGAATATGGTAATGTACTTAAATAATCAAGTGGAATATTATCATGTAGAGCCCTGGCCATAGATCCATCATCGTCAGTAGTTGGTGATGGTGAAACGGGTTTTCGTGCTGGTTAATCTGAAGCATATATTGTTGAATATACGAGGTGCTCCTAGTCGAAAATAGGAGGATTAGAGTGAAACTTCGGTTGTAGACTCAAGATATGTTTAAGAGCATGGTGAATAGGCCCATGGCTCAATGTGATGGAGCATGAATGCATTCATGGCTCAGTGAGCATGGTGAACTTGGCCCGTGGCTCAGATTTACTAGCACCGGGACCTGTACTAAGGCGTGCTAGAGGATGGGTAACCATGAGATCTAACCCTGTGACTGACATCACTTAAGAAAGAGACTACGGTCCTACTTGTGGTCTCGCACTGACCGAGATGGATGAGATCGAGGAGTTCGGCTCTTCCTTTGATCTTGTATGGCACCGACTTTGGGTTTCTCAACTGAAGGTTGGATTTGAGTGGTACGGCTCACTTCCTCAGGGCATAAGAATGATTGTAAAATGTAATTCAGCAGTGTAGCATATTTGCTTAAGGACAAATTACAGAAACTATTGGTTGATGTAACATTGCTTATTGTATCCTAAAGTGGATAAATATTATACATGTTCTTCATATTCCTTATTAAAATGAATAGATGATATTGCTCTATTCTGCTTAATAATGATTTAAATCTTGCTGTTCAATAGAGATTATTCTGCTCAGTTTATTACTGTTTACCTGCAATAATAATATTTCTGGCAGAGAGTTATATCTCTCGCTGCGGCAATTTCAATTGTCTCACCCCGTGGGATCCAACATTTTTAGGTGGACGAGGATGAGGAGGTAGAAACCCTATAGCAGGGGAAGGATAGCAGGATCAGGGACAACAGTAACATCTCAGGTAGAGATACTGACTGTCGTGTCTTGTAAATATGAGTCCTATGAGTCGTCTCTATACTCTCAGGTCCTAGGAGTTAGTAGTTAGTGCTTTTATGATCGATATGAGATTTTGGCATTGAATGCTTCGAGATTTTATGTTGCTCATGTGTAGATTTAACAAAGCAACTGTTGTATGTAATCCTCGAGAAAAGAAGGTACATGGTATGCACTTTGTGGACCAGAATGTATATGTAATACTTTGATTCTTGTTATCAGAGTTTCCTGGAAATGGATCTCTTTGCAAATATGTTTTAATTTTTAGTGATTTTTTTAATCCGCTGCAAATGTTTTCTTCCGCATTATTCAGTAACAGTTTTGTAGTCGGGTCATTTCACTGCTGCACCCTTAGAGAAGAAAAGGAGAAGAAAATGATGAAGAATGGTGGTTCTTTCCCAAGAAATCTCTCCTTCTTCTCCAAAAATACCTCTCTGTTGCTCTGTAACTTTCTCTGGTCATAAAGTGTATCAAATGATGAGTGATAACCACCCCATATGGCTGGTCTTGTCTTTAAAATGAGGGGCAATTATTTTCAAAAATCTACAGAAACTGATAAAGACACGACGTGTCTTTTAGAAGATACAACATGTCATTCAATGTAAATGTCAAATGAATTCCTTTCTAGGAAGAGTACACGGCATGTCGCTGATAAGACATGGCATGCAGTTGTAACTAGAGTCGACCTGGGTGAATGGCACACACCGTGTGTTAATAAAAACACAGTGTACTTTGGCAGAACTTTGAATCTCAATTTTTGAACATGCAGACATGTTGTGTCTGGGTAAACGACACACCGTGTCTTCTATTCTATAGCTGGGGATGAAATTCTTCTAGAAACTTACATGTGGTGTGTTAAAGAACACACACAATACCTTTTGCTTTGTCGTTGAGGATTTCCATGGGTAAAATAACACACGGCGTGTCTTCTTCAGTTTCTTTAGGATCAACTCTATATCAAATGCAAATAATCAAGGAGTCCAACTAAGATCAGATTTGGGTTGGATTATCCTGATCTCATCATCTTTATTGTGTACCTGGGATCACAGTCATGTAGCAAGTAAAGCAACTAAAAAAGGAAAATTAAGTATGATTAAAGACCAAATGGAGAGCAAAATGAACTGAATTTGTGTGTGAAAGTGTGCAAAAAGTAAATATGAAATTTGCACATCACCAAGCCTCACTTCTTCTTTCCAAATATAAATTAATGCTCCTCTTCCTATTTCTCCTTGAATGTAACTCGAGGTTTTCCCTTTTATAATGTGACATGAGATAGTATAGTTTTAATTTTTATTTCATCGTGAGAAGATGTTCTACACCAGACAAACCGACATACTCATATGACAAATTGATCGATTGGAGGACCAAGTAGGCCAAACGATAGGAGTAACTGATTGACTGGTGGCCCAACCAATTGGATGGAGGAAATCTAGATGCCTCTTGAACCTGAGAACCATACGATCATTTCAAGAAACCAACCGACTAACCAGAGGTCAACCGATCAACTCAAGAGTTAAAGCGATCATCCCGTACTGGATCCAACATGATCATCATCAACAATAGGTTGCTACATATGATGTGGACCTTAGGTGGTAGTAATTCCTTGTGGCTGTAAGGATTACAATAGAATGGCCTTACCCATAACTTGTGTGTTTTAATTGCATGTTTTTGTTGTGGTTATAGCACGTATATGATATGTACTATAAATATGTGGTGGTTGGATATGTATATGTATTTATTTAAAATCCCTCAATATAATATTAATCTTAGATGATTTCCATAAGAAACACACATGAAAAATTGATCGACTAAGTGCAAGTTACACTAAAGCATGGTGCACTATCCATATCATGGAAGTGTGATAGTAGAAATGTAGATCTTCCAAAGCAAGGCGCATATTCTATCATGTTGGGATTTGGGTCATACTGAACTAGGTGATATTAATGAGATTAAGTACCTGAAGAATATTGATGGATTGAGATAAAGAGTTGTGCACATCATCTATCCAAGAGTTGCATCCGATGCAATTAATAAATGTTGTCTACCTAAACAGTCAAGTTGTGGGCGATCAACTAAAGTTGACTCATGATTTGATGAAATATGGATCTTGGCTCACTAGAAGGTTATACGGTGCAATGTTCTAAATTGGTAGTGAGGGATATCAATTTGAATAAAATAGTGGGAGTGACAATTAATTTAATGCCTAACTAAATCAAATAAAATTTGATCAAAAGTGTTTTGATAAATTGCAAATTTCTTTTGTCGAAACAAATGTCAAACAAATCATCATTGTAACCAGTTCTTAAGAAGAAGAAACTAAACTGGACAAACTTCCTTGACTAGTTCTGGACTTTGAGAAGGGTTATCAATGATTAGCATAAGCTCCTTGTCCTAGATACACCAGTGCCAAAGGAACCTGCTCCTGATGCGTCTAGGGATGAGGTGGATGCTTATTGGAAGCATGTCCATGATGCCTTGGACATTAATCACCTTATTCTATGTTGTATGAACTATTAGTTGCATGAGCAACATGGAGACTTGGCGATTCTTGAGATTGTTGCACATCTTAAGAATATGAACAAGAATCACACAAAGAAAGAAAGATACAATGTCTCAAAGGCACTCTTTGATTGCAAGATGACAGAGGAGATCCAGTAGATCCCCATATGCTCAATGTGATTGGGCATGTAGAACATTTGGAGAGACTGGGATTCCCTTTAAGACAAGAGTTGCCCATGGATATGATTCTACAATCACTGCCCAAATCATATAGCCAGTTTATCGAGTGTTACTACTTGAGTAACTTGGCTAAAGCGCTATAAGAATTACTTGGCATGTAGATAAATGACGAAGCAAGAATAAAGAAGGACAAACATGTGATGATGATCAGTAGATTGAAGTCCAATGACAAAGGCAAGACCAAGAAGAGTTCTGAGGCAAAGTTGAAGTTGAAGTCCAAGTCTTTTGCACTCAAAATGAGTAGAAAGGTGAGTGCAAAAGGAATCTGTCCTTTGCACTTAAAGAAACTAAGGAAGAAGAAGAAAGAGATAGATATCTCCACTTCAGGACTTGAGAAGAAGTAACCTAGAACTATGTGGAGCAAGAGTTGCTGCCAAATACAGTTGGAATATGTCATTCATGTAATGGACATGTAATAACATTAGTGAATTTTTATTATGTACCTTCCATTAATGAAAAACATCATGTATCTTGTATGGACAAGAATATTATGAATAAATTGATGTTTCATTTCAGAAGATAAGATCTCATATGGAAATACCATATGTCTCATAATCTATACTTGATAGTTGTAGAGACAAATGTGTATGACACATATACTAAATGGCTTGATGACTCAAACAATGTATACCTATAGCACTATCATCTAGAGCGCATAAATAAGAAATACATTTATAGAATCCATAATGATGGTAATCTAGAATGTTTGGTTATTGAACAAATGGAGACACACAAATCTTATTTATTGGGCAATACAAAAAAACATCTTCACTAGATGTAGTGGGAGAGTGACTATTCTATTAGGGCTCATACATATTGATGTATTTTGACCTTTTAGAATAAATGCTAAAGGAGGTTATCAATACCTCATTATATTTGTTGATGATCTCAGTATATATGATAGTTTGTATTTAATGAAATAGAAATATGAATCTCTTGAAGTAGTCAAGAAGATCATGAATGAAGTAAATAACCAACTTGGTAAGAGTATTAAAACAGTTCGATATGATCAATGTGGAAATATTAAAATTAAGAGTTTGAGGACCTTCTAGGAGACTGTGATAGTGTATCATAATGATGTCCACCTGAGACATAATAATGTATCAGAAAGAAGGAATTAGACCATGTTAGTCATGGTGCAATTATTGAGAAAACTAGCTAATCTTCCAATTCCCTATTGGGTCATGATTTATACTAGTCAATGTGCCATCAAAATTGGTTCAAAAGACACCATATGGGATATGGCACGGGAGGTGTCCCAATATCTCTTTAAAAATATTAGTAATAGAAATTTTGTAAGAAAATAATTTCTTGAAAAGCTTTGTCCACAAATCACATAAATGTTATTTTGTACTATTTATATTCAAATGAAAAACAAAAGTGTTTTGTTACCAGGATGGCTATATTCCTAAAGAAAATTTAATTGCAAAGGAATCGATGGGAGAAAAGTTGAACTTAGAAAGTTCAATACGGACAAGAAAATATTGAACCCAAAAGGTACAACAGGAACAATGAGAATCACAAATTGTTGTGGAATCTCAAGTTCCTTCTGTAATTGACAAAAATCACAGTTGTAGTAGAACATGCCAAGAGCTTGAAAGATTGTGATCTCAAGAATGAGGTAAGTTGGTCATAGATGATGAATCAACAACCAACCTAGAAGCTATTAAGGAACTGGAATATGAAACATGGCTTGAGGCCATGATATCCAAGATCGACTCCATGCACACCAACAAGATATGACCTTGGTAGATCCACCTGAAGGGGTAAAACCCACATGGGGCAATTGGGTCTTCAGGAAGAAGACCAACATGAAAGAGTAGATTATTTGCAAAGAGTTTCAAACAAATTCAAGGTGTTGAACATGATGAAATCTTTTCACCAATTGACATGGTTGAATCCATCAAGATCATGCTTGCCATTGAATCTTGTTATGACTATGAGATTTGGAAAGATGGATGTTAAAATTGTATTCCTTAATAGAAATGTTGGATGTTTATGTGACACGACCTAGAAGGTTTTATAAATCCAATTATTGTAACTAAAGTTTATAAGCTAAAAAGATGAATCTATGGATTGAAGCAAGCATCTCAGAGCGAGAATCTTCTATTTGACAAAACAATCAAAGAGGTTTGACTTTAGTCAAAATGAAGATAAAATATGTGATTTCAAAAGATTTTGTGGGAGCATATTTATCTTCCACGTAATGATGGGGAATAATATCCTTAATAAAATCTATCAATGAAAGTATCTTCTTTATGAGGAGTTTAGGAAAAGCATCCTATGTGATAGGAATTGAGATCTATAGAGATAGATATAGAAAGCTTCTTGACCTAAGAAAGAGCACATACATTGGTAGGATGTTGAAGGGGTTCAACATGCAGAACTCAATGAGAGAAAACTTGTCCATGTTCCGTGGATTTAGTCTCTTAGGAGCCTAGTGTCCCAGTTCTTGTGAAGATCATGAATGAATTGATAGATACCATATACATTCACAATCAGATCTACCATGTATGCAACGTTATGTACTCATCCTAGTTATCACATATGTATTGGACATAACGAGAGGATATGTACTTATCTAATCATCTCCTATGTATTGGACATGATGAGTGGATATTAGTCAGATCCCTGTTGAAAGTCACTGGACTACCATAAAGAACATCCTTAAGTATTTGACAAGCACTAAAAGGATCGATTCCATGGTTATGGTAATAAGTAAGAGTTGGGTGTAAAATGCTACACCAATGTAAGCTTCTAAAATGAAAAATAAAATTAATGATTACAATCTAAATTTGTGTTTGACTTTAAAATAGAATTGTAAGTTGAAAAGTTCCAAGCAACAGGAAATTGCTAATTCTACAATAGAAGTTGAGTATCTTAGGTGTTATGAACACAAAAAAGAATACTTTATGGATCAATAAGTTCATATATATGAGCTTATGGGAGGTTCCAACCATTGATGACATAGTAGAAATACTGTGCCAAGAATGGAGCTACTAGATAGGCAAGGAATCTAAGATAGCATACTATGGCACTTCCATCTCACAAAAAAGTTATACAATGAGGAGATGTGAAAATTGTAGAATACCGACTAGAAGAAAATGTTGCTAACCCACTATAAAAGGACCAACATAGAAAGAACATGATGGACATGTTAAGATCACTTAAAATAAGATTCATGGGTAATTGGCTCTAAGTGCAAGTAGGAGTCTGTTCATATGTATGCCCAGAGAGCCAATCATATGGTGATTGTAATGGGGCATCAAATACATGATTTGATAATGATAAAGATAATTCCATCTATTATGTTTGTCTCAATCATGAGATGATGACATAGATTTAAATATGTCTAAAGAATATTGTTACTCGATGACATATGTCTTCAGGTTGAGGGCCTGAATAATGAGATCATATGAATGATAAGAGTACATACATTATTTTTCTGTCCCTAGTCGGATATTACCGTAGAAGCAAAATACACAATAGCAATACATAAGGCTAGAGCGTGTCTTGACAGATGATAGAATCTCATCAGTCATGACATGTGATATCAAACCAAGCACATAGGTACTTGTTATAGAACAGTGTACCAGACAGACCCACCTTAAGAGTGATACATGGAGATCATGGAGTGGTAGTCAAGATCATCTCTCATAGTGATAGTGGTGATTGTGATTCTTAGACCTGAAGTCACTACACTTATCACATGTCATTGAATGTCCTTAGAAACCATCCAACGTGACCTTTGAATAAGGGTTTCCATAAAGGTGATACTCGGGCACACTGAGACACATGGGGATTGAGTGTGAGTGATGTAGATGGTTTTTTTCCCTCCTATAGGAGATTGATATCCAAGCCACTTGATAAGAGATATTGAGAAATGTATGGCTATACTCATGTGACTCAATATGGAATAGGTGGGCTCACATGCATCTCAGACAGTTGCTCTAGTTCAAGGAACATGGATTGAATCTTGAAGAGATGGTGATTCCATGCCTTGAGTCAGTCCGGATATCAGAGACAAAGGAACTATATGATCATTGTAAGACTAATCATAGATTGTAGGTTGAAGTTATTCTCCAACTTTTTGGATCACTTAGGTAGAAATAATGTGTTTCTAGATACCTCTCATTGCTTGTGATGTCATAAGTTGGTTATAGACATTCACTGCCAACGTGATCTAGGACCTATAGGTCAAACTCATATGATGCACTTGAAATAGGAGTTTATTCATGTATTATTTCTAATTTGAATACTAAAGTGTTTAGGTATTCAATTTAAACAACACTGGTTCAAAATTGACTGATTGGACTCTAAACCAATCAGTTCAAGTGTTGAACCAATCAGTTGGAGTGTCAGGTTAGTTGGAAAAAACATTGGCAGAATAATGATTGAACCAGGGCATGAACCGACCAATTCACTAAGTCAACTGATCGCTTAAGGTATGAGACGACCGGTTCATGTGATGAACTACCTGATTCAATGGTCAATTTGATTGGATCAAGGATTGATGCTGACATCATGTTTGCATTAATAGAATATTGGATGCCAATTTGATTCAGAACAGGAACCGACTAGTTCAAGAGATGAATTGAATGGTTCACCTCTGAGCTGACCGGTTGGTCAGTGAACTGATTGGTTCACCATTCATAGTTTCCAAAAAAATTGTGAATCATGTCTCTTCCACTCCTAGATTGACTAGAAAGCCTGACTCTCTACCTCCTATAAATAAAGAGGTATTGGGGTCTTCCCAGACACAACAATAAGCTCTGACAATTTTTGTCCTCTCTAGTTGTGGTAACCAAGAGAGTATGAGCAAGTCCTACCCGTCAAAGGGATGGACAGTGAGGGAGAGACAACAAGGGAGAGTGAATCAAATGCAACAAGTTGATGTTTGAAGGGACAAATCCTTCTCATTGGTTTTGGTAGCACAACATGGAGTTCCTGATGGTCTACATGGACTACTCTAGAGGCGAGAGCCACTTACCCTGCTAGGAGGATGCAATCAACCACCATCCATAGTGATCAACTAGAAGGCCTCCAACGTTAGTTGTCTGTGTGCAACTTGTGAATGAACCACACCGCTGCAAGGATAGTCACTGGACTTTCTCCAGGACAAGGTATATCTCTTTCTACCTTCCTTCCTAGATACATCAGTGTTGACGCAATCTACTAGTTAGGGATTTGGGCATTAAAATTTTTATTTTTGATGCCTTATCTGTTGCCCTAATTTCCCAACAAAGAAGAGAGATGTGGTCTTGGTGAGGAACAAGCTGAGAACCATTTGTCCCTAAGCATTAAGATATGGTTCAAGGTGGAGAAAATAGAGATGAGGTAGCTTGAGTGTGCCATATCTTTTTGAAAACAAGGGAGAAATATAAGATGGATCATCTAGTAAGAACCTGATGAGATCATGTGAGTTGGTGAAGAAGCTTGGTGGGACATAATCCTTTGTAAAAATAGACCCAATTGTGGTAGATGTTTGGCTTTGATAGCTAGAAAAGGTCTTTTACCTAATGGAGTTGACATAGGATAAGTAGACTAATCATGCCATCTATATGCTTAAAGGATATGTTGATATATGGTAACATGGTGTAAAGGACAAGATAGAAATGCAATGTTTACATGGGAGGATTGTGGATGAATTCCATCTAAAGTACTATTTTCCTCCTACCTTCCTGAGTCATAAGATTACATAGCTATAGAAAATCAGATAGGATAATATGACAAATGGCAAATATGAGACATATTTTAAAATATTGGCTAACTTTTTTCCTCATCCTACACCAAATGAAACTGATAAATATAGGAGATTTCAAATAAGTTTTAGGTTAGACATCATACACACTATATCGACATTCAATAGAAGAGATAGGGAGAACTTTGAAGACTTTATGAAGATAGCAAGGCATATTAAAGGATCAGTCAATGCTAACAAACACTCTGAGAGCAGGAAAAGATCTCGAGATTTTGGTAGAGGACAAAGTCATGGTGGATACATAAGAGGTAGTGGATTATTCTCAAGTTGGGATGAGGTTTTGGTTTTTTTGGGAGATAAGGGTCTGGATCAAGCGATGTGGTATCTTCCCATAGTAGAGGAAGATATAGCCCTAGATAATGGAACACACCACATAGATGGGAACCTTCATCTCAACCTTGAGGATCGTCAACATCTATGATTGGTTTGCAAAGGCAGGATACAACTGTGTGATGTCTGTGGTAAAATACACTCTACATCATGTTGGGGGATGATATTCAAGGACGTCACTATTGTGGATAGAAGGGACTTGAAGAAAGATTGTATAAAGCTTCAATTTACACTAGCAAAAAGTTCACAACTAAAATTTCAATCTCCACAAAGGTAGGCATTAGTTAGAGGAGAAAGTTCTTCATTGTCATCAAGTACTAGAGGGGGAGAATCACAACAGAGGAAGAGCTATATAATGTTTTTTTATGTATGAATCAATTTGAAGGGGTGGTCTCACCCAAAGTTACTACAACTGAGATGCTTCTCTTTACCAATATTTCAATTATAATACTTATAGATCCTAGTGCAACACACTCATATATTCATAAATCAATCATTAGTGGACTAAAGTCGTTAATTAAAGATTTATCTTATGAAATCTTGTTAAAAGTATCACTGGAAGAGTCAAAAATTTATAGATGTCTTTTAAGTTTCAGTGGGTATGGCATAGCGATCAATCTCATACCCTTTAAATATTAATTCTTTCAAATAATCTTGCGTATGGATTTCCTTGAGACGTATCATGTCCAGTTAGATTGTTGGAAGAAAGAATCTATATTTTAACAAGTAGGATTTTCATGTGTCTTCTCAGAAGATAGGAAAGTCATACCCACATGCACAATATTAGTTTTTTTAGATGAGAAAATAAGGAGAAAAGGGGGTGAGGCCTTTGTAGCACATGTTGTGTATACAAGGGTACATAAAAGAAAAATTGATATAGAAGATATTACCATAGTGAATGAGTTCTCATATGTATTTCTTGATGATCTACCATGTTTACCTCCTAAGAGAGATTGATTTTGATATACATAATTTTATCTGGTAGTCATTCAATTTCATTACCAACCTATAGAATGGGTCTTGTATAGTTAAAAGATTTGAAGGCTAGTTATAAGAATGACTGGATAAGGATTTATTCAACTTAGTACATCAAGTTGGGGATCCCTAGTGTTGTTTGTTAAGAAGAAGGATGGGACTATGAAATTGTGTATAGACTATGGACAGTTGAATAAGATTACCATTAAGAGAAAATATACCAACATTAATGATCTATTTGATCAATTGCATGGAGAAATAATATTTTCAAATATATATCTTAGATCAGAATATCACCAGTTGAGAATAAAGGCATCAAATGTACCCAAGTTAGCCTTCTATACAAGACATGGACACTAGGAATTTGTAGTCATGTCCTTTGGACTAAAAAATGCCCCTGTAGCATTCATGGATATGATGGATAGAGTTTTCAAGCCATACTTGGATCAGTCTTTGCTAGTGTTATAGATGATATTCTTATATATTCTAGAGATACTGGACAAGATGATCATCATTTGAGGATATCTTTAGAACTTTCAGGAAACATGAGATTTATGCTAAGTTTAGTAAATGTGAGTTAAAGTTGATTCAAGTATCTTTTCTTGACATGTCATATTAGGAGAAGTAAGTGTATACCCTAAGAAAGTGGAGTCAATTCTTCAGTAGGAATAACCTATAACTCTTACTAAGATCAGAAGTTTTCTAGAATTAGATGGATACTATAGAAATTTCATAAGGATCTTAAGTGTTTGAGAAGAACCTCTTACATGTTTAACAAGAAAATATGTACCTTTTTTCTGGTCAGAAACATGTGAGAACTCTTTTTAAACATTAAAGCATAAGTTAACCTCAACACCACTTTAATCTTACTAGAAGCAGACAAAGGTTATGTGATGTTTTATGATGATTCTAGAAGAGGTTTGGGATGTGTTCTTATGTGGGAAGGAAATGTTATATCCTATGCTTCTAGATAGCTCAAGAAGAATGAAGAGAATTGTCCTACTCGTGATCTTAAATTAGCAATAGTAGTACATGCTTTACAAACATGGCTCCATTATCTCTATGTAGAGACATGTTGGATTTTTTCTAACCATAAGAGTTTACAATTACATTTTCATAGAGAATGAACTTAACTTGATAGTGAATATTGTTAGAAATTATCAAGGACTATGATGTTACCACTGATTATCACCATGGGAAGGCCATTGTTGTGGCACATGCTTTGAGTAGGAAGTCTACATCATCTATAGAGATGTTTTATATGGCATGTGAAAGAAGAGATTTGTTAGTCAAGATGAGAGAGATGAATTTAGATATGAATGTGTCACGAAAATGTGGGTTAATAGCACAGATGCATGTTATACCTACATTCTATGAGCAGATCAAAGGACTCCAAAAAACTAACAAGGAGTTGAGATAGATCATGCAAGATATAACAGAAGGTAATAGAACATAATTCATATATTCAAATAAAGGATTGTTTTACCAGTAGGATAGACTATATGTGCCAAATAACATTGAGCTAAAGAAGTATATTCTTTTTTAAGAACACCCTTCTATGTATGTGATGTGTCCAGGTAGTTCTAATATGTACACATACCTCTAGCAATTTTATTAGTGGCCTGACTTGAAGAGAGATGTGGCTGAGTATGTAGCCATATGTGGGGTATGGCAACAAGTTAAGGCTGAACACCGCAAGCCAGGAGGTACCCTACAACCACTCCCTATTCCTATGTGGAAGTGGGAACCTACTACTATGGACTTTGTGATAGGGTTATCTAGAACATCACATGGTTTTAATTCTATCTGGGTGACTGTGGACATACTAACCAAATCTGCCAATTTTCTCCCAGTTAAGACATCTTGGGATGCACCCAAACAAGGTAAAGTCTACATATATGAGATAGTCAGATTGCATGGAATACCACTCTCTGTTATATCTAACAAAGATTCTAAATTCACATCTATATTTTAGAATTAATTACATCATGCATTGGGAACAAGGTTAATGTTTAGCACAAGTTTTCATCCTCAAACAAATGGACAATCATATTGAACAATTCAAACCTTAGAAGATGTTTTGAGAGCATGTGTATTATAGTTTAATGGCACTTGGGATGAACACCTTAGGATTATGGAGTTTTCATATAAAAATAGTTACCATTATAGTTTAGGCATGGAAACTTATGAAGCCTTATATGGGAGAAAGTGTAGATTTCCGATATGTTGGTTCAAATTTGGTGAGAGACAAATTTAGGTCCAAAGATGTTGTAATTCAAGAAGATAATGAAGTCAAAGACAGATAAGTCTGTGTTAATAAAGTGATTCAAGATATGGAATCCACTTAAAACGGAGAGAATTGTGGGGAAAGAACACCAGAAAAGATATCTGATATTAGACAACAGTTGAAAGTGACACAAGACATGAAGAAAAGTTATGTAGAGAAAAGACGTAGGTGACTCTAGTTTGAGGTTGTAGAAGAGGTTTACTTTAAGGTGTCATAATGGAAAGGAGTACTAAGGCTAACTATGGAAGCTTGAACATCAACAAGCATGGACATGTGAGCACATACAAGCTTCAAGGCACCTTCAAGCCAAGATATCAACCTTCAAGAGAAATATATAGGTTTGGTTGGTCTCCATCCACATTATAAAAGGTGTCTATAATTCCAAACAAATCAATGGAGTTAATGGTATGTGTTATACATAGGAAATAGGTGAAAAGTCTAAAATAGCCCATACTTAATGAGGTTATCAAAGGGTAAAAGAGTCAAGGATATCAATCCAATTGACCTCATGGTAAGTCAAGGTAACCCCTCAATTATCTAACCATGGAAGTGTCTTGTCAAGGGTCATACACCCAATATTTTTAGAAGCTTAAGTCTTGACCCATCGAGGTCTAAATGTCAACATATCAAAGATCCAAAAACTAAGTCTATCGAGATACCCTTCAACCAGGTATCCAATATCCCCACTATTTATGCAACACCAACCCTCTAACTAGGGTTAAGGCTTTCCAAAGAGGGATCAAAGTAACCAATAACTTTTTTTACTAATAGAAAACAACCTTAAGCTTTTTTTATTCTCTTACTATAATAGAACAAAAGCAATAACATTTTAGCTTTATAGTTAACACTTGATTAAGCTTAAACATCAAGGAGTTACAAAACAATTCAAATTTTACAATAAAGAAAAGCCATTACATAAAAGTACATTAAGTATATATTAATACAACTATTCTCATTCCTCACTCTCTCATTCCCAAGATCTAGATGAAGGATAAGAGACAGTCTAACTACTTAGACTATTCTTCTTGAGACTTCGACTGGTCTATTCCCGATGATAGCTAGCTTCTATCTCCTCTTGTAGGTTTAGTGCCTCGCCTAAAAAAATTAGTAGATTGGTGATCTAATAGCTTAGTGCATATAAAGTCAATAAGAAATAATGATTATCCACTGATGGTATTAACAAGGTTTATTATCAACATAATATGAGCATGGTAATTGGAGATTGTAAATCATAGATCATGGTAGTAATATCTAGAAAAACAACAATTATTAAGGAAACTGTATTAAAACTTTTTCATAAATTTCGTTAATTACATGCATTGAACCCACATGAAGTGTACCACAATGTATGAAATCATCACAACAAACTACGATCTCACTATATTAAACTTAGAGTAGACCCAAAGACTCTAAGTTTACTAACTAGCCACCAAGTCTACAATGGGCCTGGCCACATCTGTTCTCGGATGCTGATGGGAGAAGCCATATTAATTAGTCTATTCCTCAAAACCTAGGTACTCTGGTGGAGAGTCAAAGAAATTTAGCTTTTCAACCTACATTAGTGATACCTCAAGGACTAGCCAACTGACAAGTAACTTGTAACATCCCTAACCTAGGTTATGCTTTAACCCTAGATGTTTTGTTTAATAAAGATAATTATATGCTTGCTCTTATCTCTTGAAAAGTAATTAAGGCTCAAGAGGAACTTATGTTTCAATTTTAGTCCTTTTTGAATAATGTTGAAACACTGTTTTGCTTGTTTTGGACTAAAGTGCAAATTACCCAAGTTGAGGGGTTAACTTGCAAATGTTACATGATAAAATGTTCCTCAGATGTTGAAGAATCATAATAATGAGAATGATGCAGAGGTATGGCTAGTGGTAGATGGAGTACTAAGAAAGAGCTTGTTGAGCAATGTTTGTGCATTAAAACCTAGTTTTGGTGTAATGTGCAATTTACCCAAAACTTAGGGATCAATATGCAAAATACCACCTCTAGAGAGTCCCTCATGTTTCTTGGCATCGTGTAGAGAAAATAAAATGAGAGGGGCGTCTCATTTGAATCACTTTAGAGGAGAGAGAATCTTGATATTAAAATAATCAAGATTTAAGCATAATTGAAACCCTAATTCAATTTAATGCAAAAATAAATATATTAATTGAATTTCCATTCAACCAAAAAAAAAAATGGGATGGTTGAATTTTTATAAGTGTGGACGTCCTTGTGCCTTGCAAAGGCCACAAAATATCTAAAGTGAGTGGAGAGCCCACTCACATTAGTTAAAGGAAAAGTAATATCCACTCAATTTTGGATATTATTATGATAATGGCTAAGGTGCTTAATTTGTTTTCTTTTAAATCATGGATAATGAAGAGGAATTACATGGTGTGGGAGATGAATTCGTATGCAAGGGATTGAGGGGAGTATGTGGCACTAATTTTGAAAGTTGAAGGAATTAAATATCACTTTCTCTCTCATTGAAATACCCTTATATATATCCCATTTTCAACCCACATGAAAGACTTTTTCGACCCTTCTTTCTTTCCTTGCTTTTTCCGTGCACAAAGGAGCTTAGGATCAATAGGAGGACGTGACCCAACCTATAGGTAAGCTCCATAGTCATCTTCAACCTTGATTTCATGGTGGAAATCGAAATTCAATGCTTAATTTCTTCTTTTCTTCATTCAATCTTCAACCTTAGCCATTCATTTCACTCAAAGACTTGAGAATGGACCTTGGACAGTTGAAAAAGATTCATTCACCATTGAGGACGTGAAGATTTAAGCTTGGATTCAATTTTGAAGGCAGGTTATATAACTTGAACCCTTAAATGTCATTATTGCTTGCAATTTATTCATCATGTGTTGAACCTTTCTTCTTTCTCGATTTCCTTTTGATTAGTTGTTGAAATCACCATAAGAATTACAACTGATTTTGAAGGTTTGAAACTTGAAGATGATGATGTCATCTTAATCACACACCTCAACAAAGGAAGGGGCTATCGTTTTTCAAAACCGATTGAGCTAATTCAGTTTCAAAACCAATTGAATTGATTCAGTTTCAAGACCGAATGGGTAGTTGAACCCAAGATCGAATGTGTAATTGAACCCAAGACCGAATGGGTAATTTTACTTCAAGACCGAATGGGTAAATGACTACAAGATCGAATGGGTAATTGAGTTCAAAACCGAATGGATAAATGGATCTCAAGATCGAATGGGTAAATTGAACTTCAAAACCGTTTAGGGTTAATTGCTGATGTGATTGATGAAGATCCAATGGCTCAAATTGATTTAATTATAATGAATTCTAGAATGAATGATCCATAGATTTCAAACTCTAATCGATTGATTGCAGAATTCCTAATTGAATTGGATCAATTTCTTAGTTGACGGTCCAAACGGTCTCAAGACCGTTTGAGACCAAACGGTCTCAAGACCGTTTGGAGTTCAAGGGCTGTGATAGATGGTTGGAGATCCAAGGGTTGTGATTATATGTACTCTTAATGGTTCAATTGATGATTGATTCAATAAAGCAAACCCAAAAATCAATTGATTGATTGGAGGAAACCCTAATTGGTCCAATCGATTTCAAGATGGTTTGGACCAAATGGTCTTGAGACTATTTGGAGGGAAAACAGTCTCAAACCGTTTGATGTTCATTCAGTTTCAATGATAAATTGAGCAAACGGTTTCAAAACCGATTGAAGGAGTTAGGACAAGACCGATTGGAGGTCAAACACCTCAAGACTGTTTGAAGGTCAAAACTGTTTGAAGGTTCAAAAGTAACAAAACCATTTGGAGATCTAATAATCTCAAAGCTATGAAAGATTAATTAACCCTATAATTGTTAATGATGTTTATCAAAGGTAATTACAATGGTTGTACCTTTAAGGTACTAAGGTGATTAGTACTTTGAGGGGTTAACCTTTAATGCTTATGGAAGCAACATTTCAACACACTAAGCTAACCCTAAGTGTGTATACTTAAATGAGGGGTTCACCTAATCTAATCAAGTTTGAAATTATCAACATCCTAGAGAGGATGAGAGAGAAAGGAATTCGTACATGTATAATGATCAAGTAAGTGGTTAAGCCCCTACAATGTCAACATGATTAAAATATGTAATTAGGGTATGATCCTTTATAAAGAGATCATGAAACCCTAGTTGAGGAGGTTGATGAACCCCAACCCTAATTAAGAGTGATATCATGTGAAACCCTAATTAAGGGTGAAGTCATGTAAAACCCCAATTAAGGGTTAAGTCACACTGACTGAGGAAGATGAGGTCATGGGAATCCGGCTCTTCCTTGACCTATGTATGGTACCGATTTCGATTTCGCAATGGTCGGTTGGAGTATGAGTGGTATACCTCATCTCCTCAGGGCTTAAATATGACTGTAAAATGTAATTAGCTGTGTAGCATAATTGCTTAAGATTGAAAAATGAAAATCATTGGTTGATGATATCTTGCTTAGTATATCCTAGATGGATAAATGTTATACATGTTCTTCATATTCCTTACTGGATAAATGACATACTGCTTTATCAAGTTACAAGCTGAAATATTTTGAAGAAGAACATTGCTCTAATATGCTTAGATAATGGATTTATCTGATGTTGAATACTTATGATTCCTATGCTCAGTTTTATTCCATTAATTTGCAATAATAATATTTCTGGCAGAGAGTTATATCTCTCGCTGGGGCAATTTCAATTGTCTCACCCCCGTGGGATCCAACTTTTTAGGTAGACACAGAAGAAAAGGTAGAAACCCTTCAGTAGGGGAAGAGCAGCAACAACAACAACTGGGATAGCAGTGATATTCTAGGTGGAGACACTGGCTGTCATGTTTTGAGTAGAGAGTCCTATGTGTCATCTCTGTACTCTTAGGTCCTCGTAGTCAGTAGTTAGTTTAATAAATCAATCTGAGATTTTGGCTCGATACCTCGAGGTTCTTATGCTGCCTATGTATAGTTCTAACAGGGTAGTTAATGTACGTGATCCTTGAGAAGAGATGGTACATGACATGTACTTGTGAACCAGAATGTAATTAAATTACTTTGGTTCTTTTTGAAAGAGTTTTTCTATGTTTGGATCCCTTTGAAAATAGTTTTAATTTTTAGTGATTTTTGTTAATCTGCTGTTAATGATCGCTTCCGCCTAGTGAATGATGCTTTGTTTGAACGCTTCACCACAATTAGTTGGTATCAGAGCTCTAGGTTCGCTGAGTCTACAGAGACATAGGATTAAGGTTGTTGAGTCTGTTCTAGTGTCTTCCAGTAATCTGATAGTGTCTTATGCTCATATAGGAGGAGAAGAAGAACTTAAAGATGTCTGGATCACACGAAGCACATGCTGCTAAGAGCAACATTGCTGCACCAGGAAGAGGTGCAAGGGACCAGAATAGGGATGAACCAGAACTTGAACATCCCCAGCTTAACCAGGATGTATTGGAAAACCCAACCTTCCATGATCTGTTTGGGCAGTTCATGGCAACCATGATGCATATGGTGGATAGGATGCCACCACCTACACCTAGGGCACCAACTCACCATGAAGGACAGGGAGCCGACAAGACTTTCAAACGACTTCGCCGGGTTGGAGCCACAGATTATGGTGGTACAGCTGACCCAGCAGATGCTGACATGTGGCTGACCGAGCTAGAAAAGGCCTTCATAATCCTTAATATCCCTGAAGCAGAGAAGGTGAGGCATGCAGTGTACCTTCTGAAAGGGAGTGGTGGCCATTGGTGGACAATAGAAGAGGGCAAGAGGCCAGGTGTTGAGATTGGATGGGAAGTATTCCGATGAGAATTCGTTAATAGATACTTCCCTAAGACATTTCTAGATGAGGTAATCTCTTAGTTTGAGAGATTAAGGCAAGGACTAATGAACATTAGCGAGTATGAAGCTAAGTTCATGGAGCTTTTGCAGTTCTGTCCGCATATGGCAGCTACTGATGAAGAAAGAATTCAACATTTTGAGAAGGGGTTGAATGCTGATTTGACCACTCCTATGTCTGCTTTAGAGAATAGGGAGAGGTTCGCCACCTTTGTGGAGTCTGTGAGATGGATAGAAAGGTCGGTGATTGAGAAGCGATAGACTAAGACTAAGAAGGTGTATACTCAGTTTCAAGGACAAGGGTCCAAACGTTTCAAGAAACCAAGGTTTTATGCACCAATAGCACCATCAAGATTCAATACCCAGACACAATGGATGTCAAGTAGGGGTAGAGGCCGTAGTTTACTACCTGAGGGAGCCCACAGTTCACCATCAATGTCGGTAACAGGACCACCCAGACCACAGTCAGGGAACAAAAGCTATTTTATATGTGGAAAGATGGGGCATTTGATGAAAGATTGTCGAGCTAGAGAAGCAAGTGTGACTCAACCTCAATGGAAGAGTCAGCAAGGCTCTCAGAGGCGAAAGTTCTTAATTGGCACTAGAGGACGTGGGCAAGCATCCCAAGCTGGTTCGTCAGCACCCAACAATTGAGCACATGGTCAACAACAAGCAATGGTGAGATTCTATGCGATGAATCAACCCGATGCAGTAGTCAACCCTCGAGTTGTGATTGGTCAGATGGAACTATTTCGTTCTTATTTGTCTTCATCCTGATTCATATTTGATTTAATTGATCCGAGAGCTACGCATTCCTTTATCACTCGAATAGTGATTCATGACTGCAACATGACTGTCAATCATAGAACAGATAGTCTGTTATTAGAAACCCCTCTGATGGGTTCTGCAGTGTTGCGGGAGGTGTGTTCTCCCTGCATTCCCTCCTTTTCTAAACATCGCATTCAGGTGGATCTTATACCACTTGAGATGCATGGGTTTGATATAATTCTTGGGATGGACACCCTAGAAAAGTATAAGGTTGTCTTGAATTGTGATTCCAAGCAAGCTGTGTTCACAGATGACGGTGACACATGAATCTTTTAGGGAGATAGAAAGATTCTTCCAACCTATCTTGTGTCAGCTATGGTAGCTGAGAAGCTGATGAGACAAGGATGCTTTACATTCTTGGCACATGTGGTATATACCACAATGGAGAGCTCTAATCTTTCTGAAGTTTCGATAGTTAGGGAGTTTGAAGATGTATTTCCTGAGGAACTTCCAGGTGTACCTCCGCCGTGAGAGATTGATTTTGAGATTAATCTAATCCTGGGCACGCAACCAATAGCACAAACACCGTATAGAATGACACCTGTTGAGATGGCAGAGCTCAAGAAACATCTGCAAGAGTTGCTTGAGAAATGTTTTATCCGATCGAAAACTTCACCATGGGGTGCTCCGATTCTCTTTGTTAAGAAAAAGGACAGATCGATGCGGTTATGCATTGATTACAGACAGTTGCATAAAGTAACCATAAAGAATAAGTATCCTCTGCTAAGGATAGATGACTAGTTTGATCATTTGTGTGGTACAACTATCTTTTCTAAGATAGACTGAGGTCGGGATATCATCAGTTGTGTATCAAGGAGAGTGACACATCTAAGTCTGCCTTTAGGACAAGGTATGGTCACTATGAGTTCATAGTTATGTCGTTTGGACTAACTAATGCACCAGCTGCATTCATGGAACTCATGAATAGAATCTTTCGACCTTTTCTTGATCAATTCATAGTAGTCTTTATAGATGACATCTTGGTATACAGTAGAGATGCTCAATAGATCCGTTAGTCTTTAACTTTACTAAAAGAGCATAAGCTGTATGCTAAGTTTAGCAAATGTGAGTTCTGGTTACCAGAAGTTTCTTTTCTAGGACACGTAATATCTGCCTCAGGTATCCGTGTTGATCCTAAGAAGGTAGAATCTTTCCTGTAATGGAAACAGCCAAAGACACCAACGGAGATACGCAGTTTCCTAGGACTGGTAGGATATTATAGGAGGTTCATTAATAACTTCAGTTCTATAGCATTACCCCTAACCAAGTTGACCAGGAAGGAGATTCCTTTTGTCTGGAATGACAAGTGTCAACATTCTTTCCAGCTGTTGAAAGAAAGATTAACAAGTGCACCTGTGATGGTGTTACCTGAGCAAGGGAAGGGGTACATAGTTTTCTGTGATGCATCTAAGAATGGTTTAGGAAGTGTGTTGATGCAGGATAATCAAGTGATTTCTTTTGCCTCTCGACAGCTTAAGAAACACGAGGAGAATTATCTGACACATGATCTAGAACTAGCTATTGTGGTCCATGCTTTGAAAATATGGAGAAATTATCTCTATGGAGAAACATTTCAGATTTTCACAGACCATAAGAATCTAAAATATATCTTCTCACAACATGAGTTGAACATGAGACAACGCCGCTGGATGGAGTTAATCAAGGACTACGATTGTACAATTGATTATCATCCAGGGAAGTACAATTGATTATCATCCAGGGAAGGCAAATGTAGTGGCTGATGCACTAAGTAGGAAATCATCATCACCAGCCTTAGATAAAGCACAATTGAACTCCCTAGTGTGCTTTGAAAGAGATATGCTTATCTCCTTGAGGCAAAACAATATACAACTTAAGGTATCATTGGTAGCCAGGCTGTTAGCTGAGATGCAAGTGAAACCTACTATGAAACAACAGATTAAAGAAGTATAACAAACTGATTCTGTAGTTCAACAGATTAGGTCAGAATATGGTAGTGAGAAATGGGATGGCTTTCATGAGTCAGAGGATCAGGTAGTCTGTTACCATGGGAGGATGGTAGTACCTGATGCCAATAACTTAAGGAAGATAGTCTTGGAGGAAGCTCATTCTTCGATGTATGCAATGCATCCAGGGAGCACCAAAATGTATCATAACTTGAAGGATATGTATTGGTAGCCTGGATTGAAGAAGGATGTAGCTGAGTTTGTTATGCAGTGCCCGATGTGTCAGGAGGTTAAAGCTGAACATCAAAAGCCTGCAGGAACAATGCAACCTTTGCCTATACCGCAGTGGAAATGGGATCATGTGACCATAGAATTTGTGGTTGGTTTGCCTAGAATAACCAAAGGTCATGATTCCATATGGGTGATAGTTGATAGGTTGACTAAGACAGCCCATTTCCTTCCTGTCAAAACAATCTACACTATTGAGAAGCTTGTACAGATATATGTAGATGAGATAGTGCGGTTGCACGGGGTTCCAACCACTATTGTTTCAGATCGAGGTCCCTGGTTCACAAGTCGTTTTTGGGAACGACTAAATAAAGCTTTGGGTACGCAATTAAGGTTTAGTACAACCTTTCACCCACAGACAGATGGACAATCTGAGAGGACCATACAAACCTTGGAGGATTTTCTTAGGGCATGTGTCCTTCAGTTTGTAGGAAGTTGGGATCTACACCTGAGCTTGATAGAATTTGCTTATAATAATAGCTATCAACACAGTATTGATATGGCACCATATGAAGCATTATATGGTATATGTTGTAGATCACCTTTGTGTTGGTATGAAACAGGAGAATATCAACTTTTGGGTCTTGAACTTGTGCAGCAGATAACAGAGAAGATTAAAGTAATACAACAACAATTGAAGATTGCTCATGATAGACAGAAATCATACGCTGACAAATGGTGAAGACCTTAGAATTCTAAGTTGGAGACAGAGTATACCTCAAGGTCTCACCTTGGAAAGGCGTCCTTAGATTTGAAAAGAAGGGAAAGTTAGCTCCTAGATTTATGGGGCCTTATCCAATTATTGGACGGATTAGAAAGGTAGCCTATAAGATGGAGTTGCCACTTGAGCTGTATAAGTTACATCCAGTGTTCCATATCTCCATGTTGAGAAAGTGTCATCCTGACACAGAGTTAGTTTTGCAACCTGTAGAGGTAGAATTAAATGATGATATATCATATGTTGAAGGACCTGTGATGATCCTTGATAAAAGAATTAAAAAGTTGAAAAAGAAAGACATATGTCTTGTGAAAGTTCTCTGGCATCATCATGGCATTGAAGAAGCTACATGGGAGCTAGAGGAAGAGATGAGGAGGAAGTACCCTTCTCTTTTCTCTTGATGATTTCGGGGACGAAATCCCTATTAGGGGTGGATAAATTTGTAACATCCCTAACCTGGGTTATGCTTTAACTCTAGATGTTTTGTTTAATAAAGATAATTATATGCTTGATCTTATCTCTTGAAAAGTAATTAAGGCTCAAGAGGAACTTATGTTTCAATTTTAGTCCTTTTTGAATAATGTTGCAACACTATTTTGCTTGTTTTGGACTAAAGTGTAAATTACCCAAGTTGAGGGGTTAACTTGCAAATGTTACACGATAAAATGTTCCTCAGATGTTGAAGCATCATAAGAATGAGAATGATGTAGAGGTATGGCTTGTGGTAGCCTGAATACTAAGAAAGAGCTTGTTGAGCAATGTTTGTGCATTAAAACCTAGTTTTGGTGTAATGTGCAATTTACCCAAAACTTAGGGTTCAATATGCAAAATACCACCTATAGAGAGTCCCTCATGTTTCTTGGCATCATGTATATAAAATAAAATGATAGGGGCATCTCATTTGAATCACTTTAGAGGAGAGAGAATCTTAATATTAAAATAATCAAGATTTAAGCATAATTGAAACCCTAATTCAATTTAATGCAAAAATAAATATATTAATTGAATTTCCCTTCAACAAAGAAAAAAGAAGGGATGGTTGAATTTGTATAAGTGTGGACGTCCTTGTGCCTTGCAAAGGCCATGAAATATCTAAAGTGAGTGGAGAGCCCACTCACATTAGTTAAAGGAAAAGTAGTATCCACTCAATTTTGGATATTATTATTATAATGGTTAAGGTGCTTAATTTGTTTTCTTTTAAATCATGGATAATGAAGAGGAATTACGAGGTGGGGGATATTGATTCGTATGCAAGGGATTGAGTGGAGTATGTGGCACTAATTTTGGGAGTTGAAGGAATTAACTATCACTTTCTCTCTCATTGAAATTCCCTTATTTATATCCCATTTTCAACCCACATGAAAGACTTTTTGACCCTTCTTTCTTTCCTTACTTTGGCCATGCACAAAGGAGCTTAGGAGAAACAGGAGGATGTGCCCCAACCTATAGGTAAGCTCCATAGTCATCTTCAACCTTGATTTCATGGTGGAAATCGAAATTCAATGCTTAATTTCTTCTTTTCTTCATTCAATCTTCAACCTTAGCCATTCATTTCACTCAAAGACTTGAGAACGGATCTTGGACAGTTGAAAAAGATTTATTCACCATTGAGGAGGTGAAGCTTGAAGCTTGGATTCAATTTTGAGGGTGGGTTATATAACTTGAACCCTCAAATGTCATTATTGCTTGCAATTTATTCATCATGTGTTGAACCTTTCTTCTTTCTCGATTTCCTTTTGATTAGTTGTTGAAATCACCATAAGAATCACAACTGATTTCGAAGGTTTGAAGCTTGAAGATGATGACATCATCTTAAGCACACACCTCAACAAAGGAAGGGGCAATCGGTTTTCAAAACTGATTGAGCTAATTCGGTTTCAAAATCGATTGAATTGATTCGATTTCACGACCGAATGGGCAATTGAGTTCAAGACCGAATGGGTAGTTGAACCCAAGATCGAATGGGTAACTGAACCCAAGACCGAATGGGTAATTTTACTTCAAGACCGAATGGGTAAATGACTACAAGATCGAATGGGTAATTGAGTTCAAAACCAAATGGATAAATGGATCTCAAGATCGAATGGGTAAATTGAACTTCAAAACCATTTAGGGTTAATTGCTGATGTGATTGATGAAGATCTAATGGCTCAAATTGATTTAATTATAATGAATTCTTGAATGAATAATCCCTAGATTGCAAACTCTAATCGATTGATTGATGAATTCCTAATTGAATTGGATCAATTTCTTGGTTGACCGTCCAAACAGTCTCAAGACCGTTTGGAGGCAAACAGTTCTCAAGACCGTTTGAGACCAAACGGTCTCAAGACCATTTGGAGTTCAAGGGCTATGATAGATGGTTGGAGATCCAAGGGCTGTAATTGGATGTACTCTCAATGGTTCAATTGATGATCGATTCAATAAAGAAAACCCTAAAATCAATTGATTGATTGGAGGAAACCCCAATTGGTCCAATCGGTTTCAAGATGGTTTGGACCAAACGGTCCTCAGACCGTTTGGAGGGCAAACAGTCTCAAACCGTTTGATGTTCATTCGGTTTCAATGATAAATTGAGCAAACGGTTTCAAAACCGATTGAAGGAGTTAGGGCAAGACCGATTGGAGGTCAAGCACCTCAAGACCGTTTGATGGTCAAGGAGGTCAAAACCGTTTGAAGGTTCAAAAGTAACAAAACCGTTTGGAGATCTAATAATCTCAAAGCTATGAAAGATTAATTAACCCTATAATTGTTAATGATGTTTATCAAAGGTAATTACAATGGTTGTACCTTTAAGGTACTAGGGTGATTAGGACTTTGAGGGGTTAACATTTGATGCTTATGGAAGCAACATTTCAACACACTAAGCTAACCCTAAGTGTGTATACTTAAATGAGGGGTTGACCTAATCTAATCAAGTTTGAAATGATCAACATCCTAGAGAGGATGAGAGAGAAAGGAATTCGTACATGTATAATGGTCAAGTAAGTGGTTAAGCCCCTACACTGTCAACATGATTAAAATATGTAATTAGGGTATGATCCTTTATAAAGAGATCATGAAACCCTAGTTGAGGAGGTTGATGAACCCCAACCCTAATCAAGGGTGATATCATGTGAAACCCTAATTAAGGGTGAAGTCATGTGAAACCCTAATTAAGGGTGAAGTCATGTGAAACCCTAATTAAGGATGATGTGAAACCCTAATTAAGGGTGAAGTCATGTGAAACCTTAATTAAGGATGATGTGATGTGAAACCCTAATTAAGGGTGATGTCATGTGAAACCCTAATTAAGGGTGATGTCATGTGAAACCCTAATTAAGGGTGAAGTCATGTGAAACCCTAATTAAGGGTGAAGTCATGTGAAACCCTAATTAAGAATGATGTGATGTGAAACCCTAATTAAGGGTGATGTCAAGTGAAACCCTAATACTGAGATGTGATGTGAACTTTAAATCCCAAGGTGATGCTATATAATGCTATATGAAACCCTAATATGAAATCCTAACCCTGATATAAGGAAAAGGTATGTGAAGCCCTAACCTTGGGCTATAGTGTATGAAATCCTAATTTTGGGCAATATAATGATAAACCATAACCCTACTTTGGGTAATGGAATGAGTATTCCTAATTGACATGAATTGGGAAATCCTAACTCTGATAAGGGAATAGTGATGCTACTCTTACATGCATAGTCCTGATATGTAATTGATATAACTGTTATCATATGCACTAATCATGTAGGTATCATGAGATGTTGGACATAGCCAGGTATGAGCTATGATGTTTTATTATTGAAATTGTTTTATGGGCCTTGTGAGCCATATTATGCTTTGTTGCCTAATAAGAGGTAACAAAAGATTAATGTGCTTTAATTTCCATATGAAATGCCTGTATTGCAAGTATCATGTTTACCTTGGCCAGATGACCTGAAAGTATTAGTTACCTGATAAGTGGTAACAAGTTTTCTTTAATGAATTAAGGGTTTGAATACCCATATTCCTTAATAATGATGATGAGATGTTAAGGGATGAGAATGTTCATGATGTGACAAGGGATTGAGATCCTAATGTTTTTATAAAGCTTCAAAAAGTACTTGACAAAAGTATTACATATTCTGAGTAGCAATTGTTATAATGACTTATGTTTGAAAACCTGCCTGATGCTAAAAAATATGGTAAAACACTTAATTAATCAAGTGAAATTTTATCATGTAGAGCCCTAGCCATAGATCCATCATAATCAGTAGTTGGTGATGGTGAAATAGGTTTTCCTATGGGAACTCCTGGAGGGCATACTGTTGAGTATGTGGGGGTTATGGGTGCGAATATCCTTACGCCCTAATGGAGGAATTGATGTGAGGTAAACATTAAATCTCTCAATCCTTCATTATATATGTCAGGATGGATGCATCACTAATCTCCCGAATGCCGGGATGGTTGTATCACTAATCTCCCAAATGTCGGGATGGATGTATCACTAATCTCCCGGTGATGTTAATGCCGGATCGATGTGAGATAAACATGAAATATCTCGATTGCGAAGAGAGTACAACTGCCACTGTAACTCTATAGAGAACCCTAGAAAGCTATTTAGCAGAGGCACAATATGTCCTGCATTTGGTCCTCACACTGACTGAGGAAGATGAGGTCATGGGAATCTGTCTCTTCCTTGACCTATGTATGGTACCGATTTTGATTTCGCAATGGTTGGTTGGAGTATGAGCGGTATACCTCATCTCCTCAGGGCTTAAGTATGACTATAAAATGTAATCAGCCATGTAGCGTAATTGCTTAAGGTTGAAAAATGAGAATCATTGGTTAATGATATCTTGCTTAGTATATCCTAGATGGATAAATGTTATACATGTTCTTCATATTCCTTACTGGATAAATGACATACTGCTTTATCAAGTTACAAGCTGAAATACTTTGAAGAAGAACATTGCTCTAATATGCTTAGATAATTGATTTATCTACTGTTGAATACTTATGATTCCTCTACTCAGTTTTATTCCATTAATTTGCAATAATAATATTTCTGGCGGAGAGTTATATCTCTCGCTGAGGCAATTTCAATTGTCTCACCCCCGTGGGATCTAACTTTTTAGGTAGACGTAGAAGAAAAGGCAGAAACCCTTCAGTAGGGGAAGAGTAGCAGCAACAACAACAACAACAGGGATAACAGTGATATTCCAGGTGGAGACACTGACTGTCATGTTTTGAGTAGAGAGTCCTATGTGTCGTCTCTGTACTCTCAGGTCCTCGGAGTCAGTAGTTAGTTTAATAAATCAATCTGAGATTTTGGCTTGATACCTCGAGGTTCTTATGCTGCCTATGTACAGTTCTAATAGGGCAGTTGATGTACGTGATCCTTGAGAAGAGATAGTACATGACATGTACTTGTGAACCAGAATGTAATTAAATTACTTTGGTTCTTTTTGAAAGAGTTTTTCTGTGTTTGGATCTCTTTGAAAATGGTTTTAATTTTTAGTGATTTTTGTTAATCCGCTGTTAATGATTGCTTCCACCTAGTGAATGACGTTTTGTTCGAACGCTTCACCACATAACTGAACTAGTACCACTGGGATCTCTAACTAATATTTGATAATTGAATCTATATTGATATTGATATCGATAACGAGGATCATTTGAATCCCCAATAGTTTCTTTAAGTAGTCCTTCTACACTAGGCCTTGACTCATGTACCCCTCTGGTATGCTTTCCTACCTCATCTTGGATTCTGCTAGTCAATATGCATGTTTCTTCCTTCATTGTGCAGACCTTCATGATGAATTCTATAGTGTTTAGGGCATCTAGAGTCTAGTGATCGTCAATTATTATGGATAATATTGTGTCTTTGTTACTCTTGCTTTAACCATATACTTAAGACATTCTACGTTATGATATCTGTTAAATCACTAGTATTTATTGTCGAACAGACTTATACCCATAAACTGGGCTTACTAATTTGGTCTCTAAATTATACTTCTCAGTAGGCTTTATAAACATCTAACTAGAATCAAATATCAATTGAATCACGATATCGTAGTATGAACTATTCATTATAGAAGTTAGGGCAAACATGGGACTCCATCACCTCTAATTATACTATTTTGAATCCTTAAATTCACATAAAACATTATTCTAGTAAAGCATCTATTATACATCATGAATGGACTATGATTATTCAGTATTGTAATTGAATACTAACATTCATAAGCCCAATAAAATTCATAATACATCTCATCAAGTAAACTATGTAAATTTTGTTTGCCTTTAAGAGCTTGAATCTGAATAATCAAGGTTTGGAGGTGAATTTCCACCCACTTGTGTGCATTCAAAGTTGCTACTATTAGCTTTGGACTAGCTAAGCTCCAAGTCTAAGTTACACATGTCTGATTCAAGCTTCAGACCTCAAAATCTTGTTCCAAATAGCTCACCACCAAGTAAACTTACTTAAAGAAGTTTGATGGAGGTATAAAATGATGAAGGAAGGTCAAACATGACCTATAATTATTGGATTAGGTAGTTCCTATCTAGGTAACACGAAGGGAAGAAGAAATCTATGGATAAAAACTACTTATCAAACTGAGTCTATGAATGAACCATTGATCTGTGTAGTTCAAATTGTTATTCCTTATCGTCTCCCCAAGAATCGCCTCTTACTGTCTATTTGAGGTTCTTGGAGGGTGGAGTATGGAAGTTCAAAGCTAACAAACCTTGTTCTATCGAATTACATCTAGTATACATAGTAAACAAGGGATTTAATGATTGGTAGATCTATGCGGCATTGTAGAGAAACCATCAAAAGATAATTGTCATTCCATTGGTTGTCGCCTTTAGTAGACAAGTCGTTGGTTGACATCGTCGACCAAAAATCCATCAATAGATTACCTCCCTAGGAGCCATCAGACAATGTAATTGTGGTATGTGTGGTCATCGACTGCTAGAATCGTCAGTCTATGCAACCTTTAGTTGACGCTCACTAGTACAACCTTCAGTTTTTGGAGCCTAGCAAAATCATCATTTGTCGGTGTCCAAAAAAGCCACCGAAAGACTCCTCCTCTCAAAACCATCAGAAACAACTTTGCCAATAATATTCCATAAACGTCTACCCCATCAAACTATTAGTTGTTATTCGGTAGAAAAAACTATTAGTTTATCAATCAAGGGCTTCTTTGGGTTAGACCTACTAAATCGTCGATTGACAACCAATGCTAAATCCATTGGTTGATCAATTAAAGGTTTTTCTACACATAGATTAAACTTTGAACTCATCCAACTCAACTCCAATTTGACTTCTTCTTTCTATATTCACAATTTAATTCTATGTCTTCCTTCATAAAAAGTAAGACAAAATCTCATATGAGGAGCTTTCAAAATTATTTTCCTTAAATTCCTTAAAAGCTTTCTTTTGACACATATGTGAATATTTCATCATATATGAGTTATCTTATCTCAACTTAACTTTAACATATATGCTAAATATGTGATCTCTTACCACTAATCAAGTCTAATTTGGATATAAACATAGATCGTTCAATAAATATAAAGCATTATCAAAGACATATTTAGCTCTAGGATTATCTTTTATCTTCTAGTTACTAGAAAAACAAGGTGATGGTAGTAAAAATCTCCCCCTTCTATACAAATTTCATCTCAAAAATTTTGGAGGAGAAAAGGATACTTGTTACACTCAAATTCTACCTCCCATATAGATTGTTCTATAGTATGACTTCTCCATAGAATTTTCACTAAGGACATCTCTCTCTTCTTAAGCTTCCAAATCTAATGATCCATAATCTATATAGGACCTTCCACATATGATACATATACTCTGAACTGTATTGGTTTTGAGTTTATGATCTTCTCTATACTCAGGTGACATTCCTTAAACATAGATACATAAAACACATCACATAGATTAGCTAGTTCAAGTGGCAATTGAAGTTTGTGTGCCACTGGCCCAATCCTTTGAATGATTGGATTGGGACCCATATATCTAGGTGTTAGCTTGCCTCACTTTCCTTAGAAGAGATCTGTAAGGACCTTGACCTCCATTTAGGGTTTACCCTGTTTGCTTTGCTTAAACTTGATGCTTAGTTGCTTGCTAATCACTTTCAGTGGTGATTAGGGTTGTTGGTGCTTTGTTGAGAGTTGGAGGTGATGCTTGCAATATACCCAAGATTAGGGTTTGTGGGCAAGTTTGCCACCTTGTGAGGTGTTCCACCCTCTCCTTGCTTCCTATGGTGTTGAGAGGAAGGTTTGGGCTCATTGCTTGAGTTCCTATGGGCTTGGTTGAGCTTGTTGGGCTTTGTTGAGCCTTGCCTTTATCTTGTTGGACCCTTGTGTCGGCCGGGAGTGCTTGTGTCGGCTTGGTTGTGTCGCCCAGGGCTGTGTGTTGCCCAGGTGGTGTGTCACCCAGTGTGGGTTTGTGTTTCCCTTGGACCTTTGACTCTCTTTGACCTCATTTGTGTCACCACTAGTGGACACTTGGTGCTTGATGCTTACATGTGGCAATGGCCTTGGACATGTGTTTAAGACATGCTAGAGTGGTGGTTTTTCTCATGGACAAGTGTCCCTAGGTGGGCAACACCTTGCTTTTCTCTACCTTGGTTTCTCCTCCATCTCCTTCTATATATGTGATTCCCTTCTCTTGCTAAGGATCCCTTTAGTTCCCTAGTTTTCCTTCCCCTTGGTGCACGATATCCCCTCTTCTTCTTGCTAGCTTGGTGGCCGATCCTTGCCTTGGAGTCTCCTCCTTCCTTGGTGGTGCTTGGAGCTTGGTGTTAGGAGCTTGGAGCTTGCTTAAGGCGGGTTGCATAACTCCTAACCCTAACTACACTACCTCCTTTTCTATGTTCTTATATGTTGCTATGATCATGTCGGCTATATGTTTTGCTAGTTAGTTCCTTGCTTAAGTTGTTCTTGTTGGCTGAACCATGTGTTCTAGGGTTTCTTGGTGAGCAACACTCCTTTCTCTCCTTGGTCTTGAGGAGTGAGCTAGAGTGCTAGTAATATGGGCAATACCCCTCTCTCTTTTAAGTTGAGAGGTGAGCTTGTATTCTAGTTACTTGAGCAACACCCTCCTCTCACCATGGACTTGAAGGGTGAGCTTTGTGGTGGTTGTTCCTTGTGTTGCCCGATTGGTGATAAGGGATGTGCAAGACCCCTCTCTCTTAGTTGTTGAGAGGTGAGCCATATTATTGATCCATTAGGGTTTCTATGCCCTTGTGCTTGAGGTTGAGGATAACCTTGTGGAGTTGCATCTTCTTAACTGATATGGTCTTGGGGGAGGTGTTGTCCGATACCCCTTTTGTCCTAGGGTTGTGGACGTTGTGTTTTGGTGGCTATGGCGGGCGATATACCTTGGTCCCTGACCTTGTGACGGATGTCACTAGGGGTCCCTGCCTTGGTGTGTGTTGGGCATCATCCCTTGATAAGTAGCATGCACAATACCTTAGCATCTGTGATGGTTTGACATCATGGTGCGTGGAGGTTTGTAGTTTGCTAGCTAGTTGGTGGTGTAGTGTCGGGCGTCACATAATAGGTCCTTGCTGCCCGATACACCTAGCATGAGGAGGTAGCCTTGTGACCGTTGCCATGAAGCACAACACCCCTTTGCACAATACCACAGTGCACGACTCGGGTGAGTACACTACATGACGATGCAGCGTTGCCTGTCACACCTAGTGTTTGGCTGATAGGATCTGGTGTGCCTGGACGAAATGTGCTATCCGTTATGGAACCGCTATGTTGGATGTTGTTCCTCTATCACGTTTAGTTATGACGGTAACCCTGGGTGTGCACGATATAGTAGACCACATCTATGCATCTTAATACAACATCTCATATGTATGTGATCATCTTGATGTTATGTATAATGCTGAGATAATGATAAGCATGTAAGATGCCTTGCTTGGTGATATGACTATAGGTTGAGGCATGAATGATATCATATATATATAATCAATCAATGTTGCCCTATGTTGATAATATGAATCTTCTGATATCCATGATGATTGGGCATGCTAACCATGCAGGAATAGATGCATAGCCAGGTAAGGGGCTATGAGATATATATGTTTGAGTAACACTACTTTGATGGTTACTCTTGATAATTAAATGCATGATGTGCTTTGGTCTAAGGACCTGAGTTTGACTAAAATACTGGAATTGCTATCCATGATGATGTAAGCCTTGAGAGACAGTGAGACTATGTGATGAGGGATTGAGATCCCCTGGCAATGTGATGATCCTTGTGATGGATCTAGATGATTGGCAAGAGGCCAAGTAATAACATGTAATGTTGGATCCTTGTGATGGACCAGAATGATATTGATTACAGTAAAAGCATGATACTGGGTTTTCCTACTACTTATTCTTGTTATAGTTTGCATGTTATATAACCTTGGCTAAATCTTGCAATCCACTTAAAAGATACCAACTAATTACAGTGAAACATATCATGTAGTTGCCCTGGACATAGACCCATCATTGTCAGGAGCTGGTGATGGTGAAACGGGTTCTCCTACGGGTTAACCCGGAGCGCATATTGTTGAATATGTGAGGTTTCTCCTAGCCTAAAATAGTGAGGATTCGAGTGCAGCTACGGTTGTAGACTCAGGATGTGTATAGGAGCATGGTGAACAAGCCCATGGCTCAGGATATGTGATATGGGAGCATGAATGCGTTCATGGCTCAGAGCACAGTGAACTGGCCCGTGGCTCAGATATACTAGCGCCGAGACCTGTATCGAGGCGGGCTAGCGGATGGGTAGCCTATGGAGCTGACCCTGTGGTTGAGGCCACTTAAGCACGAGACTGCAGTCTTGCTTGTGTTGTACTCGTACACTAACTACGAGGTGGGAGGTCGTGGAATCCGACTCTTCCATTTGACCTTGTATGGCACCAGATTTGGGTTTCACAACCTAAGGTTGGATTTGAGCGGTACGACTGACTTCCTCAGGGCATAATAATATGTAATCTAGCCGTAAAGTATTTATTGCTTCAGGCAAAACACGGAACATTGGTTGAGGCCTTGCTTGTACAGTTAATCTTGTTATACATGCAGTTACTTATACATTCCTCATGTTATGTGATATGATCTTATAATCTTATCTTGTCAATCACGTTCCATAAAGAGATAATTGGTGATATGTCTTCCATACAACCCGGTAAGCTTATGGTATGAATAGCCTTGCTATATAGGCTGTTATTATTCTATGTTTTACTGTTTATCTTCTGCTATTGCTTTATCATATTGGTTTTGTAGTTTTGGTGAGGAGTTATGTTTCTCGCTGGGATAATGTTAATTGTCTCACCCCGCTAGTTTTTAGGTGTTCGAGCTAGACATGGTAGTGGTCGTGGAGTTGCGGCCGAGCAGCAAGACAAGCAGTAGAAGGCAAGAAATGGACATGTTGCTGTTTTGGTCATTTTGTAGTAGAGTCTTAGAGTCATCCCTGTACTCTCAGGCCCTTGGAGGTGTTTGATGTTGTTTCACGAGGTATATCTATTGATGGTTTGTATATCCTGCTGCTGGCCGGATGTGGGCCGTTATGTATATATATAACAGGTGATGAACTCTTGGGGTGGCTTCACGGATGATCCCCTAAGCCGTGGACACGTATCAAGGCTTGTAAATGTTTATATCACATGTTTTCTTGCAGGATGAGGACTGGAATGTAATAGTTTCCCAGTTTATCTGCTTTCTGCAATCAGTTTTAATTAACCCGAGTTTTTGGTAACCCGTGGTTAGTGGTGATTTCCGCACGTTTCCGTGTAACACCTCGTTGTCTATGTGATAGTGGGATGTGTTGCCACAAGTTTGGTATCAGAGTGAGGTTCGTTGAGTCTACAGGGATGTAGGACTAGGTTGTGTCTGTTCTTGTGAGTTTTCCAGATTTTCTTACGATCGTCTTCTACTCTCAGCGGAAGAAAAGTCAAGATGTCTGGAAACCATGAAGAGCATGCTGCTGAGAACAGCGATGCTGCATCAGTTGATGGAGCAGAAGGGCAGGCACATGAAGATCGGGTGCCTGAGGTCCCCCAACCTGACCCAACCATTCTTGAACACCCTGCCTATCAACAGCTGATGGGGCAGATGATGGCTACAATGAATCTCATGGTAGAAAGATTTCCAGTGCCTCCGCCAAGAGCACAGGCTCCCCATGGTGAATCATCGGGTATTGGGAAGACCTTTGTACGGCTTCGCCGAGTCGGAGCTTCAGATTATGCTGGAATGGCTGATCCAGTGTATGCAGATCTGTGGCTAAAAAGTCTTGAGAAGGCCTTTTGGATCCTTGACATCCCCGAAGCAGACAAAGTAAAGCACGCTATCTACCTTCTGAAGGGTAGTGCTGGTCACTAGTGGGTCATCGAGGAAGAGAAGCGGCCTGGTGAGATGGTCGGTTGGGAGGTTTTCCGATGTGAGTTCGTCAGTAGATACTTTCCAAAGACGTATCTGGATGAGAAGATCAATCAGTTTGAACGCTTGCACCAAGGAACGATGAACATCATCGATAGGCTAAGTTCATGGATCTATTGAGGTTTTGTCCTCACATGGAAGCAACAGATGGGGAGCATATCAGATGTTTTGAGAAAGGTCTGAGTGCTGAGTTGACAACACCTGTCTCTGTGTTGGAGAACCGTGAGCGGTTTGCTACGTTTGTGGAATCTATCCGGAGGATTGAACGATCAATAAGGGAGAAAAGGGAATCCATGTCCAAGAAGAGGCCTGCTCAGTTCCAGGGACAGATGTTTGGTGGCTTCAAGAAGCCAAGGTTTTCAACACCTTTTGTGATGAGAGGTTCCACTGTACCGTCACAATGGTCTATGAGTAAGGGAAGAGGATATGTTTCTTCGCCGTCTAAGGCACATAGTACAGCTTCAGTGGAAGTGACATGACTATCTAGGCCACAGTTTGAAGATAGGGCATGCTATCTTTGTGGTCAGACCGGGCATCTCAAGTTACATTGCCCGAATAGAGATGTTGAAGTGACGTAGCAGCCAAGACAGAATCAACAAGGATTAGATAGACAACCGCCCAGTAGAAAAGGGTGAGGACACAGTCAAGCTTCGCAAGATGGATCGACTGCTCAAGGAAGCAGAGGATGTGGACAACAAGCAACGTCTCGATTCTATGCTATGAGTCAGCCAGAGGAGATAGTCAACCCACGAGTGGTGGCAGGTTAGATGGAGTTATTTCATTCTGATATGACTTCTTCTTGCTTTATATCTGTTCGGGTTGACCCGGGTGCTACACACTCTTTTATCGCCTATAGTATGCTTGAAAATTGTCATTTACCTGTTAGTTGTAAGAAAGATATCTTGTTGTTAGAAACCCCTCTTGATGGTTCCTTGATGCTTCGAGAAGAGTGTCCATCTTGTGTCTTATCTTTCTCAGGACACATCATTCAAGTGGATCTCATACCACTTGATATGCATGATTTTGATGTTATCCTTGGGATGGATACATTAGAGAAGTATAAGGTTATTTTGGACTGTGGTTCCAAGCAGGAAGTGTTTGATGATTACGGAGAGAAGTGGATCTTCCAAGGAGAAAGGAAGATTCTTCCGACGTGTCTGGTATCAGCTTTGGTGGCAGAGAAGCTATTACGACAAGGATGTGAGGCGTTCTTAGCTCGCGTGGTGGATACCGTTGTGGCTACCAAGGCGAAAGGTTCTAGCCTTGAAGAGGTGTCGGTTGTTCGAGAGTTTGCAGATGTGTTTCCTGATGAGTTCCCCGATGTTCCTCCACCTTGAGAGATTGATTTTGAGATCAATCTGGTTCTAGGAACACAGCCAATTGCACAGACACCGTATAGGATGGCCCCAATAGAGATGGTAGAGCTTAGGAAGCAATTGCAAGAGTTGTTGGAGAAAGGTTTCATCCGACCGAGTAAGTCGCCTTGGGGTGCTCTGGTGTTGTTCGTTAAAAATAAGGACGGATCGATGTGGTTATGTATAGACTACCGACAGTTGAACAAAGTCACGATAAAAAACAAGTACCCGTTGTCGAGGATAGATGATCTGTTCGATCAGTTGTGTGGTGCTACAGTGTTTTCAAAGATCGATCTACAGTCCGGATATCATCAGTTGAGGATTGCAGCGGATGACATACCAAAGTCAGCTTTTAGGACGAGGTATGGTCACTTCGAGTTTGTGGTTATGCCGTTTGGGCTAACCAATGCACCTGCTGCTTCCATGGATTTGATGAACAGAGTGTTCCGTCCGTTCCTAGATCAGTTTGTTGTAGTCTTCATAGATGACATCTTGATCTGTAGCCGGGACAGGCAAGAGCATGAGCGACATCTTCGTCTAGCGTTGACTCTTCTTCGCCAACATTAGTTGTATGCCAAGTTCAGTAAGTGTGAGTTCTGGTTGGAATAAGTGACTTTCTTGGGTCACGTGATATCTACAGAAGGAGTTAAAGTGGACCCGAGGAAGGTGGAGTCCGTTGCAGAGTGGGAGCAGCTGAAGACACCGAAAGAAGTTCGTAGTTCCTGGGTTTGGTAGGATACTACCAGAGGTTTATCAAGGACTTCAGTGCAATTGCGTTGACAATGACGAAGTTGACTAGGAAGGATGTACCTTTTGTCTGGGATGATCGTTGTCAGCAAGCTTTCTAGAGTTTGAAGGGAAAGTTGACTAGTGCCCCAGTGTTAGTGTTGCCAGAGCCTGGAAAGGGCTATGTTGTTTTCTGTGATGCTTCCAAGAAAGGTTTAGGTTGTGTGCTGATGCAGGAAGAACATGTGGTTTCTTTTTCTTCGCGACAACTTAAGAAACACGAGGAGAAATATCCAACTCATGATTTGGAGTTGGCAACAATAGTTCATGCGTTAAAGATTTGGAGACACTACCTTTACGTGGAAGTGTGTCAGATCTTTACAGATCATAAGAATCTGAAGTACATCTTTTCGCAGCATGAGTTAAACATGCGACAACGTCGATGGATGGAGTTAATCAATGATTACGACTGCACCATCGAGTATCATCCTGGTAAGGCAAATGTGGTAGCTGATGCGCTTAGCCAAAAGTCTTCCTCTATTTCTTCAAAGAAGGTACATTTGAGTTCCCTGGTATGCCATAGATGGGATATGCTTGTTTCCTTGCGGCAGATGAATGTGCATATGGAAGTTTCCTTGTTAGCTGGACTTTTGGCATAGATGCAAGTAAAGCCTACGTTGAGACAACAGATCAAAGATGCACAACAGACGTATGATATGGTACAGTTGATCCGATCAGAGTTTGGCAGCAAAAAGTGTAATGGGTTCCATGAGTCCAAGGATGGACTAGTTTGCTATCGAGATAGGATGGTGGTCCCCGATACAGGTGATCTAAGGAAGCTATTGCTCGAGGAAGCGCACACGTCAAGGTATGCTATGCATCCAGGAGTGACCAAGATGTATCATAGTATGAAGGTCTTGTATTGGTGGCCCGGTTTGAAGAAGGATGTAGCGGAGTTTGTGGCTAGATGTGCGGTATGTCAGCAAGTTAAGGCTGAGCATCAGAAGCCAGTAGGTACCTTACAACCCCTGCCGATACTGTAGTGGAAATGGGATCACATAATGATGGATTTCGTAGTTGGTCTGCCCAGGACAACTAGGAATCATGATTCCATTTGGGTGATAGTAGATAGATTGACGAAATCTGCCCATTTCATACCAGTAAAGACAACATATGCAGCCGAGAAGCTTGCTCGAGTATACATGGATGAGATAGTGTGGTTGCACGGTGTGCCAGTAACGATAGTTTTTGACAGAGGTCCGCAGTTTACGAGTCGTTTCTGGGAACAGTTGCACAAAGCGTTGGGAACGCAGTTGAGGTTCAGTACCACTTTCTACCCGCGGACAGATGGACAGTCTGAGAGAACTATTCATACTTTGGAGGATCTCCTTCGAGCATGTGTTTTGCAGTTCCTAGATAGTTGGGACGTACATCTCAATTTGATAGAGTTTGCTTACAACAACAGTTATCAGCAGAGCATTGACATGGCTCCTTATGAGGCCTTATATGGCAGGAAGTGCAGATCTCCGTTATGTTGGTATGAATCTGGTGAATATCAGCTTTTGGGTCTTGAGTTAGTACAACAGACAACAGAGAAGATCAAGGTGATACAACAATAGTTGAAAGCGGCACAGGACCAGCAGAAGTCTTATGCAGACAATCACCGATGACCTTTGGAGTTCCAGGTAGGAGACACACTATATCTTAAAGTCTCACCATGGAAAGGTGTGATGAGGTTTGGCCGGAAGGGTAAGCTAGCACCCAGATATATGGGACCATACCCAGTCATAGTACAAGTTGGCAAGGTAGCTTGTGAGTTAGAACTGTCGCCAGAGTTGCACAGGTTACATCCACTGTTCCACATTAGTATGCTAAAGAAAAGTCATTCAGATACAAGGACAGTGATACAGTCAGACGAAGTTGATCTTGATGAAGATGTGACCTACGAGGAAGGTCCTGTGGCGATCCTTGATAGAAGAGTTAAGAGGCTGAATAGGAAGGACCTGGTTCTAGTGAAGGTTCTTTGGCATCATCGTGGCATTGAGGAAGCCACATGGGAGCTTGAGGAAGAGTTGAGGAGGAAGTATCCCTTGCTTTTCTCTTCGGATTTCGGGGACGAAATCCCTTTGTAGAGGGTTAGTTTGTAAGGACCCTGACCTCCGTTTAGGGTTTACCCTATTTGCTTTGCTTAAACTTGATGCTTAGTTGCTTGCTAATCACCTTCGATGGTGATTAGGGTTGTTGGTGCTTTGTTGAGAGTTGGAGGTGCTGCTAGCAATATACCCAAGATTAGGGTTTTTGGGCAAGTTTGCCACCTTGTGAGGTGTTCCTCCCTCTCCTTGCTTCCTCTGGTGTTGAGAGGAAGGTTTGGGCTCGTTGCTTGAGTTCCTTTGGGCTTGGTTGAGCTTGTTGGGCTTTGTTGAGCCTTTCCTTTATCTTGTTGGACCCTTGTGTCGGCTGGGAGTGCTTGTGTCAGCTTAGTTGTGTCACCCAGGGCTGTGTGTTGCCTAGGTGGTGTGTTGCCCAGTGTGGGTTTGTGTCGCCCTTGGACCTTTGACTCTCTTTGACCTCGTTTGTGTCACCACTAGTGGACACTTGGTGCTTGATGCTTGCATGTGGCAATGGCCTTGGACATGTGTTTAAGACATGCTAGAGTGGTGGTTTTACTCATGGATAAGTGTCCCTAGGTGGTCGACACCTTTCTTTGCTCTACCTTGGTTTCTCCTCCATCTCCTTCTATATATGTGATTCCCTTCTCTTGCTAAGGATCCCTTTAGTTCCCTAGTTTTCCTTCCCCTTGGTGCACGATATCCCCTCTTCTTCTTGCTATCTTGGTGGCCGATCCTTGCCTTGGAGTCTCCTCCTTCCTTGGTGGTGCTTGGAGCTTGGTGTTAGGAGCTTGGAGCTTGCTTAAGGTGGGTTGCATAACTCCTAACCCTAACTACACTACCTCCTTTTCTATGTTCTTATATGTTGCTATGATCATGTCGGCTATATGTTTTGCTAGTTAGTTCCTTGCTTAAGTTGTTCTTGTTGGCCGAACCATGTGTTCTAGGGTTTCTTGGTGAGCAACACTCCTTTCTCTCCTTGGTCTTGAGGAGTGAGCTAGAGTTCTAGTAATATGGGCAATACCCCTCTCTCATTTAAGTTGAGAGGTGAGCTTGTGTTCTAGTTACTTGAGCAACACCCTCCTCTCACCATGGACTTGAAGGGTGAGCTTTGTGGTGGTTGTTCCTTGTGTTGCCCGATTGGTGATAAGGGATGTGCAAGACCCCTCTCTCTTAGTTGTTGAGAGGTGAGCCATCTTCTTGATCCATTAGGTTTTCTATGCCCTTGTGCTTGAGGTTGAGGATAACCTTGTGGAGTTGCATCTTCTTAATCGATATGGTCTTGGGGTAGGTGCTGCCCAATACCCCTTTTGTCCTAGGGTTGTGGATGTTGTGTTTTGGTGGCTGTGGCGGGCGATATACGTTGGTCCCTGACCTTGTGACGGACGTCACCAGGGGTCCCTACCTTGGTGTGTGTCAGACATCATCCCTTGATAAGTAGCCTGCACAATACCTTAGCATCTATGATGGTTTGATGTCGTGGTGTGTGGGGGTTTGTAGTTTGCTAGCTAGTTGGTGGTGTAGTGTCGGGCGTCACATAACAGGTCCTTGCTACCCGATACACCTAGCCTGAGGAGGTAGCCTTGTGACCGTTTCCATGAAGCACGACACCCCGTTGCAAAATACCACAGTGCACGACTTGGGTGAGTACACTACATGATGACGCAGCGTTGCCCGTCACACCTAGTGTTTGGCCGATAGGATCTGGTGTGCCTGGCCGATATGTGCTGTCTGTTATGGAACTGGTATGTTGGATGTTGTTCCACTATCACGTTTAGTCATGACAGTAACCCTGGGTGTTCACGATATAGTAGACCACATCTATGCATCTTAATACAACATCTCATATGTATGTGATCATCTTGATGTTATGTATAATGCTGAGATAATGATAAGCATGTTAGATGCCTTGCTTGGTGATATGACTACAGGTTGAGGCATGAATGATATCATATATATATATATATATATATATATATATATATATATATATATATATATATATATATATATATATATATATATATATATATATATATATATAATCAATCAATGTTTCCCTATGTTGATAATATGAATCTTCTGATATCCATGATGATTGGGCATGCTAACTATGTAGGAACAGATGCATAGCCAGGTAAGGGGCTATGAGATATATATGTTTGAGTAACACTACTTTGATGGTTACTCTTGATAATGAAATGCATGATGTGCTTTGGTCTAAGGACCTGAGTTTGACTAAAATACTAGAATTTCTATCCATGATGATGATGTAAGCCTTGAGAGGTGACACGCGTAAACCGTGCGTGCAAACGGAAGTATATGTATCAATGTAGTATAGGCCTTGTGAGGCCCAAGTCGAACTCAGGGAAACATGAATTTTAGTAGACTACTACTAATTGGTTGCGATCAGTTAAACCTATTAAAAGAGTTTGAGAGTTGTTGTAAAATAAAAGAAAATAAAATAAAACAAAGAAATCGATTAAATGTTTAGTTTAATCAATTCAAATGGAGATCTTTAGGATTGCGGTTTCACTGTGGGTTTTCATTGTATGAATTTCCATATAGCTACTCAAGTTCATCTCTCAATACGGGTAGTGGCCTGTAGTCAAAATTGTCCACTGTCAAGGTACAATTCACTACCTAAGTCTAGGTCAGTTCCACTGTCGTAGTAACCTATACCCTAAACTAGGTGCATTAGAATTGACCTCTGGGTTTCCACCATTAACCGTACATCACCTTGTTCAAGGGATTTGTTAATTAATGTGAATTTCGTCTCTTTTCAACCGTTAATTCTTCTTTCAAAGTAATTAAAGGCATTAGATTATCATTATGGTGATTAAGCATAACAATATAATTGAGAAAACAAAATCATACCACAGATTTAGGAGACAAATTATGAATTACTATGATAAAAACGTCATACAATGCTTCCCCGGGCTACTCCCGGTCCTAAAGATTAAGGGGATTAGCCCCGCATGGTTGACAATAGAAAATACATAGGAGTAGAGAAGCAAAACATGCAAAACATGGAGCAAACTCGTGTAACCCCTGATACAAAGGTGTTCCTGGAGATCCTCCTCGAGAAACGTGCATTTTGCAGTCTTCCGGCAGCAAAATCGCCCGTCGGAGGTGCCCGGATCGCTCGGTTGACGGCCTTCATCTATTGTCTCCTCTCTCTCTCTCTCCTTCTTGGATGTTGTGAAACACAATATGAGATCCCTCTAGGTCCGACCGTGCTCTTCTTAGGTCATAGGACCACTTTACGGCTCCGAAAAAGCTCAACCGTCGGATTAAAATGCTCTATTTTAGTGCTGAAAAATGCCAGATCCCGACACTGTCGATAGTATTGACCCCCAGGTCAATGGTATCGACCATGATACAGGTTTTTCCTTACAAAATCACATTTTGGGGTTGCTTTCTGATGAAATGTCGATATTATCGACACCAGGGTCGATAGTATCGACTCTTGACAATGCAAAAGTGCCTGAAAAAGTGTCGAAACATGTGTATAAGTCCGGGGATTATATAAAATCATATAAATATGATAAAAGAAGCATAATTTGATGTAAAAAGAGTTTAAAGGCCAACTATAGTGAATTATACAAATATAATCAAGAAAATGACAAATACATGCATAAAACAGATATAAAATAAGCCTATAAATGTGACTCAAAACCCATGCATGAAACTCCCCTAAGCTTAAAGTTTGCTTGTCCTCGAGCAACAAAACTTTGGATATGGTTGAGATAACTCAGAAATAGGACATAAATACATGAAATGAATCTACATCATCCCCACTTTCTTTCCACAAACCGGCCCTCATTGACCACTGAACACTAACTGCCATCCAGGCAACCAAAGACCTATGTAAAAGATGTATGTCCCCCAATCAGTGAAACACTATCAATTAAAGTAGTTAATATGATAAACTCATTTGGTCCATACTTGATGCATCTTGTGATCTCCTATCTACGTTGCTCATTTCCTAACTACCATCTAAATGGAAGTAGATCTCCTGATATTAATGATTGAGGAGAATATCATGGGTGGCCTACCGATTAGAGCAACGGGTGGATGGGATAGGTGGTTGTGGAAGAGATGGAAGCACATAACAGTCAATCATGCAATACAAAAATTAATGACCTATCATGATGCAAAATGCAAGTGAAAATGCCCTAATGCTATATTTTTGGTGGAATGATGCATGCACTATCATTCCGTCTCAAGGTGAGATGGAATATCTAAGAAAACTACACCATGTGCTTATTCTTCTTAGTTCTCAGGTGAGAACATGTTCCTTTCTCCCTCTTCTTCTTTATTACTTCTCAATTCTTTTTTTTTTTCTTTTTTTTTCTTCTCTTTTTTTTTCAATTTTTCTTCAATTTTTTTTCAAGCCCTTATTTTCATAGATGACAATGAATTATTTGTCGGGCTCACTTCTTGTTACATAAATTATACATTTGAAGCATTCTATTTGGAGGGTATGGATCAAGCTCACCACCTTTAATGTTTTCAGAGTAACATAAGATACATGGTGTACAATATGCTCAAAAGATGCAAATGCAACTACATAATGATAGTTATGCAATTAAATGACACACACCTAAGGATAATGTGCATGTATAACTACTCTATCCTTTTTTTTCATTTTCATGCAAAAAAATATGTGAAAATAGATATAATGCAAGACCTATCTACATGAGATGCAATCAAAAAGTGAAAGACAATAATGTGCTCCCATTTCTTATGGTGGAGTGTGAATGAAATTGCGGTGGATCAGATCACAAGACTAATTGATAGAACCTTCCGAAAATATCATATGTCCCTCTCTAAAGACTTGTGTACAGGGTAACTGAAGGATTTCTCTCTTAAACTTTAGTCTAAGGTCACGTTAGCGTTTGGTCAGTTTGGGCTCAAACAACCTTGTCAATCACTTTTCCTTGGACAATAAAGATGGTCATTCATGTCCCCGTGTCCTGAAGCTGACTCACCCAAGCACTTCCTCAGTTATGCAACTCAATTACTCACAAGAATAATCTCAAAAATTTTCAATATGCTCATATTTTCATGTGCACACAACCCAAGAGTAAAACTCCCAATTGAAACCATGCATTTATTGCTCCACATATTACACTAGATAGATGTGGATCCTACAAAAGCGGTAAATCTAGAAATAAAAACAACTAATATCTCAAAATTAAAAGTAACATGAATAAGTAAGTAAAAACTAAGATAGAGGGTTGTTCCAACACCCCCAAGCTTGAATATGACTATGGCCTCATAGTCAACATTCTCACTTAAGAGGTGGAATAGCGGTACCGTTCACTTTGAAGTGTGGTGAAGAAGGATGGTTAGATGCTCAAGTGGACCAAGTGATGCTTGCTATCTCCCTCCTTTTTGTGGCCCATTTTTGTGTCTTAGTGGTTCTAAGACGTGACTTGCTTCATCCATCTTTCCTATGCAAAAAATGGTTCGAAAAAATCTCATTTCGATACCTTTTACGGCCTATTTTATGTAGTTGTCCTACAAGTGTCGATACTATCAACACAAGGTCGATGGTATCAACCCAGGATCAACAATTTTGCTGTATCGATGCATCTAAAAGCTTGGGAACTCAAAAGTGTCGATACTATCGACCCTAGGGTCGATGGTATCGACTTTACTATCACCAATTTTTCTGAAAATCTTCAGGAATCTCAATACTATCGACACTAAGGTCGATGGTATCGACTTTTCTTCAGCGTTTACTGATCCAAACTCGATACTATCGACATGGGTGTCGATAGTATCGACCTTAATATTCTACACACTTCAAAACACGAGTTAGGGTACTATTTTTACAAAAATTATCAAAACCTAAGCAAAAACTAAGTACATAAACATAAAAGAACATAACCAAACATAAAAAATGAACCGAAAGTTGGGTTGCCTCCCAACAAGCGCCCTTGTTTAATGTCCTAGGCTTGACATAAAGATACCTTTAACCTGGGTTGTCAAGGGATGTCTCCAATGATTCATTTGGCAGTTTGAATTTAACTCTATCATCACCAATCCCAAGTGTCAAGTAACCTCGCCCAATGGCAGCGATTACATCAGCCGTAGCTTGGAACGACCTTCCCAATATCATCTCACCTCCTTCCAGCTCATGCATGTCCATGACCACAAAGTCAACAGGGAAGATGAATTTGTCAACCTTGACTAGCACATCCTCGCATATAACTTGTGGCTTCACAATGGATCCATCCGCCAATTCAATTGTCATAGAAGTATGTGTTGGCTTCTTCAATCCCGGCTTTTGAAAAGTGGCAAGTGGCATAAGATTAATGCTTGCCCCTGAGTCACACTGTACTTGTGGAAAATGTTGGCCGCCTATGGAACATGGGATGTAGAAACATCTTGGATCTTTCCTCTTCCTTGGTAGCCGTCCTTGGATTATAGAACTCACTTTTTCATCAACAACACAAATGTCAGTGTCTTTTATCCGCCTTTTCTTGGTGATTATGTCCATGATAAACCTTCCATATGCTGGAATCTGTTCTATCATTTCCACTAACAAAATATTAATATGGAGCTTCCTAAACATTTCCAAGAATTTCTTATAGTGCATATGCTCTTTCTTCAGCCTCAGACTATCCGGGAAAGTCACGTTTGGGTCCTTCGCTCGCTTGTGTGGTGACACATATGGAACTTTAGGGGTCATCTCCCCTAATCTTGATTCAACGCCACCTTCTAGGATAGGATTTGACACATCATCCGTGGATGGCATGACTTGTGGCTGCTCCCCTCTCTCAGTGACTGTAGCTTCACCATGACGCATGACCTTCACCTGCTCCTCTTTCCTAGGTGCGGGCGCGGCCACGATGTGCTCTTGGCGGATTTTTCTAAATGGACAACATCCACCCGGTAGTCCATAATGACTGCGAGGATACGGTATTCTTGGTGTAGCCTCCATATCAAAAATTATTTTGCTTTTGTCCTGGACCTCCACCACCGGGGGCTCTGCCTCAGAAATCACAGATATATATTTCACTTGATGATGTGCTTGAACAACATCTGCATTCCCAGCATGTCTTTGCTGATTTGTATGCTTCATGGGCGCCACTTCATTGGAAATTTGGGTCACAGTCGTCTCTAGTGCCCTCATTTGTGCTCCATGACTTTGCAATGTCTGCCCAAATTTATTCAAAATCTCGCCCTGAGACTGTAACTGCTTGGCGAATGTACTCATCATCTCTTTATTTTGTTTCACCACCTGGCTAAGCAATTCATTGTTCTTTTCCTCTAGGCTAGGCTGCAGCTTCTAAAAATTTTGTTCCTTCCTCCAATCATAATTGTTATTTCTATATCCCTATTGATGCATATACTTTGCATGTGCTTCATCATCAGACCCATTGTCCTCTTTCTCTAGGAGCTTCTTGGCTATAAGATCGATCTTGTCATTAAGCGCTTTGATGGCCTTTGCTTCATGTGTCACGCCAACCTGCTCTGGTGCATCTCTTTCACCCCAAGACCGTTTCTTTGCCATATTCTTCAAAATTTCCCAGCACCTAGTACCTTTTTTGTTCAAGAAGAACCCCGAGCTTGCTGAATCCAGATTGCTTCTGTCATGCTCATTGAGAGCAAAATAGAAAATTTTAACCTATTTTTCCTTATCTAGCCCGTGATGTGGGCACTTTCTCAACATGATCTGGAAGTGCTCCCAAGTTTCAGAGTATGTTTCACTGGCTCGCTGGATGAAGTTGTGTATCTTCCTCACTAGATCGTTTATCTTTTCAGGTGAGAAGAACCTCTCAAAGAACACCTCAACCATGTGATCCCAAGATTCAATGTACTCATCATCCAGATTGTGTAGCCATTCCCAAGCATTGCCCACTAAAGAATTGGGAAAAAGTTTAAGGTAGAGTGTCTCTTGCGGGAATCTGTCAATCTTTATCATATCACAATTTTCCACGAATGTGCCGATGTGGGTCACCGGATCCTCATTTTTAAGGCCATGGAAAGCCTGTGATTTGACCAACTGAATAAGCCCTGGATCAATCTTGTAACTGGGTATGTTGATAGCTTGTTTCTTGATTGGCCCCTTCTACGCAGAAGAAGAAGAAGCCTTAATCCTTTCCCAGATCGTCTGCTCCTCATTTTCCACTCCGTCACCCATTATTACTTTACTAGTACCTGAAATTTCAAATGGTAGTGTATGAACCGGTACTAATAATTAAAACAATGAATAAGATTTGCAATTCAGTTCAAAAGATGAAAAGAAAAAAAGAAAGAAAAAAATAAAGGAATTAAAAGTGGCCTAGTGTGGCCGCTCGTAGCACTCGTAGTGCTAAAATTCACCGTTTCCCCGGCAACGGAGCCAAAAACTTGACACGCGTAAACCGTGCGTGCAAATGCAAGTATACATATCAATGTAATATAGGCCTTGTGAGGCCCGAGTCGAACTCAGGGAAACGTGAATTTTAGTAGACTACTACTAACTGGTTGCGATCAGTTAAACCTATTAAAAGAGTTTAAGAGTTGTTGTAAAATAAAAGAAAATAAAATAAAACAAAGCAATCGATTAAATGTTTAGTTTAATCAATTCAAATGGAGATCTTTAGGATTGCGGTTTCACTGTGGGTTTTCATTGTATGAATTTCCATATAGCTACTCAAGTTCATCTCTCAATCCGGGTAGTGGCCTGTAGTCAGAATTTTCCACTGTCGTGGTACAATTCACTACCTAAGTCTAGGTCAGTTCCAACGTCGTAGTAACCTATACCCTAAACTAGGTGCATTAGAATCGACCTATGGGTTTCCACCATTAACCGTACATAACCTTGTTCAAGGGATTTGTTAATTAATGTGAATTTCGTCTCTTTTCAACCGTTAATTCTTCTTTCAAAGTAATTAAAGGCATTAGATTATCATTATGGTGATTAAGCATAACAATATAATTGAGAAAACGAAATCATACCACAGATTTAGGAGACAAATTATGAATTACTATGATAAAAATGTCATACAATGCTTCCCCGGGCTACTCCCGGTCCTAAAGATTAAGGGGATTAGCCCCGCATGGTTGACAATAGAAAATACATAGGAGTAGAGAAGAAAAATATGGGAAACATGGAGAAAACTCATGTAACCCCTGATACAAAGGTGTTCCTGGAGATCCTCTTCGAGAAACGTGCGTTTTGCAGTCTTCCTGCAACAAAATCGCCCGTCAGAGGTGCCCGGATCGCTCGGTTGACGGCCTTCGTCTCTTGTCTCCTCTCTCTCTCTCTCTCTCTCTCTCTCTCTCCCCCTCCTTATTTGATGTTGTGCATCACAATATGATATCCCTCTAGGGCCGGCCGTGCTCTTCTTAGGTCATAGGACCACTTTACGGCTCCGAAAAAGCTCAGCCGTTGGATTAAAACGCTCCATTTTAGTGCTGAAAAATGCCAGATCCCGACGCTGTCGATAGTATCGACCCCCAGGTCGATGGTATCGACCATGATACAGGTTTTTCCTTCCAAAATCGCGTTTTGGGGTTGCTTTCTGATGAAATGTCGATACTATCGACACCAGGGTCGATAGTATCGACTCTTGACAATGCAAAAGTACCTGAAAAAGTGCCGAAACATGTGTATAAGTCTGGGGATTATATAAAATCATATAAATATGATAAAAGAAGTATAATTTGATGCAAAAAGAGTTTAAAGGCCAACTATAGTGAATTATGCAAATATAATCAAGAAAATGACAAATACATGCATAAAACAGATATAAAATAAGCCTATAAAAGTGACTCAAAACCCATGCATCAAGAGGCAGTGAGACTATGTGATGAGGGATTGAGATCCCCTGGCAATGTGATGATCCTTGTGATGGATCTAGATGATTGGCAAGAGGCCAAGTGATAACATGTAATGTTGGATCCTTGTGATGGACCAGAATGATATTGATTATAGTAAAAGCATGATACTGGGTTTTCCTACTACTTATTCTTGTTATAGTTTGCATGTTATATAACCTTGGCTTAATCTTGCAATCCACTTAAAAGATACTAACTAATTACAGTGAAACATATCATGTAGTTGCCCTGGCCATAGAACCATCATCGTCAGGAGCTGGTGATGGTGAAACGGGTTCTCCTACGGGTTAACCCGGAGCGCATATTGTTGAATATGCGAGGTTTCTCCTAGCCTAAAATAGTGAGGATTCGAGTGCAGCTACGGTTGTAGACTCGGGATGTGTATAGGAGCATGGTGAACAAGCCCATGGCTCAAGATATGTGATATGGGAGCATGAATGCGTTAATGGCTCAGAGCATGGTGAACTGGCCCGTGGCTCAGATATACCAGCACCGAGACCTATACCGAGGCAGGCTAGCAGATGGGTAGCCTATGGAGCTGACCCTGTGGTTGAGGCCACTTAAGCATGAGACTACGGTCTTGATTGTGTTGTACTCGTACATTGACTATGAGGTGGGAGGTCATGGAGTCTGGCTCTTCCATTTGACCTTATATGGCACCGAATTTGGGTTTCACAACCGAAGGTTGGATTTGAGTAGTACGGCTCACTTCCTCAGGGCATAATAATACGTAATCCAGCTGTATAGTATTTATTGCTTAAGGAAAAACACGGAACATTGGTTGAGGCCTTTCTTGTACAGTTAATCTTGTTATACATGTAGTTACTTATACGTTCCTCATGTTATGTGATAAGATCTTATAATCTTAACTTGTCAATCACGTTCCATAAAGAGATAATTGGTGATATGTCTTCCATACAGCCCGATAAGCTTATGGTACGAATAGACTTGCTATATAGGTTGTTATTATTCTACGTTTTACTGTTTATCTTCTACTGTTGCTTTATCCTCTTGGTTTTGTAGTTTTGGCGAGGAGTTATGTTTCTCGCTGGGACAATGTTCAATTGTCTCACCCCGCTGGTTTTCAGGTGTTTGAGCTAGACGTGGTAGTGGTCGCGGAGTTGCGGCCGAGCAGCAAGACGAGCAGTAGAAGGCAAGAAATGGACATGCTGCTATTTTGGTCATTTTGTAGTAGAGTCTTAGAGTCATCCCTGTACTTTCAGGTCCTTGGAGGTGTTTGACGCTGTTTCATGAGGTATAGCTGTTGATGGTTTGTATATCCTACTGCTGGCCGGATGTGGGCCGTTATGTATATATATAACAGGTGATGAACTTTTGGGGTGGCTTGACGGATGATCCCCTAAGTCGTGGACACGTATCAATGCTTGTAAATGTTTATATCACATGTTTTGTTGCAGGATGAGGACCGGAATGTAATAGTTTCTTAGTTTATCTGCTTTCTGCAATCAGTTTTAATTAACTCGAGTTTTTGGTAACCTGTGGTTAGTGGTGATTTCTGCATGTTTCCGCGTAACACCTCGCTGTCTATGTGATAGTGGGATGTGTTGCCACAAGATCCATGGTCTTCCATGGTGTTTCTTGCTTCATATATATATATATATATATATATATATAACCCTCCTTTCCTTTTGACCTAGGTAAGGCTATACCTAGCTAGATGGAGCCTAGATGGATCCTTGATGGGCTGAAGATGATATTTACAACATTATAAGGTGGATACATTTAAGAGGACATATTTTTTCTTTCTTACTAATTTATTGGTCAAAATTGTATGTAAGGTTTACACCATAAATAATACCTAAACTTGCATAATGTGTTTAAAATGGGTTCTTTTATGGACTGATTTGATACTATGTGAGATGATCATGAATTTTCATTCCTAAAATAATATTGTAAATATTATCCATGATTATTATAGCACACCCTATTAATTGTATAAGTCTAACATTTTGATGTTAGTGCATTCATGCCCTAAAGTGTCTTAATTTGGCTTAAAACTTTCTCTATATGCCTACAAATGGAATGTTTGTGATCCTTTTTGTGAAATTATGAATCGATCAAAATTTCCTTTCATTTACTTAGTCTCTAATGATGATTTATAGTACTAGTGACATGCATTATTGTGTCCATAAGGATGAAAACTCTAAGTACATGTGCTTTTGCCCTAAAATGCCTCTTTTATTGCTCTCTGGATACCGCATTGATGGTGAACAAATTCTGTAATCTTTTTTTTTATAATTAAACAATAATTTGGGGGTGTAAATTAGATCTTAATGACTACTATGCTGCTAAAATTTCTTTGAACTTAGAATGGGTATCTAAAAGGGGCTCATTTCTGCTTAGGAATACCCATTACATACCTTGATCTTGCTTAGTATGCCTAAAGATGGGCTGTTTATGAATTGTTTAGCAAGAATTGTGTATTATATAGACTTTACATGGCTTATCTATTCTTATAATGGTGATTCACAATTTCAATAGCATGTCCTCATAACTTCATAAGGGCTAATTATATATATATATATACAAATTTGACCTAAAATGATTTTATTATGGCCTTTTGATATTATGTTGGTGATTTAAAGCAATATAAAACATTACTTTCCATTTTATGCGATTCAAATATGATAATAGGATTTTTTTCATAATTGTTTTGTTTCTATAATTTCATTGTAATTATATTTTATATCTAAAGGTGGCTCATTTAAGATTTGAAATGGCAATTTTATGCCTAGTCTTGCATCTAGTTTAACTTTCACGTACTTGTGGATTTTTATCTGATATTTTTTTATGATAATTTTTCTACCATGTGAGTATAAGTGCATTGTTTTAAGTGGGTATGGTGTCCCTATGTCGTTTTTTCTTTGGGATTAAGAGAGAAAGATTTCTCCCCCCTCCCACGCCCATGGCGGAGGCTGAACGCCCTATGTGGATTTTTCTTTGATATGGCCTTAAAGGATGGTTTGGACATTGATGTGGCCTAAATTGATGAATTGAACTTTGGTATGGAAAAAGATGGTTAATTATACCTTTAATAGATACTTTGACAAGGCACTTCGATGTGTAACACTTTACAAGGCACTTCTATGGGTAGACCCCTAACTTTTATTCTTAATTAATGTCAAAATTACATCTTTAAGCCTTCTTTGTAACTTGATTGATGCATTGATGCATGATCAATTGACATTATTCACTAAATATAGTACTCTTCATCTAACTAGTTCCCTAACTCAAGGAGTTATCCTTGTGTTTGGACTTTAGGATAGGCAAACAAGTTTCCTTTTAGTAGTCTTGAATTGTGAGAAGGAACTTGGAGTCATATATTTTGGAGCATATGTGAGTGACTGCATGTTTATTCAGCATGCAATATGATTGTAACATACTCGAAACTAGATTCTCAGGTTAACACTCACTTTTCTAGGATCTTCTCTATCATACAAATATCTAGTAACTTTCTCCCTAAATTAACAATGGTTAGGATGAAATAATTAAATAAATTCAAAACTAGGATTCAATGTGAAAATGTACCAATGAACGAATGTTGACCTTACTTTGGCACTCCAAATTCTTGCTAAGTCTATTTGAGGAAAGGAAATAGATAAACACAAATAAAAATGTCAAATTGACTAAAATAAACACATTAAATGTATATTTAACAACCAAGTAAAGAAACAAAATATTAAACATTTTCAGAAGGCCAAAATAATGATGCATCTATATTCCTTACATCTTAATTAGTCTATGCATCAAATTTTAGTTCAATCGGATGCTCATTTGCTCATTCACTTAAGTATTTGGATTCTTAGCTATCTCACACACTAATTACATTTAATTTCCATTACCAACTTAATTTTCCTTTGCGTGCTTTACCCATTTAATGCTTCCCTGTGTTGAACCAGGTAGCCACCCCCACTCCCCTCTTAGATGAAATCAACACACATGCTTCTACATATCACCAACTGCTACAAAGGATCTTTGCTTCTCTTCATCCTCTCCATTCCTAACCCTCTCATCCACTTTTATGTGGCCCCAAAAACCTAGTTGCCTAGGTCCATCTTCCCCACTATAACGACAACCATGACAACTTGGCCCCCCACCTTCATGGCAATCAACACTACTATCATTATCAGGGGTGGAACTAGGAAGGAGGGTAGGGGGCTCTAGCCCCCCTCCCTCCAAAAAAGTGATAAAATATAATTATGAAAACATAAACAATACTGATAATAATTAAATATATACATGTTTTACAGTATGCTCAATATAAAGATTGACTAGTTGAAGTGGTACTTTGCACATTTAGTTGTGTAAATGATGCAAGTTCAAATCTCAATGTCTGTATATTTTATTTTTCAGCCCCCCTTTTGGAACTTTGTCCCCCTTATTGTTCATTTCTGGTTCCGCCCCTGATAATTAGCCTTACGGTGGTGAAGACCAAGTATCCAGAACACCTAAGGATACCGTCGTTATTCATCTCTACACACCACCACCACTCAGTATAACATCTACCATCACTTCTCTCTTTCTCATCCACCATATTCTTCCTCCCTCACAACCTACAGATCAGCTGTTGGCGTTCCTACAATTTCCAGCCAAAGATATTGTTAGATATATGGCTGTAGCAGCCATGTATATAGCATGGGTTAAGTCTAATGTAGTGCAACTAGTACATGTGAGAAAAGTAGTTTTGTCTCTAGTACAAATGGCAAAGAAGTTTTATCCCATATTGCTCACTCCTAGAACTTTTATGGTCCTTATATATAGGATTACATGGGGCACTAGTATCCAAGGGGTCCTAGGAAGAGGGTATGCTCACCTCCTTGGTGGGTGTAGTTGCCACAACACACACGCATGCACATGCAACACCACGCTTGGTGGGGTCAGGCACGGGCTTGTGGATTGTGGATTATGGAGAATATCTTCCATCTTCTTTTTGCACTAGGATACAACTACGTAATTAATTACTCATTTAATTAATTGTTTGTTTCCTATTTGGATTTATTACTAACTTGAAAGTGTCTCTTTTGTGGAATTTTCTGCAATGTGTATAAGAACAATCGAGTGGTCACGTCTTAACATGCATAGGATTACTGGGGCGTGTAAGGATATAAATAGGCCTCCGATCATTAAGGTTAAACAAATCTTTTGAACACACAACCGTCAGCTGTTCGAGTGTGTTTGTAAACCCTAAAGCCAGAGTCTCTTCTTGCCGCCGTCGCCTCTGTGGTGCTACATGGAGATCCTCTCTTGGACATAGCAAGTTCATCTCCTTTCCTTCCAAGGCACAACTTGTCAGGCGGTGGTTCTTGCGGTTGCTGAGCTGCACTGGTGGTGTGCTGCTTTGTCTGCAACGTTCTCCATCTATACGAATGTGATGCTTCTTCTTCAGGTTTGTACTGGGTTGACTGGGAGAACGACACCTATCTAGAAGGATTGCAAGGCACTGCTTTCTTTAAGTTTATCACATTCGTTTCTCAACGAACAACCTGGTTTGATCCTAATTTTATTTACTTTGTTCTCCTGCATTAGTTTATTCTATGTTTTCTTATATGGATTGGCCTAAGCTATTAACTTAATTGTGCCTGTCGCTGTTACATGTAATGACTTAATTCAAAATTAACAAAAGTCTTAAAGAAATCATTTAACTATGGTTGGTTCTGGCATGAAAATTGATACGTCTAGTATGCCTGAAATTTTTTTTGGAACTTATTTTGCTCATTGGCAAAGTAGGATGCAAATATGGCTTAACATGGTAGGATTTGATCAGTATTTAGAAGAAGACGAACCCAAAGTAGATGAAACTGTTCCTGAAATGCTAATATAATTACAACCTAGAAGAAGGGTGACAAAACGTGCAGGGGGTTGATTCTATTTGCATTAAACAACAAACTGTATGACTCATACTCTAAGCCGCCTATTACTACGTCTAAGGTTCTATGGAAACCATTAGAAAAGTAATACAATACTGAGAATCAGGGGACTGAAAAATATTGTGTTGCAAAATTTCTTAAGTTTCATATGTCTAAGGGTAAATTTGTATCTGATCAAACACACGATTTTTAATTCTTGGTGCAAGAGCTCGCTGATGCGGGCATGGTACTTCTTAATTTTTTTTGCTGTGTCTATCATTGAGAAGTTCCCAAAATCTTGGGAGTCATTTAGCATGACTCTTAAGCACCACAAAGGAGACATGTCAATGAATAATCTCATGATTGATATCAACATTTAGGAAGAGCATATGAATGAGAAGACTATCAAAGTACCAATTGATGTTAATGTGACTGTTAATTTTACTACTGCTAAGAACAAGGATAAGAAATCTAAGAATTCACTTAAACCTAAGGCCAAGATCCATAAGAAACCGAAGAACAAACCTTGTTGGACTTGTGGACATGTTTGCCATTAGAAAAAGGATTGTCCTTCAAAGAAGGCTAAGAAAGCTACCACATCTGCAACTGAGGAGGCTGTGGTCAGCATGATGACTGCATCCTTGAACCTTAATGATGGGTATATTTCTATAAAATCTGAAGTTCTTTCTATTTTTGAACCACTATACTAGATTATAGACACTGGGGCTAATGTGCATGTGTGTACTGAAAAGTCTCTGTTTGTGTCTTATCAGGCCTCTAAAGGTCGATCCGTGACTTTGGGTGACTCCAAAACTATAGAAGTCAAAGGTGAAGGATGGGTGGACTTGAAGTTTCCTTCAGGAAAGGTTCTGACACTTCATAGAGTCAGACATGTTCCATCAATACAATGCAATATTTTTAGTGGCGCAATTTTAGTTAGAGATGGTTTTAGAATACACTGCAATTGTAATAAAGCTATTATTACTCGCCTTCAAGATTCTTTATTTTTTGGCAAGGGGTATCTTTGTGATATGGAGAACTTGTTTAAGATTCTTGTTGAACCTGTTTCAAATTCTTTTTTTTTTAATTTGAATGGTAATGGTTCTTTATGCTTGAATATTGTATCATCTGATGGTTGGCATGCACGTTTGGGACATGTGAATGTTGGCTCAATGAAACACATGATGAATCTAAATTTAATCGCTAAATATGAAATTAGCAATAATAAATGTGAAATCTGCATGCAAGCTAAATTACCTAAGAAACCTTTTCATTTTGTGAATAAGAATTTAGAAATACTGGATTTAGTGCATACAGATATCTGTGAATTTAATGGTATTGCTACAAGGGATCAAAAACATTATTTTATTACTTTTATTTATGATACTAGTAGATATTGTTGTGTCTTTTTGCTTAGAAGTGAAGATGAGGCATTGGATAAATTTAAAATTTATAAGAAAAAAGATGAAACTCAAACCGACAAAGTACTTAAATGATTAAGGTCTGATAGGGGAGGTGAGTATACCTCAAATTTGTTTTTGGAATTTTGCCAATTACATGGTATAGTTCATGAGGTTACTGCTCCGTATTCACCACAATCTGATGGGATAGCTGAACGTAAAAACTGAACCTTTGTAGACATGGTAAATTCTTTACTCCAAACCTCAAGTCTACCCAACTTCATGTAGGGGGAAGCTTTGAATTTGTCTTTCCATATTCTGAATAGAGTTCCCAACAAACATGTAGAGAGTAGTCTGTTTGAGTTATGGAGAGGAAGAAAACTGAGTCTCAAATAACTTCAAGTGTGGGGGTGCCTTGCTAAGGTACTTGTCCTTGAACACAAAAAGAAGAAACTGGGACCAAAAACAGTTCATGCCATATTCTTGGGGTATGTAGAGACAAGTTATGCCTACATATTCTTGATTATAAAATCTAATATCTCAGGCATTGAGGTCAATACAATTGTGGAATTACCGATGCTACATTCTTTGAGGATGTGTTTCCCATGAAATCTGGTGTGCCCAATGAATTATCTCAAGAGGATTCATTCACCACATGTTCCATATTCATTCACCACAGGTTCCATTCCCAAGCATGTGGAAAGGATGAAAAATGTGGGGGGTGACTCAGAACAAGCTATTTCTGAATCTGATGATTCTAAAGAAATAGTTGAACCAAGGAGAAGTAAACGGTCTAGGACATCCAAGGACTTTGGAAGTGAGTTTTTCACTTACAATGTTGACGATGATCCTGTAACTTTCAAACAAGCTATGGAATCTCCAGAAGCTAAGTTTTGGAAAGAAGCCGTTAATGATGAAATCCAATCAATTCTCTCAAATGGAACTTGGGAATTGGTGGATTTGCCTCTTGGTTGTTCTCTAGTTGGTTGCAAATGGATCTTTAAGAAGAAACTTAATGAAGACGGGACAATAAATACGTATAAGGCTAGTTTAGTTGTGAAAGGATACACATAGATGGAAGGAATAGATTATTTTGATACCTATTTCCCTATTTCCCGTATGACCAAAATCTAAGTACTTATAGCATTGGCTTCCATTTATAATATCTATATCCATCAGATGGATGTGAAGATCGTGTTCTTAATGGTGATCTTCAGGAAGAGATATATATGGAACAACCTAAGGGATTTGTGGGTCGTGGGAATGAGTCCAAAGTATGTAAACTTATTAAGTCATGATATGGCTTGAAACAAGCCCCTAAGTAATGGCATGAGAAGTTTGATCTGTGATATCATCATTTGTCTTTGTTTCTAATGAATTTAATAAGTGTCTCTACTGTAAAATAATCAATGATGGATTCATTTTATTATGCTTATATGTCGATGATATCCTACCTTTTGGTTCTGATATGAAAATAGTAAATGAGACAAATACATTCTTATGTAGCAAGTTTGAGATGAAAGATATGGGAGTCACTACCATGATTTTAGGGCTTAAAATCATAAGGTTTACTGATGGTATAACTCTCACTCAGTCTCACTATGTTGAGAAGATACTGGAGAGGTTTGAGTACACATCACATAAACCTATTAAGACTCCATATGATTCATCCAAGGCCTTGTTCAAGAATGAGACTGGGGTTCCAGTGTCTCAATTACGATACTCTCAGATTATTAAAAGTTTGATGTATCTTATGAAGTGCACACGTGCAGACATCACGTTTGCCGTGAGTAAGTTAAGTAGATATACCAATTGTCCCAACAAGACCCATTGGGAAACTCATGATAGAGTTTTGAGGTATATCAAGGGAACTTGTTCCCTTGGGATGCATTATGGCAAATATCCTTCTGTAGTCGAAGGATATAGTGATGCAAGCTGGATTGTCATCAACTCTGGGAGTAATGGTGTATTAGGATATATATTCCTATTGGGAGGAGGAGCTATTTCCTGGAGGTCTAAGAAACAGACCATACTATCTCAGTCTACTTTTGAGGCAGAGTTGTGTGCTTTAGATGAAATTGGATTGAAAAAAGAATGGCTACATGGACTTATGTCCAATTTACCTATGGTAAAGAAGCTGCTTCCTGCAATTTCAGTTCACTGTGACAACACTACAACTATTTCCAAGATAAAGATTCACAAGTGCAATAAAAAATAGCGTAGACACATCCAAATTATACTCAAGTCTGTAAGGGAGTTAGTGTCTAATGGGGTTGTTTTTGTGGACTACGTTGGTACCAAAAAAATACAACTGATCCTTTCACTAAAGGTTTTACCTTAGCTTTAGTGGAAAAATCTAGGTTGAGGATGTGACTGAAACCCCTCATTATTCACAGGCAGTAGCAACCCAACCCAATAGAGTAGAGATCCCACAAATTAGGTTCAATGTGGTAATAACAAGCTGTCAGGTGAATTGGATGCCACTATGTATTTACTTTGATGCTTCATGCATCTGTGTGTCTATCCACTGGAAAACATATTAGTATCATGATTGCAAGCTAGTAAGAGATTAGTCTCTGAAACATGTCAAGTCTTAGGATAGGATGTTAGCAGTACATCCTTGGAGACTCCAACTAAATGATTGATGTTGTGTAGGCCACAACAGGAGAATTGGGTTGTTCTCTATTATCAATCATGACATAAAATTTTGTATGCATGACCTTAATGCATTGTTTTCTTTTCTACCATGTCTTAATTGTTTTGTTACCAACCTATATTCTTGTAACCAAGGTTCATGTTCAAGACTTTTGTTCGCCTAGTTCCTACGGGGGTCATAGTTGGATAACTCAGGTAGATTCAAATCGAAAGGTATTTGCTAAAAGCACAGTATGGAGGACTGAATGGTAGAACACACTACACATTGGACTTTGTGGGGGATTGTTAGATATATGGCTGTAGCAACCATGTATATAGCATAGTTTAAGTCCAATGTAGTGCAGCTAGTACATGTAGTGCAAATGACAAAGAAGTTTTATCCCATATTGCTCACTCCTAGAACTTTTGTGGTCCTTATATGTAGGATCACATGGGGCACTATTTTCTAAGGGGTCCTAGGAGGAGGGTATGCTTACCTCCTTGGTGGGTGTGGTTACCACAACACACACGCACGCACGCATGCACGCGCACACACCAAACCACATCTCGCCTGGCCTGGTCGGGCTGGGCTCGGTCTTGGGCTTAGGCTCGGGCTTATAGATTGTGTATTGTGGATTGTGGATTGTGGAGAATGTCTTCCATCTTCCATCTTATTTTTACACTAGGATACAACTACATAATTAATTACTAATTTAATTAATTGTTTCTTTCCTATTCAAATTTATTAATTCTAACTGGAAAGTGTCTCTTTTGCATAATTTTCCGCAATGTGTACAAGAGCAACCAAGTGGTCGTGTCTTAATAGGAATAGGATTACTGGGCCGTGTAAGGCTAAAAATAGGCCTCCAGTCATTAGGGTTAAATATATCTTTTGAACACACAGCCGTCAGCCATTGGAGCGTGTTTACAAACCCTAAAGATGGAGTCTCTTCTTGCCGCCGTCACCTCTATGGTGCTACATGGAGATCCTCTCCTGGACGTAGAAAGTTCATTTCCTTTCCTTCCAAGGCACAACCTGTTAGGCGGTGGTTCATGCGGTTGCTGAGTTGCACTGGTGGTGCGCTGCTTTGTCGACAACGTTCGTCATCTACACAAATGTGACACTTCTTCTTCAGGTTCGTAGTAGGTCGACTGGGAGAACGATGCCTATCTAGAAGGATTGCAAGGCACTGATTTCTTTAATTATATCATGTTTGTTTCTCAATGAATGACCTGGTTTGATCCGAACTTTAGTTACTTTGTTCTCCTATATTGGTTTATTCTATATTTTCTTATCTAGATTGGCCTAAACTATTAACTTAATTGCACCTGTTGATGTTGCATGTAATGACTTAATTCAAAATTAACAAAAGATATGGCACCAACTCCTTCTCTCTTGGCTACCACAACCATCATAAAACATCACCACCTACACTGGTATCTCCTCCTCCAAGTGAAACCTCGACGCTGGCTGCCACTCATCTCAAACCTACAATCACATCAGCTGACAACCATCTTCATCCTTGCACCACCACCCATGTCCACATGATGACTTCACCATGGTAGTAGTAACCTATGACTAGTGGAGCTCGATCACCTCACTGTGTCCCTATCATGCTCCTCTCCACTAGGGGCGGATCCATAACTTTGTCCGTGGGGGGGCAAAACCATTTACATTCATAACAATTTATGCGAGTGGATGCTAAAAATATTATTATGGTAAGAAAAACTCAAACATGCGACCTCACACAACACAACAAACACATCAGCTGCTGCACCACTTCAATATACACATATTTTTTCCTTAAATTTATATATATGATAGCTTCCAAGTACATAAGACAAATATGAAAATCCGATTCCCCAAGGTTTCAAACCTGCGACCAATTATTTAAGGTAATAGCACCCACACCACTGCGATATTGACATGATATTTCTCTATTATGGTACAAATAGTATATATTATATAATGCTTCTATAAACATATATACATAAATATTGAACATTTTCATTTGGGGGGGGGACATGGCCCATGCTTGCCCCCCTATGGCTCCGCCCATAATTTCCACCATGATAGTGCACACATTATTCATTCCCTACCCTATTATCCCTATGCACAATAAGGATCCTTCAACACAACTTCTTCATCCTCCCTGTACTCTTTAGGAAATAGAGAGCAACCAGACTCCCAGTGATCTGGGCTTACACCCCCCTAAAACCCAAGGGTTCTTGGATCGACATACCTACTCCATGCAAGCACCACTGCCACTTGTGCCCTACACCCTCTCATCCCTGGCATGACCATGACTGCAAGCTGACTATCATCATCACAGATCTACAAAACTTGCAATCAGAGTCTAATCTCCAGAAACCCAGTGCCTTCCTAAACTAGAAGATCCAAAGAAGAGTCAATCAATTTCTTATTAAGTTGTGTCCAAAGGTTTGACAACATTGACTAGACAAACTCATGCTTTAATCATGCGGCCAAACTGAGCAATGAAGATTACCAGGATCCTTAGGTGAGATTCTCCATTTTGTATTTCAATTAACTAAAACTCAAGTATTTAAGTGAAAAGTAAAATAACAATGATAACCATGATAATCATGTATAGTTACTTTTTATCTATTAATAATTGAAATCAGTATATTGATAATCATGGCCCACTATAGTATGTGAACTCTGTATATTATGATTGGTTTAGATAATGCTCACAAGTATGATATTCATGAAGATATTTAGAGTATTACCTAGCTATTTAAACCCATCGTAACACAATAATGTACATGACATTAGTGGACTCATCTATGCCTATATATAGTATATTGGTATATAATTAAATACCCACATGAATAAATATAAGTATGAGTGAATTTATACTATGACATACTTACTAATGAGGACTTAGTTTGGACTACACTATCCAAATCCATCTAAATGGGGATCTACACATAATTGTACTCATATTGGAAATTGGAATCTAACTAAGAGCATGAGGAGAATAAACTATTCATATATGATTGATAGTGGATTTTCAACCGTCAATTCACTCTAATAAGAGTAGTTTGTTCAATAGTATCTTGTGTAACTTATATCCTTAATATTCGTTGACCAGAATGAAGTATTAGATATAAAGAGAGAATAAATTACAAAACCTAAATGGGAACAATACATATTTTTACCAACAAATATATGTATACCATCTAGTTCACCAAAAAAAAATATATGTATACAATCTAGAATGTGTAAACTTATATTACTAAAAATGAATCTTAGTACTAAAGTATATATATTATGAATCATGTGTTCACTTAATAATAATAAAATTCCTAATATGCCTTTAGGTGACCAAACTTGGGGTAAGATATATATGTATAGATATACTAGAAATGTATACCCATGTTCACTTTGGTTTGACAGTTATACTTAATGTGTTCTTAGGGTGAAAATTGACTTCATGGACCAACTATATATATTTAGTTAGCCATTAGTCTTGAAGATCAGGTATGTACATCCTCTATTTTATTTTGGGAATTATTTGACTGAGACCTAAATTCATTTAATGATGCATCTATTGAACTGTTAATTTTCAATGGAAATTAAATTTCTTAGACTTTCATATTTCCTGACCTGAATTCATTGTATTCTTGTGGTTGTTAAACTACTCTGGTTATATGAGATTCTTGTACTTCTCCTGCTATGATTTCCTTTTCATGTGAAATGGATTGAAATAATTGTCTTGCCTCTTTATTTTATGCATGCTACATGTTTGACTAGAATATCTAGAATAGCAGTACTTATGTACAACCATACATATATAGGGTGCACATATTCCTACTAGGGTGTGCATTTCCATTCTTTCTTTTTAGGCCATGATCCTATAGTGTTATGGCCCTATTTTAGGTATATTTAGTCGACATTGCTATGCATGAAAATAGTTATTTAAAAAAAGAATGGAATTACAGTTAATTGTTATGGCAAGGAACTTTTATTCTTATGGTTGCAATCTAAATTTTAATATGCCTCATTTCTCTTGTTATAATTCTTTCGATATTACCTAACTGCAAATAGCCCCCTTCTTGTGGGATCATCTCTTTTTGTACTTTTAACCCAATATAATGCCTAAAGTGTTTATTACATGTACATACTCACCTTTTGTTGACCTATACCTTGTTTGCTATGTTCTGGGTAGTGTTCCCATCCACCAAGGTATAGGTACATTGGCAAAAAAGGATGCCCAAAGATCGCATACATGATATTGGACCTAAGGATAACTTGGAATGGATAGGTTTCCCTATGCATCAGGTTTTGACTATGATTAGAGTTACTAGATGTATACCTTTTTACTATTTGATACCACCTTTTATGTTGAAGAACAATTGTATAATGATACACCTCATAACTTTGATATAGTTTTGTTTCCCCTTCTTATAAACTATATGCTCTGATATATATCTACCATTTGAGAAACGAATGAAATTCCTCCTTTCCTTCTTGTTTGGAATGGGATGGACTTATTCTTCAATTTATTGAAGAGTGGATCCCCTATCAGGTCCCACTCTTTACAAATGGAATTAAAGCCTAAGAAGTTGGTAACTTGACTATTTCAAGTTATCCTCAATTGTTCCTTAAATATATTATTAGCTGACCTTTAGAGGCTATTTTTATACCTATTTCTTTGTAATGGCTTACCAATTAGGGTTTAAGTCCCTTCTAAAATTATTCACTACATCTCCTCACACTACATCAATTGTTGAGTCATAGTACTTGACAAACCCTTATTACCCTAGCCTCTCTATGGAGGTGTAACTATCACTACATAGGAATTGAATCTTCTAGTGATATATTCATATCTCTTGATATTTGGTTTCTAGCTGGAATACACTAAGCTCATATTTATTTGGACACTCATAGCTAGGCACAACCCTATCTCTCACCTTAGACCACCTTCCTTTGTTGTTGTTCTAGCGTCCCTAGCCTATGTTCACACGAGTTCTTGAGCATGCATGAGTGACAACTACAGAATCCTAATTAAGTTTTATGATTGAGGCGATTCCCTTGATATTAAGTGACATTATAAACTAGCTCAAGTATGGTTAATCTTGCCTTGGTTTTCACATGGAGTATCCCAATATAGCTATGCCTAGAGGCCATCTAGTTGAGGGCTAGATGCCACCCTCATTGGGATTGTTATGCCACATGCATTAGAATTCGTTGATGAAAGCTATAAGCTTTAGTATATATCCTTATGTGTTCACCTCTCTCATCACCAATAGTATACTTGGTTCATCTAGTGATTGAGATGAGTGGCTTGACTATATAGGTTATGTTATCTTGTGAAGGCATTATGGTTGTAAACCAGTTAGTAATGGGAAAACCCAAACTATGTTATGTGATGTTTGGTGATTATATGACTCCCCTATGCCTTAAGATATGGTAGTCTTAATTGTGATTAGAGTGAATTAGAGAATGGTGGATGTCGTTCCTTATTAGGGTTTGATAGATGTTGGTTGTGTGTAGTGATAAAACCCTTCTCTCTCTTATGCTTACATAATAGAGATGTAGTTGTATGCCCTTTTAGATGTTAGAATAATTAAACTCTTTCGATATAATAAAGTGATTATATGATACTAATATATAGTTAGTGTGGTAGAGTTATATATGACTTGGTTCTTGGTTCGATTTTAGTACTAATTCTGATTTTCATCACAAATTCTTCATTGTCAAACCTATTTTCATTGTTAAACTATATGTACAAAATGAAGAGTTTTCAAACTTTATCGATGGTTATGGAAACCAAGTCACCACCACAAGAAAGTTTTAGTAGTGGAGAAACAATTTAGTGAAGAAATTTATGACTGGCTAGATCAAACTTAAGACCCTTGGCGTTAACATGAAGTTGGGAATAAATTTTTTAAGGTATAAATGGCCTAGTTGATCTATCCATGTTGCACCTCTAGATGGTTAGCTAGGATATATTATAATCCTTTTTAAGGAGTGGAGTAATGAAGATTTAACCTTTAGTAATATAACTCAATTTAGGACCATCTGAAGTAAATAGTGGTTTTAACAAGTAACACATGAGTACACTTAGTATTAAGGTCATAAATACGTAGCTAACACTTATCAAGGGTATATGTATAAATCTTGCAAAATCTACCACCATGACCATTACTTATGTGATAAATATAAGTTTTGAAATTTATCTTTCCTAACAAAATTTGTGAACATAATTAAGGTAGTCTACTAAATGAAAAAAAGATATATCATGATAAATTTTGAAGTGATACTAATCATGATAATTGAAAGTGGAACCAACATAATAATGAATCCAATACTATTAAGATAATACCAAGTTTTGGTGTAAATTCCCTAGCGCAACATCTTATATGAGAAGGATAATGGAGACTTGACACATGTAGTAACATAGTTTCAACTTGGGATTGAAGTATAAGTTTAATAGATGTACTATGACCCAATACCTTATGTGGAGTATAAACCTATGATTTAGTTAGGAAGCATAACTTAGTATACTAGACTATGGTTGGGTGGGTTTGGGGGACAAAATCATGTTTAAGGGGTGGAATATTGTAACATACTCAAAACTAAATTCTTAGGTTAACACTCCATTTTCTAGGCTCTTCTCTATCATACTAATATCTAGTCATTTTCTCCCTAAAATTAAAATGGGTTAGGATGAAATAATCAAATAAATTCAAAACTAGGATTCAATATGAAAATGTACCAATGAACAAATGCGGACCTTACTTTTGGCACTCAAAATTCTTACAAATCTATTTGAGAAAAGGAAATAGATAAACATGAATAGATGTGTCAAATTGAACAAAAATAAGAACATTAAATGTATACTTAACACCCAAGTAAAGAAACAAAATATTAAACATTTTTAAAAGGAAAAAATAATGTTGCATCTGGATTCCTTGCATCTTAATTAGTCTATGCATCAAATTCTAGTTCAATAGGATTCCCATTTTCTCATCCATTTAACTATTTAGATTCTTAGCCATCACATACATAATTACATTTAATTGCCATTATCCACTTGATTTTCCTCCGTGTGATTTATCCATTTAATGTTTCCCTACATTGAACCAGGTAGCCTCCCCCATTATCCTCTTTGACGTGATCAACTCGCCCGCTTCCACGGATTGCCCACTGCTACAAAGGATCTTTGCTTCTCTTCCTCCTCTCGATTCCTAACCCTCTCATCGACTTTTCTGTGGTCCCAAAAACCTAGTTGCCTAGGTCCTTCTTACCCAATCTGCCGACATCCATGACAGGTTGACCATCCACCTTCATGGTGATCGGGGCTACTACCATCAACATTGTGACGGTGAAGACCAGGCATCTAGAATGGCTAAGGCCGCCATCTTTCTTCACCTCTACACACCACCACCACTCAATATAACTGCTGCCATCATTGTTCCCTTTCTCATCCACCGTCTTCTTCCTCCTTCACAACCTACAAATCAACATTCTTGCAATTCCCAGTGGAAGATATGGCACCACCTCCTACTATACTTTCCACCAAAACCATCATAGAATATCACCGCCAACACTAGTATCTCCTCCTCCATGTGAAACCCTGACGCTGGCCGCCACTCATCTCAAACCTTCATCTCAAACCTGAAACGACAACAATAGACAACCATATTCATCCTTGCACTGCCACCCATGGCCACTGGATGACTTCACCATGGCAACAATGACCTCTAATTGGTGGAGCTCAATCACCATGGCGTATCCCTATGATGCTCCTCTCCACCATGATGGTGCACCCATCATTCTTTCCCTACCCTCTTCTCCCTATGCACAACACCTAGCCCCCGACACAACTTCTTCATCCTCCTTGTACTCTTTAGGCAGTAGAGAGCAATCAGACTCCCGATGACCTAGGCTTGTGCCCCCTGAAACCCAATGACTGCTAGATCGCTAGATCTACTCCATGCAAGTACCGCCACCACCTGCACCCTACTTCCTCTCTTCCCTTGCATGACCAGGATTAAAAGATGACTACCATCATCATGGATCTACAAAACCTTCAACTAAAGTCTAAGCTTCAGAAGCCCAACACCTTGTTAAGCTAAAATATCCATAGAAGAGTCAATCAAGTTCTTATTAAGTTGTGTCCATAGGTTTGACAACACATACCAGACAAACTCATTCTTTGATCATGCAACCAAACTGATCAATGAAGGTTACGAGGATCCTTAGGTGAGTTTCTCCTTTTCATATTTCAATGAACTAGAACTCAAGTATTTAAGTGAAAAGTAAAATAATAGTGATAACCATGATAATCATGTATGGTTACTTTCTACCATGTTAATAGTTGAAATCAAAGACTTCATGATATTTATAATCACAATCTACTATAGGATATGAACTCCATATATTATGATTGGTTTAGATAATTCTCATGAGTATGAGATTAATGAAGATATTTAGAGTATTACCTAGCTATTTAAACCCATCATAACACAATAACCTACATGACATTAGTGGACTCATCTATGCTAATGTATAGTATATTGGTGTATACTTAAATAGCCACATGAATAAATATAAGTATGAGTGACTTTATACTTTGACATACTTACTAATGAGGACTTCGTTTCGACTACACTATAAAAATCCATATAATTGGGGATCCACACATAATTGTACTCATATAGGAAATTGGAATCTAATTAAGAGCATGAGGAGTATAAACTACTCATATATGATTGATAATGGAGTTTCAACCATCAATTTTCTCTAATAAGAGTAGTTTGATCAATAATATCTCATGTAATATATATCCTTGATCTTCGTTGACCAGATTGAAGTATTAGATATAAAGAGAGATAATAAATTACAAGATCTAATGGAAAGAATACATATTTTTACCAACAAAAAGATATATAATCTAGAAATATCTAGACTTATATTACTAAAAATGAATCTTAGTACTAAAGTATATATCTTATGAATCATGTGTTCACATAATAAGAATAAAAATCCTTATATGCCTTTAGGTGACCAAACTTGGGGTAAGACCGATATGTATAGCTATACTAGAAATGTATACCCAAGTTCACTTTGGTTTGACAATTATACTTAATATATTCTTAGGGTAAAGACTTGATTTTGTGGACCAAGTATATCTATTGAGTTAGCCATTAGTCTTGAAGATCAGTTATGTACAACCACTATTTTATTTTGGGCATTATTTGACTGAAGCCTGTATTCTTTTAATGAGGCATCTCTTGAACTGTTAATTTTTAATGGAAATTCAATTTCTTGGACTTTCATATTTCCCAATCTGAATTCATTGTATTCTTATGGTTTTCAAACTACTCTGGGTGTATGGGATTCTTGTACCCCTCCTGCTATTATTACCTTTTCATGTGAAATGGATTGAAATAACAGTCTTGCATCTCTATTTTATGCATGCTACATGTTTGACTAGAATATCTAGAATAGCGGTACTTATGTACAACCATACATATATAGGGTGGGAATATTTTGCTTGGGGTGTGCGCTTCCACCTTTTTTATAGGCCATGATACTATAGTGCCATGGCCTTATTTTAGGTATATGTAGTCTACAATGTTATGCATGCAAATAGTTACTATTTTAAAAAATTGGAATTATGGTTAATTGTTATCTAGCAAGGAACTTTTATTGTTATGGTTGTAATTTGAATTTTAGTATGCCTCATTTCTCTTGTTATAATTCTTTTGAGCTTACCTAACTACAAATAGCCCCCTTCTTGCGGGAATATCTCTTTTTGTACTTTTAACCCAATATAATGCCCAAAGTGTTTATTATATGTACACACTCAGCCTTTGCTGACCTATATCTTGTTTCCCATGTTTTGGGTGGTGTTCCCTATGACCCAAGTATAGGTAAATTGGAATACAAGGATGCCCAAAGATCATATACATGATATTGGACCTAACGATAGCTTGAAATGGATAGGTTGCAGTAATGACCCTGACCTGGGTTATGAGGTAAACCTATTTGTTTTGGATAATAAAGTTGCTTAGAACTTTAATATAATCCTCTAAGGTGTTTTCTTATAATGTGACACACTTATGTTTCAAGTTTGGTCCCGATTGAATGTTGTTTGAGCAATGTTCCTTGGTTTTGGACCAAAATGCAATTTACCCAAGTTGAGGGGTTATATTGCAAAATGTCACATGTTGAACGTGCCTTATATGTTTTAGCATCATAATAGAGAGAATTATGCTAAGTGGTGGCTTGTGGAAAGCCCAAATTATAAGTTTGAACTTGTTCGAACAATGTTGGTACCTTGCACACCAATTTTGGTACAAATTGTAATTTACCCAAAATGTGGGGTTAATATGCAAATTACCACCTCTAGAGTGTTCCTAATTTCTATATGTATCATTTAGAGGAGAGAGAATGAATGAGACACCATGTTTGAATCAATTATGAATGACGGTAATCTTGGTGATGAACTGACCAAGAAAAGTGTTGAATATGAAAGCTTAACTTGAGTTGTATCAAGTTGAAAAGCTTATATATATGAGTGCCTATCGGCCAAAGAGCCCAAGGAGGTGTCCCATATCGTTTTGTTAACTCTTGGAAAAGGCCATATCGTGCAAAGCACCTCAAGGAGGTGAGGTGTGACGGCCAACAAGTTTCCTTAGAAAAAGTGTATCGACTTGACTTAAAATAGTGATTAAACCTAGATAACTTATCCAAATGGATAAGTAATGGACGAATTTGCATCTCAAGATGATCCTCAAAAATTTTGGAAGACAAGATAAATGTTGATGCATGCATGGACACGTGTCACCCATGCATAACACGTGGCACCTACTAGCTCAAAATGTTGACACCTCATTTTTTCCTTCCTTCATGAACAACAAGTATATATACCCCCAGTTTCACCCCTTGGTGCAATTTTACGACCCTTACCACCCTCCTACCCTGAGGTATCGTGCATAGAGCTCCCATATCGTGAAGGGATGCTGTGGTATCGTGCATACGCCTTGGGATATCGCCCATGGCAAGAGCATATCACCCAAGTAGGTGATATTGGCCATATAGGGTGATATCGGCCATAGAGTGAAGTTTTGACTCCAAGTGAGTGTTATATCGTGCAAGTGAGTGCTATATCGTGCAAGAGGGGTGGCATATCGTGCAAGGACACTAGTGTATCGTGCAAAGGTGTTAAGGAGCAAGAAGGAGCTCATACTTAACCCTAAGATGAGGATAAGATCATCTTCAACCTTGGATTGAAGCATGAATTTAGGGTTTTGATCTTCCTTTCTTTTCTTCTTCACCAATTGCTTATCCATGGTGATTCTTTGCATATAGAGGAGTTTTGAAGTCCATCTTCAACCTTAGGAACGTGGATATTTGGAGCTTGGAGCTTTGAAGTCATTCTTAAGGCGGGTTATATAACTTCAACTCGACCATGTTATTATTCATCACCTAAATTGCTGTATTTAATGATCTACTTTTAAATTCCGAAATTTCCTAAAATAGTTGATGAAATTATGAGTTCTAGTAATTTCTTAGACCTGTTTCCATGAACTATAATAGTTAGAACAAAGGTCTAGAGCTTGAAGATGATGGTATCACCTTATAAAAGTGATATTGGGTGCAAGCACACAAGAAAGCACCTTTAACCCGATATGATGATGCGCCTACTTCACGTGAACGATATGGACATGAATGAATACATTGTTGCACGATATGGGGGTGTAGTATACACCTCTTGCACGATAGGGAGTCAAGTATAGACTCCATACACGATACGAGGTTGAATGAATATTTAAACGTTGACATGAAACCCTAATTTGGGTAACCCGATATAAGTGAAGTATAACAAGTGCTATTGCATGACATGGTTGCACTGCATGATTACCCGACATGGTTGCACGACATGGTTGCACAATAGGGTTGCATGATACACAACCCTAGATGATATGGTAACCCTAACCCGTCATGGCTAACCCTAGATGGTGACTAGCCCGATAGGGTGATTGAATGTACTTCTAGCCCGACATGGTGATGGTTTGATACCCCATAAGTATCATGGGTGACACATACATACACCTTGTGCATGATATGAGGTCAAGAAGATACCTCATGCCCGATATGGAGACAAGTACAAATCCTAACCCGATATGGTGAGTGTTCATACACCTCCAACCCAAGACACCTTGTAAAGGTGAGAGTATGACACTCTTAGGAGTAATGAGTGTAACACCAAGTAATGGTATGACTGATACCTTGATAGGTGAAACACCTAAAGTGGTTGACAATGGTTAATCCTATATCAACAATGTCTCAACCTGAGATGAGTCCATATCAATTGATGATGGTTGGACAATTCAAATGTATGACTCATGATCAATACACTACAGAATAAATGTGATGGGCTAGTGCATAAAGTATTAGGATGGGGAATACCCTAATACAAGATAAGTTGAGGAACTTAAGTAGGTTTAAAGTAATGAGGGAAGTGATACACTAAGGCATGGTAAATATCACATCCAACACTTTAAGGTTGTTACACCTTGATGCACCTTAAATCCAATATACTTGCATGAGTAACCCATGATGTGTGTCATGTCAATTGTTACATTGAGATGGAATACACTTTGATAAGTGTGGGCTAACATACCTTGAGAAAGGGTTAAGCCAAGTTAATAAAGTATGATGTAATCATACCCTGATAAGGATGCGAGAGGAACTCATACCTTGTGTTGATGATTCATTTAATGATAAATGATGAGAATAAATAAGTATGATTGAATACATATGATGTTCATGTATGCTCCTAGATGTGTGGAGGAATGAATTAGGGTTTGGATTGATAATATGAGCTTGAAACCCTATTCGGCTATAAAGGGAAACCCTAACCCTAATAGTTGTTGCCTAGTGAGAGGTGACAAGATGTTTAATGGCCTTGTGAGCCATGTGGATAGTTGTTGCCTAGTGAGAGGTGACAAGATGTTTAATGGGCCTTGTGAGACATGTGAATAGTTGTTGCCTAGTGAAAGGTGACAAGATGATTAATGGGCCTGGTGAGCCATGTGAATAATTGTTGCCTAATGAAAGGTGACAAGATGTTTATAAAAGTCTCATGTAAGGAATGGTAATGTGCAAAACAAACTAAGGGAAATGGAAACCAATAACTTCATAATAATAATAAGTGGTTATAATAATAATGAAATCTTGATCATACATGCTTTATGCTAATAGCCAAATAAGGGCTATAGTGTTTTGAATATGCTTAAAGGAGATAAGAGGAACACTTGTAGTACTTATAGAATGACAATTGATATGATGGCTTGCCCCAGGGTATAATGCCTAGTAAAAGGATGTGATAACCAATGATGAATTTAAGGGATTGATATCCCATAATGAATGTGTAATCAGGATTGTTTACGGACCAATACCTGGCAGAGGCGTAAAGCCTGTAATCAGGAGTGGTTAGAGTCCACTGCCTTGCTAAGTAATCATGATTGGTTAAAGTCCAATACCTGGCAGAGGCATAAAGCCTGTAATCAGGATTGGTTACGGACCAATACCTGGCAGAGGAGTAAAGCCTGTTAATCACTGGATTGGTAGAATCCAATACCAGGCTATTCATAGGATTGGTAATAACCCCAATACCTGGCTGTTAATCACTGGATTGGTAGAGTCCAATACCAGGCTGTTCACAGGATTGGTAATAACCCGATACCCGGCAGAGGCATGGAGCCTATAATCACAGGATTGGTAATAACCCAATACCTGGCAGAGGCATGGAGCCTATAATCACAGGATTGGTAATAACCCAATACCTGGTAGAGGCATGGAGCCTATAATCACAGGATTGGTAATAACCCAATACCTGGCAGAGGCATGGAGCCTATAATCACAGGATTGGCAATAACCCAATACCTGGCAGAAGCATGGAGCCTATAATCACAAGATTGGTAATAACCCAATACCTGGTAGAGGCATGGAGCCTATAATCACAGGATTGGTAATAACCCAATACCTGGCAGAGGCATGGAGCCTATAATCACATGATTGGTAATAACCCAATACCTGGCAGAGGCATGAAGCCTATAATAATCATAGTATTGGTAATAACCCATTACCTGGCAGAGGCATGAAGCCTATAATAATCACAAGATTGGTAATAACCCAATACATGGTAGAGGCATGAAGCCTATAATAATACATGATTGGTTAAATTCCAATGCCTGGAATAATAACACAGGATTGGTTAAATCCCAATGCCTGGAATGGTTGCATAGGATTGGCATAGTCCAATGCCTGGACAAAATATGATGATGTATACTCACATGACTAGTACAATTCAATATCTAGTTAGCATATTGGCTGAGGCCAACAGATAGAAATGAGAATGATTCATGGATGACATACCATGATAATGAGCATCAAAGGATAAGCTTGAGATAGTATGATGAGTAAATGATATACATGTTTCTTCATATTCCTTATAAAGTGAATAGATGATTTACTGCTCTATCATAGATAGTGGCAATGCTTTAAAAGATGAGAATGTTCTAAACTGCTTATCCTCTGCTCAGTTTAATACTATTTAACTGTGATAATAACATTGTTGATGGAGAGTTATATCTCTCACTGGGGCAATTTTCAATTGTCTCACCCCCGTGGGATCCAAATTTTTAGGTGGACGTGCACGGGGAGGTGAAGACCTTTCTACAGAGAAAGAACAACAGCAGCAGGGACAACAGTGACAGCTCAAGTTGAGTGTACTGTCTGTCATGTCTTGTAGATAGAAGTCCTATGTGTCGTCTCTGTACTCTCAAGTCCTTGGAGTTGGTTCGTTATGGTTTCATGAACGATCTGAGGTTTTGACTTGTAAGCCTTGAGGTTTTATGTTGCTTCATTATATGTTTTGACAAAGCAACTGTTATATGTTATCCTCGAGAAAAGATGGTACAGTGTATGTACAATGTTAACAATGATGTATATAAAGTTTTGGTTCTGCCTTAAAGAGTTTTCCTAGAAATGGATCTCTTTGAAAAATGGTTTTAATTTTTAGTGATTTTTGTTAATCCGCTGTTTATGTTTAAATTCCGCTTAATTAGTAACGATTTGTCTATCGGTTTGGCGATTGTCATTACAAGTTTGGTATCAGAGCTTAAGGTTCACTGAGTCTACAGAGACATAGGACTAAGGTGTTGTGTTTGTATTAGTGTCCTCCAGTATACCCTTTAGTGACTTCGGCTTATGCAGAAGAAAGGGTAAAGTTTATAAATGACTGGAGAATATGAGGAACACATTGCTGAGAGAAATGTTGTTGCACCAGGAGAGGGTGCAAGGGACTAGGCAAGAGAATAACGAGTGCTTAAGAATTCCCATCTTGACCCAATTAGGATAGAGAATCCTAATTTTTATGCTCTTGTGAGGCAAGTTAGGACAATAGTGATGAATATAATAGACTGAATACTAGCATTACAACCTAGGTTACCAGTCCTTAATACAGAAACTTTGGGCTTTGAAAGGATTCCTAAATGACATAGTCATGTTGGAACAGTGGAAAATGTGGGAAAGATTAACATATGGCGAGAAAGTAGACTCTGTCATAAGTTTAGACAGATAGTACATCTGTGATGGTAATGCCCAAGAAGAGGCAATAAGCTGAGAATTAAGGTAAGGTCTCTATAATTTTAGAGACATTTGTCTAGTTGTTCTAAAAAGCCAAAGTTTTTGGTGCCACCAGTGCAATAAATGCTTAGTGCACCAGGGTAGTAATCACAAAGTAATGGCAAAGGTCCTAACTTTTCACCTGTAAGAACTCCTGACTTAGCTTGTACATTAGTAATGAGACTGATAAGACTATGGTATGAGGATAAGACATGTACATATTAAGCATACTAAACCCTTTTATTCAAAAAGAATGGAGTAAATGACCCAACAACTGAGGTAGACTCGGCAGGGCTTACGAAAGTTACAACCTAATAGTGTAAAAAGGCAAAAGAAACAACATGAAACAACTAGACTCTATGTTTGAGTCAACCAGATGTGGTGGATGACTGCGAGGGATGACAGTCAGATAGAGCTTTCTCATTCTGATATGTCTTCTCTAGATTTTATCTGATAATTATAAGAAGGTAGTTAATGTTGAGCTTTCTTTAATTAGTCCTATGAGGACATGAGGAAGAGATAAGAAGGATGAGAACGTATATTTAGATTAATATTCTCTTATATGTTTTGAAATTTCTCTCTTCATTTAGAAAAGGAAGAGATGTAAAAGAAACACCCAGAGAAAATCTGAGATACTAAGTAGTAAAATTTAAAGAGATGTTAAAAGTATGAAACATAATATAAAACAAATACATAATACCTAATTTCAGTTATGTAATACCCTGGCCAGGTATTCATTTATTGAAGGCAAGGTAAGTATGACATATTTAGATTGTTATCTTTTTGATTACTCTGATCAAGTAGTCATTCTGAAACAATCTCAAGAGTCTAAAGAAGAAGGAGATGTGGCATGGATATTTCTACCACATTCTAATCGATATATGAAGGAATTTGATTTACTCATAAGTCAACTTATAAACAAAAATGAGGAAGTGATGTGTTATTAACACATGTGTTAGATACCAAGGTAAGGAATTCTGGTATCTGAGAAACATCAGACTATCTTATGATAGTTACATGGAATGGTTAACTATAGAATCAGTCCAATTACCTAATGTAGTATGGACATCATATGTTAGGGGTTTATGCTTTGCATAAACATAACATTGATGATAATGAGCTACTTGAATGAATAATTGTAAAAATATTACAATAAAAGTTTGTCAAATGAGATTAACAAACAACCTCTATCTGAGTGAGAAAAGTGTTACCTGACCCAGAATTAACTACACAGTCGATAATGAAAAGACAGTGAAGCATGTATCCTATGTGTTTGATTCCATGGGATTTTTGTGTAAAATAACTTTGTATTGATCAAAGTTCTATGGTGTCTCCATAACAATGAGATGTTATGTGGAGACTTGATGATATAACGAATGAATAATATCTGTCTCCTTTTATCTGAGATTTCGGGGACGAAATCCTTGTTTGGGGTTTATAACTTGTAATGACCCTGACCTGGGTTATGAGGTAACCCTATTTGTTTTGGCTAATAAAGTTTCGTATAACTTTAATATAATCATCTAAGGTGTTTTCTTATCATGTGACACACTTATGTTTCAAGTTTGGTCCCGATTGAATGTTGTTTGAGCAATGTTCCTTAGTTTTGGACCAAAGTGCAATTTACCCAAGTTGAGGGGTTATATTGCAAAATGTCACATGTTGAACGTGCCTTATATGTTTTAGCATCATAAGAGAGAGAATTATTCTAAGTGGTGGCTTGTGGAAAGCCCAAATTCTAAGTTTGAACTTGTTTGAACAATGCTGGTACCTTGTGCACCAATTTTGGTACAAATTGTAATTTACCCAAAATGTGAGGTTAATATGCAAATTACCACCTCTAGAGTGTTCCTACTTTCTCTATGTATCATTTATAGGAGAGATAATGAATGAGACACCATGTTTGAATCAATTATGAATGATGGTAATCTTGGTGATGAAACGACCAAGAAAAGTGTTGAATATGAAAGCTTAACTTGAGTTGTATCAAGTTGAAAAGCTTATATATATGAGTGCCTATCAGCCAAGGAGCCCAAGGAGGTGTCCCATATCGTTTTGTGAACTCTTGGCAAAGGCCATATAGTGCAAAGCACCTCAAGGAGGTGAGGTGTGACGGGCAACAAGTTTCCTTAGAAAAAGTGTATCAGTTTGACTTAAAATAGTGATTAAACCTAGATAACTTATCCAAATGGATAAGTAATGGACGAATTTGCATCTCAAGATGATCCTCAACCGTTTTTCAAGACAATATAAATGTTGATGCATGCATGGACACGTGTCACCCATGCATGACACGTGGCACCTACTAGCTCAAAATGTTGACACCTCATTTTTTCCTTCCTTCATGAACAACAAGTATATATACCCCTAGTTTCACCCCTTGGTACAATTTTATGACCCTTACCACCCTCCTACCCTGAGGTATCGTGCATAGAGCTCCCATATCGTGAAGGGATTCTTTGGTATCGTGCATAGGCCTTGGGATATCGCCCATGGCAAGAGCATATCGCCCAAGTAGGTGATATTGGCCATATAGGGTGATATCGGCCATAGAGTGAAGTTTTGACTCCAAGTGAGTGTTATATCGTGAAAGTGAGTTCCATATCGTGAAATAGGGGTGGCATATCGTGCAAGGACACTAGTGTATCGTGAAAAGGTGTTAATGAGCAAGAAGGAGCTCATACTTAACCCTAAGGAGAGGATAAGATCATCTTCAACCTTGGATTGAAGCATGAATTTAGGGTTTTGATCTTCCTTTCTTTTTTTCTTCACCAATTGCTTATCCATGGTGATTCTTTGCATATAGAGGAGTTGTGAAGTCCATCTTCAACCTTATGAACGTGGAGCTTTGGATCTTGGAGCTTTGAAGTCATTCTTAAGGTGGGTTATATAACTTGAACTCAACCATGTTATTATTCATCACCTAAATTGCTGTATTTAATGATCTACTTTTAAATTCCGAAATTTCCTAAAATAGTTGATGAAATTATGAGTTCTAGTAATTTCTTAGACCTGTTTCCATGAACTATAACTGTTAGAACAAAGGTTTAGAGCTTGAAGATGATGGTATCACCTTATAAAAGTGATATAAGGTGCAAGCACACAAGAAAGCACCTTTAACCCGATATGATGATGCACCTACTTCACTTGAACGATATGGATATGAATGAATACATTGTTGCACTATATGGGGGTGTAGTATACACCTCTTTCATGATAGGGAGTCAAGTATAGACTCCATACACGATACGAGGTTGAATGAATACTTAAAAGTTGACATGAAACCCTAATTTGGGTAACCCGATATAAGTGAAGTATAACAAGTGCTATTGCATGACATGGTTGCATGACATGATTGGATGACATAGTTGCACGACATGGTTGCATGACATGGTTGCACGACATGGTTGCACGATAGGGTTGCACGATACACAACCCTAGATGATATGGTAACCCTAACCCGTCATGGCTAACCCTAGATGGTGACTAGCCCGATAGGGTGATTGAATGTACTTCTAGCCCGACATGGTGATGGTTTGATACCCCATAAGTATCATGGGTGACACATACATACACCTTGTGCCCGATATGATGTCAATAAGATACATCATTCCTGATATCGAGACAATTACAAATCCTAACCCGATATGGTGAGTGTTCATACACCTCCAACCCAAGACACCTTGTAAAGGTGAGAGTAAGACACTCTTAGGAGTAATGAGTGTAACACCAAGTAATGGTATGACTGATACCTTGATAGGTGAAACACCTAAAGTGGTTGACAATGGTTAATCCTATATCAACAATGTCTCAACCTGAGATGAGTCTATATCAATTGATGATGGTTGGACAATTCAAATGTATGACTCATGATCAATACACTACAAAATAAATGTGATGGGCTAGTGTATAAAGTATTAGGATGGGGAATACCCTAATACAAGATAAGTTGAGGAACTTAAGTAAGTTTAAAGTAATGAGGGAAGTGATACACTAAGGCATGGTAAATATCACATCCAACACTTTAAGGTTGTTACACCTTGATGCACCTTAAATCCAATATACTTGCATGAGTAACCCATGATGTGTGTCATGTCAATTGTTACATTGAGATGGAATACACTTTGATAAGTGTGGGCTAACATACCTTGAGAAAGGGTTAAGCCAAGTTAATAAAGTATGATGTAATCATACCCTGATAAGGATGCGAGAGGAACTCATACCTTGTGTTGATGATTCATTTAATGATAAATGATGAGAATAAATAAGTATGATTGAATACTTATGATGTTCATGTATGCTCCTAGATGTGTGGAGCAATGAATTAGGGTTTGGATTGATAATATGAAGTTGAAACCCTATTCGGCTATAAAGGGAAACCCTAACCCTAATAGTTGTTGCCTAGTGAGAGGTGACAAGATGTTTAATAGCCTTGTGAGCCATGTGGATATTTGTTGCCTAGTGAGAGGTGACAAGATGTTTAATGGGCCTTGTGAGACATGTGAATAGTTGTTGCCTAGTGAAAGGTGACAAGATGATTAATGGGCCTGGTGAGCCATGTGAATAATTGTTGCCTAATGAAAGGTGACAAGATGTTTATAAAAGTCTCATGTAAGGAATGGTAATGTGTAAAATAAACTAAGGGAAACGGAAACCAATAACTTCATAATAATAATAAATGGTTATAATAATAATGAAATCTTGATCATACATGCTTTATGCTAATAGCCAAATAAGGGCTATAGTGTTTTGAATATGCTTAAACGAGATAAGAGGAACACTTGTAGTACTTATAGAATGAGAATTGATATGATGGCTTGCCCCAGGGTATAATGCCTAGTAAAAGGATGCGATAACCAATGATGAATTTAAGGGATTGATATCCCATAACGAATGTGTAATCAGGATTGGTTACGGAGCAATACCTGGCAGAGGTGTAAAGCCTATAATCAGGAGTGGTTAGAGTCCACTGCCTGGCTGTGTAATCAGGATTGGTTAAAGTCCAATACCTGGCAGAGGCGTAAAGCCTGTAATCAGGATTGGTTACTGACCAATACCCGACAGAGGCGTAAAGCCTGTTAATCACTAGATTGGTAGAATCCAATACCAAGCTATTCACATGATTGGTAATAATCCCAATACCTGGATGTTAATCACTGGATTGGTAGAATCCAATACCAGGCTATTCACAGGATTGGTAATAACCCAATACCTGGCAAAGGCATGGAGCCTATAATCACATGATTGGTAATAACCCAATACCTGGAAGAGGCATGGAGCCTATAATCACAGGATTGGTAATAACCCAATACCTAGCAGAGGCATGGAGCCTATAATCAGAGGATTGGTAATAACCCAATACTTGGCAGAGGCATGGAGCCTATAATCACAGGATTGGTAATAACCCAATACCTGGTAGAGGCATGGAGCCTATAATCACAGGATTGGTAATAACCCAATACCTGGCAGAGGCATGAAGCCTATAATCACAGGATTGGTAATAACCCAATACCTGGCAGAGGCATGGAGCCTATAATCACAGGATTGGTAATAACCCAATACCTGGCAGAGGCATGGAGCCTATAATCACATGATTGGTAATAACCCAATACCTGGAAAAGGCATGAAGTCTATAATAATACAAGATTGGTTAAATCCCAATGCCTGGAATAATAACAGAGGATTGGTTAAATCCCAATGCCTGGAATGGTTGCACAGGATTGGCATAGTCCAATGCCTGAACAAAATATGATGATGTATACTCACATGACTGGTACAATTCAATATCTAGTTAGCATATTGGCTGAGGCCAACAGATAGAAATGAGAATGATTCATGGATGACATACCATGATAATGAGCATCACAGGATAAGCTTGAGATAGTATGATGAGTAAATGATATACGTGTTTCTTCATATTCCTTATAAAGTGAATAGATGATTTACTGCTCTATCATAGATAGTGGCAATGCTTTAAAAGATGAGAATGTTCTAAATTGCTTATCCTCTGCTCAGTTTAATACTATTTAATTGTGATAATAACATTGTTGGCGGAGAGTTATATCTCTCACTAGGGCAATTTTCAATTGTCTCACCCCCGTGGGATCCAAATTTTTAGGTGGACGTGCACGAGGAGGTGAAGACCTTTATGCAGAGAAAGAACAACAACATCAGGGACAACAGTGACAGCTCAGGTTGAGTGTACTGTCTGTCATGTGTTGTAGATAGAAGTCCTATGTGTCATCTCTATACTCTCAGTTCCTTGGAGTTGGTTCGTTATGGTTTCATGAACGATCTGAGGTTTTGGCTTGTAAGCCTCGAGGTTTTATGTTGCTTCATTATATGTTTTGACAAAGAAACTATTATATGTTATCCTCGAGAAAAGATGGTACATTGTATGTACAATGTTAACAATGATGTATATAAAGTTTTGGTTCTGCCTTAAAGAGTTTTCCTAGAAATGGATCTCTTTGAAAAATGGTTTTAATTTTTAGTGATTTTTGTTAATCCGCTATTTATGTTTAAATTCCGCTTAATTAGTAACAATTTGTCTATCGGTTTGGCGACTGTCATTACAGTTGCCCTCTGTTGCATGTCTTGAATATGATTAGAGTTACTAGATGTATACCTTTTTACTGTATGATACCACCTTTTATAGTGAAGAACAATTATATAATGATACACCTCATAAATTCAATGTAGTTTTGTTTCTGCTGCTTATAAACAACATTCTCTAATATATATACCATTTGGGAAATGAATGAAATTCCTCCTTTCCTTCTTATTTGGAATTGTATGGACTTATTCTTCAATTTGTTGAACAATGGATCCCCTATCTGGTCCCACTCTTTACAATGATTATGTGAATGAGCACGGTCGAGGTTGTAACTATAGTGATATGTGACAATTTGTTATGTAATTGGAATATGATATATATAATGTCACAAGAGTTTTATATCTGGATTTAGGTGCCAATACCTGAGCACCCAGGTGGACTAAACTTTATGTTGATCAAACTTTGAGAACTCTACAAGTAGTATGACCTTTGAGCACCCTACTCTATTTATACTCAAATAAACTGAGACATAGTGTGGTCCTAAGACGTCTCATAATCCTATTATGCCTTACACGGTGGCTAAAGTATTTCTCAATCACTAGTTTGTGGTTCAACATGGTACGTCCCAAGGCTTACTTACAAAATACTCTAGTTGTGTAGTATATCTACTTAGGATTACTTGATGATTCACATTTTAATGATGAATTGCTATTGTAAACCTACAAATATTGCTTTTTATTCTTATTCATCACTCACTACTATTTTATACCATGTAAAGACTAATTGTGATTTTTGTATACCATCATTACTCTATTAACTATTATCATGTAAGCATGAAATGCTTTATATATTGTAAAAAAGGATGCCTTAAATAAAAATTTCTTAGTGATATAGGTAATTGAAAATTAAATTATTAATGATATTATCTATAAATAAGCATCTTAGAAATAATGTCTATGTATGCTTATACCATGACACGAGTGATCCTTTTGCTAGGATCCTTTTAGAGTCTCACATGGTTCTTCTATAATGTTTTAGGTATGGACACATCTAACACTTGTAGTACTCAAATCATCCCAACTCAACCCATTTTGACCCGAGGTAATATCAGCCCAAATTGGATACTCAGTGTGCCAAACAATATTTGACTATCAACTCACCCTCTTCATGGTATGCACACTTTAATTATTCTTTCACATGCATCAATCTCCCTCACATGGTTATTCTATAATGATTTAGTTGTCTACACTTTGTTTGTTCTTTTACAAGCATCAATTCACCCTCAACATTGGGTTCAATAGTCTTTACACCCTTCTTGGGTACCACTTGGATGGGACTCACCCATGAGATATTAGAAATGGGATAGATCCCCACATAAAGTAACTTCACAAAATCTTGGGTAACAACTTATTTTATCTTTGTGTTGAGTATCCGTTACATTTCTCTACTCATGCAGATGGCATCTTTCAAATAGATCCTATGCATGCAAGTGGAAAATCAACTCCCTAAAATCAGCAACAGACCATCCAATTGCCTCAACAGTCTACTTTTGCACATAAACAAGAGAATTTTCTTGGTATGAGGAAAGAATAGAGGAAATGATCATTGTGAAGTTGTCATTTAGACCAAGGGAAACATACTTCAGGCCCTTGTGACACATATTTAATTCAAGGATGGGAGGCACTTCAATGGATGTTGTCAAATGCTTAGCTGCTACAATAAGGTAGAACTTCATTAGAAGCCACTATCTCTACCTCCTTGATTTCTTCAAGTGGCTCTCCTAGAAATTCAACTATTGGCTCAAGCCCTTTGCATTTAGCAGTAATCTCAATCCATGAGGGTAAACATTCATCAATAACGTCACCAAGACAACCAAGCAAATTACAATCCTCATCAGTAGCACCGATAACATCAACCCTTAGATGCTCAATTTAATCTTCACGTTCATGAATGTCACAAACATAGTATTGGTTCCCACATGAATAACAACATCAATATTATCCAAGAATGTAATCTCCAAGATTATAAGTATTTTCATGCTATCTTGCTCCATGTCAAGTATGATAAAATCAGATGGCTGACGTATCATCACCAATTCTCACTAGCACATCATCTATTTGGACCCTTGTAAAGTTCATAAACCGGTAAGTCAAAAGAATGTTACAATTAGCTGATTCTAGCTGGACCAAAACAATTTCAATGTTCACATGATACAACATTAAATTCATGCTCGACCGTACTCTAGAAGAGCTTGCTCAATATTATGCCCATTAATCTTGCAAGTAATGACAAGATCTCTCAGGTTGCATGTTGTCAAATTGAACTCAGCTTCTCAATTATCTTCACTTTTTGGGGCACCCTTCCCATCAACTTACTCTTGAATGTGCATATGTCCTTGAGAAACTTAGCATATGTGAGAATTTTCTTGACTGCATCCAAGATAGGTATATTGATGTTCACTTGCTTGAATGTCTCAAGGATGTCTTTAGTTTCCTTTTGCTTTCTCTTGGACCTACTTGACATCCCCTTCCCCCCAAAAAAAGGGTGATCATGGGATCCCTCTTATATATTGCTACATTGGTCACATTCTGATTGAATTTTCATAGAAGGCTCATGCAATGCATTTGGGAAGTGGGAATCCTACATATTATCTCGCTCAAGTATAGTGGGATCATTTCTCTATATCATAATAGTATTAGTAGCACTTTATCATACACTATCACATATCACTACACAATATCACATATCATAAACCAAGGGAATTATAATATCAACTCTTCCATTCATCACAATGTCATTATCAATAGTCTCCTTGTGTCTTTCAAGTGTCTTACCACTTGTAAGAACAACCACAACTTCTACATGCTCTTGAGAGGAATGAGAAGGAGGGGGGCATAGTATTGTGGATATGGTGGAGGTGGTGATTGTACATGTTGATGGACATAACTTTGGTAAGGGTGTGGTCAAGGTGATTGAGGGGGGGGAATGTAGGGCTGCAGTACATGGGAGTGTCCATTTTGTGGTGATGAGGATATTGGTGGTCATAGTGGTGAAGAAGAATATGGATTTGGAGGACCTTTATTGATGGAAGGAATGCACGTGAAATTTAGGTGGAACACAAAGATTTTGAGAAGTAATCACTAGTCCAATAATGTCATTTGAGTCCCCATGGGTTGGGTGGGCAATTTCTCTTCCACATGAAGGACAATTTTCAGGGACTATTGATCTAACTTTGATTGAAGTCTACTAATGTTTTGATCTTTTATTGTACATATTTTTCTTGACTTCACCAAACCCTTGTAACTTAGAGAGGAATTCCTCTTCAAATCTTGAACTACATATTTGATCTTATTGTTGTTGTGGTGGTCCTTGTCCTTGATGTTCCCACTTGCTTTAAGATTGGGGCTCCTTTACCTCCTCCATAGAATCACCAACGTGCATTTCCTGACTTGAGGAACTTATTCCTTGACTATTCATCAAATGTAACATTTCAGCTAACATCTTCATCAATTGAGGGTTTGAATTATCGATAGGCAAGGGAGTTTCGATTGGTGTGATACCAATATGCTTCTCATAGTCATTCAACCAGGTGCCTTGAATTTTCTACCAAATATTCAAACAAAGTCCATGACTGTTTGGGTAGTGTTGCCATAAAAGCACCTCCAGAAGGTGAATCCATTTTGATTTGTCTCAATTGATTCAACCCATAGTAAAAGGACCAGATGACCTGCCAAATATGAATTTCTTGATGAGGGCATTTTCCCAACATCTTGTAGGATCTTACCCAAGTGTTATGGAATCTTTCATGCTCCTTTTGGCTGAAATTCTCAATAGCATGCATCATTCATGTCAATCTTGCAATCAGGTAGAACTCCTTCATAAAGGCAATATTCTTGTATTCCTCATTCATTATCTCTATTTTTAGGAATACCACTATTTGTCTTGACCTTTAGAGAGAAGGGGAATATAATAAAAAACAAATTGCATCTCTAGTTGCGGCTTGAGTGGAAAAAGTAGAGGATGTATCTAGAAAAGTATCAACATGCTTATAAGAATTTTCATGATCCAACTCATAGAAGGCCAGAAGCATTCACACAAGAATTGGAGTGATATAGAACTCTTTATAGGTCATTTCTTCAATTCCTATCGTAATTGGAAATATGTAAGTTCCCAGAAGGAAGTAGTCATGGAGACATATAGGGGGATCTCCAATGTGCTGCGGTGGTCCACCATTGGTATTAGGCATCTCTTCTCTATCTAATGTGTAATATCTCCTACAAATATCTCAATCTATAAGGTTTAGCATCCTCAAATGCAAGAACAAAACAAAGAGTAAAAAATAGCAATGACGAAGGCAATAGGGAAAGCCAAAGTAAATCAAACTAGCTAGGCCAAGCTCCATTCTCCTAGAAAAAGATACCAAAAATCTTGATGTTACTACGACATGCTAGGCTAACAAAATTAATAATTTCTCAATTTATACACACTCTTGATAATAGATATGCTAGCACACATATCAAGATGTAGTATAGAGAATGCAGTAAGTTGGCATTGATCTACATGAAGAGATAGGGGCACAAGAGCTAGGTCTATTTAAGTAGGTTCCAAAAATAGAGTGTATGGTTTCAATGATTTGATCTTGGGTTTGAGTTATATGATCATGCAAGAAATAGGCAATAATTAAACCTAGATTAAACCTACAAAATTAAGACTAACTAACTAAGAAATCATGTGAAGTACACTAAAGCAAACAATTAAAGGCAATCAATCAACACCACACTAGCAAGAGCAATCTTGATTAGTAACTAAGAGAAACAACTATCTAAACAAGGCAAGAGAGAAAACAACTTTCTATGATTATAAAACACCAAGATCTAACTACTCTAACTCTTAGAAACTATAATTCCTTGATGGGGATGATATTGTGCTCAAATATTTAGAACCGACCCAAATAAGGTTAGGTTTATAACCTAACATACTTAGTTGTTCCCTAATGGACATATAATGTGCAAATAATGAGTAATTCACATGTTTATACCCTAATGCATAGATAATGTATAATTTAAATATAAACCATGATTATGAATGTATATAAACCCTAACCAAGGATATATATGATCGTGACTATGGCATGGACCATTAGACCCTAATGTGATAATGATATGATGTTTGGAACCTAACCCAGATTTTGGATGTGATAATGATGAGTATCATATGGTTAGTAACCATGTTGACCCAACCCTAGGTAGAAGTTGACTACCCTAACATGTACATCCCTGGTGACATTCATGATACAATAGTGTCACTAGGTGCTTAAGGACATAATCCGGCTCTAATGCACATAACATGGACCTAATAACCTAACTATGACTCGATATGTCAATGTGTTTATGAAACACCTAATATATGTCTCTTTGTTCACTAATACACATATAATGACCTAAATATTATTAATAAATATTTGGTTGTTCATAAACATGCATAATTGTTTGGAATGGTATCTAATGTGCTTAATATGTGTAATGAGAATTACATTTTCATATAAATGGAAACTGCTAATGTGTTGTTATTGGAATTAGTATTGACATTAATGGACTTATTGAGTAATTGCTTAAGACAACTTAAATCGCCCAAGATAATATCATGAAACATGTTTTGTAGTAAGATAATGATAAGTGAAGTCTAAATATGGAATATTGAGGATAGTGATAATATATAATAATAGATAATGAGATAATTGACTTAAACAATAATTGTATTAAAACTCATACAAGATAATCTCAAAACATAAATCTAAGCTCAAAATCATGTTCCATCTGTTCTAATTAGTCTAGATGTCAAGTTTCAACCTAATCGAGTAAGGTTTTCTATCTCAATTTAAGTGGAAAAGACATTATCTAATATTAATCCTAATGCTAAATGATCTGTAGTCTAATTGAGATAAATTGCCATTTTTATTACCACGCGTAGGATTTAACAGATTTTTCAGATTCATGAAGTTGTCATGACACACTGGGTACATACATTGGCTTTTGCCCAGGCTCCATTTGGTTCATGCGATCGACATTGCATGAATACTTACCTTCTTCAACCTTGAGTCCTCATCTCCCTAGACTCAATAGTATGCTGGTACTCCAGCTCTTACTCCTCCCTTGTCTGTCTCTCTTTTATCTCCTCCTCATGTCGAGATCTCCTCCCGCCCATGTTCCTCATGTGTATCTAAGTTGGTAGAGCCTGATTTTACCCTAGTTTGGAATCCCCAACATCCTAGTCAAAAAGGGGCTTGCTGATGCCCTATTTTCAGGTCTATGAGGATCCAAGCCATTTTGGACATCCTTCTATATATATCGTCTCCCCTAATTCACCCTCACATTGATCGATCCCAACTATCCTTTTGTACCCAAACACCTCATACCTATCTTTTGCTACTCTGGCTATCTTAGGGCCATCCTCGCCGGGCCGACATTGCACTCTGGGTCATCGAAAGCTCCTTTGGGAACCCAAAACTCTATAGGGATGCCTTGTGAAGTTTTTTTGCAACCAATTTTATCTTTCCCCGATTCTTCCACATTTTTTTATTCTTATGAAATTGGTTTTACTCTTATCAATCGTGTGTTTTAGGACTGGATCTCCCGCCTCTGTTCCCGCTTGGATCACATGAATATGAGAATGTTCTTTACTCTTTCTTTATTGTCGTGTGGTTGAATCTGGGCTGCTTTCTACAAGTTGGTCATGGTGGAGAGCCCGATGGGGGTATGGGCCACCTCAAGGCCCTATAATGGGACTTGTCGAGTTCGACCAGATACCCAAAACCTTTGACAGTCTTCTCTGGTACTTTACTTCACTGCCATATGAGGTCAGGTTCTTGAGATTGAAGTGTTGTATGGACATGTTGTTGTGTTTTCCTTGCAAAATGGGTGAGGAAGATGCCGACCAATGATTTTACTATGTCACCCTAGCATGGATTTTGATGCTATCACATGTTACATGGGCATTTATGCCCTTTTATCTTGATTATGATATCATCTTGCGTGTTTTATTTAATTTAATGATCTTACACATATGCCTATGCCCTATCACACATCAATATATTGATGCGTGATATAGGAGTCCTTTGGTCTTTTGCATCAATTTTTGATTTTAGAATTTAGTAAATCATTATAACTTTTAAAATTGATAATAATTCATAGGAAGGTGAAAAAAATATAACAAGATAGTTTTGGAATCATAAAAATGAGATCTATCCTTTAGTATAGTTTTGGTAAACTAATTCCAATTAGTTAAATACATGATCTAATGGGTTTTCCTAATTATCTTTAATATTGTAAAATTCATATTTAAATATTTATAAGTCAAAAATTAATAAATAAATACATTTTATAATAGGAAAATTACAATATATCATATTATGTAATTTTCATAACCTAACTCAGTAATGATAAAAAGCATTGTTTTATGGTTTTATTTATAGGGGCATAAACCCTAATTCATCTGAGTTCTTAATAGGTAGCTTCAACCTTGGTTTGAATCTAAGGGTTGACCTTGATTTTTTGATACACATTTTAAGGTATGTTGCATTTTCCTTTGAGTCATATTTGGATAATGATTGTTAATTATCTCTCTTAGTTGTATGTTGCACTCCCTTCTGAATCATATTGGACAATTATTTATTTTCTCTCTATTTGACTTGGTTGTGGCATATTGCTCTATATATCACTTGATTATACATATTTGAACTAATGGTCCAATGACCTAAAATTTATCTTATAGACTGTTGATAATGCAAATTGAATCTCTTTTATCTAATCTTGTTCATACGTATTCAAATTACAACCCTTAATACATTATTTCATCTTATTGTTCCATTAATGATGGAAACCCTAAATTGATAAATTTCTTGGACTATACTTATCTTGGCTCTCTATTATATATGTATGTTTGAAACACCAATTATTGAGAAATATATGAATTATTAATTGAGCAATATGACACAAGACAAACACCCAATTAAGGGATTAACCAATACCACATATGATATACTTTCTTAAGTCAAATCTAAGCTAGAGATGTGCTAAAAATCCCCAAGATACCAACGACTATGATGCATTTTTTGGTACATGTGTTTGTTTAAATGAATGGTAGTATTAAAAATTTAACCAAGTTGGTATCTTTTCTTTTTAATTTGTCTTTCTAATCTAGTTTATAATTTTGAGATATCGATTATATGTGTATCCAAGAAATATTGTAGAAATAAAAAGCGATAAGTATTAGATGATCACCTTGTCTAAGACCATTTAGACTTGAGATACAATCAAATGGGGGTGAAATTGAATAATACTTAAAAATGAATAATGTTGACGCAACTGATAGTCCATTAGTTCCATTGGCCAATAAAACCATAGTCTAAAAGACATCTAGTTGATAGTTTATTGTTGATGTTATTAAAAACTTTTTCAATGTATAGTTTGAGTGTAATAAAAGGTTGTTTGCTTTGGTGATATAGATGAACCGTCCATAGAATCATAATTGATACATCATGTTATATTTATATATAACAAATTTTATTTAATTTTTATCAATGATGTGACTATGTTGTATCTTGAGTCAAGACAAAAAGTTTAATTTATATTTTAGTATGAGTTGTTGATGAGGTCCGCACATCATAATTGTTTGATGTTAGTGGGGTTATCTACTTCTTTAGTGAGAGTGATATAAGTTTTCTTGAGCACTATGATTTTTGCATTAATTTTGTATTTAGATTGAATCTCCTAGAAACTTTGAGTAATTTTGGTAGAAATATATGCTAAAATAACCAAGACTAGATTATTTTTCTAACACAAAACTACCTATGGACTATGTGATATTTTTTAGCATGAAATCTTTGATATGGTCGTGAGCATAAGTAACCATACCAATTTTTTTGCAGAGTTTGTGGAAGAATTTCATGTTCTAATATCTCTCTAAGCCACTTAATTCTTGATCTTAATTCTAGAAAATATCTTGGATGTGCACAAGTTCAACTATTTTATCTTGTGTACTACATATCTAAGAAAGAATTCATTTTACTATCAGTTTCAACAACAAGAAGATGTGTCATTTACATTCAATGCTTTTCATTATGTTAACAAAGGTGTAGCTCCACTGAATCAAGGAAAAGTTCATTTGATCAGTTGTTATGCAAGACCCAGTTAAATTTATGAGGTTTGTGATGTAATCTAGATAGATTACATTTGTTTTTGGGTAAATCCTTGTATGATACAAATTCTTTCTAGTTTGATGGATTTTCATCCCTATGGGATAAAATTGGTAACATTGAGGAGTTGATTTGAGATTAAGTGACTCACATCAAGAGTGTGTATACATTAATATATGTCTCTCCGTATGTTGTTGTCAAATTAATGCATCATTATCTTGGTTTGTATAGATCATGCTTTCCAAATCAGGATGGAGTCTAGTGAGATGTATGGGGTTCCAACCAACCACTAGCCAATAATTAAGTCCATCAAATGGTGCAATTAGTGATAATGTTACCTCCCAAAGTGGTAAGACTCATGATCAATGAGTGTGCATTTTTTGTTTCTTGTATGATGACTCCTTTGAATGCACTCATGGATGTGTTTTGTGGTATTTTTAGTTTTGGAGACTAATTGTTGGAAGGAGAGTTAGATGGTCTCAAGGGCTCCAACACACATGGATGAGTCCAAGGAACCATCAAAATCAATTCCAACCTACTACGAATGTCCAAGAATCAAAGATGAGCAAAGAGCTCCATGGATGAGCAAAACATAAAATCAAAGTCCTACAGTAAGGCCTCAAATGGTCTTGGTATCCAACCATGATTGTTCTAGCATAAAAAAAAGAACTACAAGTTAGTTTTAAAGCAATCAAGCTACTCAACCACCATGGATGTGACCATCAGAATGGTCATGATGCTCAGAGCCTAGCATGATCGTTTTGCCCAAAATGGTTGTAGTAGCAACCACCCAAGACTACCATTTCCAAGAACACAAACCCTTCTAACTCCTTCACCACAGTCGTGGAACCCACCATAGTCATGCTACCTTCAAGCCATGTGGTCGTGTTGCCCATAATAGTGCTACCTCAACTCCTAAATCTTATTTTTATATGATAAATTTTCCTCCTATACAATATCATTTTCCACTAAAATGGTCATTCCTACATGTACCCACCACAGTCATGGTCACCACCACAGTCGTGACACCCACCTGACCCTATTTTTGCCACTATCATTTTACCAATTTAACCCCGCTTAATTTTATAATTCCTAGGCCACTATATAAAAATTAGTAGCAGCTAGAAGTAGGAGCTTATCTCCCATTAGCATTGAAGGCCGCCACCTACTCCTACCTACCACATTTTCTTCCATTTTCTTCCATCTTCCACTCTAAAACCCTAGATTGCTAGGGTTTTGGTCATTCCACTTCCACTCTCCATGCCATTCCACCTTGGAGCAGGAGGATCTCATCGTTGTTGCTTCTGGAGAAGGAGTCGACTACTAGCTAAAGCCCCATGGATTTTTCTACTTCTTTCTTCCCCATTTTTACAATTTCTTATACTATGAGTATCAAAGCCCCTTTGGTTGGTTGTTTTGGGGAAAATGTAAATTGAACTGTATTGGGAATTTTTTTAGGAAAATGTATGGATTTTATTGGTTAATGTTATATTCTTGCTTTTTCTCTTCTCCTGCCTCTTTCTATGTGATTTATGTATGAAAACACCCAAGGTATAGAGATAAGAGGAAATAGGAGGCTAAAAAGGGGAAAACTCTTAAGTCCATCTAATGGATCCTTATCTAGTTTCCCTTTTCTCCCACCTATCCCTCTATCCTACTATCCTTAGGTGTGAGATATAAGTAGCTAGGGATGTTCCTCCATATGCACTTAGCAAGGAGCATGTTTAATAGTTGGATGGGGTAATAGGAGGTGAAATATCCTATATATACATTACATTCCATCCCTTGCCACTAAGTATACCTGTAGATCACTCCTATAAACCTAGATTATGGTAGTCTTGATTAAAGTTTATCTATTCCCAAATCAATTGAGCCTCGTAAGGTTGGATAGGAGGTAATAAAAACTAGCTCCCATGTACACCCTATTCTACCCATGATCAACTAGCTAAGTTGTTTGGTTTGATAGCATTCTTGTTGGTTATGGTTGCATAGATATGACCCATAACTTTGTTGATGGTTATATCCCTCAAACGAGCCACTACCCTTAATTGCAAGCTAAACCCCTAATTGTTCACTCTTTATCTCATGTTAACCTAGTTATCTTCCTTTATTGCTTTCTTAATATAATTTTCATTAGTGGTAGCTAGGTGTCTTTGATAGTGTCACTAGCCCTAATTATTTGTTTTCCTTTTAGTGTAATAGGTGAACTATTGTTGTAAGAAGTGGGACCCACAAAGGGAGCCACTCAACTTACTCAAGTGAAAAATATAAAACCATCCAATGCCAAATTTGATAATAATTTTTTGTAAAGGATGATAAAGTATGCTATGTATCATTCACCAAAAATATAGCAGCGGAAGTAAATATCTAACTTTACAATATTTATGTCTAACATTATTCTTCATTGTGCAGGGTGTACATAAAAGAAACTAATCTATAGCATAGGACCAGTAGAAGGTAAACCAACAACTTCAATCTACCTCTCAAGATAGATTAGCTAAACTTGGATGCATCCTAGTCAATTTTGGTCCACACCTCCTTGATCTCCACCTAGGGGTTGAATCATACCCCACAAGAGAATACATGTGCATATGATAGTGATTAGACAACATTAGGAAAAAGGGACAAAAAATAACATAACAAGGTTTCCCAAAAAAAAACAAAAATAATCATATGATTGGATATCAAAAGAAACCTTTAAATAGTAATACAAAAAGATTATATGAAGAAAATAATAAAATTTACAATTAACAATTCTTGCCTCTAAAATCTCAAACTAGAGAACAACAAATAAATAAATCGTTTTCATACAGATTAAGTATTAGACTACAATTGTTTAAAAATTGGGCTGAACACTTCCATGTTCCATTCTTAGGAAGGAGGGGAGAGCACCCAAAATCCTTTATAATGGTATATATATCAGGTGAGAGCACCTGAAACTTAGGTGAGAGCACAAAAAGCCCATATATTGGAAAGTTGTACAATGGGGTCAGAACTCATTATATACTGTATCATTTGATCATTTCTATTTGCAATTGGTGTCATAGGCCGTGTTGGTCATCTTGGTTAGTGAAGAGTCCATATATTTGACTAACATATATAGGTTGTGGAACTTGTGTGTTTGAAGGTCTAGGCTACCACTTCTTTTTTCTGATACTTAGTCTTCACTTCAATGGCGGCCCAAACACCCAAAGCCTTTTATCTACTTGATCCTAGTATCCGATATATTATGTGGGGTCAATGCTTCATTTTCTAGTATAATGTTATTATTGCAAGTGATCATTGTTGTTCGATCTAGATACAAACCACATGATAGTTTAAGAAAAGGAACTTTTACCAAATCATTGAGTCGTGCAAACTGCACTATACTTAAGAGTATTTCCACCTTACTCAACATCGAGTATCAGTGCAGTAGTGATCAACAACTACCCTCTCACATTAATCAACAATGGCAGCATGAAGCGTGCACTTGTAGGTCACTCCACGGAGCAAAAATCTTTTGATCATTCTTCCTACGATCAGTAATGGAAGGAGCATGAAACTCATTCTCTAGAGAAATAGAAAGAGAGTGGAAGTGAGGAATATTTTTTCTTTAGATTTTATATCGACAACAATGACACTATTAAATAACATAGTAGTGTACATAGTTAAACAACAAAAGGATGCATTGCAGTTGTAAACTAGTTGTGGTTTGGAACCACCCAAAAGAATAGGTACACCATCAAAATGATGCGACACATGTTAGAAATAATTTACTAAACAAAAGGGCAAAATCAAACCGGGGTTGCTCTCACGCAAGGAGCCCTGGTAGGACAAATTTGTGCTATCTTGCATGTAGGACACGACATGGGATGACACACTCGATGAAAGAGTTTCTAGATTGGGCTGACCCAAACCCAGTTGGGTTGTCCCACCATGCGCATGTGAAGCCCATGACCAATTGTGTTCCTCAAATATCCAATAGTTAAGAAATCATTACAAGGATAAGAGAAGTTCTAGAGATCCCTCATATGGGACGAAAACTCTTCCTTTTGTATTTAAAATACCACAAAATGCAACAATCCCCCTCTACTTAAAAAACAAAATATTAAAACTTCAAATATGACTTAACTAGAAGAATGTAAATGAATGATATGCACAAACTTTAGTAGAACTAGGTTCTTTGAACCAAAGCATAGTGTAGATATGTCTAATTTATAGAGTATTTGCAGAACTATATTCTTGAACCCATTTCTCTTTTATGTGATTAGAGACCCATTGCTGACATGACATTCATAAAATCAATGACCATTCTTATAGTTTGGCGCGTTAAAGCCATGCCCCTACTTGGAATATTCACGAGTGCTCTAGAGATATGTACAAATCTCAATAAGAATGGCCTCACTCCACACCTATATAGTTGCACTTTCGTCAAGTATATATTACAACTATATACACCACCATTAATGGATATCAAGTCTATTAAGAAAAATATATTGAAATAATCACTAAAAATTATTGTTTACATCATAAAATGAGATACAAAAATAATACAATACATTGATTCATCCCGTTATTTAATTTTTCCCATTGAAATTCCTTCTCGAGATCATTGTTACTTTGACTTTTGATATGGGCATATTCTCTTCAATGTGTTGCTCACTAGTCTTTGACTTAATGACTTTGTTAGATGATCAACTAAGTTTAATTCTAACTTTACATAATCCATTGAGATTGTGTGATCACATATAAGTTGTCTCACAATATTATGACGTATACTAATATGTCTACTCTTCCCATATATTTTTTATCTCTTGATATCGAAACTTGACTATCATAGTGTATAAACACTGGTGGAAAAGGTTTCTCCCAAATGAGAAGATCCATTATAATATGTCTTAGCCATTCAGCTTTAGTTCCAGCCTATATAAGGCAATAAACTTAGATCCATAGTAGAATGAGCTATACATGTTTTCTTGATAGATTCCCAACACACAACATCTCCACCCAAGGTGAAGATGTATCCACTTGTAGATTTCAATTCATTTAAATTAGAAATCCAATTGGCATCATAATATCCTTCTAGGACAGTTGGGGATCTACAAAAAAATCAACCCATGTGTCTTTTATGTATCTCAATACCCTATGTAGAGCATCCCAATGATCATTGTTAGGATTGTGAGTATATCTACTTAATCCCCAACTGCATATACTAGATCTGGATGAGTACAATTCATTAACTACATCATGCTTCCAATTACTTGCACATATTTGACTTATTGAGCACTAATACTTTTATTTTTCTTAAGATTGCAGTTAGAATTAAATTATTGGATTACAATCAAACATTGAAAATATTTTAAGAATTTTCTGAACATAATGTTCTTGAGAGATCATGATGCAATCATTGTTTTGGTAAAGTTTAATTCCCAAAATTATATCTGCTTCTCTCATACCATTCATGTCAAAATTAGAAGCCAAGAAACCTTTTGTACTATTTATGATATAAACATTAGTGCCAAAAATAAGAATGTCATCAACATAAAGACATATAATAAAACAACCTTATTTATCGACTTTAGAATATATATATATATATATATATATATATATATATATACATATATATATATGTCTCCTTCATTTATATGAAACCCGTATGATATAATGACTTTATCAAATTTGTCATGTCATTGTTTAGGCGCTAGGTTTAAGTCATAGAGAGATTTGATAAGTCTACATTCCATATGTTCTTTTGCCAAAACAACATAACCTTCTAGTAGATCCATATACTTTTTTTCATCTAAATATCCATTCAGAAAAGAAGTTTTGACATCCATTTATTGTCTAATTAATTTCTTAATAGATGAAGCAATTAAAATCTCGACTAAAAAAATTCTAGTTACTAAATCAAAAGTATCAAAATAGTGAATATCTTTTTGTTGTTTTTATACCTTGACAACTAATTGATCTTTATATTTATCTATAATCCCTTCAATTTTTAGTCTTCTTTTGAATATCCATTTACATCCTATGGGTTTATTACCTGGTGCAAGATCCACTAATTCCATGTGTGGTTAGATAATATAGACTCAGTCTCACTATAATTGTTTCCTTCTATAAAGAGTAATCAGATGAATTTAATAACATCATTGTAAGATTAAGGTTCATTATCTACAATAACTGCATAAAAGTTATTAATAAGATTCTTTTTCTTCCTCATCCTAGTGGATCTTTTAAGTTTGACATCATCAATCTTTAAATCATCATTAGTATTAGATGTACTTAGTATATTCTCTAAAATTTTATTTAAAAAATTAGATACTTTTTCTATAGGGTTTTCATAGGAAAGATATGCTAAAAAAATTCAGCATTTTTAGATTCAACAATAGTATTAGGTTCTACAACATTATTTCTACTTTTAAGAATAAAAAATCTATATGTTGTACTATTTTGAGCATAACCTATAAAAACACCATCTAGAGTTGTAGATCCTAGTTCTTATTTTTTAAGTATAGTTAATAATACTTTAGCTAAACTCCCCCACACTTTGACATATTTCAAATTAGGAGGACATCCTTTCCATAATTCATATGAAATCTTATTATTCTTCCTATTAAGAATGCAATTTTGAAGAACATAAGATGATAAAATTGCTTCTCCCCACAAGTTGTTGGGTGTTTCTGAATTGATTAAAATAGAATTCATCATCTCTTTTAGAGTTATAATTTTTGCGTTCATCAATCCCATTTGATTGAGGTGAATGTAGAGGGGTGTATTCATGTGTAATACCTTGGGTTATACCAAATTTTTGAATGGAGAACAATCATATTCACCACCCCTATTTGAGCGAAGATGTTTTATTTTCTATTAAGTTGTTTTTTTACTTTTGTTTTATATTTAACAAACATCTCAAAGCTTTATCTTTTGAATGTAAAAAGTATAATTTTGAATAGCGTGAGAAATCATCTAAAAATATGATATAGAATCTTTTCCTACCTCTATACAAATTTTCTTTTAAATTTTCAAGATATGTGTGAATTAAATCTAGAAATTAAAAATCTCTATGTAAAATTTGGAGATATGATTTTTTTTGTATATTTAGTTTCAATACATACTTGACATTTGCTATTTATATCAACAAAACCATGTATATCTTTTAACAAATCTAAATATTTTATGCATTGTACATATTTAAAATTAACATGTCGAAGTTTATTGTGTCACATATCAAAATGAGTCAATGTTATAATCAGAAGAGAAAATTCCATTAGCAGAAGAGTTTGCCCTGACTTATTAAGAATGAGCTTGTCAGATTCAAAAGACACCTTGACCCCAAACTTAATAAGTTGAGACACAAAGATCAAATTAATCCTAATATCTGAAACATACACCACATATTTAATCAATAAGATTTTTCCAGAAGTCACCTTGATCATGATGTTGTTCTTTCTTGTCATAGGAGTTGCACTTGAGTTGCCCATGATAACTTTATACTCAACCTCTCCTACTTTTGAGTAGGTCATGAAAGCATCTCTATTGCCACTAATGTGGCGTGTAGCCCCGGAGTCAATGATCCAATCATGATGGTGAAATGATCCTATGCTAACTGGGCCAATGGATACCACAAACACATTATCTGTTACAAGATTGATTATTGGTTCCTTAGTATCCTGGACCGCTTCCTTCTTTGTGTGCCTGTACTTAGGAGATGTGTGACCAAGAACAAACATAAAAAATATATTCTTCTTTTTAATATCTTTGTTTCCTTTATTTTTATTTTCATTTTCTTATTCTTCCAATGAATTTTAGATCGATCAGAAGAATTATTATTTTGTTTAACTTTATTTTTAACAAAATATGTAGTAGATAATAATTGTTTATTCAAACTGGATCTTTCTCTAGTACGATTTTGATCTTTAACTCGGATGTTTACTATTACATCATCTAGTGAAGTAGTCTTTCTTTTGTGATTTAATTCTTATAGTGTTTCCAAGAATTTGGACAACTTTTCAATTAAAGGTCCCACAATGAACAACTCGGGGAGATCAACTTTTATTTTTCAAGTCGTCAAGTAAGATCTGAAAATCATGAATTTGAGTTGTAATTTTTTTATTTTCAGACATACGAAAATTCAAAAAATTCATATCAGTAAATTTTTGGATAGACGCCTCTTCCAGAATGTATTTCTTATTGAGATTTTTCTAAATTTTTGATATAATTTTAATTGAAAAATATGTGCCAAATAACTGATTAGAAATAATACTTAAAATGACATGGCAACAAATTCGATTAGCCTTTTTCATTCAACATAATCATATTCATGTTTGAATTTAGACGCTACGTCATCGTATTCTGGTTTGAATTTAGATTGCAGAAATGCTACGTCAGAAAATTTGAAAATAGTGAAAACCTTTTCTTACATCAGACAAAGGAATTTGTAAAAAAGTTTACATTCCGATGAAGTAAGAAGGTGATCGAATGGGGTTCTGTAAATATCTCGGAGGAGATAGATGCGTTGACCCATTCTAAGCCGGATGAAACATACGAGTCAAATGAATTATACAACTGATTTTGCAGAGAACTTTGGCATAGTTTGTTGCTCATGCTAGTAATCGAGGTTACTATATATTGAGGTTAGCTATGAGAGTTGAAGCACTGGTTTTATGAGTACTTTACCTGCTTTAATTTTAACCTGCTATTATGTGATTTGTTAATAGAGTAGCCCACCTCGTCGGATTGGTACGAGATGCATGCCTCGATCGATTGTTCTTCTTCTTATTCTTCTTCTACCGACGATCCTGCGTGCTTTTCTTTCCCTTTACGTCTGTCTCCCTGCCCCCACGTTCGGATCTCTGGCTTTTTGGACCCGTTGGATTTGCTTTGACTCTATGTCGACGTGTTACGTCCCGCAGGGAAAAGGGCTTAGGAGTGCGTCGGGGAAAATCTTGGAAGCACATGGCAAAGCAACGCACCCACAGGTAGCTATCATCGGGAGACATCTGACGTCGGGTTGCCGTCGCTCAGACGGCACGGGACGGCAGGCAGCTCAACAACGACACCTTCCCCCTGTCGTCGTCTCCTACCCCCTTCTCCAGTATCTTCTGGCAAGGCATCTATAAATTCAGATTCTCTCTGTCTCAGCGAGGCAGTTGAACCCAACGGAATCCTTGTGTTTCTACGAGCCCTAGACAGGACAAGCAGCAATTAACAACGAGATAAGGGCAGCACGCGTCATTATCGTCACTGTCACCAGCACCCTTTAAAGAAATGTAAGGGTGCACAGGAAGGTGGAGAAGAAGAGAAGCAAGAAATTCAGTGGATACTAAGGAATATTGGAATAGGATATCGGGGGAAAGCACAAGAGAACAATCATGGAGGACAGAGGTGGTTGCCGGCTCCTGTCTAACTCCTTCTGTCTGCTGTCTTTTCGTAGTCGTTGGTTTTATGCTCTATATTAAACGAGCAGAATAGTACAACAGCGTGTAAAGGCTAGTCGTTGTATACTTGTATATACTAGGTAGATTGCACGTGCTAAGCACGTGAGTTTAGATTTAATTTGGGTTATAACAGAAAGTGTATATGTAGAAAATATATGCATAGAGCACGCCATTTACATTGATAGTGTACATTGATTTCTACGTGACACTTAGTACACATTATATTTACATCTCACGCCATTTACATTGATAGTGTACATTGATTTCTACATGACACTTAGTACACATATTATATTTACATCTCATGTGTACTATACTACTACAAAATGATAGATCTTTCTCAAAAGTAACATGGTCCTCTATGGAAATTTCTTGGCATCAGTTGTTTTCTTTTTCTTTGACTTTCAAGATCTTCAATTGCACAAAGTTCTTATACTTTATGCAAACTTGTACTTGAAGAGTCAAATTCTTCATTGCGAGTTCAGCTTGCCATTTTTCAATGAGATCAACTTGTTCCTATATGGTCAAATTATGGTAAATATATAAATTGAATGTGTACATGTATATTTTGTGTGTTTGTGAATGTTATTAACTTACAGTAGGATTGAGTGACATCAAAACAACATGATCACATGAAAAAAGGTCTTCTACTTGTTTTCCAAATACTGTAGATAGTGCTACATCAATATCATCCTGCAAATGAAGCTTTAGGATACACCTGCATTTTAAGTGAATTTATATATCTATAAAACATTTTAGAAAAATAATTGTATAGAAAATGGAGGGTTATACTTACCAAGGATTTGCAGTAGAGTCTTTGTAACAATATTGGCAGAAGTATTTTGCTGCGTAAATTGTGTTTGTCTTCTTATGACAGTTGTTGCATGCCATATACCAAAGATCTTGTTGGCTAATAATAGTAACTTTTGTTGGACTTATCAAATAAACATGTTGTTGTGTGCATATGACGATATGTTACTTTAGAGGTGAAGTATAATATGAAAAAATGACGTGTAATTAGAAGAATATTAATTATACCATATTGGTAGAGGTTACAACTTTTGCAATGGTAGTGATCATAGAATTTGTTTTGTTGTACTCTCTTATAGCACTTTCCAGTATGTCAGAGTGAGTCACTTTCCTAATGAAGAAGTAAGTATTAAGGTAACCATTATTGTTGTTCAAAAGTAAAAGTGTATATATATATATATATATATATATATAATCATGTAACTAACCATTCTTGTAATTCTTTGACTTCTACTAATTCAAGGTTGATCAAAATTTGGGTTTCTCTACATGTAGATAGTGTTCTCTTTCCTGTAGAATACAATATGTTGGACATAAGCAAAGTGTCAACTGATTTTATGTATAAAAATAAAGTGAAAGATTGTTACCATGTATATCCTTTGAAAAAAGATTTTTAGCAACAATGACTGGTTTGTGATCTAAAAGTGATAATATTCTTTCACAGTGATCAGTCATAAAATTACCCCATGTTGATAAAGTTGTTAACTGTAGGCTGCAACAGTATAACTAAATAAATAAAGAAGTGATGGTTATACTATACTTTATTTTGATTATTAACTTTAATTGTACTTACGAAGAATCGATCAGTAGAAGATCTCGAAAGCAAACATCAGATTGATCTCGTTTTCTTTTTGTTTGATGTTTCGGAAGAACATTCACCACTATAACAATGATATCTGTTTCATTTACATATATGCATTGCATAAATAGAGGAACATATAGGTTATATCATTAAGAATAAATGCAAGTATTAAAAAATAAAGCAACCAAATATGATATACCTATATGTGGTGGAGCTATCTGAAGTTGTAGGAAATATGCCAAAGATAGACGATCAAATTTGATAATATTTTCATATGATATATCACTTTCTACCTTTTCTATTGTTGTGAATCTTTTTATTATCATCTGACACCTGTGATCATTTGTATTTCCTGAATAATACTCTAATTTAACCAGTGACAAAGAAGCATTTGAAACATAATACATGTCATCCAGTTGTAAAATTTTGTCAAATCTTTCAACATCATCATTAAACATCACAGCTTGTATCTTTATTCCCTAAAATAGAGTTCATTTTAGTCATTCACTTTAAGAAGAAGAAAAAAAAAGGTAGTTCACATTACACTATGATCATACCTTTTCATCTACAAAACTCAGTCTTTTAAAAACATGTTTACCATCTCTCGATCTTGTTGGGTTTGACATTTCTGTAACCTTTATTTTTGTTGTCCATTCTCGAAGACTTTCATTGATCTCATATAGCAATTGGTACTTTTTTGCCATCTTTCACAACGTGTAAATTACCTACAATTTCAGATATTGGCAAGACTAATGAAGTATGTTCTTTGAAGAAAAATGAGTTCAATATCGATGGATATATTATAAATGCTATACACATTTATTTTTAAATATAAAAAATAGTGTACCTAAATTATTCCTGCAATATGTAATATTTGAGTATAGACTATATTTCTTGTTTCCATAGTAGTTGTTTTTGTTGAGAAAGCCGGTTTGATGAGAACTTTTAGATCTTGTGGTGATCTTACTCTGGATAAAGCCACATAAAGTTGGCCATGAGAAAATACTAGTTGAGGTAAATATACTCCAACTTTTTCCAATGTTTGGCCTTGTGCTTTGTTGATTGTCATTGTAAAACATAATCGCACTGGAAACTATAGTCTTTTAAAAGAAAATGGTAATTTCTCATGCTCTTTGGGCATCAAAGGAATTCTTGGTATAAATACCCTTTGTCCTTTCCTATGTCCAACTGCTATTTCTGCTTCAATGACATTCTTGTTAAAGTTTTTACAAATAAGTCGTGTGCCATTACAAAGACTTGAAAAAGGATCGATATTTCTAAGCAACATAATTGGACAATTTTTTTTTAATACCAACTTGTGAGGCGGAAGGCCTGCAAGAGTCAAAGAATTGAGAAATTCCTCTTCTTGAAACTGATTGGTATTGTCAATAGCTGAATCAAAGCTAAAGTATTCTTTGTGCTGCCCAGGAAACATTTCAATCAAAATCTCATTTATCTCGTCAACAAACTCATTTTTTGTAGTCAAAATTGCATGATTTATTAAATCATGTAAGTTATCATCATCAGCACTAAGTACAGGAAAGATTGCTCATATTAGAGCATGCTTTGAAGATGTCTCATTGGTAAACGGTATCAACATTTGCATAGGAAATTTTATAAGATCACTATTTGTAGCTTCCTTTGTCCCGTTTCCTATATCAAGTAAAAACTTGGTAAAAGACATATTTGACATGGTTCTCATATTTCCCCTCAATTGTAACTTTTCAACATGCTTCCATAACTTTGACATTAAAAGACTTGCGGCAATTGTTTGTTCTTTGCCTCCTTGTGGTACAACATGAAGAATTTGTCTAAAGTCACCACTAAATACAATAATTTTGCCTCCAAAGAGTAGTGTGTTGCTTGTCACATCTTGTAGTAAGAGATCTAATGATTCAATTGCCTCTTTTTTTGCCATGGATACTTCATCCCATACTATAAGCTTAGTTCGTTGAAGCAACTCACCCAAACTACTTTGTTTTGGAACATTAAATATCTTTTATTCCTCAATATTTAGTGGTATCTTAAACCTTGAGTGTGCAGTTCGGCCGAAAGGTAGTAAAGATGCTGCAACACCAGAAGATGCAGTGGCAATTGCTATATGACTACAATATCTTACTTTAGCAATTAGAGCACGGTATAAGAATGTTTTTCCTGATCCTCCTGGTCCATAAAAAAAATATTCCTTGTTTTCCACTATTTAACTGATCAATAATTGTTGTAAAAGCAACATTTTGATCATATCTTAGTTGTGAAATTGATTTTATATCCTCATCAGATACAACTATCTTCAGTTCTTCATTGACTTCTCTATATAGATTTTCATGTTCATTTTGACAAATAGATGGTAGGTTGAAATCAGCTAACTTTTTCCCCATAGACTCTAAGCACACACTGATGCTCTTAAGAGCACTGTTATAAGCATCATCCCAATCCTTTTTGTGTGCATCATGAAAATCTTCACTCATCTGATTCTTAAACTTTTCCCATATGAATATAGGAGTAACTGATTCACAATAAACAATTATTGTAGAAAATAATTGTCGAAGACTTGAAGGCATTTGAAATAACACTGCTTCGTGAAGACATTCTTCAATGTTATTATCAGTTTCTAACAAACCAAGCTTTTCAACTGCCTCTTTGAATGTATTGTAGTGAATTCCATGTATAGTCCTCAAGTCATCAGAGGATTTGGCACCTCGAACATGGTTCAGTAAACAACGTAGATAGAAGCGTTCACCTTCAATAGGTTTTGCAAATGTAACCCTACCAATAGACTTTCTTTGTTTTCTTCTATGCCAACATTTTGAATTTTTATCCCATACATAATGCTCTGGAAACTCTTTGTATAGGTACTTTCGAGATTCTTCATCAATAAAATTCACCCTAAAATATTCAGTAAGCATTGTTCTTGAAAATTGTTCGTTGCTTACAATTGTTGACAAATGTTGGTTTTCATGGAATATGACGGCATGCATGTCCTGAAGATGAAGTTGCAAACATGTCACTGAAGGATATATTTCATTCAAAAGAAATTGATAAATTCTCCATGCTGCCTCTTGTGGTGATACCCATCACCCCGATACAAACTGTGTAATTTCATCATGCACATCCTTTCCAGCTTTATTATCCAGTTGAAATAATACACGATCATGTCCTTTGTATATATACTTGTATAAGTAATTTATCGCTTTGATTGAAGAACATATTTCAACATTCATATGGAAATTGTACTTAGCTAATAAATATGGGTTGTAGGGAACAACCCATCTGTTATCAAGCTTTGTGGAACCAACACTATATTGATTGCTGGTCTGTCTTCTTCGATATAAGGGATATGAATTTTGTGCTTGAGTTGTTACTGAACAATATTCTCTCAGATAGTGCTTTTTACATCTTCCATTTTCCATACAGATGCTATTTGGGTTTAATGCTCCGCATGGACCATGTATCATATGTTTTAAGACCATACCATACAGATGTGGATTAGAATATTGTTGTGGCACTTCAGCTGTTACATATTGGTCATATACATCTGGGGTAGTAATCTTCTGACTCTTTTCCAATATAATAAGAAAATGTGCATGTGGAAGTCCCCTTTTTTGATATTCAATCACATAGACATAACCAATAACATGTCCAAATATATCACGTTTAAAGAGGTCAACTTTTAGATCTTCTAGTTTTTCTTTGAAAATCCTAGCAAGAAGGTCTGGTCTATTTTGTGCTTCCTCAAAACTGGACAGTTCTCATTTTACCTCAATCCATGATGGATTGCATGTAAAAGTTAGAAAGATATCAGGTTTTCCATATCTTTGAACTAATGCCATCGCATCCAAATAATGCTGCCTCATATCTCTGGGACCACCGAAAAAAGAAGATGGTAGAATAACTCTTTTCCCAATAGTATGCCCACTACTTTGTCCTTGGTTCAAGCTGTCTACAACTCCTTGATATAAATCAGCTCGAATCTTTTGTTGATCTCTTCTAATATAGTCTAAACGACTACTTTCAAGCTTAATGTACATATCAACAATGTATTGTTGTAAAAGTCTACCCGAGTGCAATAGAATGGATTTGTCAGCAGCTCTTATTTGTAGTTTGTAACAATAGTATTCACGACAGGAGACTGCCTTCCTTCTTTTTTGTTTGTTTTGTAGAACTAAAAATAAGAAATGCATGAAACAATATCTATCATTATTATTTAATGAGCAATCAATAGAACTAATTTATATATTACCTCTTTGCTCTTGTAGAAAAAAATCATCTATGTCATTGAAGTAAGATAGATCAAATGATGAATCGCTGATCATCCATTGACCAGTTTTCTTATCTCTTCTTGAAATTCCTTCATGCCATCCAATATCACCATGTGGAAATAACAGAGGATATTGTAAGGGATCATAACACCCATAATAATAGTTAACACGGTGGCTATTTCCAACATGGGTGTAAACACATATATCATGTTGAAAATTGATGTTGCTGTTGTTGTCATGATCATCTTCGGTCCAAATTGCAGCCACTTGTGATGAAGTCGGCGCATTTTGAATACCTTGATTTACATTTGGATTTGACTTGATATATATCTGAACATTGTCAACACTGTCTAAATCCTTTAAACTTCTAAAAAACTTTGAGTATGGATTTTCCCATAATGTATGCATCAACGTCTTAACTACATCCTCTCTTAATCTTGATGATTGGTGCAATCTATTTTCTATCTCATGATCAGTGTCATAGAAGTATAATTGCACATGCGAAGGTTGTCCATCTTCTGGTACCATCATATTAATAAAATGATATATCTGTCCTTGCACTTTAAACGTGTATATTCCATGATTTCTCTTTGACAAACTTTTATCCTCTTTCACCCCCATGGATGTGAAAGAAAAAGTGTTGTTATATGTCCTTATGCATTGTCTGAAGTGAACAGACTCTTTGTTTGATGATGCATATAATTGATACAATCCTAATGGCATATTATTTTCTACTAAAGTAATCTCTCCATCATAACAACAAAATGTCCTCACTTCATAAGGAAATCTTTTTGCACAACAGTGGTCACAATCTTTACAATATGGGAGTACATACACCTCTAGAGGTATTGTCAAGTTTGCGATAAAGCTTTTTTTCATGTAATCAACTGTTTTTTTAATTTCCATTGAGGATGTCAGAGAATGAGTTGTCTTATTAAGAGTTGATGAAGACCCTACTTCCCATACAGAAGATACACTACAGTCAACGTAATTTTTGCATGGATACTCAAAAGATGTGGTTGTGACAATATGTAACGAATCAGATTTGATTTGTATGTCTGAGTTTGTTTCCTTTGATGTTTCATTATGCTTTCTAAGTTTTCTCTTGGCAGAAGTTTCTCGATTCCTTTGAAGAATAATAGCCTTTTTCTCTGTTGAAAGGTTTGCATAATGTTCCCTTTGTCATTTTCTTAATATTGATTTCTTTTCCTCAGGTAGATCAGAATATTTCATCCTATGAACATTAGGTAGAAATGATATTATAAATAATAATAGTGTGAATGTGTAACTTTGTATGTTAACGTGATTATATTTTGTTTAATATATGTTTGACATATGATTTATAATATAAAAGTATAGGTCTTTGTTTTAATTGAAACCACAAATTCATAGTGTAGAATGAAAACCATAAACATATAATGTCTTTCATCAAATGAATTAATAGTATGGAACAAAAATACAAACTCATCATAGCATCCACATTTCTAGAATTGCAACAATATGATGTTTTAGTGCTTGATTTGTCATTTCTATAAGGATGATACACTGTTTTATCAAAAATTCAGAGATGACTAAACATGTGAAAACATCCAAATACATATATATGAAGATTTTTCACATCAAAAAAGTGCACATAAAGCTGTAATGTTATGTACATACATATGACATATTTACATAAAACTCTAAACATCAAAGAAATACATTAGAAGCCTTAAGCATTCCATTCATAGTTATCTTCATAGCCGTCATTTTCCGTTGACTCTAACATCTCTGGAGAAAAGTTGTCAGCTACCTCTTCTTTATATTTTAGTTTATAATATGAATATTTTGCCTCTTTTAACTCCTTTTCAATCTCAAACAACTTTTTTTCTCCATTTGTTTCATTCTTCGGTATTCACCGATTGTGATCCTTCCTTTTCCTTTCACATATTTTGTCATAATTGCTTTGCTGAAATATATTCTTGCCATTATCCTATACAAAATTATAATATAGTTAAGTATTATATATTACATTGAACAAACATAGTAGACATTTGAAATTAAACATATATTATTTTATACAATGCTATTTTCATGACTTATTGTATATATAATTCCAGTCACACATGGTTGTTTATATTTATGTAAAATACACATTGTATAAAAACATGGAAGGTCCATATATCATTTCGATATCTAATGTTCTATTTTTTCTCAATTAGTTACAAACATAAAAATTGATCTATAAATGAAAATTTGACGAATATAGATTGACTAATTCTAAAAAGTCGATCTCAATAGAAGTTCAATTGAGACATTATCCTAGATATATCAAACATGACCGGTGCAGTGTTGTAAGCCTGATTGAAAACCGTAAGTAAGGGTATCAAAAAATTGAGTCTGAGTCAACTCGGGTCAAAAATAATAAATTGGATTGTTTAATTGTTAACCCTAGAATGAATCCAAACCTAGATTGTTTGATTGTTCAGACCTCTCAACTCGGAAGTGATCCAGGTTTGAGAATCTAACCCAGAATGTTGGATCCAGATTTGAAGATGATTTCTAAAAAAAATGATTCTTCGATAGGATTATCATTTGCTTGCAAGTTATTTTGTATATTATGCCCAGAAAAAATATCTCACCAAAATATAGCCTACATGCCATAAGTATATGTATATCAATACATATTTAGAAAACAATTTTGTCTAGTCTATAAATGCTGACTCAACTCACTTTGAATCTTAAATCTAGAACCTACTCGGATTGTATTTAAAACTCACACCCATTTTTTTCAGATGGGACACAACCAGATTCATTGGTTCAAATAAATCTTGACTGTTCTAAACTTAAGCAACTCACACACAACCACTGGCTACGTTGACCCAACAACATGTTGTTTTCTTCAAATTAAAATAAGATAACATTTTATAAATACAATAAAGAAGAAGTGAACCTCGACGACACAATGCTTGAGAGGAAGTAAAACATGCAGAAAAATCGCAGCCTTTAATTCTCAGGAATAAGTTTGTCTAGCACAGTAGTGCTGGGCAATGTCTGAAATCAAAATAAAATTGATAGAAACAAACTGAGAAGGATTCTAAACTTTCCTAGACTGATAGCATGAGTACGCGTTATACACATAACTAATGAGACGTATAAGGTTGTCTTTTGACTCTGCGTGAACCGTTGCATGAAAGTCACAGACTTGTTTAGCAGCTTAATTAAAATTAATTTGTTTTGATGTGTTTGATTTTTGTTCTCTTCCCTCTTGACACATTTTTCTTAACATCGTTAATATTTTGTGCGGAGAAGAGGACCTAAACTTAGCCGGAAAACTTTTTTCATATTTATCCAGTGACAATGAGACGTAGCTTGATTGTTTGCCTATGTTTCCAGTAAGTTGTTGCCACAACACTATAGTGGATCAAGTGTAATAGTAAACCGAAAGAGCATGCGAGGAATTATGAACTATATAAACACACAAAAAATTACATGGCAACACACTGTTGCAAACTGCATGAACTAATCCTGAAAGTGATTAATCAAGAGCCCGCATGAGTGAGGTGCTAGGGGGAAGGCGTTGTGGTTTGATGATCTAGGAGGCAGTTGTCAGCTTGACTAGCAAGCGAATAGCCAGTCGGATTGTTTTGATGGGAGTGGTTTAGTGATCACTATGGAAAACTACTCCCCAACTTGACCCATCATCGCAAACACTCCTTCAAATGACTAGGTTCCTGTTCATCATCCTCGGCAGCGTGAACGATACATGGTGAATGTCAGCCACAGCGTGGGCAAACTGTAATGTCTGGGCTGAAATCCAAATACACGATGACAATGAATCAGTAGTAAGTATATATGAACTTGTCGTGACGGCAACAATAGCAATTGTGAGATGTCTGTTTTTCGGTTGGCACCAGTGGGTCCAAATCTCGGTCATTCAAATGACAAATTTCTTTATTTACATTAATATAACTAATTAATCTTTCAGCAACAGATAAGAGAAAAGAATAAAATCTAAGAGAATTGTTATAAATAAGTAGCGAGAACAAATATCTTTTCAAAGAAACCGTACAAAATGTTGCAGCAGACTGGAATTAGAAGATAACCAGTAAAGAGAAGATGATTTACGTCAGATTGAATAACCAATAGAGCGACTGACTGAGAAAGAAGATGAGAGTCAGACTGATTAAGTAGCAGAGCATCGAAGAGCGTCGACTGAGAAAGAAGAGAGTGTCGGACTGAATAACCAGCGTGTCAGACTATGAAAGAAGATAACCCGTAGACCGTCAAACTAAATAACCAACAGAGCGCAACACCGAGAAAGCAGATAACCAGCAAAGACCGATTATTTTTCCGCAGATAGATATTTATGGGAATGAACAATGTTTATAACACGTAAACTGACAAGCATGAGGTGTTTATACAGCAGTGACGGGAGATACTGAACGATACACATGTAATTTGGTGAACTTTCGCACGTACGTGTCATGTATCAATAAACAAAGTATTACTCGGTACTCTTTTAACCGTCGTGAGCCACCTCATACTTGGGAAGTCTGTGTTAAACCTTGTCTGTGTGAAAACAAAAAGATGTAAAAGAAAGTTACCGGAGAAGGAGGGAGTGCCTAGCACCTGCCTGGCAAATTTCTTTGTTTATGTTAATATAACTAATTAATCTTTCAGCAACTTCTTTGTTTACGTTAATATAACTAATTAATCTTTCAGCAACAGATAAGAGAAAAGAATAAAATCTAAGAGAATTGTTATAAATAAGTAGCGAGAACAAATACCTTTTCAAAGAAACCGTACAAAATGTTGCAGCATACTTGGGAAGTCTGTGTTAAACCTTGCCTGTGTGAAAACAAAAAGATGTAAAAGAAAGTTACCGGAGAAGGAGGGAGTGTCTAGCAGCTGGAAAGCAGGCTGGACACTGCCTCTTATTTAGAGGGTTATAGATGCATGTAATGTCCATGGATGGACCATAACCGACCTCGTGAGTCATGGCTGGGAGCTACGTATGCTTGAAAAAGGTGGCCGTCGAGCATGACGAACATGTATGTTCCATTATCATGCTGACTGCCGGCCTGCCGTCTTGGGCCTTGGCTTCGCTAGAGACCAATCGTCTCAAACCGAAAGTGGGAGGACTAACGTACGGGTTAACCTCTTTGTTTCTCCATAAATAGTTTATAAACGTTTTTCTTATAACCTAATTGTATTAATAAAAGTATAAACAGTTCCTTTCAAATTTTGTGGAATGATATTGTTACTCAGGAGGTGAAGCCTAAGAGGGGGGTAAGACAAGGTGATCCCCTATCACCGTAAGAGGGGGGTAAGATAAGGTGATCCCCTATCACCGTTCTTATTCATTCTCTGTATGAAAAGACTGACACATCTTATACATGATAGGGTGGATGATGGAAGATGGAGGCCCATCAAACTATCGAGGAATGGCCCAACTATCACCCATTTGTTGTTTGATGATGATATGGTGTGTTTTACAGAATCTTCGTATAAACAAGGTGGAAACTATGATGGAGTGTATGAATATTTTTAGAAAAAGTTCTGGGAAATTGATGTCAGTAAAGAAATCACACATCCTGTTCTCAGTTGGTGTTAAGGAAGAGGTTAAAAGAGGCATTAGCAGAAGGTTAGGCATTCAGATCACTAATGATCTTGAAAAATGCCTGGGGATTCCCCTAATTCAGGGTAGGGTTACTAGGAACACATATTCTTATATTATTGATGACATGAGGAAGAAGATAAGCATGTAGAGAGCTATGCATATTTCTATTGTAGGGAGGATCACCTTAGCTAAAAGTGCGCTTAACAATATTCCCTATCATGCCATGCAATCAACCCATCTACCAGATAGTGTTTGTGATAAGGTGGATCAGTTGGTGCGTAATTTCATTTGGGGCTCTAGTGATGAGAATAGAGGGATTCACCTTCTGTCATGGAAAAATATTTGTCTTCCTAGAGAATAAGGAGGATTGGGTCTAAGATCAGCTAGGGATATGAATAAAGCCTTTTTGTTGAAGCTGTGCTGGAAGTTTTGAGAAATGAAGACTCTCTATGGGTCAACATTATGAAAGGTAAATATCTCAAAGGAGAGAAGAGGTGGTTAGAGGAGAACAAGAAATCAGGTTCACGTCTATGGAACTGTATGGAAAATCTAAAGTATCTCCTGACTAAGGGATATTGTTGGAGTATGGGAAATGGAGAAGAGGTGAGATTCTTGAGGGACCCCTGGGTTACTAAAGATTTGATTTTAAAGGATCAAATCATTGGAGAATGAAATTCTAATGAAGAAGATCAGAGGGTTTGTGAGTTTGTGAGTGATAATGGTTGCTAGGAGTGGAACATGTTCCAAGATATGTTACCAACTAGTTGTCTTATGAAAATTGTAGCAAAGTTCGGCCCCAAACAGGAAGGGGGAAAGGATGAGCTTTTCTGGGCATTGGAGGAAAGTTGGGTTTACTCAGTTAAATCGGCATATGAACACATCATAAGTGAACAAGATGATGTTGTGGCCTCTAATGACTAGAAGATAGTTTGGCAATGGAAAGGGCCTGAAAGGATAAAGGTCTTCCTCTGACTTGTGGTTCATGGGTGCATCTTAACTAATAAGGAGAGAGCCAGGAGAAAATTTACTAAGGACAATATGTTTCTGTTATGTAATGAGGCTGAAGAGAGTACTCTACATATCCTTAGAGATTGCATTTATGCGAAGAAGATTTGGTCTAAGCTGAAAGCTGATGTAGCGGGAAAGAACTTCAACAACACTGATAGAAGAATGTGGATTATCAGTAACCTGAAAACAGAGGATCCTAATTAGATTATTTTGTTTGGGGTGGCGATTTGGCAAATCTAGAATAATCGTAATAAGAAAGTTTTTCAAAATGTGGAGATTATTGTTATTAACTCATATCATGCTATACTCAACAAAGGTTAGGATGTTATGAATTGTAGGTGTAAGCTTCTGAATGGCGATAGGAATGCGATGAAAGAGAACATCAGGGTGGGTTGGGAGAAACCTGAGGAGGAGTGGATTAAAGTTAACACTTATGGCTCTTGGAATGGTCGTGCTATGAAAGCTGATGTAGGGGGTGTTATGAGAGAGTCCACGGGGAAGTGGAGGGGGGGTTCGTGATGAACATGGGCTCGTGTAGTTGTCTGATGATAGAGTTATGGGGTATCTTTTAGGGTCTGAATATGGCCTGGGAGGATGGGCACAAGAAAGTGGTGTTGGAGACTGACTCGAGGATGGCCATTGAGAACTTTCTAAGCAAAAAGAATAGGTGTTGGGAAGGCAAGACACTGGAATTATGTATTAAAACATGTTAAAAAGAGACTGGAAAGTAAGCTTAATGCATATCTACAGAGAAGGAAATGAAGCTGTAGATAAGACGGCTAAGATGGATAGAAAGAGAGAAAGGGGATTCAAATTTGTTTTTGATCCACCAATGGAGTTTTCTGAGTGCCTAAACAGAGATAGGGGGGATGGAAAAAGAGTAGAAAAGGCAATCCATAGTTTGTTTATGTAGCAGGGGTGTGAGTCATTTTGTTCTTGTTGGTGTTTTAAGTTTCTATTTTTGTTCGAGAGTGGCTGTATGTTAGTAGGTTGATGTAGATTTGTGTCTATGTTTTGTTTTGTTAGTAGGCTGAGTCGTGTCCGTCTTGGTTTTTTCTCTTTTTGTCCTGTCTCGTTTCTATAGTCTGTAATCCTTTTTAGCCTACATGGAGGGGGTGGGATGAATATATGGCCCCTCGACTTCTATAATATATATATATACATATTATATATATACATATATAAGTACACACACACACACACACATATATATATACATATATAAGTACACACACACAAATATATATATATATATATATATATCTATATATATACATATATAAGTACACACACAAATATATATATATACATATATAAGTACAAACACTATATATATATATATGAGATTGTTTTTATTGCCCACACGGGTACTTAAAGTTTGCTACCTGTGAAAGAAAACACGGTGGCATCATTTGTAATTAATCCAAAATCATTGACCGCTCCTCCACCCCAACTCCCATAGGTTCGCAGCGGAGCTTCACGGCGGCACCGACCTCCTCCGGCATCCCAGCACGTGCAACATGAATCGATCCCTGAAGGACTTGAGCTCCCTCTCTCTCTCCACCAATACGGCCTCCAGCCTGACATTCTCCTCCCTGGCGCGGTCGTCGTTCCCCTTTCCCATGCCCGTCTTTTGTTCATGCAATTTCGAAATTAATGATGTCTCGGTGTTGAATCCACGAAGGTCCGAGCTCACTGCTCTAGAAAGCGGCATCGATTTTGAGAGAGATGTATTGACAATGATGTGTCAGCGTCGAGATAGGGTTTTAAGGTTTCATTGTCTTGCTTTCTCTGTCGTGACGGATGCCCTAGTCCAAGCAGCGATCATCCTGACTAATCTAATCTGGGATTATGATCATCTGGATGGTAAGGATGAACAACACATTCTTATCCCTGGGCGCCTGCGTTGGATTCTCAAATGGCGACATTGAGGGCTAGTGTTTGTGTCAGCACCGCGATGGATTCTGAATTTAGTAGACTGCTTGGTGATGGATGAGACCATACAATTGATTTTTCAGAAAAAACACCGAACATATTTCAGAAACGGATCTGAAGTGGCACGCAGAACTGATAAAGTAATAGTCACTATGTATAAAAAGATAAATATATATGAATCATTCTGGTAATGAAAGTGAAGGCACCGATGAATTGTAGGTTTGGATTAATTTTGTCACAGTTGTTGGTTTAGTGTTGAAGGCACTGATGATTATTGGTTTGGATTAACTTTGTCACAATTGCTGGTTTGCTACTGCAAACAAACCAGGAGGGATGCTTTTTAACACCAAGACATATTTCTTCTTGGATATGTTGCACCTGTAAAAGAGCCTCTTCCTCTCTGCCTTAGTCTCTTATAAGGACTTCTCATGATCCATTGTGATTTTTTTGAACTAAACATTTACTTTTCATACCCGATAGTTACTTTTTGTACCACATAGTTGCTTTTTGTACCCCCATAGTTACTTTTTGTACGAAATATTTATATTTATTCATATATGTAATGAATTATACTTTTAGAAAAGCTATCACCAACCTCACCATCCCTAGTCTACAATGGGCTACGAATCCGCTAATCAATGTATAAAATAAATCATAAAAGTTCAATGTAAAGTAACAACTTGATAGAGAAAGTAACTATTTGGTAAGAAAAGTAACTACTTGATAAGGAAAGTAACTCTCAGGTAGAGAAAGTAACGCCTAGTCATCAAAATGTAAATGAATATGGTTTAAAAGGAAAATAACACATGCTCATCATAATGTAACTACATGGTATGCAAAGTAACTATATAGTATGAAGATTAAGTATTTGAACCAAAAAATAACCTTGGGTCATAAAATGTGAAAAATTAATAACTTAGAGTAATAAAAAATCCAGCACATCAGTAATTCTATTGAATTTTTGGGCTTTTATGGACTCAATCATGCACATGAAGCTTCCTTGAATATGCAAACCATCAAGATGGACGATGGCTTGTTCTTTGTAGTGTAAGAAGTATGAGGCATTGATTCCCTTCAGTTCTAATAAAAAAAAATGACATTTTAATTGTGCTAGTTCTTTGTTGAGACCCGTCAGTGGGTTGTAGCTACTCTTCATGCCAATAAGAACACTAAGGGTAACTGTAAGAACACTAATAGTAATTGTAAGTACACTAAGAGTAACTGTAAGAACACTAAGAGTAATTGTGACAACATAGAAAAGTAACTCTGTGATTACACATCTAAAATCTGCTACTTATATGGAGGCAGACTGCAACAATTAGTACCTTCCAAAAAAAAGACTGCAGCAATTAGTATGGCCGCATATGGGCATTGACAGTCCTACCGTTTTCCTTGAGTATACCCTTGACCCTTTGCAAGGAGATATGCCTCAATGCATATACAGCCAAAGTCAACTTTCTTGACACCTAGAGTAACTGTAAGAGCACTACGAGTAACTATAAGTACACTAAGAGTAACTGTAAGAACACTAAGAGTAATTGTGACAGTAGAGAAAAGTAACCCTGTGATTCAAAAAAATAACTCTTATACTTTGTAAAAGTAACTCTAACAGAGGAAGGTAAAACAATTATCACAAAAACAATGTGTATGGAACACTAAGTAACAGGGACATCTTGTAAGTAACAGTACGAACACGAAAGCAAGTGTTCTATTCCAAAATATATATATATATATATATATATCAGAACTCACTGACAAATAAAAGAGATGAACTCATCATCGATAAAGTAATTATAAGAACACCTATAGTAAGTGTAAGGGCACTATGAGTAACTGTGACAACATAAAAGTAAGAACACATAGAGTAACTGTAAGAACACCTAGAGTAACTGTAAGAGCACTATGAGTAAGTGTAAGTACACTAAGAGTAACTGTAAGAACACTAAGAGTAACTGTGACAGTAGAGAAAAATAACCCTGTAATTCAAAAAAGTAACTCTTATACTTTGTAAAAGTAACTCTAACAGAGGAGGGTAAAACACGTATCACAAAAACAATGTGATATGGCCTTCCCCAGTAGACCGCACACAGAGATACCCCACAGTTGCTATAGCTTAGCTGGCATTTTGGGTCTTATGGTCCATTCCTTCTCTTTCGAACAACGGATGTGGCACAGGGGGGATGTTGTTGAATGCACTAGTACGAAGATGGATGGATACATACTAAGGGTAACTGTAAGAACACTAACAATAATTGTAAGTATACTAAGAGTAACTGTAAGAACACTAAGAGTAACTGTAAGTATACTAAGAGTAACTGTAAGTATGCTAAGAGTAACTGTAAGAACACTAAGAGTAATTGTGACAACAGATAAATGTAACCTTGTGATTCAAAAAAGTAACTCTTATACTTCATAAAAGTAACTCTAACAGATGAAGGTAAAACATGTATCACAATATTGATTTTGCCCTTATATTTTGGTTGAATGTACAACTGATTAAAATGGATTATTTATTAGTGTGTTGCAAAAAGACTGAATGTACAACTGATCTTGAATGCTTCGAATACATTTATAGTTTGAATGCTTATGTTCTTGAATGCTTTAAATACCTTTATGCTTTGAATGTTGTAAGAGTAACTCTAAAACCACTACGAGTAACTGATACAACCATGCGAGTAACTGAACTGAAATTAACAGAATGCTTGAGTAACTGAAAAGTAATGCTTGAGTAACTGAGAGTAATGCTTGAGTAACTGAGAGTAATGGTTGAGTAACTGAAAGTAATGCTTCAGTTACTCACATTGTTTTTTCAGTTATGCTTTGAATGTTGTAAGAGTAACTCTGAAACCACTACGAGTAACTGATACAACCATGTGAGTAACTGAACTTAAAGTAATAGAATGCTTGAGTAACTGAAAAGTAATGCTTGAGTAACTGAAATTAATTCTTGAGTAACTGAGAGTAATGCTTGAGTAACTGAGAGTAATGGTTGAGTAACTGAAAAAAACCCTACGAGTAACTATCACAACCCTGGAGTAACTGAAAAAACACTACGAGTAACTAAAAAAGGACTACGAGTAACTAAGAAAATACTGCGAGTAACTGTGACAATACTACGAGTAACTGTGATAATAATGCGAGTAACTGAAAAAACCCTGCGAGTAACTGTAATAGCTATTAGAGTAACTGAAAAAACCATGCGAGTAACTAAAAAAACACTGTGAGTAACTGTCACAACCCTACGAGTAACTGAACAAACACTGCGAGTAACTAAAAAAAGCATGCGAGTAACTGAAACAAGCCTACGAGTAACTGAACACTGCAAGTAATGGTTGAGTAAGTGAACAAACACTGCGAGTAATTGTCACAAACCTACGAGTAACTGAACAAACACTGCGAGTAACTGTCACAACCCTGTGAGTATCTGAACAAACAGTGCGAGTAACTGAAAAAACTATGCGAGTAACTGAAAAAACCCTGCGAATAACTGAAAAAACCCTACGAGTAACTGAAAAAAGCCTGCGAGTAAATGTGAAACACTACGAGTAACTATGACAACAATGCGAGTAACTGAATGAGAATTAGGAGTAACTCAAATAGCAGTTAGAGTAACTGTGAAAACAATATGAGTAACTAAAAAAGCACTACGAGTAACTGTGACAACCTTGCGAGTAACTGAACGAGCACTACGAGTAACTCTAACAGCAATAAGAGTAACTGTGATAGCCTAGAAAAGAAACACTATGATTCAAACTCAGTTACTCTTATACTTTATAAGAGTAAATGTGACAACACTAAGAGTATCCATTGCACACAAAGACAAACGCATATTCTTAAAAAAAAAATAACAACTGATCAAAACATATTCTTTGTAACATATTCAAAGTATACATACAGCTGTTGGAGCACAAGGTAACACAAAGATATATTACAAATACAAGTGAAGTACATAGAAGGCTACAAAATCACTTTCATAAAACTACACAAAAAGAACAACCCATTACATATTTGAACATGCCTCACTGACACACTAATCAACTACAAACTCAACTAAAAAAGATAGAACCACATATACATCAATAGCAGTAGCAACAGTACCAGAACACGAGCAGTAGAAATAGTAGCAGCAACTCCCAATCAGCAAAACAAGAATGATCTTAACAGCAGTAGCAACAACAACTCATCACACTAGAAGTAGCAGTAGCACATAACCATCAACAACAGTAGCAGCAACATCACATCACAAAAGCATTAGTAGTAGCACATATCTATGAATTGCAGTAGCAGCAACAACTCCCAATCGCATGATAAAAGAACAAACAAAACCAAAATAAGCAGTACAAGGATGCTCCCCACAATCAACAGTAGCAACAAAAAATAAAGCTTAGCGAGCAACACCAGGAACAAAATAATATGTTCTATTCTGATTTGTAATTTGGTAATCTGTTCTATACAATGACAAACATCCTTTATTTATATCCCATGTGTAGAATATTACATTTAATTACTAATAACTATGTAGTTCGTAACTTGCATTTAGTGTTCAAAGTCTTTTATGGTTGAATGTTATTTTTGGCATCAAACGATTACTTTTTATGATCACATGTTACATTTCTCGACAAATAGTTACTTTTTATACTGCATAGTTACATTTAGTGTCTCATTTTTACATTCATTGGTCATCTAACATTCTTCACAATATAACAGTACGCTTAATCATCAATATATATTTTCTAATACATATATGTTTTTATTGCTTTTAATAATCGATTTGTACTTTTGATCCCCTACAATTACTTTTTGCAATAAACAGTTACTTTTTAGACCAAATACATACTTTCTATACCATGTGGTTACTTTTTCTTGAAAATATGTTGTTGACTTCTTAGTTGTATACATTTTAGGTTGATACATATCTTCTAGCTTTTTGTTACTTATTTGTACTTCTCAATAATTACATAGTGTGTGCTCTTCTATTGAAGCTGATAAGCTACTCAAATACATAATTTTACCTAATAAAAATGCTTAAAATTTTCAATACATGTCAGATTTATATTTATTGAGTGATACTTTTTCGATATTGATTCAATCAGGTTGACATACTTTTCAATACATGTTAGATTTATATTTATTTGAATGATACTTTGTTCGGTAATTATTTAACCAGGTTGACACATTACAACTTGACAACTAGACTGTGAGAGCATTTCCTTTTTTGACGCCTCCAACCATACAATGGGGACAAAACACTCTACCTTAACCACATCCTTCAATTTGTTCAGCATAGCCAAGTCATTGTCTACCACAAGCTTTTCTTTATAATAAAATTTAATACAAATAACTTATAAATAATCAGTCCAACCATGAGATAGTAATTATCATAAGGTACTCATGTGAAAAGTATCCTTCAAAAGACCATAACTTCATAACCATTTTATTTCTTTGCGGCAGGCTCTGAAATACCTATCAAGTAGTTTTCAGTTTGTGATTGTATAGTTGCGCCATAAAAAGTGGGCTGACTTGGGAGGCCACCCCCTTCTCTAGATGATTATCTGATAGCAGGTAGTGATCTGAAGAGCAATCTCCTGCAGCATACACTTTGTAATTAGGGACATATTCATTTTAAGTCCTCTAAATAGATAAAGACAATAATCAACATTAGGTGCTCCTTATGCATATTTTTTTACTGCTCTATATTCGTTGACGGCCACAATAGCCACTTCTCCGTCAATAAATTAATAACGTTAGATGTAATCACTTAACTTTTTATCCTCGCTTCGTGGCTCGAATCAAAGTACAAGTTTTACTCATTTTCTCAGTTGGTTGTCCTTTTGATTTTTTTCTTCCTGGTGTATTGATATGGATAGCCATTGTTATTTTTTGTCGAATACCTTCTGTGCAGGAAGACCAACGAACAACAATATTGGTCCTCCATTCTTCCTCCAGGAAATCTCCTATGCATACGTACAACAGGCAAGCAGGGTAAGTGGACCAACTATTTTCTTCCTTGATAGCGTTCAATACAACGGTAAAGGGTGAGGATATGCACCATGCCTACGATCCCAACTCCACCATCGACACCACCTCTAGAAACACTGATTAGGTATCGCACATCCATGTCTGTCACAGTCAGCCCTATTGCATCCATCAATGTTGTGAGGTTTGTGACACTAATCAATCTGTCATGGTCGCAATCCATAGCCCCAATAGAAATTCCGGCCATACCAAATACTCGCTTATGTTCACAACGCCTATGGAGGGCCTTTCACCCTCTCATCCCTTTTCTGCTATGTCAAGACTTGCACGTTCTCCTAGTAGTCGACCTGGCAAGTGGCAACTATAATTGGTGTCAGCAATGGCTCTGAGGCATCGTGCGTATCCACCACCACTGTCGAAAATGATTGCACTGAGGAATGACTTAGATTCGTGTCCAAGAGGATTAACCACGGCTGCTTCCGCCGTCACTGCTCCCAGGGCCGTCAGCAACTAGGCCATGGTGTTTCGGTAATACCAAACCTTCTACAAATTTTTATGTCAAATCAAGTTGAGATCGGATCTGGTCCCCGATGAGGCTGCACGCTATTCTTGCCGCTGAGCGCCAGTCAGGGAGTAAGGTAGATCCAAGGCGTGGGCCCGTTGCCACCACCGTCTGACGGCCGGAAACAAAAAAAAGATGCACTGCGGGACGAAGGGGTTATCGGGCGCAATAGAATCCGCGAAATTCAGAAGACAGGTAGTTTATTTAGTTACCCGCACGGGCATTCAACAAACAGCCTGTATATATATATATATATATATGTATATATATATATATATATATATATATATATATATATATATATATATATATATATATGTATATATATATATATGACAGTGATCCAGTGAGAAACATATCTTGTGAGAGCATGAGAGGCATTTGAATAACTCTCCACATAGATCAATTTTTCATAATCCAACCATATAGATTACAAGTATATATTAATATTTACCTTCCCACAAAATTTTATTACCATCCAATTTGTAGATCATTGACAACAACAAAATACTTTTTGACGCTCTATATTGAATTCCAGGTTCACCGTTGGATGTAAAAGGTGTATATTGTACATATGGCCATGTAAATAATGTATGATTGTAATGATTTTTTGTGAGAAGGTAAATGAAATGATGCTTTTTCCATCTATATGGTTGGATTTTTAAAAATAGCTCCCAATTTGTAGTTATTCAAATACTTCTCATGCTATCACCGTAGGATGTTTCTCACTGGATCACTACCCTATATATATATATATATATATATATATATATATATATATATATATATATATATATAGGGCAACGATACAATGAGAAACATATCTGGTGAGAGTATGAGAGGTATTTGAATAACTCTCCACAAAGATCAATTTTTCATAATCCAACCGTACAGATTACAAGTATACCTTAATATCTACCTTCCTATAAAATTTGTAGATTTTTCGACACTCTATATTGAATTTCAGGCTGACCATTGGATATAAAAAGTGTATATTGCACATATGGACATGTAAACAATATCTGATTGCATTGATTTTTTGCGACAAGGTAAATGAAATGATGCTTTTTCCATATATACAACTGGATTTAAAAAAATAGTTACTAATTTGTAGTTATTCAAATGCCTCTCATGCTCTCACCGTAGGATGTTTCTCACTGGATTGCTATCATATATATATATATATATATATATATATATATATATATATATATATATGTGTATATATATATATATATATGCATACATACATACATACGTGGAGGTCGGATCCCTTCATACAACTCACAGAGAAAAAAGTACCAAACAAGTGGAGAGCTATGCAACATAATAGATGGCAGACCATCATAATTTTTTGATGATTGTTACCATATTAAAAATAAAGTAAGTAACCACCAACCATGATGCCTTGAGGAGTAAACAAACGAAGGTACCATAGCTACCCCTAATGTAAAGTATAAAAAATGTACTAGGGAGAGGAACTTCTTAAGACAAACTCCTAGCAATATAGAAGAACAAGCAGTAAAAGAAAGGAGAACTGCCCGTCCTTTTCACATGTCATCCTCAGAACCACCTAGAAGAGACTTAGACTTGATCACACCAAAGGAGGATCCTACATCACTAGGGTGGGTCACATTAAGAGCAGGGACTCCAAAAGATTTGGACTTCAACAACTTAACTGCATCAGGACCCATCTGCAATTCATTTACAAGAAAAAGACCATTGAGAGAAAAGTTAAATAACTAAGATAATAATCAAGTTGAATGAATTCTTTCTTTCTTTCTTCCCCCGTTGACCTTAATATGGTTGTTCCTAGATATTAATAGAATTGGTAATAATGAAACTGCCATTTTGGAGATAAGATCAGAAAAGGAGAACAGTGGGAACTTTTTAGTAGATGCCAAAATTTATGTTTGGTGTAATATTTGTGGGCGGCCACAGAAAACCCAAGGAGTGTTCTTTCATTCACAAAGGGATGTTGTGACTATACTGAAAAGACAAAAGGAATGATATTTAAGGTTCAATATACCCTGGCCTCCTATTATTATGTTTAGTGTAGCACCCCAATAAAAATCACATCTAAATTTATCAACTAGGGAGATGAATTTCTATGGAATCAAGGCACAACTCATGAAGTAAGAAAAAATTGGTGTAAGGCAAGCATTAGGGAGGATCAATCTACCAGCTCTTCTGAGAAAAAAGATTATTCCATTGATTATGAATTTTAAGTATTCATGATAATAGGATGCCAATGCAAACGATGAGAGTCTAAGTGGAGAGATAGGTAGAGCCAAATACTTGATAGGGATTTTTTTGACTTACACCCAAGGATGTGTTGGAATTTTCAGTGAAACTCCATTCACATGCGCACCAATGAGAGTACATTTAAAAAAAATTGATCTTTAGACTAAAGAGATGTGAGAAAATTCCTAGAGTATAGATAAAACTATTAACATTCCTATGGTCAGGCTTGAGGAAGACAATAATGTCATATGAAAATTGTATAATGTTGTACTCCTTAATGTTTGTATCTATGGCTCTCTCGAGGATTTGATTATGTATATCCAATTTAATCATGCATGCTAAGATGGAATGTGGTAACAAAAGAGTAGGACATAGAGGATCCCCTAGTATGAGTCCATTCGAGCTAGAGAAGTACCCAAAAGGAGAGCCATAATTAAAGTAGAGAAATGCCAATTAGATATACAACTATTGATCCAACCACTGCTCTATGAACCATAGCTAGTAAGGATTTTGTATAATGAAATCTCAATTTACATTGTCAAAAGATTTCTTGGAATCAAGTCTTTGAGAGTTAAAGGAGGGATATGCATCTTTTGACAAAGATATATTAACTTGTTACAAAGAATACAAGTTTATTTAATCTTTCTCCTTTCTTTTGCTCAAGACCAATGATAGAGAGAATAAAATGAGTTAGTCTATTATTGAGCACTTGGGAAACAATCTTATATAATAAATTTATCAAATGGGTTGGTTGAGTTCTTTGATGTATGTGAGATTGTCAAACTTCTGGATCAGGAAGATAAAAGTGTGGCTGAGAGGTGTGATCTCTTCTAATATATCCATATTATTATGGATATAACGAGAAAGGTTATTGAATGAGTATTTAACTATAATTCCCAGAGGATTGATAGAAGTCCATATTGATGTGGTCTAGAATTGAGGACTTGTCTAGGTTTAGAGAAGAGATGACACAATGAATTTATTCTTCAACAAAAACTTAGGCGAGAATTATAGGACCGAGAATGTGTTTGGACATTGGACATCCAAATTTAAATCGAAATAAGTTGGAGACATGTCTATTGTGAATTAAAAGATTTTAGAAGTGTTGAACAATATGATTAACAATAAAATGGTTGTTATGAATAGAAGTTCCATCAATATTTAGAGAAAAATGAGATACTTACATTTCTAATTGTTATAAATATGATGAAAGAATTTAGTGTTTGATCCACTTCCTTGATCTGAAAGATTTTCAAACATAGTTTCCGTAAATCTTGAAGTAAGAAAACATATGTTGTACCACAACTTCTTAGAAGAAATGACTATTGAATCAAAGTGGGGATTAGAGTTTAGGCATAAGAGTTCAGTCTCAAGGAACTCTATGTTTGATGATGCTAAAAGTTTCTTGGTTCCACACTGAGTTCGCTTCTAAGGTTGTAGATATTACCTTAAAGGATAGAACATATATGACTTATTGAATGGTTAACCCAACATTGAGAGACTATAGGTGAAAAAAAGAGATGTTTGGTCCAGAAACACTCAAATCTGAATGGCTTACTACCCCATCTATGGGTTGTTTGGTGTTGAAAATAATTAGGAAATGGTCATAAATGATACAACAAATAGTTATGCAATATGAAAGAGGGTAGATAGAGTTCCATGATGAAGAATATAGATAACTGTCTAGTTTAGAACAATAACCTCCTCTTTTCCATGTAAAGTTGGAGTTCAAGCGTAAGAGGTAAATAAGATTATTTGAAACGATAAAGTTGTTGAAAAGTTCATTACTAACAAAAAAGGAGTAGTGGGCAGAAGAGTTGAAGTTCCTCTCATGAGCCAAATGGGTGAGATTATAAACATTACCAAAAACCCAAGCTTATTTACTAAAAAGATGGGAAAGGCTCATGAACTCATGAATTAATGTTACTTATTGAAATATGGTTCACCATAAACTACAACAAAGAAGAATTCATGGCTATCCATGACTGAGCATTAATGAAGAGTAATGGCTTAAGTACCCCTGAGGGTATCCATATGGGAGTACACATAGAGGTCCCATTCAATCATCATATCTATGCTTAGACTGACCAAGAGAGATTGTATCAAATCAGGAATACCATCAATGGAATGGAGAAGAAAATTTGAAATATCACCCTTAGTTTCTTGGATACTGACGATACCATTCCTATGAAATCTAATGAATTGTGTTATGACGCAAAGACACTTTTATAAAATCACTCACATGCATTCCTAGGAATCCAAAATCATGTTCAATAAGATGGTATAACAAGGAATAGATGAATGATTGAATTTTTAATTCAAGCAAGGCCTTAGAAGCCAAATTAGAAGGTCTCATTTTATTCCAATCCATAATTGTTTGTATTTCTGAAAGACCAATATTGGAATATTGAAAGGAATCAAAGTTAATGCCTATCATACTAGAGAAATCAAAGAAATCATCACTATTATCACAAGATAGTAGGTTTTTATGAGGGTCCCATCCATGATTAGTAATCATTTTCTCTAATGGAACATAGTTTGATGAAGGTTCAATATTAGAGTTGGAGTAATGACTTGAAGCCATTGAGAGGCATGCGTGAATCTTGTTTCTCTTGGGGGAGGGATGCAGTCCTAAAACTATGAAATTGGAAGAAACAACTTGAGTAGGGATGATTGGAGGGGGTCCCTAAAGATAAACATGTTTGGATATTCTAGAAAGACATCTATTTGAGCTTTTATCCATCATCAAATCCACCTTAGCATCATCTATAACTTTATTATGGTTCACAAAGGGCCAACAATGCTATTTGAGTTGAAGTCCATATTCTACTAGTTCTAAAGGGTTAGACGATTAACAAGTGGACTGAAGGATTTTGAGTACTTAGGCATTGTAGAATTATCACCACAGTGTCACCAAAAGAAGGATCTACATTACATTTTGGGTTTTTTTATTATTGGGCTAGGAGAAGAGGGTCCATTCTTACTTTTTTTTGTTTATATAAGGCTTCTAGTTAGACATCTCCTACATTTGCCTTTTCTAGATTTGGCATGGTTGGCATCTGGAGGCATAGCTCATTTGAAGGTTCAACCTATATAGGTTTGGGGGTAGCCAGGTGAAAGGGTGATCCACAAGTATTTCAAAGAAAGATGGAGAATCATAAGGATCCTCATATGCTAATCTTAGAGAATAGACATGAAGACCCACTTTGAGTTTCATCCTGGATGGTATCTGAGTACCACTCAGGATAGCTATAAGAAAAAAAAATGCTTTGGTGTAGTTGAGATGAATGAGGGCTACTTAGTGATTATATTGAAGTCTAGCATTCTAGACAACACACTTTCTCTAAAAGTATTGGCATCCCAAAGATAAGGAGGTAGAGAGTGAAAGACAACTAGAATCCATGTTTGGTGCTTTAGAATCCCCAAGTTTCTTCAACCATATGCTGAGTGTTATTAAAAAAGCCACCCTCCCCATTGGGAATAATGAGCTGCAAACCTTATAAATATTGCAATTTCCGACCTTCTAGAAGAATGTGCATCAACTAGTTAAGTTGAGAAGATTTTGGGTTGCAGGATAGAGAACCTAGAGATCTAGAGGGCTGAATCCCTAATGCCATTAATAGAATTGACCTGTATGTCCTTATTGTTGAGATGAACCATGATAAGAAGACTTTTGTTCTCCATCACTTTTCCAAGTCTCGTTGCATTGATAGAAAGACAAGAGAAACATGTTCATCATAATTGGTAGTGATGGGATCCATCCAAGAAATAGGAAGGATAGATGAGAGAAGAAAAGGAGGTGGGTTTTTTCGAAGAACATTCATATTTTATTAGCAACTACTGATTATTTAAGGTTTGGAGGGTTAATAGGAGGGGTATTGGAGTAGAAGGACATGGCAATTCTAGACTTTCATCAAAATGACTACCAAAAGCTTCCTCCTATAATGGCAAGAATATATTTGAATTAGAATCTGAATAGTGAATGGGAAGGGGGAAATGAAGCGATGTGATGTATCAGGTTATCTGGTTTTTCTAGTATATCATTAATTGGGATAATGGCGTTATTTATCATCTTAAAAGGAAGGATGTGAAGGGGCACACGAGTTGGATGTTGACAGGAAGTTGGAGGGGAAGTGCCCTACACCACAATAGTGAAAAGAATATCTCAGAAGTTGACGTCCATAATGTTTATGACTCATAAAATTACACCACTTACAAAAAAACATTTTTTATCAGTGTTTTTTTGTAGTAAACTAGCTGCCATGAAGAATCTTCAGTACAAAAATCATTACCTAAATATTTAATAACAAATCTAGTATCAAGATTGAGGAGTTCAAGTGTAGTATTAATAGATTTACAAATAGAGATGATGATAACAAACTGAGGTTTAGTAGTAAGCTCACATATTTTCAATCTAACTACCATGAGGATGGGTACATGGTCTAGACTCTTTTACTATACTTTAATTTCATCATTTGAGAAAAACTCCTCCAAGGGGAGTTGTTGGAGGTGCTTTAGGTTGTAATACAAGAAAGATAACATCTTTAAGAGAAGCTCACTATTATTTCAAAGAAGGGATATGAGTTCACCTATAATTCTATGAGCAAAGGGAGGATGACCATCAAGGGTATCCCTATTGAAATATTCCAATGATGGGCCGATAATGGGGTCATTGTTGATAAGATCTTCCAATGAATCATGAATCCCATTAGTGTATTAGTGCTAGAGAGTAACCTCATTCCAATATGAGGGTTTGTGATACAGAGACCAAGAGCTCTCCACTCCCATCCCAATAATCATTCTAGACCAACCCCATGCTGATGAGAGGTGGTAGTATAGAGATGTCTCAAAGAAAAAATACCCATACAACTTTTGGAAATAATAAAACTCTAACCTTACCAAGGCCAATGTCAGGCTGTGATCATCCCTAGGTAACAAGTAAAGTGGTCCCTTTAAAATTGAATGACTCCATATTATGAACATGTTTGATGGGGTAGCCATGGAAGTTGAAGAATCTAAAGAAATTTTTTGGGTTCTACAAGTGAGAGTGGGAGTGTGTATGAGAACCAAGTGAGAGTGTATGTGAGAGGATGATGAGTGGGAGGGCTCAAGAATAGAGCCTTTATTATATTAATCTACTAATAGAGGTGAGGGGGAGGTATTATCTGATGGATTGCTACATGGGATACACGAGGATGTTTGAGTGCACATAAGATTGTGATGAAAGGAAGGCTTCAAGATGAGTCTCTTAAGATAACTTTTGAGTTTCCTCATCTTGGGAACCATACACAGAGATATAAAGCAATATAGAGGAAGAGAATGTAACTAGATAAAGGAGAATGCCACCCTTAGGAAGTGAGATGGAGGAAGAGGTGGTGGGGACAAGAACAATAATGAAAAGGAACAAAAATATGAAAGAGAACGAGGATATACCTTGAAATTTAAGATTATCTAGAGAATCATCACCTATGTAGGTGGTTGGAGAGGAAGCATGGGGGAGGCGAGGCTATAAGAAAGAGAATATTACCTTATACCATAAGCGATAAGTCATTGTCATAGTTGAATGGTTTTCTCTGTGCAAACTCTCCTTCTCTAGAACATCATCATGCTACGGTTCACATAATCCATTTCAACTGCCATTGCTAAAACGTCTTTATCCCAAGCCAACCTCACTTGATAAATCAAGGTAAGGGGGTCGTATCTTTCCATCTACAACTTGTTCCCCCTATGTAGACCAACATAATCATCTCAACTAGTAAGCATTCATAGATGGAACAACTCTGAGATTCTCATATGACCTAGGAGACTGGATCATATTGGTCTCTATATCATAGTAAATAACACCAATAGAATTAGATGAAATAAAAAACAAAATATGTAATGTGAGGTGATGAATTATTAATTAACTAAATCACACAAACACCAAACAAAACACAAAATGAGTGACACAAAAAGTAGATTTTAAAAATAAAATAAATATATATAAATTGGAATAAAATACATAAATACAAATAATACCACAAACATAATTATAAAGGATAATAAAATAATAGAAGGTGGCAAGTTTGAAATGTACATAAATACCTAAGATAATAGGATGTAAAATACCTATAACACAAAAGACAAAGATCTAATAAAACACATTAATTATATCAAGTAAACTAATACATTTTTAACATGTTTAAGGCATAATGTATAATATTTTATTCTTGTATAACATATGGTGATTGTGTTTAATGGTGTTGTAACTAGTGTCTGGTATAAATTAATGTGTTATCTCGTTCCTACCTTCCTTCTCCATTCCTTCTCATTTTTTCTATTTCCTCTCTTTGTACTACTTCCCTCCTACTTCTCTAGTTCTTCCTTCCTATGATTCTATTTTTTTCTTCCCGCTACTTCCCTCACCCACCCTTCTATTTTTATATTTCTCTCTCTTCCAACTACTTCCATCTTCTTTCTTCCCATTTCTCTCTTCCTACTACTTCCATCCTTCCTCCTCTCTCTTCCTATTACTTTCCCTTATCCCTCTGCCTCCCTCCATTATTCTATTCCTATCTCTTTTCAATCATTCCCTCTGCTTTCCCTATTATTTTCTATCTTTCACATTTCCTACTACTTCACCCTCATTCATATTTTTTTTCTATTATCTTCCAACTACTCCCCTCACTATATTATAATTTTTTATTTATCTCTCTCATTACTTCCCTCATCTCTCTTTTTATTTCTTTCTCTAGATATATTAACACAAAACAACTAAGTTTGTCAATAAGGATACATGATATTCCCTTTAAAATAAGACTAATGCTAATTAATTTAGATATCCACTATCTTTTTATCCTATACTTTCTAACTTGCTACCTTGACAAATAAGGATAAGTGATAAGTAATATGGATACCCATTTAATCTTTATAAACTAAAAACTATGTTTAATTAGCTAAATATATTGAAATTCATAAAGGCAAAGCCAAACGTATATTCTTCATGTACTATGGTTGTGCGGTTAAGCACTCCCTTATTCTCAAAGTTAACTCACCATTGACTTCCCTACTCAAATGAATAGAAAACTCTCATAGGTCCATTAGACACATTAAAAGATGTGAGATGGTATTACATGGTTTTCTCTCCATTGTTTACTTGGCACCAAGATTGTTTTTGGCACAATTTTGACTATTTAAAATAAATGTGTACATAAATTAAGGTAGCATGATTTTTAAATGAGTGCAACAGTTTCACCATTGGTGTAAAACGTATTGTTAATAATTTTAATGTTCTTTTTGGGTAATCTTATGCTATATTGTACAATTACAATGCAAATATACATTTTCTAGATGGTGTATGTGCCATCTTTTCCACAAAAATAGTAATATCGATATAATCTAGATTATTATTTGGATTTCAGTATGATAAACAATAAATAGTAAGACATCATACACCATTCCTCATATTTTCCATACATTTCGTATTTACCCATTGGAAAAGAGGATAAAAGTAGGAGTTTGATAAAGGAAATCATAAGGTGAGCAATTATCATTATTTTTATCTGCTACTTTCAAGTAGGTATAGTAATGATAAGTCTTTATCCTCTCTATACCCTCTCAGTTGAAAACCCTAATGACAATACCATCCCATCCACCTAGTTGAGAGATTCTCCAAATTCTTGTATTTTAGGTTAAAGACAATTGGGATATGTCTTGTGTTCAAGACTAACCCCCGATATCATTCCAAATATCTTTTTCCATTAGAATATTTTCTTAGTAGAACAATTATTTTTCATAGAATACTTGTAATTTGTGTCTTATGTGTACAATTTCTATATTATACTTACATTTGTGAGTTCTAAGTATACCATATCCCTATAGGTAACTTAAAATTTTTATCCACACATGCGATAAATATTTACTTCATTGACACACAAAACACACCACCAGATGTATAAATTGTGAAAAGCACATTGTGTGACAACAAAATCACCAAGATCAATCCAAAGATAGGTGTGACACCAACATGATGTAACTCTTCCAAAAGTATGGGGTGGGATCCCATTCATTCAACCCGCATCAACAACCACACATTTATAAAGAATTGGATGATCATATTTAAACTTGTAATTAGATTGTACGTTTTCTAGTGATATCATCATAAACATCATAGTCTATGTCATCACCATGAAAAGTGATGATGCCCTTTAGAATGAGACTATCATCATCATAAGAGATGTAAAAGGCCTTTGAAGGCCCTTTGATTTTAAAGACAAAGATACATCATCTGTAAAAATGTGAAAGTATAAATTTTGAGCAGTCAAAACATGAACAAAAATGTGACAATCAGAGTTATACGAGCAACTTAAAGATATGTTGTTTACTCAAGACATATGTTCCATACAATTCCAGTAGATAACACACACCATTGAGCTCATATATGTTGGTTAATTCATGGCACTTATACAAAATTGTTTAGATAGTAGGTATACTGATATAATCAAAGATGAAGTTGTCATGTTACAAATGTGACCATATTTATCTAGAGGTGAATTTGCTGATATTAACATCCTTTTCATTTACTATTAAAATATCATGGTTGGATTTTGTCATTCCTCCAAATGAGTTCTTCAAATGATGACGTTGACAAGTCAAGTTATATTGTTTTCATTTCAGTACATAAGTCATGTAAGTAAGAATTAAAACCATCTAAGCAATGTCATGCTAATTGGTAACCTTTTGTGTATCTAACTAGGTGGTTGTGGTTTCATATCCTTGAGTCCATGGGATGTACCAGGTTCCCACATTTAAAACTAAAACAAAACCAAAATAAAAGATACTTGAAAATTACCAATGTGATAATACCCAATTTGTTAAGAGAGTGATTTTGTAAGAGGATGCCATGATTTCTACCCCCTACATGATGGGCTGAATAAATTCCTCGATAACTTGTTCCTTAAACATACATGAAAAAATTTAGGGTATAGATGAAAAAAATAAGTCCAAAATAATTCTATATGTTTTATGATCTTATTCAAACTCAACCAGATACTTAATATCCCTGTTAACCATCTTTCAAAGATCTATCTCCCATCAATTCTTTTACATACCACCTTCATTATCAAATTTAACAGAATTGAGGTTGCAATTTTGGAGCTAGGGAATAATCAAAATTCGGCCACATCATGGAAGTTCTAATCCTAAAACTTACAAACCAAAACATCAAGGTAAATCTTTGAGTGATTATTCTCCCCATACTTTAAAGTGTAAAAAACAAGAGACAATTTGGAAATTAGACATTGACCATTCTTAGAGCACCAAAGTTCACACACCACCATGGACTAAGACACACATCTTATAATGACCAAATGTTTATCCCTAAGGGAAGCTTGTTGTCCTTAAACACTTGTGTTTGCAAAAACACATATGTAGTCTTCAAGAATTAGACCATATGCTTAACTCACCCCACCTTGGTCGCAACCCTTGTTGTTGTACCTTGAACAACTACATAATGACCTCCTCTAACAAATTATTTGACCAAGTGTGAAGTTTTCAAGGCCCCTTTATATATCCAGTTGTTCAAAATATTATCACATGAGGGAGCGAGTGTACTTTTTCATTAATGGACAAAATACTACAATATTCAACTCACCAACAATGTATTGTCAACTATCAAAAACTACTCTGCCTCTATTTTAGACCCTCTTCAAATTACCAAACCATAATCTAGATCAAATGTAGAGTCATTGACCATTTATTTTCCTGATATGGAATCTTAGGTGTCCACTACCAACATTTTGAATATATACCACTCATATAATTTAGTGTAGAATCAATGACCTTCCCTCCACATGAGAGATCTATGGGTGTCTACTGATGTCCAAGTAAATCACTATAATTACCAATGCCTTCAACTAATATGTAGATCAATACATATCATAGAACAACTTTGAAGGATTATGTAATAAATCATGTCTTCACGATGGATAGAGAAATTATCCCCAAAGTATTCCTTCATTGAATCCCACATGATCCATTTTGGACATTAAACTTTCCTTCTATGAGCTACAAGAATGATAAGGAGCAATTGGCCATGGGATAAGGACAACACACATAGTTATTATCATTATAAAGAAACAAACCTAGAGAACATAAGGTTGGAGGTGCATCAACATGGAAAAGAGAAGCATAAGAGTCAATTGATATAACAAACTTTAAGACAAAATTGTAGACACAACATTTCTTTTCTCAAAAGAGATGAAACAAATGCCTCAAGTAAAAAATGAAGTAAATGATTTCCTCTTTACTTAATAATGTGACTAAGAAAAGTTAATTTCTTTTACAAGAGTTAATAAAAAATAAATAGTTGTGGATGGTGCCAATAAGAATACACATGAAAATGATTTTGATAGTCATACATGGTCAATAAGAGCCATAACCATGAAATAAATGTAAAGTGACTAAATCTCATTAAGAAGAACATCAACATCATTGCTCCTCATTAAATTCTCATATCTCTTACTTACATATTTATACAAAGAATATCTTTTTGAGAAAGGCTATAAATAGAAATTTTAAAACCCCAATGAGTAAATGATTCACATTCAGATACTCCTAGATGTGACTAGAGTTCATTCACCCATGTACGAGTTTCATATCCATGCAAAAAGCATACTAGTACAAATCAAAAGTAGCAGACACACACTACACATACACACACACACATTTATATACACACACACACACACAAATATATATATATATATATATATATATATATAATTCAATCTATATGGTTAAATTTTGTTGGAGTAATTAGTTTATTTATAATATGAGCCTAATTATCTTGACCCATTAGTGGTATGTTTGCTTCCTTGTACTTGCCTCTTGCCTATATATAGGAGAGGAGTGTCTCATCTATCAATAAGAAATATTGTAGTGGCCTCCATCTTATCCAAATAGTATCTTAAAATTGATCCTAAGCCTAACCCTAGAAAACAAAGGAGAGCGTCTCTGCCTATAGGCGCATCTCCTCTTTTCTTGGCTTGAATGCATGCTAGGCATCATCCCAGCCTCAATGGTCATATCTCATCTTATTCTTTCATAATAATCTAATCTTTTTGAACCTATATGCCAATATTCTCCATCCCAACCATCACCAATGTTTCTCTGCCTCCCCTGAGTCCATCTATCTAGTCGTCGCTTCCCAAAACCCTCCTTGTCACCAATGTACATCAACATCTCGTACAACTTGATACATATGCTTCTATCTTAGGCAACATGAAAGCTAGAGATCTAGAATGATACAATCTAAAAAGTTTCCCTCCCCATTCTCATTCTCTTCTCATTACAACATGTTGATTTTCCCCTACTGCACCATTGTGACTGCATCAGCTCTGCCCACCAAGCCCACCTCTTGCCTACCTCCCATCTTCATCAGCCAAAGGAGGGCGCACATGCCAGTTTGAGTTTAGGAGCACAAATGTAGTCTACATAAACATAACCCGAGCAAGGCATGAACTCATGAAGTTTATCCACCTTGTCCTAGCTAGTCACATTATCGACATGATCCTCAATGAGTCTATTAGTAGGTTGATGAGTTCTAGTTGCAATTAATAAGGAATCCCTTCAAGGCCTAAAAGTCACAAAATGTCCTAATCATCACAAGGTTCGCACACATCCAACTTCAGACACAATAAGTTCAAGCCGTCAACCTCTTGAGGCAATACTTCAAGGACTTATGTTCATGTCCCACCATCCCTAATCCTAATCATGTCTATTTCTAATCAAAATTTTAATCGGATTTTATTTTGGCCTAATCCATACCACGGGCCCCTGGAAAATGTGCCTTTTCAGGTCACAAAAAGATTCAGACAATTTTCTATCTGGATCTATCTAATGGGTCATGTAGCTCATTGACTCGTGCTTTTAGTTATCTCTATGGTATATTGGACACAATTGACCCCATGCTAGTTTATAAAGCACTAAAGAAAAGGAGAAGGGGTACCACACTAATTTTTCTTTCTCTCCATGTGGTTCCCCTAACCTACATGGTTGAGTACCTTGGTTTGAATTAGGGATATTCTATTTTGCATATTATAATGCCTATATTCTTTTGATTTTATTTTTCTTCATGTATTTATATATTGATAGTGATTTATCATTCCTACTGTGCCTGTATATCGATAGTTCTTTGTTCTTCCTACCACATGCTTTTATACCGATAGTCCTTTATTTTTCCTACCATGTATATATACTTGTAGTGTTTTGTTCTTCCTACCATTCATAAATACTAGTAGTGATTTAATGTCTATACCACCCTTTACATGTCTATTACTCTACCAATATTTATGACTTTTCACCCCAACCACTCTATCCTTTTTGTGGCTGGCATGAGAGAGAGAATAGAGGAAGATGAGAGAAGGGAAGAGATGAGATGGACAAGAAAAGATGAAGATGAATTGATCCTAAGACTAAACCTAGAGAACAAAGTAGAGTGTCTCTACCTACGAGTGGCTACCATCTTTTCTTGGCTTGACTACCTTCTAGGCATTACCCAACCTCTATGGTCGTCTCTTCTCTAATTCTTTCACAAAAATCCAATCATTTGGAAACTATCTGCTGATATTGTACATCCTGACCATCACTAATATTTATGTACCTCCCTTGAGTCCATATCTCTAGTCATTTATTCCCAACGCCCTCCTTATCACCAACATATGTCGACATCTCTCACAACATGTAGAGAAGCCAAATTCATCAAACACTTACAAATGCTTCCATCTCAAGCAACATACAAACTAGAGATACGAAGCGATACAATTGAAAAAGTCTCCCTCCCAGTTATACTCTCTTCTTGCTACATCCTATTGATTTTCCCCTATTGGACTATTGTGACTGTATCAAATTTGGCAAAATCATTTCCAATTAATGCACACCATTAACTCTTGTACCAATCGAATTGAACAACTAAAACGATCAACTTTTCTCACCAATTCGGGAAAGTTAATAGAACCTTCGGCTGGCACCATTGAGCTGATTGGTTCACTAGGTGAACTGGTCGTCTCACACAACTTGAACCAATCGGTTCACCCAATGAGCCGATCGGTTGGTGCCTCAATTCATGAACTCTAACCTTGTTTGGTCAATTATAATGATGCAAGCCTACTAACCTCCTAATCATGGGATTAGGGTTTCTAGAGTCAATGTAGCCAAATATTGGTATGTTCGAGGTTGTTCCTGTCCTCACCATTCCCCTAAATGTACGATGGGTCAAGATACATAAAACTGGACTCATATCCAACATCACATCAATAGATACACACCAACCTATTCTAATACATTATTAGAGAGTCATATACAAAGGTGGAAAAGATCATTGTCCTTGAAAAGAAGAAACATAAATCAGATCATATCCACCAAAAACAATGGTCACATGGTTGTAGTCTTACCATGCATAGATATTGCCCTTGAAGATGACACTATGGAATCCATTCAACTACCATGAGTAAAGATATCTCCAATTTGACAATAAGCCACAAATGACCAACATTTTGATGGGGAATAGAATTTTCCAAGATACAGTCGATGAAGACACAAACTACATGCTCACTACTAAAAGTGGATGGAGGGAGGTGATCACACAATTTAGTATCAAGAAACAACAGATCATCTACTTGAAGCCTACATATCATCATACGATTATAGAATGGGTAACTGACTATTTTTTCCAAAACACCCACAAAACTTCTGCCATTCTTCCATATGCTAGGTGATTTGTATACTCATGATCATATTCAAGGGATCAACTTTTTGTTAGAGATGTTTATCAAGACCCATAGAGATCTGAAGTCACCCCACAAGTTGTATCATGTATAACAGTCGACACTGAATAATCAGAGGAATATACGACATCATCCTACCTTTGAGACATTGTTAAAAGGGATCACAAGTACTCTCCTCATCCACGATGATTTCATAATTTTTCACTTCCTCTATCCATGTTATCCTCATTTGACATCCTTCTACTACCCCCATCACACCCCTCCCAACCACCATCACCCTTTCTCCCCATCTCACTCCTACTCCACCTTCCCTCCAACTCACCAATTTTGTTTTTCTACTTCAAATCTTGATCTGCTCCATCCTCTATGAGGCACACCTTTCTACAAGGACCACTTTCACCCACAAACGTACGTATAGGCACACACAAACCATTATCGTGTTCAATCTGCATGAGGTTGGGGCACCCTCAACATCATTGCACTTTTCTTACTTTTTGCTTTGCATGTCACAAGACTGACCATATCTCCTACTCCTTCCCTCACCCCATCCCACGTATGACTCCATGTGCTCACTCCCATGCCATGCAATATCCTTTGGATCCCAATAAACCATCTCTTTCTAGAAAATTCTACCATCATTTTCACACTTTTCCTTGTCACAAAAGCTTCACATCCCTCCCTTCACAACACCTTCTTAAAAGTATCTCAGATCTACCCTTTTTCTATCTCCAACCTTTCTGATGATCTGCATGATCCACCACCCCTTGCTCCCAATTACCCTCCATCACATTCCCTTAATATCCTTGACCCTGACTGCCCAATCTATCTTATCTTTACCTCCTTGTCCTCATTCTCGTACCACTCCAAGTTCTTCTATCTCCCTCTCACTCGTACCATTGATACTCTCCCTTCATCTACTATTGCTAAATCACCATCTTCTTTCTCATCATGATTGTCTTCACCATCCATTATATCTTCTCCATTCTTTCTATTTTCGAGTTTCTCATTGATCTTCTTGCTAGATCTGTGTGACTTTGAAGGTCTTTACTGGCCGTAGCATCATGGACACAATAAATAACAACTTAGATTACAAATTGTCAACATCTTGGAGGTCACACGTTCCATTGCCTCTACCATTGCACCAAACTGGACCACCTCTTCAAGAAAAGCATGACTATCCCTTGTAGGGATAGTTTTGTTTAGGAAACCCTCTTCAAGTGGTCAATTGACCCAGGAGCATCTCTTATAGGATTTTGGGAGGTTTGGGATGGGTTTATATCACTAAACTTCCTCTAAACCTTCTGGAAGTGGATATCTTCAGATCCATCATATATGCTATGGGAGACACCCTCTAATTCGTCAGTCCTGACACCTTACAACCAAGAAACCACATCAAAGCCTTCTACATTGTTTTGATAAAAAAATCCACTAAGTTACTAGCCTCAATGTAACGTCCTAGGATTTGAGGCCTCGGATATAATATAATCTTAAAAGGAATTATTGGATTACCTATATCATGAAGGCACACCTTCTTTTCATGGAGCCCATAACTAAGAACTCTATAGTGAAACATGCTTAGCTTGGAGTGGTACAAGGATGGGTGACCAGGACGGAAGTTGATTTTGGCTCGTGCGTGAGTGAGGAAAAAGCACACTCTTAAGGCCAGTGGTGGTCTGTGGGGGCATTCGTCATTCCTAAAACTCTACTAGAGCCTTGGGCGGTGTTCTCGCATGTTGCAAATGGTATTAGAGCCAAAACGCCTCCAGTAGGTGAGACCCACATGGGCATGTGGCATGTCAGTCTTGAGCCGTGTGGTCCAAGCATGTTGGAAAGGGTTGTCCATGGTGATATAGCCACCCTTGCATTGTAGCCGTGATTGGGAGCTAGGTACACATGGGTCAAGTTGGTTTACACTGAAATGGGGAATGATTATGAGGCCTTAATGTTGATCCTTGATGATGATGTCAAGAGTATGGGGGGATACTGCAATGTCCTAGGATTTGAGGCCTCAAATAAAATGATCTTAAAAAGAATGATTAGACTATCCATATCACCAAGGTGCACCTTCTTTTAGGGAGATTATCACTAATAACTCAATAGTTAAGCGTACTCATCTTGGAGTAGTACTAAGATGGGTGACCAATCGGGAAGTTAATCCTAGCTTGTGCGTGAGTGATGACAAAGCACATAGTTAAGGCTAGTGGTAGTCTGTGGGGTCAGTCATTATTCCTAAAAATCTACTAGAGCCTTGGGAATTGTGCCTAGGTGTTATACTCAATCAAGATCATATTTTATGAAACACTCTATACCATCAAGTTAATTGTAGAAAACCCAACCCCCTCACCTACAACCTTCTCCAATCTCTTTTACCACCCGCCATCATGGTACTACCCATCCAACTCAAAAAAAATAGAACCACCAGAAAAAGCCATAGAACAAAAAATGGTTTTAAAAAAGAAAGATCAACCTAACCACCCATGAGTTTCAACAAAATTGTGTAGTCCTCCAAATCTTAAATGCCAACATATTTCATCACCCACTCATAAAGCTTCATATCCACCTTATATGGATAGGGGAAAACCTTTCCCATTCCACAACAAACCATCTAATACCACAATGCCCAATTTAGAAAAAATCACTATAGATTGACTCGAAATAGCTATTATTGAAGATCTTAGGTCCTCATAGAGCCCCAAACAGAACATAACTTCCAAGCATCCATCTGCAGTCACATCTTTCAACTCCCGCATAGCCACACCTGAGGGACATATAAAGGAAAACCACTTTGTGGTGGATAATATAGGTACAAAGTCTACAAATTCATCTTATTCCGATCACGATATTGATTAACATCGAAATAATAATTTAGATAGATGTGAAATAGATTATTCATATATTGACAACATCATTGATTTAGCATCATGGTCTAATGCAAACACTTTTCAAATCATTTGCATCTAAGATTAGGTTTTCACTTTGACAATGACACATACACCAACTTGGTTTTGCTAGATATTGAAAAATTCATGGGATGGCATAACACCAGACCCATCCACCTAGATATCGAACAGACAAAATCACTCAACATGTAACTGACTCAACCATATACCCATATAAGAGAAGAAAAGATTTTATACCATCATGGTCATAGCATAATGGAATGTTTTTGGTGCATCATGCACCAATAGATGTAGATGAATCAAAAGATTTGTTTATTCAAATGATATAAACATCATTACCATCTAAGAGACCATGACACACCTATCACCTTTCTCACTCAAAACTATAGGGGATAAATATATAAATGAATGGATACAATTTCAAGGGAGGAATCATCATAGGAATCAATAATAACATCATTTAGATCACAAATTTAGAAGAACTATGGTATTATGATCACCATACAAAATCATCTAGTCAACACTCATGGACCTTCATATGTGAATATGGAAAACACAACCAAGACAAATAATCATTAATAGAAGAACTTATCTAGATAGCCCAATCTCACACATCTATCCCTTATCTCATAGGAAGATATTTCAACCTTGTTACTTGCCACCAAGACAGGCATAACACCAAAAACACCTCCATGCCACACATTAACATTTTTATAAACTCTTTTACAAAATCATCGCAAATTTCCATGCCACTGATATTTTTGACATCAAACTCCCTCTACTCCTGGAACTATGGCACTTCATAGACTAGAATAGACCACTTCCTTTACTCGCAATCATTGGAGGATTTATACCCTCAAGCCTTTTATTTTACTTCCTCTAGACCCATCTCTGATCATTTTCCCATTATCATTGACACCACTCACTTTTCATGGGGTCAAAAACTTTTCTGCCTTGAATGATTTTGAATGTAGCACCCAAAATTTAACACTTTAATTAAATAACATTGGCCTATCCCCGCTCATCCTCTAGAACTAGGTGTATATATATAGAAATATCCTAAATACTTAGAAAGCATGGAACAATAATACACTTGTAAATATTAGCAAAAAACTTATTGAGAAAGAAGTTCTAATCTCTCTCTCAACAACAATATGTAGACTGACCCAACACATACTTTAGCCATCAAAATTGAAATAGAGAAACTCAAAAACCAAAAAGAAACTCTATAGAAACAAAGGTTCAAAAATCAAACGGATGCAAGAGGGAGAAAACAACACCACACCCTTCCACAAATGCCATCACAACAATTGGAGATTTACACCATACACTATCTAGATGTTCATGGTATATGCACAACTAGCAGACATAAAATCACAATTCACATTGTTAAGCATTCCAAATTCCTTTTAAACAAAAAATATCATACTTCTCTACGTATACACATATGTTGGGATCAAATTTATCCAAACCACATTACACTACCATTGAACCTTACTAAACCTTTCATAGAGACAAAACCCAAGATGTATGCCTTGAATTTAAGATTTACAAATCCTCGAAACCTGATGGAATCAATACCAAATTCTACCAACACACATGAAAAAACAAATAAGGGATTTCATGCATCTACTTCAATACATCCCACTCCATGATGACATCAGAGCATAAATAAAGGTCCACAACCACACACACATCACACTCATTAAAAAGATTGAACAACCAAATCTTGTGCATCAATTTTGACTAATCAGCCTTATCAACTCATCCTATAAGATTATTGCAAAAACCCTCAACACTAGGATGAAATACTTAGAAAACATTATTGGACATCAATTATGTGCCTTACTAAAAAACAGAAACATCTAAGACGTCTACATTATGGTGAACAAACTATTCACACGTGTTACTCATACAACACCCCTCTCCTAATATTGAAACTTGATTTTGAAAAGGCCTTTGATAATTAACTGGAATTTCCTCATCCAATGCATGTATGGATATGGATTTCCAAAATTATGGATCTAATGGATTTATTCATGTATAACCACATACAAATTTTCCACAATCATTAAAAAGTCTCAATTTGGATACTTCCAAAGCTCACCCCTTTAGAAACATATCATCCGACACATACACTATATCCAAAGCGTTATTGATACTCCACCACGTGCTGTAGAACACGTCTCATTCTGGAATGATCCATTGTACAATGGGCTTGGTATACAAAACCTCAACACCAACATCGACGTTCCATCATATCTAATATTACCATTGCTAAAACCCTAAAACTTCTAAGAGATCAGAGAAGAAAAACTTTGAAGTATACCCTTTCCATCAACTTATCCACAACAACCATCTTCGAAATTTATAGTCATCTTGAACAAATTCTAGAAACTAGATTTCATGGATTTGGGGAAATACCTACAAAACTTGAGATGCATACATTTTCTTCTCTTGCAGAGGTTACTCCCATCCTACTAAACAAATATGAAACATCATTGGACCTCAAAAAGTCAAACTTATCAAATGGCTCATCTGGCATGACAAAATCTTGACTGATACCAATATAAGAGAAAGAGGTCTTGTAGGACCTTCTAGATGTCACTTGTTCCACACAGAAGAAGAAACCACCTCACATATCTTCCTAAATTGCTCTATTATCTCATATATTAGAGAGTTTTACCTTTTCTTATGACTATCCACTCAAACACAGGATATAAATTTTATCAATTTGTTCCACATTGCCAAACCAAAAAATGATTACTTCACTCTTCATAAAATACTATTGGCTTCTATGATATGGACGATTTGGACATAAAGAAACCATAAAAAATATAAGAATAATAGAAAAAATAATCACACACTCATCAATCAGGTCAAAGACACATATGACCAATTTCTTCTTTGTAGATTCACAATTCAACATGGAGCAGACCAAGGAGAATGACAACCATCCACAAAATTTCAAAGAAGAGGGCTACAAACAGAAGAATTTCACTATGGAGGAGATCCTAGCATATACTTATGACTTCTAGACACATTTTGTATTTTTATGTTCATTTTAACATATATAGAGGGGTACGGTTTAGAGGCGCTTCCCCCTATTTCTACATACTTTACACCATCTTTAGTTACTGCATGTAGCACTTATGGCACTCCTAGTGCTGTATATGCTATGTTTGGAACATCTATACTACTTTATTGACATGCAGTTGTATGCTATTTATCATCTATATATTTGAAATTTTCATCAAACAATTGTTAGAGGCACTATGTGATTGGAGGAGTGTTTATGGTGTGCAAGAACTTGTGAGCCAAAAATGCACGACCTGGTTTCTATAACATCCTCATTTTTAGCACTTTGATATAATTCCTTAAGTACATATTATTCATGATCATCATTATATAAATGGATCATTGTCCCTAATTTTGGTTATTGGAATGTACTACAAATTTTCCTATTAAAAGATAATATCTAAAAAGAATGACACACAAAATTTTAAGGCTTAACTATATTTGGATAATTAGTTATTTGATATTAAAGATCTTATTTTGATTAGAGAAACCTTTTTGGTCTCCTAAATGGAAAATTAACCCTACTAGAATATTATAAAGTTAAGATAAGGCATGTGGTTAAAATTTGACATTGTTTGAGGTTGGCTTGATTGGCCAAATGATTTTCTCTAGATAATGGCAAAGAAGTTGCTTGTTTTTCTATTTCCTTGGATTTTCTCAGATTTTCCTTTGAACCAGACTTTTTCTAAACCGTTGGATGTGGATATTGGGAAGATCGTATAATCCTAGCCATCTATGTCTTCTTCTACCTTAGTTTGTTTTGGACTAAGACTTCTAGTTCCCTATCAAACAAGGGTTCCACACTACATGATTAACCTTTTCCTACACAGTTTGCACCAATGAGTTCAAGAGAGGAAGCTGCTCCTTTTAATCCCCCATTTGAGCTCCAGGGTTTTCCCTACCCAGAATGCCCAACTTTTTTGCCAGATTCCTCCTATGTTCCATTTTGCCGACGGCTAGTGAGAAAACTCATTGCTCTGTGAGCATTGGAAAAGGTTCATCGAATCCCTAGATACCTTTTTTGCCCATTGATTGGGTTTCTTCACCCCCAGCCTCCCCGTGTCTTACCTTTTTCATATCCATTGATCAATGGCCATTCTTGTCGACCACACCGCCACCACCAAATTTGTCACATTTTTAGTATCTTTAGACACTAACAAACCTACCCCCAATTGCAACTTTGGGTGTGATGCATCACACTGATCTACCAACGAGACCCCTTGACGACAGCATCATGAAACCTCACCGCCGAAGAACTCCAGGTAGACATTGTTGGGAAATTGGGGCAATAGAAACAAAAATTTTACTGCCTGATTCCCTAATCAACAAGATCTCATCAACAATGATGTATCTAGGAAGGAAGGTAACAAGAGGTCTACCTGGTCCTGGAGCAAGTCCATCGACACCTCTTGTTGTAGCATGCTTCTTCTCCAAGCAGCACCCAAGCTGTCGTAAACAACGACCTCCCAGTCTGGCACCACCTACGGTGGTTGATGGCATCCTCTTGGAGGTAGGAAATAACCTCCTCGCCTCTAGATTAGTCCATGTGGACCACATGGGAATCCCACGTTGCTCTACCAAAGCCAACATGAAGGAGTTATCCCTTCGAATGTCAAACTAGGATTGATTCACTGTCCCAATTGTCTCTCCCTTTCACATGTATGACTTGCTCAAGCTCTCTTGGTTACCACAACTAGAGAGGACAATAACTGTCATATCTTATTGTTATGTCTGGGAAGCCTCCAATACCCCTCTATTTATAGGAGTGGCTAGTGTCTAAGTTTCTAGTCAATTTGGGAGTCAAAGAGACATAATTCACATTTTTTTTAGAAACTACAAATGGTGAACTGGTTGGTTCACTATCCAACCAATCCTTGATATAGTGAACCATTTGGCCCATCCATTGAACTGACTGTTTCAATAGTTTTCCTATGTCAAATCACATTGGTATTCCATGTAGGATTAATGCAAAACATGACATCAACATCAATCCTTGATCTAATCAAATTGACCCTTGAATTAGGCAGTCATCACATGAATCACTTGTTTGGGACCATGAACTAGTCAGTTCATGCATTCGTTCAAGCATTGTTCAACTAATATAATTTCCAATTGACCTGACACTCCAACCGATTGGTTCAACACTTAATAGGTTAGTTTAGAGTCCAGTTAGTTAATTTTAAACCTCAGTTGTTTAATTGAATAGCTAAACACCTATAGTAATCAAGCTAAACATTAGTCATGAATAAACTTCTATTCCAAGTGCATCCTATGTGTGTGACCGTATAGGTCCAATATTACATTGGTAGTGAATGTTCAGGACCAACTTATGACATCACAAGTAATGAGTGGTGTCTATCAACACATCATTTCTACCCAAGTAATATGGAAAAGTTGGAGAACAACTTCAACCTATAATTTGTGATCAGTGTTACCATGATCATATAGTTCCTTTGTCTTTAATATCTGGATTGAACTTGAGGCATGGAATCGTCACCCTCTTCAATGTTCAATCTATGTTCCTTAAACTATAGTAGACTATCTAAGATGCATGTGAGTTCACATATCATATACTGAATCACATGAGTATGGTCATACATTTCTAAATCCCACTTATCAAATGGCCTGGATATCAGTTTCCTATAGGAGGGACAAATCCCATATACATCACTCACACTCAATGCCCATGTGTCACATAGTACCAAAGCATCACCTTTATAGCAACCCTTATTGAAGGTCACTTCATATGACATTAAAATACAACAAACAACATGTGATGAGTGTAGTGACTTCAGGTCTAACAACCACAATCACAACTATCACTATGAGAGATGATTCTGACTACCATTCCATGGCCTCCATGTATCACTCTCAGGGTGAGTCTGTCTGATACACTATTCTCTAAGATGTATTTGTGTGCTTGACTTGATATCACATATCATGAATAATGAGATTCTATCATCAGTCAAGACACACTCTAGTTTTATGTATGACTGTCATATATTTTTCTTCGGTAGTAATATCCGACTTGGGACATAACAAGACAATATGTACTCTTATCATACATATGATCTCATTGTTCAAGTCCTTAACCTGAAGACATATGTCATCGAGTAACATAATTCTTGAGACATTTATTATATCTGTGTCATCATCTCACGATTGAGAAAAACATAATAGATTGAATGATCTTTTATCATTATCAAGTCAAGTATGTAATGCATCATTGCAATCATCATATGATTGGATCACGAATAGACTCTCACTTGTACTGAGAGCCAATCACCCATGAATCTTATTCTAAGTGATCTTCAACATGTCCATCATGTTTCTACTATGTTGGTTCTTTTATAATAGATTAGCAACATTTGCTTCTAGTCAGTATTTTGCAAGTTTCACATCTCCTCATTGTACGACTTTTCATATGAGATGGAAGTGTCGTAGTATGCTATCTGAGCTTCCTTTGCCTAACTAATAGCTCTATTGTTGTCACAATATTTCTACTACGCCATCAATGATTGGAACCTCCCACAAGTTCTCTATATGAACTTTTTGATCCATACATTATCCTTTATTGTGTTCAGAATGCCATGATATTCAATTTTTGTTGTAGATTTAAATAACTATATCTAGCTTGGAACTTTTCCAGCTTACAAATTCTATTTTAAGTTCAAACAAAAATTTAATTTGTGATCATTAATTTTATTTGTCATTTTGAAATCTTACATCGGTATAACACTTTACACTCAACTCTTCCCTATGACCATGAAAACCTCTAGAGGGGGGTGAATAGAGTTTTATAGAGATTTTAACAATTATTTAACTCAAACAACCACAATGAAAATATTGGACAAGGAGACACAGGGTTTAGAGTGGTTCCAACTATAGCAAATACTATAGCCGTCAGTCCACTACCCGGTTGCTTACCCAACCGGGATTTGAAAAGAAATTTATTTTATTACCTCGCAAGGACTTTACATAAAATACAATTTCTTTTCCCAAACCCTTCAAGCAGCCTTCACCTAGAAGTAATCGCCCAACCTTGAAGCAGCCTTCCCTTGAAGTAGATGCACCAACTCCCGTTGCACCAGCCTTCTGAAGTAGCTTCCCGTGCGATAGCCTTCTTGAAGTAGCTTGAAGTCCCCTTCTCCACCTGAGAAGTCAACCCTCTCCAATCCGCAGCCTCCAACCCTAGGAGTAGCAAGGAGAGTACAAAAGATAAAAAGGAACAAGAAGGAAAACAGAAATTACAATACCATTGTAAGCACAAGGCTTGATTTTCCTATATCAAGCGTTTAGATCTCCTAACCAATGTGTATGACAATGTGATTGTAGTGGATAGGAGATACTAGCCTATAGGACACAAAATGGGAGCAATAGGAATGAATGGCAAGTGTAGGAATTGCTCTATTGCTCTAAAACAGATTGCAAGTGAGTATTCAAGCTCAAGTATAGCACAAGTATAGCTTAGGTGTAACAAGTGTATTCTAGTGTCCTATGGCTTGTCCTATTTATAGGAATGGCCTAAGTATGCTTAAGGACGTTCTAGACAACTTCTAGGGGGTTCCTAGTGCTTAACTAGCCGTTAGGAATAAGTTAGGCGCATTAGCAACGGCTAGTTAATTAATTCTGTAGTTGCTGTCAGAGACCATCTCGGTCGAGGACTTGTCGACCGAGATGCCCGGTCGGTCGAGGAATTTTCGACCGACAGGCTCTCTGGATTAACGTTTATTTGCAACTGTCAACTGCTGTGTCTAACGATTACTTTTGGTCAATCTCGGTCGAGAAGTTTGTCGACCGAGAGTGTCTCGGTCGAGGAGTGTGGTCGACCGAGATTGACTCTGTTTTCAATCTTTCAATTAAGATACTAAGTGAGTGCATGAGTGTGCATTATGTGATCCTATTAGAAGGATATGTCCTAACTAAGTGTAGTGTTTAGTTAGGGAGATCTAACGCTTGATTTACATGAAGTCTAAGTACTTGTACATTATATGTTTGTACAAGTTTACATATGATTACATTGCATGACATTTATAAACATTCAAGCGTAAGGATTCCCTAGGACTTTGTCATCACCTTGTTCCTGCACACTTAAGTATCTCGTTAGATTAATAAGAATGAAATGTTTGTCATCATCGAAACAAAGGGATTTATCATAATATCCAATTTATCCAACAATCTCCCCCTTTTTGAAGATGACAAACATTTCCTAAATATGAAAATAAGGAAATATAAAGTATATGAGTTTCATACCTGAAAATTTACCTTTTGTAGCCATTTATGTTTTTCAAGTAAGTGCTGGCCAAGATGTGATGAAACTCTTTTATATATATTTTTATATTCTTTCTCCCCCTTTGTCATTTCAAAAAGATATCCAAAGTTGAATGTTTTATTTTTCTTCTCCCCCTTAATATAATGCTCCCCCTTAATTAGATATCCTATTAGGAACATTGATTTTTATCTAATTTATCCATAATTTGTTTCTCAATCATTCGCAAAGGATGTTAAGCCTTGAAATGAAATGAGATACCTTTAAGCATATGATGAAATGTATATGGATTTCTCATATATCAAAGGATGTTAAGTCCTAGATTAGATGAGAGTCCTCTAAGCTTAGAGTACCAAAAAAAATGTCTCCATCCAAATGCAAGGGATGTTAAGCCCCATTTTGGGTAGAGAGTTCCTTCATGTACAAGATACCAAGTTCAATAAATTCATAACTTTCTTGAAAATATTCAGTTATACATAGTGATTTCAAAGTTTTTGTAAGCTTCTTTTAAACAATGATCAAAGTTTTAATGATCTCCCCCTTTTTCTTATGCTTTGCTCCCCCTTCGATAGATATCTCAAATGAAAGTTTGAATACTCAGCAAATACATAAAATGTCCAAGATTTTAACAAAGATGTATGCAATTATGTCAATCTGGAAAAACAGAAACCCAGTCGGTCGACAGTTGCTCGACCGACAATGTTCTCGGTCGACTAGTTGCTCGACCGAGAATGTTTCTGGAGAACTATTTGGTTATTTGAGAATTTAATTTTAATTTGTAATAGTTGCCTGTTTTAATTATTATTATTCCCTTATTTGCTATGCTCTACAATAATGAACTTATAATGCGTATTTTGAAGAAGTCTCATATGCCAAACAAATATCCATGTGAATCAAATAAAAATGGCAAATTTCATTCAATGGCATGAAGAAGATTACAATCATATAGAATACAACTATTACAACTCCAACACTTCACAGGAAAGATTTAAGAATTACATCAATGTCCGGATCTTTCCCAAGAAATGGCTCGGCTCCATAGTATTGGACCAGAGTTTTCCAATCCAAAGCACCAGTTGTAGTCAACGCATATGCTTCCAGGAAAGTGGGAACTCGGTCAAAACGGAAGTGAGCAGCTATGTCTTGCAATTGTATGGAAGAAAATTGAGTATGTGCAAGATCCATTGAGGGTGAAGGTGGAGGTTGATAGTAGTTGTATGAGGGGTTAAATGGGTTGAGCATGCCAGGGTTTAAAGAATGTGGATATTCATCGGTTTGGTTAGGAGAAAGGTTTTGCATTCTTTGATTTAAGTATGACATGGCATGGTGATTGTAGTTTAATTGTCTACTAAGATGGTATTGGGAGCCAGCAATATAAGTAAGGGTATTTTGGATGGGATCAATGGAAAGGTTAGTAGGAGGAGGGGGTGGTATATCCTGATTTGATGACTCTCCTTCTACTCTTGCCCTTTTATGGCCAAAGTCAATTCCCATCTTCTCTACGGTGTTCTTACTTATCTTTGGTGGTCTACGCTCCCATATGTATCCCATATCTTCAATGTTTGACTTAAGAAAATGTTGAGTAATCTGGCACACAAAATCGGCATATGGTGGATTGCCAGAAAACTCAAGCATATTTTTAAGTATTATGCGAATGAAGTTGATGGGAATTTCTTTTATGATAGCATAAATTAGACACATACGGAAGATAGGAACCTCGGATTTATTGGCTCGTGGATGTATGTTGGTGGAGACAATGAGGTTTACTATTCTACATGCCGGTTTTAGGTTTATTGCATAATAGGTTCCCCTATCTTCATGACAAGTGGTATTGGCTTGAAATATGGCTCTTTTTATATCACTAAGACTAGTGGTGTGGTCATCATGGGAAAATAGATTTATTGGATTGCCGGTGGAAAGGTCAAGGAAATCTTGATATTCATCTATATCAATTTCAAGCATGTCAAGAATATCCCCTTCGGAAAATTTAAAACTATGCCCATTGACCATGGTATAGAAGAAAGTGGTGTCATTTTCGGTGTGGGATAGAAGATTGGCATAGAATTCGTTGACTACCTTAATGGAGTAGGAAGGAAAGGATGGATTGATGAAGTCCTTCAGCTTTTGTACTCCAAAGAGATGCTCCAGGTCTACGATGTTGATGAAGTCCATCACTTCGACCGGACGTCGGGGAAGAGGAGCTTTAGAGGAAAGCCAAAAGTATCTATCTCCAGCATCTCCGTCGACGAAAGCTATGTCATTGATGATCGTCAGTGGCGGAGTGGCTTCCCTCTCTTCTCTTCTTTTTCTTCCAGCAACTTTCTTCTTCCCACGAACAGTTGATGATGAGGCCATTGTGTTTCTTGAGAGTGGAGAAGAAGCAAGGAAGATTTGAGGGTAAGAGTGCTGAAGGATTGCACGAAATTGCACTAGAGATGGACTATGGAAGCAAGGAAATGCAAGTGTGAGTAAGTGGCTCGTTTTTGCACTTATTTATAGAATTCCAGCGACCCGGTCGGTCGACGACTCGTCGACCGAGCGTCCGCAACGGTCGAGTTGCAGACGCGCCACTTGGTCCTCCAACGGTAAAGAAAACGGTCATAACGGTCGGGTCACAACGGTCATATCCAACGGCTATTTCTCGGTCGAGCGCTTGTCGACCGACATTGTCTCGGTCGAGCACTCGTCGACCGACAGTTTGTCTGATACTGAGTCTGTTTAGAATTTGTCGGTCGAGTGAGGTGGGCTGACCGAGTGGTTCTCGGTCGAGCATTTGTCGACCGACTAACTTATTGAGTTCAATTTTGGCTGAATTTTAATGCAAATCATAGAACATTTTTGTAGAGCATATGTATATTCCAAGGGAGTAATAATATTTAAGGCTTCTAATTACCACAAATGATTTGACGTTTTGATTTAAAAATATGCTAAGATTAAGTTCAATAAAATAATGTTCAAATAAACAATTTTTATCAAAGTTTATTTTAGGTCGCCCTTGATTACGACCATAGCGCCCCTTGGTCAAATTTTATTTTAACCAAGAGGCATATTCTGCAGGTTTCCAGTATGAATCATTCATATGCGAAGTATGAGTTCTGCAGATAGCTTGCAAATATCAATTTGAGACACATTAAAGTGTACTAATTATGAGAGCTTAATAAGGACATCAAATATGGTGAAGCATATTCAAGAATAATATCCATTCATGAATTTAAGATTACTTTGGATAGACTAAAATATAAAAGCACACAAAAATTTATTTGAAACATTTTATTCATTGCAAGTATTTCTGAAAAAAAATGTGCAATAAAAGAATGATTAAATAGAATCTTTCAAGAATAATCTTTCAAGAATCTTTCAAGAATAATTTTCACATACAATGTAAAGATTTACAGCAGTTTGAGATAAACGTATGTGTATCAAGGTGCTATTAAATCTTTTTAATTTTTGATTTTGTTATCCCTAAATGTTAAGTTGAGATAGACATAAGGATATACAAATTAAGGTCTATGGTCATATCTCAACTTAGTCGAACCTATTTAATTTGGGATTTTTGGAACCCATACCATTTCGACATGCTTTTTCTTGTATGGGCATGAAAAAGAATAATGTCCAAGGCGTGAGCAATAATGACAACAAATTGAATCAACCTCAAGCCTTTTTCTATGGTTTTGATTTAGGTTATTCTTGGGTATATACATTTTTGTGCCTCTAGGTATATAAGCAGATTGACTCGCTTGTGTCCTTCTAGGTTGTTGATGGGATTTCTCATTAGGCTTATAACCTAGTCCTCTTCTCCCTATTTGATGATAGGAATTTTCTAGTATATTATCAAGGATTCCATTGTTGCTTAACTTACTAACTTTTTGTTGCAACTTAACGATCTCATCCATTCTTTTCTTGATATCTAATTTTGCTTGATCTAGATTGGATGATAACATATTTCTTTCTTTCACTATATTGTCATAATCTACATGGGTGCACAATATAGGTTGTTTTTTAATATCATTTAACTTTGCAAGCAATTCAGTCTTTTCTTGACATAGAAGATCATAGTTAGTCTCTAGAGTGAAAATTTTCACTTCACTATTACTCAGAGATGATTTCAAAGTACGATTGTCAGACATAATGCTATCTTTTTCAAAACCAAGAGTATTCAATTTAGCATATAAATCATCATTTTCGGATGTAAGCTCAAGAAGTCTAGCATTTAGATCATCATTTTCTTTATTTGATTTCTTTAATTTCTTTTTGTATTCAACATATTTGTTATGTGTTTCTTCAATAATAGCAACTAACTCCTCCTTGGGTAAATCAAGCAAGCTTACCTCTTCTTCTTCTTCCTCACTTATTGTAGCAACGAAACACTCTTTATGTGCATCTCCTTTCTTTTACCTCCATGGACATTTAGACGTAGAGTGCTTTGTTCCTAAGCACCAATTGCAACTTGTCGAACTTTGGTCCATGCTCCTTTTCTTGTGGTTGTAGTCACCTCCTCCCTTTATCTCTTCAAGACCTTGTTAGGGCTCCTTGAAGCCTGCTCTGATACCAATTGAAAACCTCTAGAGGGGGGGTGAATAGAGTTTTATAGAGATTTTAACAATTATTTAACTCAAACAACCACAATGAAAATATTGGACAAGGAGACACAGGGTTTAGAGTGGTTCCAACTATAGCAAATACTATAGCCGTCAGTCCACTACCCGGTTGCTTACCCAACCGGGATTTGAAAAGAAATTTATTTTATTACCTCGTAAGGACTTTACATAAAATACAATTTCTTTTCTCAAACCCTTCAAGCAGCCTTCACCTAGAAGTAATCGCCCAACCTTGAAGCAGCCTTCCCTTGAAGTAGATGCACCAACTCCCGTTGCACCAGCCTTCTGAAGTAGCTTCCCGTGCGATAGCCTTCTTGAAGTAGCTTGAAGTCCCCTTCTCCACCTGAGAAGTCAACCCTCTCCAATCCGCAGCCTCCAACCCTAGGAGTAGCAAGGAGAGTACAAAAGATAAAAAGGAACAAGAAGGAAAACAGAAATTACAATACCATTGTAAGCACAAGGCTTGATTTTCCTATATCAAGCGTTTAGATCTCCTAACCAATGTGTATGACAATGTGATTGTAGTGGATAGGAGATACTAGCCTATAGGACACAAAATGGGAGCAATAGGAATGAATGGCAAGTGTAGGAATTGCTCTATTGCTCTAAAACAGATTGCAAGTGAGTATTCAAGCTCAAGTATAGCACAAGTATAGCTTAGGTGTAACAAGTGTATTCTAGTGTCCTATGGCTTGTCCTATTTATAGGAATGGCCTAAGTATGCTTAAGGACGTTCTAGACAACTTCTAGGGGGTTCCTAGTGCTTAACTAGCCGTTAGGAATAAGTTAGGCGCATTAGCAACGGCTAGTTAATTAATTCTGTAGTTGCTGTCAGAGACCATCTCGGTCGAGGACTTGTCGACCGAGATGCCCGGTCGGTCGAGGATTTTTCGACCGACAGGCTCTCTGGATTAACGTTTATTTGCAACTGTCAACTGCTGTGTCTAACGATTACTTTTGGTCAATCTCGGTCGAGAAGTTTGTCGACCGAGAGTGTCTCGGTCGAGGAGTGTGGTCGACCGAGATTGACTCTGTTTTCAATCTTTCAATTAAGATACTAAGTGAGTGCATGAGTGTGCATTATGTGATCCTATTAGAAGGATATGTCCTAACTAAGTGTAGTGTTTAGTTAGGGAGATCTAACGCTTGATTTACATGAAGTCTAAGTACTTGTACATTATATGTTTGTACAAGTTTACATATGATTACATTGCATGACATTTATAAACATTCAAGCGTAAGGATTCCCTAGGACTTTGTCATCACCTTGTTCCTGCACACTTAAGTATCTCGTTAGATTAATAAGAATGAAATGTTTGTCATCATCGAAACAAAGGGATTTATCATAATATCCAATTTATCCAACAGACCATAACCAAGGAACCAATCCTTTTAGTGCTTCTCAATTACTTAAGGATATTCTTTATGGCAGTCTAGTGAATTTCATTGGTATCTAACATATATCCACTCATCATGTCCAATACATACGATATAACATGATGAGTATGTAATATTACAAATGTAATTTGGCATCTTACTCATGTATTCTTGTCCTTCACAAGAACTTAGATACTAGGCTCTAGATAGACCAATTTCATAAATGTTCTCTCATTGAGTCTTGTATGCTGAACTCTTTAAGCATTCTACCAATGTATGTGCTCTTTCTTGAGTTAAGAAGCTATCTAGATCTTATCTCTATAGATCTTGATTCATATCACATAGGCTGATTCACCTATACCCTTCATAGAGAAGGTACTTTCCTTGCTAGGTTTTAATATACACAATATAAGAATATTATCCCCATCATTATGAGGAATATAAATATGATCCCACGAAATATTTTATAATCACATATTTCATCTTCATTTTGACTAAAGTCAAACTCTTTGATTGTCTTGTCAAAAAGAAGAGTCCAACTCTGAGATACTTGTTTCAATTTACGGATTGACCTTTGTAGCTTACAAACTTTATTTGCAATAACTGAATTTATAAAACCTTCTAGGTTGTGCCACATACACATCCATTACACTATTCCTATTAATGAATGTGGTTTTAATATCCATTTTTCCAAATCTCATAGTCATACTAAGCTGCAATGGAAAGCATTATCCTTATGGGATCAACCATGGCAACTAGTGAAGATTTCATTATGTTCAACATCTTGAACTTGCTTGAAATCTTTGCAACCAATATGCTCTTATAGGTTTGTACACTACCATCCATGTCAATCTTGTCTTGAAAAGCCAAAACGCACCCTATGGGTCTTACCCCTTTAGGCGGATACATAAGGTCATAACTTGTTGGTTTACATGGACTCCATCTTGGATCTCAAGACCTCAAGCCATTTCTCAGACTCTGATACCTGAATAGCTTCTAGGTAGTTGTTAGATCATCATCAATGCCCAACACATTGTCTTCTTGAGTTATAAGATATCATAATATTTCAAACTAAGGGCACATTTTTCTAGAACTATGAGGTTTTGTGTTACACAAGGAACTTGAGATTCCACAACAATTTATATTTCTCCTTGTTCTTATTGTACCTCTTTAGTTCAATGTTTTCTTGTTTGTCTCAAACTTTTCAAGTTCTACTTTTAATCCCACAGATTCATTTGGAACTAAGTTCCCCTTTAGGAATACAACCATCCTGGTCAACATAAATAACTTTGTTGTCAGATTGGATAGTATTCAACAAAATAACATTTTATGTGATTTGTGGACAAATCCTTTCAAGAAACTATTTTCTTATACAAGATTTCAATCCTAATCCTTATAAAAGACATCTTAGGACACCCCCATGTCATATCTCATATGATATCTTTAAAACCAATTTAGACGGTACATTGTTTAGTGTGAAAAATGTGCCAAAAAGGAAATTGGAAGGTCGATTAGATTGATTGATAATCACACCATGACTAATAGGGTGTGATTCCTTTTTTCTAATACATCATATTGTTTTAGGTGGAGTTCATCATGATACACTATCATTATTTCCTAAAAGGTCCTCAAACTCTTGGTTCAAAGTATTTCCACGTCGGTCATATCAAAGTTTTAATACTTACACCAAGTCGATTATGTACTTCATTCTTAATCTTCTTGAACACTTCAAGGTATTTAGACTTGTAATTCATTAAATACATTGTATCATATCTACTGAGATTATTAGTAAATACAATGAGGTATTGTTAACCACCTCTAGCATTTATTCTATAAGGGTCTATATACATCAGTATGTATGAGCTCTAATAGAATAGTTGCTCTCCCACTACATGTAGTGAAGATGCTTTAGTCATTTTGGCCAATAAATAAGACTCACGTGTCTCTATTGGTTCAGTAACCAAAGGAGTCTAGATAACCATCATATGGATTCTAGAAATTCATTTCTCATTTATGTGCCTTAGATGGGAATACTATACATTTTTATTATTTGAGTCATCGTGTCATTCAATATATATATCTATTTTAGAACTATCTAATATAAACTATGAGGCATTGGGGCCACTACCATAAAAGATATCATATTTGAAATCATAACATCTAATATATTCATAATATTCTTATCCATACAAGATACATGATGTTTTAGTGGAATGTAAATTATAGCAATTCACTAATTCTATTACATGCCCGTTACATGAATGATAGATTCCAACTATTGTGGCAACACCTCTTGTTCCACATGATTCTAGCTTACTTATTCTCATGTCCATAAATGGAGAGTACCTCTATGTAAATAGGACAATTTCTTTTCTAGTATCCATGTTGGTGATGTTGGATCAATGATGGGAACTAGAGAGGGGGGGTTAATAGAGCTAAAATGCAATTTAATGAAATTCATTAGACCTTCAAGGTATTTCTAGGATAATATGTCTAGTATGAACTTTAAGTACAACTAAAACATGCATAGCAAGGGAGAGAGAGAGATTGAACAAGCACAAGAACACAAGCTATGTAGAGTGGTTCCACACTCCAAACTAGGAGTAAGTCAGTCCATTACCTAGAGAGGTCAAGTTCTAGGATTTTGCAACCATTACATACTTATATTCCATTATAAGACATACAACATATGACCTTCCTTTTCCGGGCCAAGGATAACCAACCTTCATTTCAAGGAGAAGGGATCCAACAACCCACCAAAGGACTTACCTATCCAAGACCAAGTCTTCAACCTCACCAAGGACTTACCCACTTTTATAAGGAGTCTTCTTGCCTTCACCAATGTCTTACCCACTCTTGAAACAAGTCTTTAGGTTTGAAGGATTACCCAATCTTCTTAGATCTTCCACCTTAGATTTCACCTTTTCTAAGGATAATCTTTCACCAAGGGACTCCTTCCCTTCTTCTTCACCTCTCTTTGCCAAGAGAGAGAATCTTCATCTTCGTGGTAGAAATGAAAGATTGGGAGGTGAAGGAAGTGAGAGCCTCACAAGATATACATGTAGGATTAGCTCTCTTACAAATTTCCTACTCACTCTAATGGATATAGTAAGTGATTAAGCTTGAGAGTAGAAGGTGGCTATAGGATTCACTCAACTATAATATGTGGACCTTTACAGTGCTTGGCTAACCATGGGATGAAGCCCAAGGGGTCCTATTTATAGTTGGGGATGTCTACTAGCCAGTAGAAACACTTAAGGATGAATACTAGCCATTTGGGGTGTTGAGTTTTACAACACTCCAATGACAAGAAACACTTTTTCTACACATTATGTATAGTGTAATTGATCGAGTTTACTTTTGGGAAACTCGACCAATTACACTATTTGACAAAGCAAATTTAAAGCATCTATCGAGTTTATTGTCTACTAGCCAGTAGAAACACTTAAGGACAAATACTAGCCATTTGGGGTGTTGAGTTTTACAACACTCCAATGACAAGAAACACTTTTTCTACACATTATGTACAATGTAATTGATCGAGTTTACTTTTGGGAAACTCGACCGATTACACTATTTGACAAAGCAAATTTAAAGCATCTATCGAGTTTATCTTGGATGAAACTCAGCCAATCACTTAAATCTATTTTGTCAGTGCATGGATTTGGTCGAGTTTGACCTGGGGCAAACTCAGCCCATCCTAGACATTTGCCAAGATCAATCCTAGGCATCGATCGAGTTTCTAGGAAGGAATCTGGGACAATCAAACAACCATTGATCAATTTTAGAAATTTTCATTAGAGTGCTTAAATATTTGATTTAAGTGCTCCTGATTTTCTCTAAGCTTAATTACAAGTCATAAAATAATTACAAGTGATTTAAAACATGATTATAATAGAGATACATCATATTTCACAAAAGTGCACTTGCATTGATTTTGATTTGTCTTTTGCTCAAGTTAGGATGTATAAGTTAAGGCATTTGGAGTGTGTCAATACCTAATCTGAAATCACTCAAGTAGAATCATTAAACAAACATAACTGGAATGGTTACTCATCATCAAAACAAGGATTTAGTTGATTTATTCCTTGAGTCAACATGTGACATTGGTGGCACATTCCTTCCTTATTCATTCCTCCTTTAGCTTTCAATGCAAAAGACTTTGGTTTCTATCTAGCTTTAGAACTCTTCTTAGTTTTGCCTTTGCGCTTGGACTTCCCTCTACTGATCATCATCATAGATTTGGGTTTGTTATTCTTCATCTATGCTTTATTTGTACTTAACATGCCAAGCAATTATAATAATGACTTGTGAAAATCATTCATGTTGTAGTTCATGACAAGTTGGCTGTATAATTCTAACAATGACTGCAAAATCAAATATGTGACCAGCTCTTAATGTAACATCCCTGACCTGGGTTATGCTTTAACCCTAGATGTTTTGCTTAATAAATTTAATTATATGCTTGCTCTTATTTCTTGAAAAGTAATTAAGGATCAAGAGGAACTTATGTTTCAATTTTAGTCCTTTTTGAATAATGTGAAAACAATGTTTTGCTTATTTTGGACTAAAGTGCAAATTACCCAAGTTGAGGGGTTAACTTGCAAATGTTACTTGGTAAAATGTTCCTCAAGTGTTGAAGAATCATAAGAATGAAAATGATGTAGAGTTATGGCTTGCGGTAGCCTGAACACCAAGAAAGAGCTTGTTAAGCAATGTTTGTGCATTAAAACCCAGTTTTGGTGTAATGTGCAATTTACCCAAAACCTAGGGTTCAATATGCAAAAATACCACCTCTAGAGAGTCCCTCATGTTTCTTGGCATCATGTAGAGAAAATAAAATGAGAGGGGCGTCTCATTTGAATCACTTTGGAGGAGAGAGAATCTTGATATTAAAATAATCAAGATTTAAGCATAAAGGAAACCCTAATTCAATTTAATGCAAAAATAAATATATTAATTGAAGTGCCCTTCAACCAAAAATGTGTTGGCTGAAATTACATAAGTATGGATGTCCTTGTGCCTTGTAAAGGCAACGAAATATCTAAAGTGAGTGGAGATCCCACTCACATTAGTTAACTAAAAAGTAATATCCACTCAATTTTGGATATTATTATTATAATGGTTAAGGTGCTTAATTTGTTTTCTTTAATTCATGGATAATGAAGAGGAATTACAAGGTGGGGGAGATGTCTTCGTATTAAAGGGATGGATGGGAGTATGTGACACCAATTTTTGGAGTTAAAGGATTTTATAACACTTTCTCTCTCATTGAAATTCCCTTATATACATCTCATTTTCAACCCACATGAAAGGTGTTTTCGATTCCTTTTTCTTTCCTTGATTTGGTTGAACACAAGGGAGCTTAGGAGAAGCAGGAGGACGTGCCCCAACCTATAGGTAATCTCCATATTCATCTTCAACCTTAATTTCGTGGTGGAAATCAAAATTCAATGCTTAATTTCTTCTTTTCTTCATTCAATCTTCAACCTTAGCCATTCATTTCACTCAAAGACTTGAGGATGAGCCTTGGGAAGTTGAGGAATCTTCATTCACCATTTAGAACGTGGAGCTTGAAGCTTGGATTCAATTTTGAAGGCGGGTTATATAACTTGAACCCTTAAACATTGTTATTGATTTCATTCCTTTATCATATGTTGATTCCTCATTTACTTTCAGATTTCTTTTTGATTGGTTGTTGAATTCACAACAAGGATCACAACGGATTTCAAAGGTTTCAAGATTGAAGATGATGATGTCATATTAAGCACGCACCTCAACATAGAACATGTGCAAACAGTTTTGCTTTTTGGTGATCAAACGGTCTCAAGACCGTTTGAGGGAAAACAGACTCAAGATAGTTTGAGGTCAAGAGGACTCAAACCATTTGAAGGTCAAATGCTGATGTGGTTGTATGATAATCCAATGGTTCCAATTAATTGAATTTTAAAAGGTTCCATGTATGTATGATCCACCAATTGCAAGCCCTAATCGATTGAATTGATTGAAACCCTAGTTGAGGGAATCAATTTCAAGGTTGCTTGACCCAAACGGTCTCAAGACCGTTTGGAGGTCAATGGTTGATTGTGGTGGATGGTTGTAAATCCAAGGGATACGATCTAATGTACTTTCAATAGTTCAATTGATAGAGGGTTCAATGAGTACTAATCCTAAATCAATTTGATGTTGGAAACCTTAATTGGTCCAATCGGTTTTGAGGTAGAGACCATTTGAGTCCAAACGGTCTTGAAACCATTTGGAATCAAATGGTATCAAAATCGTTTCAGATCAAACAGTCTCAAACCGTTTGAATTGTCCAATCGGTTTCAATATTCAATCGGTTTCAATGTTGGGTTATGCATTCAGTTTCAATGATAATTTGTTCAAACGATTTCATGGGTTGAGTGCCCAAATGGTTTCAAAACCGTTTGGAGGGAAAACGGTTTCAAAACCATTTGGAGTACAAGAAGGTCAAAAACATTTGAAGATTTAGGGTAACCAAAACCGTTTGGAGACCTAAGGTTATGAAAGACCAATTAACCCCTTGATTGTTAATGGCATATATCAAAGTTAAATTCAGTGGTTGTACCTCTAAAGTACTTAGGTGATTAGTACCTTTAGAGTGGTTAACCTTTGATGCTTATGGAAGCAATGACTTAATACACTATGTCAACTCTTCATTCAAGTTGATTCAATCTAATCAAGATTAAAGTAATTAACCTCCTAGAGAGGATGAGAGAGAGGAACTTATACATGAGTGATAATCATGTAGTGATTAATCCTCAACACTTTCAACATGAATAAAATATGTAATTAGGGTTTGATCCATGATGATGAGATCATGAAACCCTAATCAAGAAGGTTGATGAGCTCTAACCCTAATCTAGGGTGATGGTGTAACCCAAATTTAGGGTAATGATATGAGCAACCCTAATTCAGGGTATTTTAATGAAAAACCCTAATTTTGGGTAAAGCTACATGAAACCCTAATTTTAAGGGAAATGTTATAAGAAACCTTAGTTCAAGGTAAGGATGTAATGTGAAACCCTGATACATGGCAATGTGATATGAAACCCTAATCCAGGGTGATGCTATGTATTATGAAACCCTAATTTGAAAACCTAGCCCTAATTTGTGTAAGGGGATGAGTAACCCTGATTGATATGAATTGGGAAACCCTAACCCTAATAAGGGTATAAGTGGTGTTACTTTCTATATAATGGTGCTAAAATGTGATTGATATAACTGTTATCAAGTGTACTAACCATGCAGGTATCATGATATGATGAGCATAGCCAAGTATGAGCTATGATGTTTCATTTATTATTGTTAATGGGCCTTGTGAGCCATAACATGCTTTGTTGCGTAGTGAGAGGTAACAAGAGATGAAGTGGGCTTTGTGAGCCATGTGATATGCTTGTATAGCAAGTATCATGTTTACCTTGGTTAGACGACCTGAAGGTATTAGTTACCTGATAAATGGTAATCATTGTTCTATGTTGAACTGAGGGTTTGAATACCCATTTTCTATAATCATAATGATGAGTTTATTAAGGGATGAGAATACCCCTGATGAGATGAGGGATTGAGATCCCAATGATTTATTAAGGTTTGAACAGTACTTGATGGAAGTATTACACATTCTTTCTAGCAACTAATATAATAACTGATGTTTGGAAACTTGTTGATGCTAAAAGAATATGGTAATACACTTAATTAATCAAGTGATATCATATTATGTAGTTGCCCTGACCACAGATCCATCCGTGTCAGGATTTTCTGAATGGTGAAATGATTTAAACTCAGAGCACATATTTTTGAATATGAGGGGGTAATTAGGCAATTATATCCTCATGTCCCATAGGAATGGCTGCGGGCTATATCCTATGTATGGTATTGGTTACAGACCATACCTATGAGTATGGCTATGGGCCATGACTCCATGATATGATACCAGGCATTGGCTACGGGCCATAAACCTAAAGAGAGAATATGCTACGAGCTATAACTCTATAGTGAAGATGCCAATTTACCCTGGCAAGCTAATTGCAGTTTGACACGTGATGTCTCTGCCGAATAATCTCATACCGACCGAGAAGGATGAGGTCTTGGAGTCCGGCTCTTTCATTGACCTTGTGTGGTACCAATGCTTTTCGTAACCGTGGTCCGTTGGAGTATGAGCGGTATACCTCATCTTCTCAGGGCTTAAGTATGTTTGTAAAATGTAATCAGCCGTGTAGCGTGTTTGCTTAAGGTTGAAATACGAGAAATCATTGGTTGATGTTATCTTGCCTAGAATATCCTAGATGGATAAATGTTATACATGTTCTTCATATTCCTTATTAAATAAATAATACATTGTTGTATCAGTCATAGCTGAAATGCTTAGAAAATAAATATAGCTCTAATCTGTTTAGACAATGAATTATCTACTGTTAAACATTTATGATTACTCTGTTTAGTTTTATCTTATTAAACTGCAATAATAATGTTTTGGTGGAGAGTTATATCCCTCGCGGGGACATGGGTCTCACTCCGTTGGATCACCAACACTTTTTAGGTAGATGCGGAGGAAGAGACAGAAACCCTACAATAGGGGAAGAGAAGCAACATGGACAACAGTGAATTCTCAGATGGAGACACTGGCTGTCATGTCTTATATATAGTGTCCTATGTGTCATCTCTATACTCTCATGTCCTCGGAGTCAGTAGTTAGTTTAATGAATCGATCTGAGATTTTGGCTTGATGCCTCAATGTTTTTATGCTGCCTGTGTATAGTTTTAAACAGGGTAGTTGATGCTTGCAATCCTTAAGAAGGAATGGTACAAGATATGTACCTGTGAACCAGAATGTAATTGAATTACTTTGGTTCTTTTTGAAAGAGTTTTCCAGTGTATGGATCTCTTTGTAAATGGTTTTAATTTTTAGTGATTTTCAATAATCCACTGCTAATGATCGCTTCCGCCTAGTGAATGATGTTTTGTTCTAACAGAGCATCACAAGTTTAGTGGTATCAGAGATCTAGGTTCGCTGAGTCTACAAAGACATAGGGTTAAGGTTGTTGAGTCTATTCTAGTGTCTTCCAGTTTATCCGATAGTGACTTCTGCTCATATAGGAGGAGAAGAAGAACTTGAAGATGTCTGGATCACACAAAGAACATGCTACTGAGAGCAGCGTTGCTTCACCTGGGGGAGGTGCAAGGGACCGGTTCAGGGAGGAACTGGCACCTGAATATCCCCAGTTTGACCCAGCCATGATAGATAACCCATCTTTCCATGCTCTATTTGGGCAGTTCATGGCAACCATGACGCATATGGCGGACAGGATGCCACCACCTGCACCTAGGGCACCAGCCCATAATGAGGGACAGGGAGCTGGCAAGACTTTTGAGAGGCTTTACCGGGTAGGAGCCATACTCTATGTTGGTACAACTAACCCATCATATGCTGACTTATGGTTGACTGAGCTGGAGAAGGCTTTCAGAATCCTCAATATCTTGGAAGCTGATAAGGTGAGACATGCAGTGTACCTTTTAAAAGGGAGTGCTGGCCACTGGTGGACAATAGAAGAGGGCAAGAGGCCAGGTGTAGAGGTCGGATGGGAAGAATTCTGACGAGAATTCATCACTAGATACTTCCCCAAGACTTACCTAGATGAAAAGATAGCTCAGTTTGAGAAGATAAGACAAGGACCGATGAACATTGGCGAGCATGAGGCTAAGTTCATGGAGCTTTTGTGGTTCTATCTGCATATGGCAGCTACTGATGAGGAAAGAATTTGGCATTTTGAGAAGGGGTTGAATGCTGAATTGATTACTCTTGTGTCTGCTTTGGAGAACAGGGAGAGGTTTGCCACATTTGTGGATTCCGTTAGAAGAATAGAGAGGTCTGTGATCAAGAAGCGACAGACCAGTGGTAAGAAAGTGTACACTCAGTTTCAAGGACAAAGGTCTGAGGGCTTTAAGAAGCCAAGGTTTTGTACACTGACAGCACCATCAAGATTCAATACCCAAATGCAATGGACGTCAAGTAGGGGTAGGGGCCGTAGTTTTGTTCCAAATAGAGCCCCCAGCACAACATCAACATTAGTGATTGGACCTCATAGACCCTATCCTGAGACCAGGATCTATCATCATTACAGACAAGTGGGGCGTCTGGTAAGGGATTGTCCAGTCGGGAACACAATGGCGACTCAACCCCAGAGGCAGAGTCAGCAAGGCTCTCAAAGGAGGCAGTTTTCGAGTGGCACTCGAGGACGTGGGCAAGCGTCCCAAGCTGGTTCATCGAAACCCAACAACCGAGCACCGGGTCAACAAGAAGAAACAACTAGATTCTATGCGATGAATCAACCTGAAGCAGTAGTTAACCCATGGGTTGTGACAGGTCAGATGGAACTGTTTTATTCTGATATGTCTTCATCATGCTTCGTATCTATTTTAATTGATCTGGGTGCTACACATTCCTTCATCACTAGAGAAGTGATTCTTGATTGCAATATGACAGTTGGTCATAGGGCAGAGAGTTTGTTATTAGCAACCTCTTTGCTTGGATCTGTAGTGTTGTGGGAGGTGTGTTCTCCCTACACTCTTTCCTTTTCTGAACATCGCATTCAGGTGGATCTCATACCACTTGAGATGCATGGGTTCGATATAATTCTTGGGATGGACACCCTAGAAACGTATAAGGTTGTCTTGGATTGTGTTTCCAAGCAGGCTGTGTTCACAAATGATGGTGACACATGGATCTTTCAGGGAGATAGAAAGATTCTTCCAACCTGTCTTGTGTCAGCTATGGTAGCTGAAAAGATAATGAGATATGGATGCTTTGCATTCTTAGCTCATGTGGTAGATACCACAATGGAGAGTTCTAATATTTTTGAAGTTATGATAGTTAGGAAGTTTGAAGATGTATTCCCTGAGGAACTTCTAGGTGTACCTCCACCCCGAGAGATTGATTTTGAGATTAATCTAATTCTGGGCACACAAACAATAGCACAAACCCCGTATAGAATGGCACCTACTGAGATGGCAGAGCTCAAGAAATAGCTACAAGAGTTGCTTGAGAAAGGTTTTATCTGACCGAGTACTTCACCATGGGGTGCTCCAGTTCTCTTTGTTAAGAAGAAGGACGAATCAATGCGATTATGAATTGATTACAGACAGTTAAATAAAGTAACCATAAAGAACAAGTATTCTTTGCCAAGGATCGATGACTTGTTTGATCAGTTGCGTGGTGCAACTATCTTTTCTAAGTTAGATCTGAGGTCAGGATACCATCAGTTGCGTATCAAGGAGAGTGACATACCTAAGTCTGCCTTTAGGACAAGGTATGGTCACTATGAGTTCATAGTTATGTCGTTTGGACTAACTAATGCACCAACTGCATTCATGAAACTCATGAATATAATCTTTTGACCTTTTCTTAATCAGTTTATAGTAGTCTTCATAGATGATGTCACACCCCGATCTCACACTGACCACTAATCCCGAGATTAGGGCGCGACGGAGGGATTATTACATAAATAAATCACTGAGAACTTTTTTCTTTTTAAAACCTCGTAATGATATCCGGATTATAGCTGTAAACTAAACATAATAAACTATTGCGGAAGCATTTCAATTAAACTGGCTAGAGAACATAAACAGAGTTTACAACATGTAACATTGTTTAACAGAAAGTAAAACATAACAGTTAATTTACACCTTTTACACATTCGCCATACATTCTCTCTCTCACCCACACCATGTCCCAAGGATCGAGGGGAAAGGACTAAGAGACCTCTAACTTCTAACTATGTATACCTTCTACAGTCTAAGCGTTAGGATGAAAGGATCCTTCAGTTTTCCTGCTGCTGATGATGACCTAAAAATGTTTTGATTAGAGGTATGAGCCTACTCGCTCAGTGAATAGCCTTTCATTTAGCTATCACTAAACAACTCATCAGGTTTATGAAATTGAAATAAACATAAGTGCAGTACAAGCAGGGCATGTCTAATGACATAATAGATTTGTAGAATATAATCACATTTCCATGCCTTAACAGATAATTTGAACAGATAAACAGATATAAAGAAATAGCACAAAAGTTCAAATACTTTAATTTATTGTGATCCTATATGAGTATCAATTTATATTATTATTAAGCCCTAATCATATACATTGTACCCTGTATATGAAGATCCGTAGCGAACTACGATCCCACCGTACAAGACTTAGCGACACACCCGGGAAATGCTAAGTCTGACGCCAGCCCTGCTCTGCCACAGGACCACAGGCTCTCCGGCCTACAGGCTCTCCGGCCTCAATGCACTACTCCGAGTGCTCTAGACTCCTCCTCTAACCTGAGTACACAGGCGGAGAGTCTCACGGGGTTACCTCCATGACTCCGCACGGATCTTGTTGCAATAACCCCCAGTTTTTTTCTCCAGTGCCACCGTGACTCCGCACGCGTTGTTGTTGGACACTGCCTCTCTGTCCTCGTGTCTCCATGACTCCGCACGGATAATGTTGCAACACGAGTTTCACCCCTAAGAAGCAGATCTGTCAAAGGGGTTCTACGGTGTTAGGGCACCTAAGTCTATTAACTGACTAACATATAACCATTTAAACAGGAAAATCACATTTACTGATTTCATATCAGATCACAATACACTGTCATTCTAAACTGACAGAGCAATATATTTTAAATCATTGTAATTTCTGAGAAATTCTCATACCATGCATTCAGACAAATTAGAAATGCATAAATAACCCAACTTATTTCAATTTGGCACATACATATCGAATTTACGCAATTGAACATCTTATTGCACAAATTAAAGAAATTTACTTCACATATGAGAACCATACTCAACATTGGTCAATTCTCTAAAATTCTCGAAAAATGTGCACATTAACCCTAATCCTGGTTTGTGCATCACTTAACTCAATTAAGAGTTAATTACATATCACAACACAATTTAATAACAATACTTGAGAATTTCTGGTAATATTTCAGAGAAATGTGCCATTTCATGTAAATATCGATTTACACATATTAACGTCAAAAGATATATGCAATTAGGGTTTTCATGCATATTTTATTTATTCATATCAACTTTGAAATCGTACATCTGATAATTTATCAGAAATCTTCATTGTCTGGGTTCATATCCAAATCATACCATTTAAGACATGAATTTCTAATTTCAACATTCAAATGAGCAATTTAGGTTCCAATGAACCATATAAATCTACCGATTCAATCCAAACTGATCAATTGCTAAATTTAATCATATAACATCGTCTAGAAGCAATTTATGAAATAAAAAGTCGGGCGTCGCCAAACGCCGCCCTACGCCTGATAACGCCTGTTATCAGCGTAATTCGCGCACAAAACAGAAAATATTCAAACGCCTGAGTTTATTAATGATAAATAAATGAAATTCTACTCACATCAATTTGGACTGTCCGGATTCGTCTGGAGATGTGTCCAGGGCCTGTTTCCGGGCAAATTTCCATTGTCTTCAACCTTAGATTTATAGTGTTCACGGTCCTGTTGGATCAGGTTGCTTCAAGCGCACAGCAGGTTGGCGGAATAGCTTTGATTCATGGCTGGAACTAGCTAGAAGCTGTGGAATTGGATCCTAGCTTCACGGTCGAGCTCCTTGGCACCATTTTCGTGGTGATTTCCTTGCAGAACTGCCCCTTGCCAGCGCTGTTGCAAGTGCAGCTGCAGATGCTAGCCGTCTGCTTCTTGGGGTTACCACCCTACAGGTCAGGGCTGCGGTTTGGGGCAACGTTGGAGATGAGGAGATGGAGGAGGAGTGAGGCGCAGCTGAGACGACCTTCACAAGCTCCAAAATTGGCCGCCTCAACCTCCTTTGTTGTTGCCGATGGCACGCAGCTGATGCTGCAGTAGGGAGGCGCCGCTAGCTAGAAGGGGCATAGGTGGGCGCGCGTTAGGGCAAAAAGGACGAAGAAGAAGGGGAAGGAAGGGGCACTGCTGGTCGGAGGTGTGAAAGCCCAAGGAATCACCCATGATTTCCCCCTTCGGCTGCTCGGTCAAGCAGCTACTTTGGGCACCGCCTCGCTTCCTGTTCTATCGGGAAGACAAGGAAATAAAAGGGCAAAGATAGTCGGCCCACTAAAAGGGATAAGGAAAATAAATAGCCAAATGTGGGTAAATTACAACCAAGGTCCAAAGAACTAGAAAATAGAATAACTTCTGCCTCGAGGGTCCGAATCAAACGATTTTTCTTGCAACTTTTCAAGCACGGAATCCACTATGACCTCGGAGCAAGAAATCATCCTAATTGGATTGTCTCACCTGATCAAAGCACTAAACACATCAGTGAGTACTTAATTCAACTTAATTAACATAATGATGCTATGATCATGGTACATATTAATTAACTTAACTATTAACACTTCAGTTAATATTAATTACATCAGATGAATCAATCTCGACTATTGATTCACATCTTAGGTTATCTTGATTAACCATGATGTTTAACAGAGTACTTAGCACTAATCAAGGTGTCTCACACTAATCGAGATATTTATTGACTAACTCTAGTATGGGTTGTAACAATCTCCCTCCCTTATAAGAATTTCGTCCCGAAATTCCTAAAAGAGAAAAGGAAACTTGTTACGCATTTCTGACTCAAGCTCCCACGCAACTTCCTCTAGGCTATGATTCCTCCACAAAACTTTTGCTAAGGATATCTCGCGATTCTTAAGTTTCTTGATCCTCTGATCAACTATCTGAACCGGTCCTTCAACATAGGACACATCTGATCTGAGCTGTGCAGGTTCTGGGTCAACTATCTTCTCTGTACCAAGGTAACACTTCTTCAACATAGATACATGAAACACATCATGTAGATTTGACAACTCAGATGGCAATTCTAACCTATAGGCTACAGGTCCAATCCTCTCAATAATAGGATACGGGCCCGTAAACCTAGGAGTCAGTTTGCCTCTCTTACCAAATCTCAGCACTCCTTTCCATGGTGAAACTTTCAAGTATACTTCATTACCAACCTCAAACCAACATATGGGTGATCTACACTTTCTGCCATACAGATCTTCATACTGAGCCATACCAAGACTAGAAGGGTCCTCTCTGACTGACCATCCGTTTGCGGTTGAAAAGGTTATATTGAATCTTAACTTTGTGCCCGAAGCATGATGCAACTGTTTCCACAACCTAGATGTGAACTTAGGATCTCAATATGATATGATTGAAACTGGATTACCAGGCAACCTAATTATTTTATCCATGTATATCTTAGTCAAGTTTCGAGACATCAAAGGTTGACTTAATATGAAGAAAGCGAGCAGACTAAATTAGTCTATTCACAATCATTCATATCAAATCACAACCTCTAGGTGTCCTGGGTAATCTTACCACAAAATCCATTGCGATAAATTCCCATTTCCATACTGGTATAGGAAAAGATTGCAGAGTATGTGTAGGTTCCTGGTGCTCAGCCTTAACCTGCTGACACACACTGCACCTAGTCACATACTCAGCTACATCCTTTGTCATATCAGGTCACCAGTAAAACTCCTTGAGATTCTTGTACATCCTAGTGTTACATGGATGCATAGCATACATCAATGCTTGTGCTTCCTCAAGAATCTATTCTTTCAAATAATTATCTCGAGGTACATGCAGCCTGTCATGCTGATACAGCACATCATCATCTGGAAGTCTAAACTCTGGTCTCTTTCCCCCTGTCATGTCATGCATGATCTGATGTAATTCACTGTCACCTTGCTGTAGTTCCTTGATCTAATCATAAAAGTAGGCTTGACTTGCATCTGTGCAATCAAACCACTCTGTTCTGTCACCCCTAAGTCTAAGTTCAACTTCCGCATTTCTACTAGCATGTCTCTCTTGAATCATGCCATAGAGAATGCATCAACTGTTGAACTTGACTTTATGCTCAAAGCATCAACCACCACATTTACCTTTCCAATGTGATAATCTATCGTCACATCATAAAGATAGTGATGTCATGTCTTAAGAGCATGAACTACATCAGCTAACTTTAGATCATGTATCAGGTAATACTCCTCATTCTCCACTACTTACTTCTTGTTATTACTATAAAAACATTATTTCATAACGCACTTCACTTATTTCGTATTTCTCTTTTTATTCAAAACACACTTGTTACATTTCAAATTTATATCTTACTCTTTTCTCCAAGTCATTTTCATATTGTTTATCTACCTTTAAACCCTAGATTTTATTAATTCTAGCTTACCTTTCATGGAACAAATCTCATGATCTTATTTTATAGGGATGCTAGTACTCAAGGTCAAATCACTATTGATATCCCTTGAACTACTACAACTCTAAACATTCTAGGGTTTCGTCTTTATCAATAACATAGCGTTATTGTGATGTGACTATGTTCCCTTAGTTTGAAATTCAAACTTTAGATCTCATAAGTTTTACTAAATTCTTCCTTATCTTATCACTGGAATTTCCTTTCTCTCATTTGTTCTGGACTTTGGTATTTCCATGATATCTCTTCAATTTAATGGAAACTTATAACGTAACATGAGTATCATTTCAAACTGGACAAGCCATATATTCAGGTATTGCAAATATCAAGAGATTCAACATAATAAGCATGCATGCAGATTTCAAATTCTTAAATAATCTAATTACATGTCCACTTGTAATTTACTGAGAAATCAATATCAATATGCATGCAGGCAGACTGGAATTCTCAAATAAATAGAATGCATGTCAATTTGGCACTTTATACACTAAAATTGTGCAATTGAACTGTTAAGCATCACACATCTTATACTGAGAATTTTGATATCAAAATACTTGATTCATTGAACACCCTATCCTTAGGGTTTCAATTACCTCATTCACTTATTACATGGCAACACCCTATCCTTAGGGTTTCAGTTACCTCATTCATTTGATTGCAGTTCAAATCACAATATGATATCATTCTAGAACTGTCAGAACAGTGTACTTAAAATAATTGTAAATACTGAGAAATTCTTATATCATGCATTCATTTTCTAAGTTATGTGTTTGTTCTTTATTTTAAAAACTAATTTGTTAGTCTATAGAGACTTAGAATCCAAAGGTAGTATGTATGAATGTATTTAACTTTATAATAAAGATATGCATTCCATACTCTCAATTATGTCTTGTAATTCTCGTTCCTTAATCAAAGTCATCATTTCTAACATTTCCTTTAATCCAACTAAGTTTCTTGTCTTGGTCTTATAATTTTCATAAGACTCTTTATTTCTATGTACTTATCATATACTCAACTCTTTTCTTTTATTTTCTCTTTGCTTTGGAGTACATAAAAGTATTTTACTCCATTCCATGATCCAACCCAAAGCTGATTCTTACTATCTTAGCCATTACATATTTTTCTCATATCCTTTCCATACTCTTATATTTAGAGTTCGTATAATACAAATCATTAAATTGAATCTGAACCTTGTATCATGTTCCTTTATTTCCAATTAAGGATTGCTCATATGAGACTCCAACATTGGGCCTCAGATATCATTTCCAGCTACTTCTTAGCTATTCTAATCTTTCCCTTATATCTCAACGTCTTATCGTATGTACATTCTTACTATGATTCAGGTCTAAATCATCCAGAGTCTACTCTAATTATTCTGTTAATAGGAGTCATTAGATCCCAGTAACGCATCCTGCCAGCCGGACCAGGCCGAACCTATAGTCCTGAAGCCAAGAGCTACTCAGGATTAACCAACCCCTATTGATTTCAAACATGTGGAATGAATATCCACTTAAGGCAAACTCATTTAAACATAACTTTTGGTCTACTTGATACAAAGAATTTAAACAATAATTAAATCATTTCATGACATACAACAACATAAAAGAATCATGTTTACTTTAGAAACTGAAAATCTAATTTCATGCATATAAGTGCATTTCTAGTGATTTTCAATCAAATAAGCAATATAAAGCAAAAATTGTATCACATCCTATGTTAAACCTCTTATTCCTATATTAATTTCTTATCTCATAACCCTAAGATTTCTAGGGTTTGTCTCTAGCCTATCCTTCCTCTGCATACCTGGCCAGGGTATTCAAAGAAGAATAAACAGAGTAGCTTGATACTGGTCAATCTAAGTATTCAGACACCTGGCCAGGGTATCTAAACACTCAGACCTTCCAGAGCTAAAGAGACGTCACTTTTTATGTACCTCACTTATAACTTTTATCTTTTGATCCTAATGATCTCTGATGACTCAGCTTAACTCTCAACTTGATTCTCGTGACCACATCATCTTCCTACCATCTGCAATAATATAACAGAACACTTCCTGTTATAAAAGTGCAGTTAGAAGGAAGACACCTAAGTCTCTTGCCTATCCCGACTATAGATCAAGATGTCATCTATAAAGACTACAACAAACTGATCTAGACACGGACGGAACACTCGATTCATTAAATCCATGAAAGCAGCAGGTGCATTGGTTAGCCTAAATGGCATAACCACAAACTCAAAGTGACCATACCTCGTCCTAAATGCTGACTTTGGTACGTGCACACAAGTTTGTTAATGGCTTAAGGCCAAAGCTGAGGACACTGGTTCTCTTGTGTAGATGTGACACTTTCTCTTCTTCTATTGAGATGGATTCTTTTATGGAGGAGGACAACAAGGAGATTCGAGACAGTGAAATAAAATATAATGATAGACATTTTGGATATAAGAGAGACAGCTCTGGGGACAATAAGGGTAGTTCTGGTGGGACATCTAAGAAGAGGTTCAAGAATGATGATAAGAAAGTTGATGGGAAAAAGAATTTATGCGAGCACTATCAGAAGCACCACCTAGGGAGAGAATTCTATTTCAAGACTGGTCTTGTCTAAGATGTGGGAAGAAGGGTCACTTCGTTATGGACTGCCCTGAGAAGAAGGATGTAGTGGGGCCTATTGAGAAGAAAATGGAGGCTCGGGTCTACTCTCTCAACAAAGAAGATGTAGATTCTTCTAACAAGGTTGTGTAGGGTATGCTTGACATTTATAATCATTCTGCTTCAGTTTTATTTGACATTGTATCTAATTTATCTTTTATGTCTGAAAGTTTTTTTGCCAAGTTAAATCTAAAGACCAAACCTATAGCTTATAATCTATTTATATCTACACCTTTCAATTCCCACAATAGCTATGGTAGATATGCGTGTGATGTGCCTATGATAGTGGAGAATGAGAGTTCCAGGGATGATCTTGTAGTTCTTGAGATGATTGAGTTTGACTTAATCCTGGGTATGGATTGGTTAGATCAAAATGATGTGTGTGTTCTCTGTAAAGAGAAGAAGGTTCTTATAGGGCCTTTTGCAAAGCCTAGAATAATCATTAGATGTGTGAGAGACAAAGACGGTCGACAATTGATTTCAGCTTTAAAGGCTCGCAAAATGTTTATGAATGGTTATAGAGCTTTCTTGGATAGTGTGGTGAAGACTGACTCTCCTCTTGCTCATTTTGAGGAGTTAGAGATAGTGAAGGATTTTTCTAATATTTTCCTGAGGATCTCCTTGGATATCTGCATAGATAAGTTGATTTCTCTATTGATATCTTGCTTGGGACTGCTCCTATATCCAAACCACCTTTATGGATGGCCCATGTTGAATTGCTAGAGATGAAGCAACAGTTGCAAGAACTTTTAGATAAGGGTTTTATCCGACCCAGTGTCTCCCCTTGGGGAGCTCCAGTACTCTTATAAAGAAGGACAAATCCATACGACTTTGTGTTGATTACAGGATGTTGAATCAGGTGACTGTGAAAAACAAATGTCATCTTCCTCATATTAATGATATGTTTGACCAACTACAATATGCTTATATCTTCTCGAAGATTGACTTGAGGTTAGCATATCATCAACTCAGGATCACTAAACAAGACATTCCTAAGACTACTTTCCAAACAAGATATGGGTGTTATGAATTTGTGTTATGCCTTTTGGGTTAACCAATGCCCCTACTGTATTCATTGATGTAATGAATAGAGTGTTTCTACCTCATCTAGATCAATTTGTAATTGTCTTTGTAGATGATATTCTAGTTTTCTCTCCGGACAAGGAGCTACACAAGGAACATTTACAAATGGTGCTTCAAATTCTGAGAGATAACAAGCTTTATGCCAAATTCTCTAAATGTGATTTCTGGCTGGACAAAGTTATGTTCTTAGGACATGTGATTTCTAAAGACAATATATTATGTGGATCCTGCCAAGGTTGAATCTATAATGCATTGGGACAGGCCCAAGACAGTGATAGAGATCATGAGTTTTCTGGGAATGGTTGGATACTATAGGAGGTCTTTTGCGAACTTCTCCTGTATAACTCTTCCACTAACTAATATGACAAAGAAGGGTGTTAAGGTCTCATGGACACAAAAGTGTGAGGATAGTTTTTCTAGATTTAAAGAAAAGACTAACTACAACACTCGTTCTTACCCTTCCTAGTGGTAGTGGCTGTTTTGAAATTTACACGGATGCCTCTGGTATTAGTTTATTGTGTTCTAATGCAACATGGTAAGGTGGTAGCATATGCCTCTCGATAGCTAAAAAATCATGGGAGAAATGACCCCACACATGACTTGGAGTTGGCTGTTCTGGTGCATGCTCTTAAGATCTGGTGTCATTATCTTTATGGGGGGGGGGCAATTTCAAGTAATCACAAAAGCTTGAAATATATCTTTTCTCAAAAGGAGTTGAATATGAGACAACGTCGTTGATTGGAATTTTTTAAGGATTATGATTTCTCCATTGTTTATCATCTAGGAAAAGCCAACGTTGTGGCAGATGTTCTTAGTAAGAAACAAACTGGTACAATGGCTAATCTGATGATCCAGGAATGGAAGCTACTAGAAGATGTTACTCAATGGTGGCCATCTATCAAAGGACCAAAGAAGATAGCTATGGCATGCTTGATATCACAATCTAAGATGATAAAGAGGATTACAAAGTCCCAACTTGTAGACGCTGAAAGAGAGAAGATGATGAAGGTAGCTGAGGAAGAAGGATCCCACAATTGGGTCAGATGGGAGTATAAGATTTATGACACGTCTTTAAGTGCCTAATACTTCCAATACACTACTACAGAACACGCCTTTGGCGTCAGTTGTTTAACCCCCTTTGGCGACGGTTTTCAAGCGACGCCTATGTGGGCGCCGCTATAGGTCGAACTCTTCGGCGTCGGTTTTCTAACCGACGCCTATATGATGTCTAGGTGTCGGTTATATATAGTTAGCCGACGTCTATAGGGTTCGCGCCACAAAAAAAGGTACCACCTAGGACACTTTCGGCGTCGGTTAACAACTGAACACCCGACGCCATACTCCCAGACGACACGGCCGTGCTTCGCTGCACGACCGTATTTAGTACTATAGGCGTCGGTGTTATACAAATACGCGACGCCTTTTCCACCACGGCCGTGCTTTCCTGCAGGTCGGGTTATTTGTCACATTTGGCGTCAGTGTTTATCCAATAACCGACGTTGTATTCCTGAGGCGTCGGTGTTCTATAAATAACTGACGCCTATATTTTTTTATCAGTTTGCAAGCCTGCTATGGCTGGTCAGCAGGATGAGAACCTGCAGTTCAGTTTCCTGAACTGCAGGTTTACGACATCCATTGATATCAGCCTACAAACAGGCCACAAACCTGCAAAATCAACAAATATTTTTTCATACAAGTAGATACATTCAGACATCAATTCAGTTCTCACATTCACACATGTAGAAACATTCAAATACATGTATAAACATTCAGAAATATTCATTTACAAAATATCATTCAGGATCGCTATCGGCATCCCAATTATATCTTACAGTCGCCACTGCTTGTATGGCTTTTGCCCATTCTTCTTTTACTTCATTTATTGCTTCCATCGTATATGGAGCATGTACATTTTTTAAGCATTTACTTATAGTGTGATCAGTTTTAAACACCTGCAAAGAGAATGATGTATATATAAGTAATAATATAAAAATAAGATTGATATATTTCATACTAACTAATGAGACTATATATAATACCTCATGTATGGTATTAATCTCCAATGCGGCATGTCGAATAATCATCTGCATAAATCGCATCACATAGTATGTGCATGCCCAGCCGTTGTCTTGTGTAGCGCACTATAAATTGAAACATACAAAATATTAAAAAATATAACTAAGCACGGTTCACATGAATAATATATACATTGGAGTCGGGAACTTACTTTTACGTTCTCCCAAATTATTGACTGGTTCTTTTTCCTTGGGACATTTCCTCCAGTATTTTTTAATGCATCTAAACCCCTACATGTTAATGTAACACAGTAAATTGCATAATTAAATAGTAATGTAACAACATATGTTAACGGATATAAAAATGAAATATTTCTCACCAGAATAATGACATTCTCAATATGTGTCCAATTTTAGTGTTCAATGTACTTCCCACAGGATCTAGATAATAAACAGTGAACGTCCCGGGGACAATAACTAGTAACTCCCAATGTCTAGCGCTATAGGTAAAAAAGTTAAAAATTAATAACTCAAAATGCACAATAAAAATGGAATTTTCTTAAGTCCAAATTATAAATAAAGTAAACTTACTTGACATTGAATGGGGCTATTATTATCGTCTTATTTTGCTGACCGAAAATTGTAAAAGCATTTATACAGTATTGTTGAACACTATCAGGGTCTTTAGATACCATACTAATCAATGATGGAATCAAAAATCCCACGTGATCAAATGCAAATTGTTTGCATTGATCTTCGACTAAGTAGCTGCAAAACATGTATTACGTATGCATTAATATATAAGAAACCAGATCACCGGATCTTACACAAGGTATATGGATGTATAAACAAGATCTCACCTTATTCATGTCTCTATCATTGATGTATTCAGCCAATCATTCATAAACAGCTCAATAATATCTTGTATAAATAAAGAGCTATCGTATGATTGACCTGTATAATCTGCTTTTAAAGAAACAACTATAGGGTAATGCATATTATGTGCCCGTAGCCAACATGTCATTCCCCTACAAGCAAGACCTAACGGGTATTTTAGGTCAGTTGGAACCCAACTTGGTAATGCAGGAAGTGGAGGTGGAGGCCTAGGTGCTCCGGGTGTCTTCTTTTTAACCTGTATATATAATTTCAGATCAGTTGACCTCATATATACACATTAACAATCTAAAGTAATGTAAATTTATCTTACAATTTCAGTAGTGTAGACAACATCTGCTTTGGGCCACAATATCACCCTGCCTTCTGCCTCACCAAGTGTATCAATATCTGGGTGGGCATATGGCAATGCAGCTTCCCTCCAATCGGGTAATACACACATAGGGCTCACACGAACGTAGCCCTGCGGCATTGGAGTCCCATGAAACGTTGCCCCAGGAAGGGACGGGTAAGCCCGCGCCTCTGCAACAACATAGTCTTGCATTCTTAAGCGGCATGGCTTCAATGCCTACACATTTACGTAAAGAATGTTATACATATCATCTTGAAAACATATCATCTTGAAAAGACTAGCTACAATGTCATAAACAATACTTACAGGAGATGTGCTAGGCAATGGGTCTCCAAGATTACTCACAGTCTGTGTATCAGGAGAAGAGTGGGTCGCCATAGGCTGATTGGAAGCCTGAGATGCCTACCACCGCACTATTTCTTCCTTGACCTTCTCAGCAACTATATCATTGACCTTCTTAGCAACTATATCCTCGACTCTCTTATTCTCCTATACATGGATAAAAGAAACATTAGCTTCTTATTATTGAATTCCCTTTTGCAGTAACATTCTAAAAAAAGAATAGGTTACCTCTTCTTGTGAAAGTCCCGCTCTGGGTTTGCGTTGGGATGGCCCAAAGAATGCTTTGATGCCCACACCAGCGCCTGCACCCCTAACACGTCCAGGATACTCTGGGTTACCCAGAGCAACTGTCAATTCATCCCTTGTGCCCTGAGGGATGAATGTGCCTTGTTTCCTCTGCTCGTGCAGCTCCCGCTAATCACCATCAACACACATGATTAGTTAACACCACAAATAATAAATATTCAAACGATTGCTCTAAGAGTTGTATTTTACCATTTTCACAGCCGCCTCAGCAGTTATGAGCTTCTTTATTTCACCCTTCTTATTTTGCCTCCCAGCTATCCAGATATCATGGCGAGGTATGGGTGTGGCAGACTCCTGAGTAGCAGTAGACTCCTGAGTAGCCACAGACTCCGCCTGTAGTCTTTGGCGAATGCTTGCATAGCCCTTTGGACCCATAGTGTGGTCATGCACATTCAGTGCACGCCTTGCTTTTTGCGCGTCACTGAGGGCCTAGTTAGTATGCACATTAATGATTTGGTTAGTAGCACTAAATGTTAATCTTGAATAGGTGAATACAACGTATATTAATTAAATTGGGAGTGACGCCTAATACCTTGAATTCTTCAGATTTTCTTGAAGCAACAAAATTATCCCAATCTTCTTTGTCCAAGAAGTTCCACTGCTCAAGGGCTGACTTCTTCTTCTTATCACCATCTTTTATGCATTTCCTCCATTATCAAACTCAACAACCAATTTGGATCCACTGCCACTCAGCGCTATTAACTTCTTCATCATAGTGATGCCCCTTTTCTTGTTAAGTGTTTGTTGCTGCGCATGAAGTTGCTCCAGTGCTTCAGTGGGTACATGTGCATCATCAACCTAAAATTTGACAAAAATAAACACACTTAATTAGCACAATATAGAAATATGGGATATATGACATAACTAGAAGATAATGAATTTTATAGAAATACAGGATATGATTTTTAGAACTTACATTGGTATCCTCGCCATGCTCATCATGGACTTCATGCTCATCATGGACATCATGCTCATCATGGTCAGCCATCTGAAAATGTCATTAAAAAGGCAAACATTTAGCATTTGTATTAACTAGAAAAGGCAAACATTTAGCCAACAAACTTGTGATATTTTATCAATAAAATTGTGATCTTTTATCAATAAAAAAATATAAACATACATGTCTAGGCCAACAAACACATGTGATGTCATTCTTATATATAATAAATGTGTACCACCTATCCCATCCTTGAACACCTAATCTCACTAGTAAGTGTATAATGTGTATTGGGTTTTCAAGAAAATTTCGGCAGCATTTCCCCGCTATTCTCTAAGTACATATGTACTTAGAGAACAAACGGGGAAATGCTGCCGAAATTTTCTCGAAAACCCAATACACATTATACACTTACATCCTAAGTGAGATTAGGTGTTCAAGAACAGTTCCAAACCGGGGACTATCCAAGATTTACTCCTAATGAGTAAATCTTGGACGGGTTTCTAGGCCAACAAACACATGTGATGTCATTCTTATATATAATAAATGTGTACCACCTATCCCATCCTTGAACACCTAATCTCACTAGTAAGTGTATAATGTGTATTGGGTTTTCGAGAAAATTTCGGCAGCATTTCCCCGCTGTTCTTTAAGTACATATGTACTTAGAGAACAAATGGGGAAATGTTGCTGAAATTTTCTCGAAAACCCAATACACATTATACACTTACATCCTAAGTGAGATTAGGTGTTCAAGAACAGTCCCAAACCGGGGACTATCCAAGATTTACTCCTAATGAGTAAATCTTGGACGGGTTTCTAGGCCAACAAACACAATAATAGATTTGTAAATCATATCATTAAGAGCATGGTTTCATGTTAGGTCGTCATGGTGTTAAAATAGCATAAGAGTATTAGATTTAGAGTGTACAAGACATAATAGTGACTACTGATTTTGTGGGGTGATATCAATTCATAGGATTTATAGATTCAAATTTAACAAGTGTACAAGTTGCATCATTTTAAATTTTAATACTCTAAAGGTGACTATGTCATAGCACATAAAAGATGGCATTACAAGGAAAGTAAGCAAACTAGATCAATTAACACTCATCTCAAGGGAACATTAGTTACTGAAGGGACCAGGAAAGAGTGCTTTTAATCACTAGGATCATACAAGTAGCAATGTTGAGTAAGTCTATGTGATTAAAGATCAAGCAGTGTAATAAAATAGGGTTTACCTCTGTTTGGGCGAGACGGAGGGTAGGCGAGTAGGCAGGCAAGCAGGCAGGCGAGCAGGCGACGGGTAGGGAGACGACGGGCAGAAGTAGATGATCGATTAATTCCTAAAATAATACATAAATAAATACAAATCAGTACATAAATAAACACAAATCAGTAAATAACTTAATTTAAAAAAAATACACAGCAGCATTGTGCCTTGGTGCAGCCCAAGCATCGCCCAGGCATCCCAGAGGCCTAATTAGGCTGGGTGCCTGGGTTTGGGACCCTAGGTGAACGCCTGGCCGCCTAGGCGCGCCTGGGTGTCGCCTGGGTAGGTCGGCAGGTACCTGGGTAAGTGAGCAGGGCGAGGTGAGGTCGACAGGTCGGCGGTGAGGTGAGGTCGAGAAAAGGACCGCCGGCGTAGGGCAGGTGCGGCGAGCTCCAGGACCGCCGACGTAGGGCAGGCAGGTAGCCACATGGCACAGAAGGAGCAGGCGGCGCAAAAGTAGAAGGAGCAGGGAGACGGCGGCGCAGAAGGAGCAGGCGGCGCACAAGCAGACCGGAGACGGTGGCGCAGAAGGAGCAAGGAGCAGTGGCGGCGCAGAAGCAGCAGCAGTGGCGGGTGGGGGTTGCAGTTGGGCGGCAGCAGCACCGGGGAAAATTCTAGCAATGAAACAGAAGAAAGGGGACAGTGGCCGATCGAGAGTCTATTAAGTTGGTAAAAGGCGTCGGTTATAAAAAACAACCGACCGCTAACGTCTTCGGCGTCGGTTCTACTTAAATAAGCGACGTCCAATTAGACAAATTTTGCCCTAAATAGTATGGTGGGAACCATTATCGGCGTCGGTTATCAACGGATAACCGAAACCTAAGATGGAACTTTTCGCACAATTTTTCATCTTATATAGGCGGCAGTTTTTTGGTAAAACACCGACGTTGTATGTGCCAAATTTTTTTCGCTCGAAAATTGGATTTCGCGGGCGATTTTAGGCATCAGTTGTTTGTTATGCAGCCGACGCTGAATACAAAGCGGTACCCGTGTCTGGCTGGTCTTCGAATATAGACGTTGGATTTGCTAAATAGCCGACATGTAATGTTATAGGCGGCGGTTTTTTTAAATAACCGACGTCGAGAAAAGCGACATTGAATGTTGTTTCTGTAGTAGTGATATAAGAGAGGAAGTAATGAAGAATGCTTATATAACAAAATTCTATATCCATCTAGGAAGCACAAAGATGTTCAAAGGCCTACAATGAAGTTTTTGGTGGCCATGAATGAAAAGGGATATAGCTAAATTTATTTCCAAATGTCTAGTTTTTCAACATGTAAAGGTGGAACATCAAAGAACTTTTGGGTTATTACAACTACTAGAGATACCTGAATGGAAATGGAATTTCATATCGAGATATTTTGATGTGGGGTTGCCTAAGGCAAGGAAGCAAAATGACTGAATATGGGTTATTCTGGATAGATTGACAAAGACTGCACATTTTCTTGCTATGAAAGTGGGTTAATCTATTGATAATCTAGCAAAGATGTACATTGATGAAATTTTGAGGCTTCATCGGGTTCTGAAATCTATAGTTTCTCATAGAGGTCTGCGTTTTACCTCTTATTTTTTGGAAAGCCTGTAAAAATTTGTGGGAACAAATATGAAATTCAGCACAACCTTTCATCCACAAACTGATGGTCAATCAGAGAGGACAATTCATGCACTTGAGGATATATTGTATGTCTTGTGTTCTATCCTAGAAGGGCACTTGGGAGGAACTTTTATCATTGGTGGAGTTTCATACAATAATAGCTACCATGCAAGTGTTGGCATGACACCATATGAAGCCCTATAAGGGCAACCGTGTAGATCGACAGTGTGTTGGAGTGATGTGGGAGAAATAATAGGACCCACTATTATTCAAGAATGTGCTGATAAGGTTGATCTGATTAAAGAAAAGTTGAAGATTGTCTAGAGTAGACAGAAGAGCTATGCCGACAAAAGAAGAAGGGAGTTGATCTTTGAAGTTGGGGACCATGTTTTTTTGGGATGTCTCCAACTAAGGGAGGGCTACATTTCGATAAGATGGTAAAGCTTAGTCGAAGGTACATTGGACCTTTTGAGATCTTAGAGCAATATGGAGACTCTGCTTACAAGCTTGCCCTACCAACAACTTACTCGAATGTCCATGATGTGTTTCATGTTTCAATGTTGAGGAAATATATTCATAACCATCCCATGTTACTAGCATTGATGTACCAAAAATCCTTCCCGACTTAATAAATGAAGAAAGACCGATGCATATAGTGGATTGACGAGCTCACCAACTGAAAAGACGTAATGTTCCTATGGTGAAGGTGTCCTGACAATATTATAGAGATGAAGATGCTACGTGGGAGCTCGAGTCAGATATGAAGGACAAATACCCACACCTTTTTTGTAAGTGTTATGGTTTTGTGTTTTGTTTTTGGGGACGAAAATTTCATTTTGGGGGGAAGCATGTAAATCCTCACGGAATCAGAATCTGATTGGAATAAAAGTCCAAATCATTTTGGATTCCAACTCATATCCAATTTGAAAACCCTACTGCTCTCCCTATCCATCTATATATATCTCTCATAGCCGCCTCCTTCGTAACAAAATAATGAAAGGCTTTTCTCATGCCCCCCCTCACTGCTATGCTCCGAAAGGACCAGAAAGGAGATCAAAAAAGGCTTTCTCTTCAGAGGGGGCATGAGGTGCAAGTTTTGGGTTAGAGGAAGCACCAACTTGGGGTAGACATGGGAAACAGACTGTAATAGGCCGATGACGCTAGGCTTCAGACTGTTACGGGCAGTTCCTCAGTTCGACACATCCTTCTAAGGTATGTAGTCAGATCCATGGCTAATACTTTTACCTTGACTGTATCTTATGAATCAATTTATTGTGACATACTATTTATTTTACTATAGCAGAACCTTTTGATCATATAAAATTATGTTCATGTCTATCTAATCCGCTAAACAATCATAGTTTAATATACTCTAAGGCCAAAGAAAGATCCATATTGTTAATATTTCATCTCTGTTTAACGGTCATAGTCATATGAAGCTTGTTCTCCTTACCTTATAAATTATTTGTATTAAGATAATTGATGGCCCCGAACACATAGATTATACACGAGGGTTGATATACTAAACAACTCCATAATCTCATTGTCTATATACATATTATGCTTGCTATCAGATTATGACTCTATTATTGTGTTCTAAATCACGATCTATGGTGGATAAAATGTTGATTTGGTTAATCTAATTCAAAAATACATACACACCAACTATCTTATAAAGATCATAATTATCCTAGGAGAGAAATGACCATACATAGGTATAATGTCTATCTAATATGGGAAGATAATCACTATATCAAAAGTATGCTCTCATGAACTATGTCGCTCTTTTGCATATACTGAATAAGAAATTAGTGGTAATGGAAATTGAAGAAATATGAATTTGTGATTATACTTACATGATTGTATGAATAAGTATGACCTCACTGAATACTACTTTTAGGACATTGTCTTAGGGTCAACTGTTGACGTCCATTCCATGATACCAATATGCCACATTGTGGTAATTACCGAATCTTGGGTAATGAAATTTATGAGCTTTCTCTGCTTCGGGTTGACTGACATATCTCAGTGACAAAAATCCATAGGTTGACTTACTGACTGACTGCACCCTCATGGTGTGATTGTTTACTGAATGCATCCTCATTGTGCCTTCACCCTTGTGGTGTAATTGTAACATCCTAATTTTCTAAAACATATAATTCACTGAGTGTAAGCGTCATCTCATTGGGAATGTCACAAAATGAAAATCTTTGCATAAAAATAAAGTTTAAGTAAACCAACATAGGGTACATTACATAGTTTCTCATATCTCAACTTATAACATAAAACTCACACACTAAGCTAAAACACATGTCTCATAAGCATTAAGAAAAAAAATCTAAACTATTGATAGTTGGCACCCCACCATGTCTGGTCTCAGATGTTCTAGAGATCCTCTTCAACTGGTCCCTAGCTAGCTTTGTCCTTGACGTTGCTCCTTTCATGTGGGCATCACGCCCCCAACCATGCATAAAATAATTTGTAAGTGGAATTGAACATATTATAAAAGAGAAATAACAAATACTTTGAGATAAAAATATTCAACATCATGAAAGTAAACTTTGCATTTTATCATTGTCTTTTATCTGACTTATATAAAAATCCTCAATTGTTGCACTGAAGTGCCTCTTCTCTTTGCACTGAAGTTCCTCTTGAATTGCACAAAAGTGCTCTGTATGCTAGGAAAGCCCATGATGTGCACCGAGGTGTTTTGTATGCTAGGAAAGCCCATGATTTGTATCAAAGTACAATGTATGCTAGGAAAGCCCGTGACGAGGATCTTATATAAGGTTCATTCATTATCTTTACTCTTTACTCTTGGATACTCTTTAATCTTGCTCTTAAACATGAATATAACATGATATGATGATTCTTGAACATAAACAGTAAAAATGATTTCATTTAGTCATTGACTTTCAACTTTGATCAATAGAATCATAGCATGAATAATAAAAGCACTTAATAACATGAACATTGTACATAATAACCTATAAACATCCAATAAGTATGTTCAAAGTGCATGGACCACTTACAGAGATTGGAGCAACTCCTAATGTTCTCTTGATGTTCAAGAAACCCTAATTACCCTGTATAATTAATTAACATGTATTAATAATCATTATTCAACCTAATATTAGGGTTTCATGGCTCTTAGAAAAATCAAGGAAATTAGAATCCAAACTGGGACTCAAAAACACCATATTATTATTCCATGTTCGAAAACCTTTCCAACACATAATTTTACGTAATTTTCTGATGTACGGTTAATTAGTTATGGATTTTTAACTACTGACCAATCAAAAATCTCGTTAAATACAGTTGTACATATATATACCCAGTAGGTGGGGCCCTTGCCCAGCTGGCCCAATAGGTGCCCGCCTACTGGCCATCGCCTACTCAAATCACAAGTTGTGGACCCGTGGTCAATAGGCGGTCAACACAGGAAGAAAACACTAGGCTTCATCTCCTTCTGTTCAACAACAAACAAGGACGAGCAGGAAGATCCCAGGCGAACAGGAGAAACAGAAACTTGAATCTCGGTCAAATCTAGCAAAATGAAGGAGCTAGGCACCTTCCTTATCAATGGATAAATCAGGCAAGCCCCATCAAGGGCTAGTTCATGGCGCCGAGCTCCAGAACCTCCTGGTGCCCTAGCAACCTACAGCGTCAGGGTCGGAGGACAACAACCACACAACACAGGGGCCAACACAAGCCAACCAGGTCGACTCGGTGCACCTCAGAGTAGGTGAAGACGCAAGAAAATCAGACCAACGACGGGCCTTAGATGTGGATTACAAACAAATGTAGAAGAAGAAGAAAGAAAGAAAGGGAAACGAGATTTACCGAGCAAGAGATGAAATTGATGAGTAGGAGACGTTTGTGATGGTTCTGCGATCAAGCCTGGGGCACCAGGGATCCTTTGGGCATCTTGGCTTCTCGTCGCAGAACGTTAGAGGTGGGTGCAAGCCAAGTGGAGTTCGGGAGACTAGGGCGAGAGAAAATGAGGGAGAAGGGGTGACAGAAATTGATATCATGGAGGTTGGCAGACGTTTTCATGGCCGAACCTAAATAGGCAGCGGTATGGGCAAGCAAGAATCCCAGCCGGAGTGGGAAATAGGGGATGGTGCAGAGAGTCCTAGCCATCCAGGGCTCCTAGCACACAAAACCCTATCGTGTAGGGGATCATAAGGTTCAGGAGGATTCGAGGATGGTGAAGGAGAGATCGGTTTGCGTTGGGAGTCTGTAGAGAAGGAGATCGGGAGAGGCTGCGCCACAACTACTATAACAGTCTATATAGGACTCGGACAGGCGAGCAAGACGAACACCTGCCGTCAGATGGGTCCGTGAAAACAGCGATCAAAATTGGGCCATCCGATCAGATCCGGAGCTAAAAAGAGCCGTGTGACACATAAATGATGCCTGGACCAAAGTCCAGCTAGATTAGGATTAGGGTTATTTGAATTTATGTTTATTCTCTCTCTCATGCAAATTGAGGCATCAAAAAGAGTTCAAAGCCAACCAAAATTGGATAGTTAGCTAATTTTAGCATGAGGATTCCAAAAATCCAGTTATATTTTAGTTTTAAGACCTCCTTCTTCATGTTATTTCCTTTCTAAGTTAAAGTTTATTTTAATCATCCAAGGCCATATAAAATTATTTAGAGGTTGGTACTTTGAGGAAAGCTATATATTATTGCTTCAAGTCTCCACAAAAATTATTGGGCCCAAATATTGTTATTCAAAGGGTCAATTTCACCCTAAACCCCCCAAAAACGGTTAATTTGCTAATTAGGGTTGCACTTTTTGAAATTGAATTTCAATTAAGTATATGTAACACAAATTAAGCTTGAAAATGAATTAGACATCATGATTGATCCTCGAAGTTTCATGAAATTTTATGTGAAGCATCAAAATTTGAAATTTGAAACTAGGGTTTTCTAATGTAGAATTTATTATAAAAAGTTAGGGTGTGACAATTCTACCCACCTTAGATGAATTTCATCCTCGAAATTCCACTAGTATACCCACCTTAGGGTTTTCCTTATCCTTGACATGGACATTCTAATACCTTATAACTATCATGAAATCTTATACATATTTACATCTAGGGCAAGACTAAAAATAGCTATAGTCTAACGAAGGTACAAAAAGGATTTCAAAACTAAATCATACCTTGTTCATTCTCCTCATCTTCATCATCATCTACCATGGTGAAGATCCTAGCTTGTCTTTTCTCTTTAGGCTCTAGGTTGACTTGGGAATCTTTCTTCTGTAGGAGTTTAGGGCAGTTGGATCTGATATGGTCAGCCCCACCACAATAGTAACAAACTCTCGTTCCATATCTGCATTCTCCTATATGATACCTATTACACTTGGTGCACTGAGTCTTTTCATGAGGGTTTGGAGCAGGTTTGTCTTCTATTTTTCTCTTCTTGTCATTGTGGCTCTTGTACTCTTTCTTGCTTCCTGAGGGTGCTCCATTCTTCCAGTATCATCCAAGATGGTCCTCCAACTCTAGAGAACTCTCAAGTGCCTCCTGCACTGTCCTGATGCCACGTCCATTCAAAGCAAAGCCCAAATTGAGTTTCAGGCCACACATGAACTTCTTTGCCAGACGCGTCTCATCTAAACCATAATTGTACTTCTGCAACATACGGAACTTCATCGCATACTGGCAAACAGCAGAGTCATTCTGCATCAGGTGCTTGAACTCCATCTCCTTGTTCTCGATCATGGCTTCAAAGATGTAATGGTTTTGAAAGGAAGTGGTGAACTCCTCCCAGGTCAACGGCTCAGCATTGGGTCCTCGAGCATTGGTGAAGTTCTCCCACCAAGTGCGGGTTGCACTCTTCAACATGTGTGTCCCAAAGTGAACTTTAAAAGGCTTGGAACATCCCAAGTCACAGAAACAATGCTCGAAGTTGAGAAGCCACTCTTCAGCACGACCAACTACATCAGTCTCAACTTCTCCAGTAAAGGTTTCTGGCTTGATCTTCAGGAAGTCTATTAAGGTCAACTCCTGGTTCCTTTGTTGATGTGGCCTTCCTTGTTGTCCTGTGATAGCGTCAGTCAGAGCCTTAATAAGCACTTCTAGAGGTGCATTAGGGTTAGCATTAGGGTTAGCCCCATTAGAAGCACTATGGTCACTCTTTCCATTGGAAGAGCTTCCCTCTCCATCTATGTGCTCCTTGCCCTTATCGGATTTCTTCTTGGGAGCCATCTACAAAAGGGAACATAAACTACATGAGATTTTGAGAAAAGCTTGGTGGCCAACTATATTTTTAGCTCTGATACCATATTATAACATCCCAATTTTCTAAAACATATAATTCACTTAGCGGAAGCATCGTCTCATTGGGAATGTCACAAAATGATAATCATTGCATAAAAATAAAGTTTAAGTAAACCAACACAGGGTACATTACATAGTTTCTCATATCTCAACTTATAACATAAAACTAACACCTAAGATAAAACACATGTCTCATAAGCATTAAGAAAAAAAAATCTAAACTATTGATAGTTGGCACCCCACCAGGTCTGGTCTCAGATGTTCTAGAGCTCCTCTTCATCTGGTCCCCAGCTAGCTTTGTCCTTGACGTTGCTCCTTTCCTACAGGCATTGCACCCCCAGCCATGCATAAAACAATTTGTAAATGGAATTGAACATATTATAAACGAGAAATAACATATACTTTGAGATAAAAATATTCAACATCATGAAAGTAAACTTTGCATTTTATCATTGTCTTTTATCTGACTTATATAAGAATCCTCAATTGTTGCATCGAAGTGCCTCTTCTCTTTGCACCGAAGTGCCTCTTGAATTGCATAAAAGTGCTATGTATGCTAGGAAAGCCCATGATGTGCATCGAGGTGCTCTGTATGCTAGGAAAGCCCATGATTTGTACCGAAGTACATTGTATGTTGGGAAAGCCCATGACGAGGATCGTATATAAGGTTCATTCATTATCTTTATTCTTTACTCTTGGATACTCTTTAATCTTGCTATTAAACAAGAATATAACATGATATGATGATTCTTGAACATAAACATTAAAAAGGATTTCATTTAGTCATTGCCTTTTAACTTTGATCAATAGAATCATAGCATGAATAATAAAAGCACTTAATAACATGAACATTGTACAGAATAACCTATACACATCCAATAAGTATGTTCAAAGTGCATGGACCACGTACAAATATTGGAGCAACTCCTAATGTTCTCTTGATGTTCAAGGCACCCTAATTACCATGTATAATTAATTAACATGTATTAATAATCATTATTCTACCTAAAATTAGGGTTTCATGGCTCTCAGACAAATCAGGGAAATTTGGAACCAAACTGGGACTCAAAACCACCATATTATTGGTCCTTGTTTGAAAACCTTTCCAATGCATAATTTTACATAATTTTCTGATGCATGGTTAATTAGTTATGGATTTTCAACTACTGACCAATCAAAAAGCTTGTTAAATACAATTGTACATATATATACCCAGTAGGTGGGGCCCTTGCCCAGCTGGCCCAATAGGTGCCCGCCTACTGGCCATCGCCTACTCAAAGCACAAGTTGTGGACCCGTGGTCAACAGGAGGTCAACATAGGAAGAAAACACTGGGCTTCATCTCCTTCGGTTCAGCGACGAATAAGGACGAGCAGGAAGAGCCCAGGCGAGCAGGAGAAACAAAAACTCGAATCTCGGCCAAATCTAGAAAAACGAAGGAGCTAGGCACTTTCCTTATCAATGGCCGAATCAGGCAAGCCCCATCATGGGATAGTTCATGGCGCCGAGCTCCAGAACCACCTGGCGCCATGGCAACCTACAACGTTAGGGTCGACGGACAACAACCACACAACACATGGGCCAACACAAGCCAACCAGGTCAACTCGGTGCACCTCGGAGGAGGTGAAGACGCAAGAAAATCATACCAACAACGGGCCTTAGATGCAAATTACAAACAACTGTAGAAGAAGAAGGAAAAAAGGGAAACGAGATTTACTGAGCAAGAGATGAAATTGATGAGCAGGATATGTTTGTGATGGTTCTGCGATCAAGCATGGGGCATCAGGGATCCTTTAGGCATCTTGGCATCTCGTCGTCGGCCATCAGAGGTGGGTGCAAGCCAAGTGGAGTTCCGGAGACTAGGGCGAGAGCAAACAAGGGAGAAGGGGTGGTGAAAATTGATATCATGGAGGTTGGCGGACGTTTTCATGGTTGAACCAAAATAGGCAGCGGTCTGGGCAAGCAAGAATCCCAACCGGAGTGGGAAACAGGGGCGGGTGCGGAGAGTCCTAGCCATCTGGGGATCCTAGCACATGAAACCCTATCGTGTAGGGGATCAAAAGGTTTGGGAGGATTCGAGGATGGTGAAGGAGAGATCGGTTTGTGTTGGGGTCTACAGAGAAGAAGATCGGGAGAGGCTGCGCCACGACTACTATAGCAGTCTCTATAGAACTCGGACGGGTGAGCAAGATGAACACCTACCGTCGGATGGGTCTGTGAAAACAACGATCAAAACTGGGCCGTTCGATCAGATCTGGGGCTAAAAAGAGCAGTGTGACACATAAATGATGCCTGGACCAAAGTCCAGCTAGATTAGGATTAGGGTTATTTGAATTTATGTTTATTTTCTCTCTCATGCAAATTGAGGCATCAAAAAGAGTTCAAAGCCAACCAAAATTGGATAGTTAGCTAATTTAGGCATGAGGATTCCGAAAATCCAGTTAGATTTTAGTTTTAAGCCTTCCTTCTTCATGCTATTTCCTTTCTAAGTTAACATTTATTTTAATCATCCAAGGCCATATAAAATTATTTAGAGGTTGGTATTTTGAGGAAAGCTATATATTATTTCTTCAAGTCTCCACAAAAATTATTGGGCCCAAATATTGTTGTTCAAAGGGTCAATTTCACCCTAAACCCACAAAAATGGTTAATTTGGTAATTAGGGTTGCACTTTATGAAATTGAATTTCAATTAAGTCTAGGTAACACAAATTAAGCTTGAAAATGAATTAGACATCATGATTGATCCTCGAAGTTTCATGAAATTTTATGTGAAGCATCAAAATTTGAAATTTGGAACTAGGGTTTTCTAATGTAGAATTAATTATAAAAAGATAGGGTGTGACAATTCTACCCACCTTAGATGAATTTCTTCCTCAAAATTCTTCTAGTCTACCCACCTTAGGGTTTTCCTTATCCTTGACATGGACATTCTAATACCTTATAACTATCATGAAATCTTATACATATTTACATCTAGGGCAAGACTAAAAATAGCTATAGTCTAACGAAGGTACAAAAAGGATTTCAAAACTAAATCATACCTTGTTCATTCTCCTCATCTTCATCATCATCCACCATGGTGAAGATCTACCTACTACACTTGGTGCATTGAGTCTTTTCATGAGGGTTTGGAGCACGTTTGTCTTCTATTTTTCTCTTCTTGTCATTGTGGCTCTTGTACTCTTTCTTGCTTCCTAAGGGTGCTCCATTCTTCCGGTATCGTCCAGGATGGTCCTCCAACTCTAGAGCAGACTCAAGTGTCTCATGCACTGTCCTGATGCCACGTCCAATCAAAGCATAGCCCAAATCGAGTTTCAGGCCACGCATGAACTTCTTTTCCATATGCGTCTCATCTAAACCATAATCGTACTTTTGCAACATACATAACTTTATTGCATACTAGCTAACAGTTGAGTCATTCTGCCTCAGGCGCTTGAACTCCATCTCCTTCGCCTCGTTCATGGCTTCGGAGATGTAATGGTTTCAGAAGGCAGTGGTGAACTCCTCCCAGGTCAACGGCTCAACATTGGGTCCTCGAGCATTGATGAAGTTCTCCCACCAAGTACGGGCTACACTCTTCAACATGTGTGTCCCAAAGAGAACTTTAAAAGGCTCGGGACATCCCAAGTCACGGAAACAATGCTCGACGTTGAGAAGCCACTCTTCAACACGACCAACTACATCGGTCTCAACTTCTCCAGAAAAGGTTTCTGGCTTGATCTTCAGGAAGTCTATTAAGGTCAACTCCTGATTCCTTTATTGATCTGGCCTTCCTTGTTGTCCTGTGATAGCATCAGTCAGAGCCTTGATAAGCATTTCTAGAGGTGCATTAGGGTTACCATTAGGGTTAGCCCCTTTAGAAGCACTATGGTCACTCTCTCCATTGGAAGAGCTTCCCTCTCCATCTACGTGCTCCTTGCCCTTATCAGATTTCTTCTTGGGAGCCATCTACAAAAGGGAACATAAACTACATGAGATTTTGAGAAAAGCCTAGTGGCCAACTATATTTTTAGCTCTGATACCATATTGTAACATCCCAATTTTCTAAAACATATAATTCACTGAGCGGAAGCATCATCTCATTGGGAATGTCACAAAATGATAATCATTGCATAAAAATAAAGTTTAAGTAAACCAACACAGGGTACATTACATAGTTTCTCATATCTCAACTTATAGCATAAAACTCACACACTAAGCTAAAACACATGTCTCATAACCATTAAGAAAAAAAATCTAAATTATTGATAGTTGGCACCCCACCAGGTCTGGTCTCAGATGTTCTAGAGCTCCTCTTCAACTGGTCCCCAACTAGCTTTGTCCTTGATGTTGCTCCTTTCCTGCGGGCATCGCGCCCCCATCCATGCATAAAACAATTTGTAAATAGAATTGAACATATTATAAAAGAGAAATAAAATATACTTTGAGATAAAAATATTCAACATCATGAAAGTAAACTTTGCATTTTATAATTGTCTTTTATCTGACTTATATAAGAATCCTCAATTGTTGCACCGAAGTGCCTCTTGTCTTTGCACCGAAGTGCCTCTTGAATTGCAAAAAAGTGCTATGTATGCTAGGAAAGCCCATGATGTGCATCGAGGTGCTCTGTATGCTAGGAAAGCCCGTGATTTGTACCGAAGTACATTGTATGCTAGGAAAGCCCAGGACGAGGATCGCATATAAGGTTCATTCATTATCTTTATTCTTTACTCTTGGATACTCTTTAATCTTGCTCTTAAACATGAATATACCATGATATGATAATTCTTGAACATAAACATTAAAAAGGATTTCATTTAGTCATTGACTTTTAACTTTGATTAATATAATCATAGCATGAATAATAAAAGCACTTAATAACATGAACATTGTACATAATAACCTATAAACATCCAATAAGTATGTTCAAAGTGCATGGACCACTTACAAATATTGGAGCAACTCCTAATGTTCTCTTGATGGTCAAGGAACCCTAATTACCATGTATAATTAATTAACATGTATTAATAATCATTATTCAACCTAAAATTAGGGTTTCATGGCTCTCAGACAAATCAGGGAAATTTGGATCCAAACTGGGACTCAAAACCACCATATTATTGTTCCTTGTTCGAAAACCTTTCCAACGCATAATTTTACATAATTTTTTGATGCACGGTTAATTAGTTATGTATTTTCAACTACTGACCAATAAAAAAGCTCGTTAAATACAACTGTACATAGACATACCCAGTAGGTGGGCCCCTTGCCCAGCTGGCCCAATAGGTGCCCGCCTACTGGCCATCGCCTACTCAAAGCACAAGTTGTGGACTCGTGGTCAACAGGCGGTCAACACAGGAAGAAAACATTGGGCTTCATTTCCTTCGGTTCAACGACGAACAAGGACGAGCAGGAAGAGCCCATGCGAGCAGGAGAAACAGAAACTCAAATCTTGGTCAAATATAGAAAAATGAAGGAGCTAGGCACCTTCCTTATCAATGGTCGAATCAGACAAGCCCCATCATGGGCTAGTTCATGGCGCTGAGCTCTAGAACCTCCTGGCACCATGGCAACCTACAACGTCAGGGTCGGCGGACAACAACCACACAACACAGGGGCCAACACAAGCCAACCAGGTCAACTCGGTGCACCTCGATGGAGGTGAAGATGCAAGAAAATCAGACCAACAACGGGCCTTAAATGCGGATTACAAACAACTGTAGAAGAAGAAGGAAAAAAGGGAAACGAGATTTACCAAGCAAGAGATGAAATTGATGAGCAGGAGATGTTTGTGATGGTTCTGTGATCAAGCCTGGGGCATCATGGATCCTTTAGGCATCTTGGCATCTCGTCGTCGGCCATCAGAGGTGGGTGCAAGCCAAGTGGAGTTTCGGAGACTAGGGCAATAGCAAACGAGGGAGAAGGGGCGGTGAAAATTGATATTATGGAGGTTGGCAGACGTTTTCGTGGTCGAACCTAAATAGGCGGCGGTCTGGGCAAGCAAGAATCCTAGCCGGAGTGGGAAACTGGGGAGGGTGCAGAGAGTCCTAGCAATCCAGGGCTCCTAGCACACGAAACCCTATAGTATAGGGGATTAGAAGGTTTGGGAGGATTCGAGGATGGTGAAGAAGAGATCGGTTTGCGTTGGGAGTCTGTAGAGAAGAAGATCGGGAGAGGTTGCGCCACGACTACTATAGCAGTCTGTATAGGACTCGGACGGGTGAGCAACATGAACACCTGCCGTCGGATGGGTCCGTGAAAACAACGATCAAAACTGGGCCGTCCGATCAGATATGGGGCTAAAAAGAGCAGCGTGACACATAAATGATGCATGGACCAAAGCCCATCTAGATTAGGATTAGGGTTATTTGAATTTATGTTTATTTTCTCTCTCATGCAAATTGAGGCATAAAAAAGAGTTCAAAGCCAACCAAAATTGGATAGTTAGCTAATTTTGGCATGAGGATTCCAAAAATCCAGTAAGATTTTAGTTTTAAGACTTCCTTCTTCATGTTATTTCCTTTCTAAGTTAAAGTTTATTTTAATCATCCAAGGCCATATAAAATTATTTAGAGGTTGGTATTTTTATGAAAGCTATATATTATTGCTTCAAGTCTCCACGAAAATTATTGGGCCCAAATATTGTTATTCAAAGGGTCAATTTCACCCTAAACTCCCCAAAAATGGTTAATTTGCTAATTAGGGTTGCACTTTATGAAATTGAATTTCAATTAAGTCTAGGTAACACAAATTAAGCTTGAAAATGAGTTAGACATCATGATTGATCCTCGAAGTTTCATGAAATTGTATGTGAAGCATCAAAATTCGAAATTTGAAACTAGGGTTTTCTAATGTAGAATTAATTATAAAAAGTAAGGGTGTGACAATTCTACCCACCTTATATGAATTTCATCCTCGAAATTCCACTAGTCTACCCACCTTAGGGTTTTCCTTATCCTTGACATGGACATTCTAATACCTTATAACTATCATGAAATCTTATACATATTTACATCTAGGGCAATACTAAAAACAGCTATAGTCTAACGAAGGTACAAAAAGGATTTCAAAACTATATCATACCTTGTTCATTCTCCTCATCTTCATCATCATCCACCATGGTGAAGATCCTAGCTTGTCTTTTCTCTTTAGGCTCTGGGTTGACTTGGGAATCTTTCTTCTATAGGAGTTTAGGGCAGTTGGATCTGATATGGTCAGCCCCACCACAATAGTAACAAACTCGCGTTCCATATCTTCATTCTCCTATATGATACCTATTACACTTGGTGCACTGAGTCTTTTCATGAGAGTTTGGAGCAGGTTTGTCTTCTATTTTTCTCTTCTTGTCATTGTGGCTCTTGTACTCTTTCTTGCTTCCTGAGGGTGTTCCATTCTTCCAGTATCGTCCAGGATGGTCCTCCAACTCTAGAGCAGACTCAAGTGCCTCTTGCACTGTCCTGATGCCACATCCAGTCAAAGCATAGCCCAAATCGGGTTTCAAGCCACGCATGAACTTCTTTGCCAGACGCGTCTCATCTAAACCATAATCGTACTTATGCAACGTACAGAATTTCATCGCATACTGGCTAACAGTTGAGTCATTCTGCCTCAGGTGCTTGAACTCCATCTCCTTCTTCTCGATAATGGCTTCAGAGATGTAATGGTTTCAGAAGGCAGTGGTGAACTCCTCCCAGGTCAACGACTCAGCATTGGGTCCTTGAGCATTGGTGAAGTTCTCCCACCAAGTGCGGGCTGCACTCTTCAACATGTGTGTCCCAAAGTTAACTTTAAAAGGCTCGGGACATTCCAAGTCATGGAAACAATGTTCGACGTTGAGAAGCCACTCTTCAGCATGACCAACTACATCAGTCTCAGCTTCTCCAGAAAAGGTTTCTGACTTGATCTTCAGGAAGTCTATTAAGGTCAACTCCTGGTTCCTTTGTTGATGTGGCCTTCCTTGTTTTCTCGTGATAGCATCAGTCAGAGCCTTGATAAGCACTTCTAGAGGTGCATTAGGGTTACCATTAGGGTTAGCCCCTTTAGAAGCACTATGGTCACTCTCTCAATTGGAAGAGCTTCCCTCTCCATCTACGTGCTCCTTGCCTTATCGGATTTCTTCTTGGGAGCCATCTACAAAAGGGAACATAAACTACATGAGATTTTGAGAAAAGCCTGGTAGCCAACTATATTTTTAGCTCTAATACCATATTCTAACATCCCAATTTTCTAAAACATATAATTCACTGAGCGGAAGCATCATCTCATTGGGAATGTCACAAAACGATAATCATTGCATAAAAATAAAGTTTAAGTAAACCAACACAGGGTACATTACATAGTTTCTCATATCTCAACTTATAATATAAAACTCACACACTAAGCTAAAACACATGTCTATAAGCATTAAGAAAAAAAATCTAAACTATTGATAGTTGGCACCCCACCAGGTCTGGTCTCAGATGTTCTAGAGCTCCTCTTCAACTGGTCCCCAGCTAGCTTTGTCCTTGACGTTGCTCCTTTCCTACGGGCATCGCGCCCCCAACCATGCATAAAACAATTTTTAAATGGAATTGAACATATTATAAAAGAGAAATAACATATACTTTGAGATAAAAATATTCAACATCATGAAAGTAAACTTTGCATTTTATCATTGTCTTTTATCTGACTTATATAAGAATCCTCAATTGTTGCACCGAAGTGCCTCTTCTCTTTGCACCGAAGTGCCTCTTGAATTGCACAAAAGTGTTATGTATGCTAGGAAAGCCCATAATATGCATCGAGGTGCTCTGTATGCTAGGAAAGCCCGTGATTTGTATCGAAGTACATTGTATGCTAGGAAAGCCCATGATGAGGATCGTATAAAAGGTTCATTCATTATCTTTATTATTTACTCTTGGATACTCTTTAATCTTGCTCTTAAACATGAATATAACATGATATGATGATTCTTGAACATAAACACTAAAAAGGATTTCATTTAGTCATTAACTTTTAACTTTGATCAATAGAATCATAGCATGAATAATAAAAGCACTTAATAACATGAACATTGTACATAATGACCTATAAACATCCAATAAGTATGTTCAAAGTGCATGGACCACTTATAGAGATTGGAGCAACTCCTAATGTTCTCTTGGTGTTCAAGGAACCTTAATTACCATGTATAATTAATTAACATGTATTAATAATCATTATTCAACCTAAAATTAGGATTTCATGGCTCTCGGACAAATTAGGGAAATTTGGATCCAAACTGGGACTCAAAACCACTATATTATTGTTCCTTGTTCGAAAACCTTTCCAACGCATAATTTTACGTAAATTTTCTGATGACGGTTAATTAGTTATGGATTTTCAACTACTGACCAATCAAAAAGCTCATTAAATACAACTGTACATATATATACCCAGTAGGTGGGGCCCTTGTCCAACTGGCCCAATAGGTGCCCGCCTACTGGCCATTGCCTACTCAAAGCACAAGTTGTGGACCCGTGGTCAACAGTCGGTCAACACAGGAAGAAAACACTGGGCTTCATCTCCTTCGGTTCAGCGACGAACAAGGATGAGCAGGAAGAGCCCAGGCGAGCAAGAGAAACAGAAACTCAAATCTTGGTTAAATCTAGAAAAATGAAGGAGCTAGGCACCTTCCTTATCAATGGCAGAATCAGGCAAGCCCCATCATGGGCTAGTTCATGGCACCGAGCTCCAGAACCTCCTGGCGCCACGGCAACCTACAACATCAGGGTCGGTGGACAACAACCACACAACACAGGGGCCAACACAAGCCAACCAGGTCAACTCGGCGCACCTCGACGGAGGTGAAGACGCAAGAAAATCAAACCAACGATGGGCTAGATGTGGATTACAAACAACTGTAGAAAAAGAAGGAAAAAAGGGAAACGAGATTTACCGAGCAACAGATGAAATTGATGAGCAGGATATGTTTGTGATGGTTCTGCGATTAAGCCTGGGGAATCAGGGATCCTTTGGGCATCTTGGCATCTCGTCGCCGACCATCAGAGGTGGGTGCAAGCCAAGTGGAGTTCGGGAGACTAGGGTGAGAGCAAACGAAGGAGAAGGGGTGGAGAAAATTGATATCATGGAGGTTGGCAGACGTTTTTGTGGCCGAACCTAAATAGGTTGTGGTCTGGGCAAGCAAGAATCCCAGTCGGAGTGGGAAATAGGGGAGGGTGCGGAGAGTCATATCCATCCGGGGCTCCTAGCACACAAAACCCTATCGTGTAGGGGATCAGAAGGTTTGGGAGGATTCAAGGATGGTGAAGGAGAGATCGATTTGCGTTGGGAGTCTGTAGAGAAGAAGATCGGAAGAGGCTACGCCATGACAACTATAGCAGTCTGGATAGGACTCCGACGGGCGAGCAAGACGAACACCTGTCATCGGATGGGTCCGTGAAAATAGCCATCAAAATTGGACCGTCTGATCAGATCTGGGGCTAAAAAGAGCAGCGTGACACATAAATGATGCATGGAACAAAGTCCAGCTAGATTAGGATTAGGGTTATTTGAATTCATGTTTATTTTCTCTCTCATGCAAATTGAGGCATGAAAAAGAGTTCAAAGCCAACCAAAATTGGATAGTTAGCTAATTTTGGCATGAGGATTCCGAAAATCCAGTTAGATTTTAGTTTTAAGCTTCCTTCTTCATGTTATTTCCTTTCTAAGTTAAAGTTTATTTTAATCATCCAAGGCCATATAAAATTATTTAGAGGTTGGTATTTTGAGGAAAGCTATATATTATTATTTCAAGTCTCCACAAAAATTATTGGGCCCAAATATTGTTATTCAAAGGGTCAATTTCACCCTAAACCCCCCAAAAATGGTTAATTTGCTAATTAGGGTTGCACTTTATGAAATTGAATTTCAATCAAGTCTAGGTAACACAAATTAAGCTTGAAAATGAATTAGACATCATGATTGATCCTCGAAGTTTCATGAAATTTTATGTGAAGCATCAAAATTTGAAATTTGAAACTAGGGTTTTCTAATGTAGAATTTATTATAAAAAGTTAGGGTGTGACAATTCTACCCACCTTAGATGAATTTCGTCCTCAAAATTTCACTAGTCTACCCACCTTAGGGTTTTCCTTATCCTTGACATGGACATTCTAATACCTTATAACTATCATGAAATCTTATACATATTTACATCTAGGGCAAGACTAAAAACAACTATAGTCTAATGAAGGTACAAAAAGGATTTCAAAACTAAATCATACCTTGCTCATTCTCCTCATCTTCATCATCATCCACCATGGTGAAGATCCTAGCTTGTCTTTTCTCTTTAGGCTCTGGTTTGACTTGGGAACCTTTCTTCTGTAGGAGTTTAGGGCAGTTGGATCTGATATGGTCAGCCCCACCACAATAGTAACAAACTCCCATTCCATATCTGCATTCTCCTATATGATACCTATTACACTTGGTGCACTGAGTCTTTTCATGAGGGTTTGGAGTAGGTTTGTCTTCTATTTTTCTCTTCTTGTCATTGTGGCTCTTTTACTCTTTCTTGCTTCCTGAGGGTGCTCCATTCTTCCAGTATCGTCCAGGATGGTCCTCCAACTCTAGAGCAGACTCAAGTGCCTCCTGCACTGTCCTGATGCCACGTCCAGTCAAAGCATAGCCCAAATCGGGTTTCAGGCCACACATGAACTTCTTTTTCAAACACATCTTATCTAAACCATAATCGTACTTCTGCAACATACATAACTTCATCGCATATTGGCTAACAGTTGAGTCATTATGCCTCAGGCGCTTGAACTCCATCTCCTTCTTCTCAATCATGGCTTCAGAGATGTAATGGTTTCGAAAGGTAGTGGTGAACTCCTCCTAGGTCAACAGCTCAGCATTGGGTCCTCGAGCATTGGTGAAGTTCTCCCACCAAGTGCGGGCTGCACTCTTCAACATGTGTGTCCCAAAGCGAACTTTGAAAGGCTTGGGACATCCCAAGTCACAGAAACAATGCTCGACATTGAGAAGCCACTCTTCAACACGACCAACTACATCAATCTCAGCTTCTCCAGAAAAGGTTTCTGACTTGATCTTCAGGAAGTCTATTAAGGTCAACTCCTGGTTCCTTTGTTGATGTGGCCTTCCTTGTTGTCTCATGATAGCATCGGTCACAGCCTTGATAAGCACTTCTAGAGGTGCATTAGGGTTACCATTAGGGTTATCCCCTTTAGAAGCACTATGGCCACTCTCTCCATTGGAAGAGCTTCCCTCTCCATCTACGTGCTCCTTGCCCTTATTAGATTTCTTTTTGGGAGCCATCTACAAAAGGGAACATAAACTACATGATATTTTGAGAAAATCCTGGTAGCCAACTATATTTTTAGCTCTAATACCATATTCTAACATCCCAATTTTCTAAAACATATAATTCACTGAGCGGAAGCATCATCTCATTGGGAATGTCACAAAACGATAATCATTGCATAAAAATAAAGTTTAAGTAAACCAACACAGGGTACATTACATAGTTTCTCATATCTCAACTTATAACATAAAACTCACACACTAAGCTAAAACACATATCTCATAAGCATTAAGAAAAAAAATCTAAACTATTGATAGTTGGCACCCCACCAGGTATGGTCTCAAATGTTCTAGAGCTCCTCTTCAACTGGTCCCCAGCTAGCTTTGTCCTTGACGTTGCTCCTTTCCTGCGGGCATCGTGCCCCAAGACATGCATAAAACAATTTGTAAATGGAATTGAACATATTATAAAAGAGAAATAACATATGCTTTGAGATAAAAATATTCAACATCATGAAAGTAAACTTTGCATTTTATCATTGTCTTTTATCTGACTTATATAAGAATCCTCAATTGTTGCACCGAAGTGCCTCTTCTCTTTGCACCGAAGTGCCTCTTGAATTGCACAAAAGTGCTATGTATGCTAGGAAAGCCCATGATGTGCATCGAGGTGCTTTGTATGCTAGGAAAGTCTGTGATTTGTATCGAAGTACACTGTATGCTAGGAAAGCCCATGACGAGGATCGTATATAAGGTTCATTCATTATCTTTACTCTTTACTCTTGGATACTCTTTAATCTTGCTCTTGAACATGAATATAACATGATATGATGATTCTTGAACATAAACAGTAAAAAGGATTTCATTTAGTCATTGACTTTTAACTTTGATCAGTAGAATCATAGCATGAATAATAAAGGCACTTAATAACATGAACATTGGTCATAATAACCTATAAACATCCAATAAGTATGTTCAAAGTGCATGGACCACTTATAGAGATTGGAGCAACTCCTAATGTTCTCTTGATGTTCAAGGAACCCTAATTACCATGTATAATTAATTAACATGTATTAATAATCATTATTCAACCTAAAATTAGGGTTTCATGGCTCTCAGACAAATTAGGGAAATTTGGATCCAAACTGGGACTCAAAACCACATGTTATTGTTCCTTGTTCGAAAACCTTTCCAACGCATAATTTTACATAATTTTTTGATGCACGGTTAATTAGTTATGGATTTTCAACTACTGGCCAATAAAAAAGCTCGTTAAATACAACTGTACATATATATACCCAGTAGGTGGGGCCCTTGCCCAGCTGGCCCAATAGGTGCCCGCTTACTAGCCATCGCCTACTCAAAGCACAAGTTATGGACCCGTGGTCAACAGGCAGTCAACACAGGAAGAAATCACTGGGCTTCATCTCCTTTGGTTCAGTGACGAACAAGGACGAGCAGGAAGAGCCCAGGCGAGCAGGAGAAACAGAAACTTGAATCTCGGTCAAATCTAGCAAAATGAAGGATCTAGGCACCTTCCTTATCAATGGCTGAATCAGGCAAGCCCCATTATGGGCTAGTTTCTAGCGCCAAGCTCCATAACCTCTTGGCGCCATGGCAACCTGCAACGTCAGGGTCGGCGGACAACAACCACACAACACAGGGGCCAACACAAGCCAACCAAGTCGACTCGACACACCTCGGTGGAGGTGAAGATGTAAGAAAATCAGACCAACGACGGGCCTTAGATGCCGATTACAAACAACTGTAGAAGAAGAAGAAAGAAAGGGAAATGAGATTTACCGAGCAAGAGATGAAATTGATTAGCAAGAGACATTTGTGACGGTTCTGCGATCAAGCCTGGGGCATCAGGGATCCTTTGGGTGTCTTGGCTTCTCGTCGTTGACCGTCGGAAGTGGGTGCAAGCCAAGCAGAGTTTGGGAGACTAGGGCGAGAGCAAACAAGGGAGAAGGGGCGACAATGATTGATATCATGGAGTTGGCGGATGTTTTCGTGGCCGAACCTAAATAGGTGGCGATATGGGCAAGCAAGAATCCCAACCGGAGTGGGAAACATGGGAGGGTGTGGAGAGTCCTAGCCATCTGAGGCTCCTAGCACACGAAACCCTATCATGTAGGGGATCAGAAGGTTCAGGAGGATTCGAGGATGGTGAAGGAGAGATCGATTTGCGTTGGGAGTCTGCAGAGAAGGAGATTGGGAGAGGCTGCGCCACGACTACTATAGCAGTCCGTATAGGACTCGGACGGGCGAGCAAGACGAACACCTGCCGTCGGATTGGTCCGTGAAAACAACAATCAAAACATGGCCGTCCGATCAGATCCGGGGCTAAAAAGAGCAGCGTGACACATAAATGATGCCTGAACCAAAGTCCAGCTAGATTAGGATTAGGGTTATTTGAATTTATGTTTATTTTCTCTCTCATGCAAATTGAGGCATCAAAAAGAGTTCAAACCCAACCAAAATTGGACAGTTAGCTAATTTTGGCATGAGGATACCGAAAATCCAGTTAGATTTTAGTTTTAAGAATTCCTTCTTCATGTTATTTCCTTTCTAAGTTAAATCTTATTTTAATCATCCAAGGCCATATAAAATTATTTAGAGGTTGGTATTTTGAGGAAAGCTATATATTATTGCTTCAAGTCTCCACGAAAATTATTGGGCCCAAATATTATTATTCAAAGGGTCAATTTCACCCTGAACCCCCCCAAAATTGTTAATTTGCTAATTAGGGTTGCACTTTATGAAATTGAATTTCAATTAAGTCTAGGTAACACAAATTAAGCTTGAAAATGAATTAGACATCATGATTGAGCCTCGAAGTTTCATGAAATTTTATGTGAAGCATCAAAATTCGAAATTTGAAACTAGGGTTTTCTAATGTAAAATTAATTATAAAAAGTTAGGGTGTGACAGTAACACGGTTTACTATCTGCACCCTCATGGTGTGACCGTTTCATGACTGCACCCTCATTTTGACTATACCCTCGTGGTATGACTACAACCGTTGGTCACTTTGTCACTCAAGATTTACTCAATGCATCTTGATGCATATTTTGCTCCTTGACTGTTAAAATTACTAAAATTGATTATCATAATGGTAGGTTTTGTTTAGCCTATATGAATTATTAGTTAGACTGTCTTTTTATGTATCTTTCAACTTTGTGCCTGCATACGTGACTGGGAACTTTCCTCTGCATTTGGATCATGCAAGTACTTAGTTGATATTGGCTGATAGCTGACATGATGATCCTTCTAGCACAGGTGATGAACACTAGAAACCGTCTCATAGATTTTATTTTGACAAGATTTTATTTTTATGAAGTTCATACTAAAATAACATTTTATTGTTATAAAAAAACCATACATTTTAATTTCCTATGAAATGTTGTTAAAGCTCCTATTGGTTTGGTGTAAGTCATGAGTTCTATGGAACTCATTTTCTGAGAACTCTAGTTCAGTTTTTAGAACTTAAGTTCCATTCACTTCCACGTGATTATTTTATTGTAAGTGTAAATATGGAAACCATTAAATTTTTTTTAATTTTTACTTTGTCATGTAAATAAGTAAGGATAGTAAAGACATAAAAAAGAATCATATCTCTAAAATTCCTGATATTCTTAAATCATAATAACTTCAACAAATAGTTATTGTGCAGATGTTGCTTCATTTTAATTTTTTTATTATGATAGAATTATAATCTTAATAAAAATATTATGATTAGAATTACATCATAATATTTTTATTTCACTTTGTGTATACAGAGTATTGTGATAATATCCTCATTTCATGTGCTTGTAAATATAAGTTTTGGTTCATCATTGTTTAATATAATGTAGGGTATTGATTTTTACATTATTTTGTAGAATTTTTTTACTATGTTCTTCGTGCATGGTTATAGTTAATTATTAATTTTTACATCATATTATTTAAACATGAAAGATAAAAATATATTAGTAAATCATATTATTTTTACATTGTGCGATCTATTTCTTTTTCATGATGTTTGTATTTTTTTATTTTGTAAATCACACTAATAATGGTGATTATTATAAAATATTTTACGTAGTGCGATTGTATGATATTTATAATATTATATTATAGTTTTAGCAATGAACTATATCCACACCACTAATATTTCTAGTCATAAATATTTCACATGTGTCACTTATAACGAATGAAAAATATAATTGTATAAGAAATGTTGCTAGTTGTCCCGGAACTCGTTTTCTGCTCTTTTTAAGAGGGAACTCAGGAACTGTATTTTGCATGTAAGTCTGTAAGTAATCAGAAGTCACATAACTCAAGTTTTAACACTTACTTTAAACCAATCATGAAAAATTACTTAAGAAACTTCAGTTCGTAAGTTTTCCGAACTATGCTTATTTTGTATCTTGGACTGATTTCCTTATGCTTCCTAATTCTTATTGTCAAAATGGGTTATAATGGGTCACCATGACCCATTAGGGTGGGTATGGGTATGACGTCTCATATAATTTCTTCAAGCGGGGCAGGTATGGGTTGGGTCCAAATTCAAATAAGTATAGTGGGTACGGGTATAGGTTGCTCATACCCGCCCATTTGCCATCCCTATTCCTAATGTGTATTTATATAGTATTTTCAGGGTGTTACACGGCGATGCGCCGGGAACCGATCGCAGCCGAGCCGGGTTCTTCATTCTTCATTGTTTCTTACATTTTCGGTTATTAATTACACCATTCAGCGATGCAGACCTGATGATGGACACAGACACCTGGGCCTGGGGAATGGATGGGCCCCGCCTTAAGGGAATGGTGGGGGCGTTTTCGTGGCGCACTGTGCAGGGAGGAGGAGGTGGAGGAGCTGGCTTTCCACTGGGACCGGATGGGGACGCCCAACCACCGCCGACCGACTCGGCTGGACTTGTGGTGGACTTACTCGACCGTTTCAAACAACAACAACTCTTCCAAACACACCACCCCATCACCTCACCCCACCCTCCCGTCGCTTCCGTTTTCTGCCGTCTCCGCCCGGAGGAAGTGGCCAAAGCACACCCCGGTCTAGAGAGAGAGAGACACATATACACACTGCGGCTGGAGAGAGAAACATACTGATCTGGTCCTCGGAGTTGGAATTTAGTTGAGAGAGAGAGAGAGAGAAGAGAGAGAGCGCAAGGCAGAAAGAGACGTGGGTGGGCTGTGGTGGGAGTCGCCCGACCAAAGAAATGGTCATGGTCACTTTACTGTTGCTCTTGTTGCTGAGCGCACCACCAGCAAGCGCCTGCGCCGGAAGCTAGAGCCATCGGCAGGGGCAGGTGCAGGTTGTGGGAGGAATAACTGCTGCTGCTTGCTCACCTGCCCGTCCGTCCGCCCGCTTCGCTCGCTCGAGATCGACCCTTCATCGTCGACACTCTTCTGCCGCCTGCCGAGGCAGAGGCCAACAGCGGGGCTGCAGACAACCGCTAGCTTGCTCCCTTACCCCTGAGGAACGGATGACTGCCGGCGCGCCCGGCGACCCCGCCACCGAAGCTGCTTTATTAGCTCAGTGATCGCCTCCGGATCCTAATATGCAAGGTTAGCTACCGCCGCTTCGGTTTATGTCCCTGTACTCCAGTCTGTTTCCGGACGTCTGATCCGACCTGCCGGGTCTCAGAATTCCTGATTCTGCGCCACTCTCGTCCCCCTCCGGTACTAGACTGAGGTGTTGCTTGCGATCCCGCCGCGCCGGATCTGCTGATTCCCCCCCCCCCCCCCCCCCCCCCCCCCCCCCGGGTGAATCCTGAGATTTGCTACTGTTGTCTATTCCCCGGTCTTTGTTTAGATAGTCTGGGATGAGAAGTCTGTAGGACGAATTGTATCTGCCTGCCCTTGCCTACCAACTTGGGACGGAATCACGGCCGCGGAGATGGAACGGTGGAATAGATCCTTTACTTCCTAGTTGTGGTCAGTTGGCAGACAAAGCAACTGGGGATATTGGTCATTACTTCTCGGAGATATGATTTTTCCGTAATAAGCATACAGCCTAGCCTACAAGGAAAGAAGCCCAAGGGACATTTTGGGCGTAGACAAGTCGGGTAGCATACTTGATCATCACATAAGTGTAAACCAACATCCATGGAATCTATTTGCTGACCGTGCTATGATATTCCTATTCATAGTGTAAACTAACATCCATGGAATCTGTTCGCTGACCTTACTATGATATGCATATTCATTAGTAGAATGATGAAACTTACTAGGAGAAGAACCGAAAAGAAACAAAACTGAACCTCAAAATCCCATTTTCTGCAACGGTATCTGCAACTGCAAAGTTAGAATATAGTGAAACAAATCCATGATATCACAAAATAAGACTTCCCTTTAAAAATAAAATAGGCATATATCCTATTGAGATCATTCATTACAAAACCTCACTGTTGTATTTACTTGCGGAACTGCAGCTAGAGCTTCACTGCTGCTTCAAACTCGACTAGTTGAAATGTCTGCCGACATTCTGGACAAACAGGGAACGTCGTCCACAACTGCTCTAATCCTTGTCTCAAGGAGAGAAAAAGGTTTACTTAGTTGGGTAGAAGAATTAGTCCAGATCATGGATAATGGAAAAGCCAGATGGCAATCACATAGAATAAAGGGTGTGTGTGTGGTTACAAAAGATTTAGAATGAGGAAACCTTGGACAGACAAACTATCTAATAACACTTGGAAGGAGAGTCCCTTTTTGTAGGTGACTAAGAGGGTCGTAAAAATCACCGCAGCTCGAATTCACTGCTACTTCAGACTAGACTTGTTGTAATTTCTTCTGACATTGTGGACAAAAATGGAAGTTTAGCCACAATTGCTCTAGTCCTTTTGCTTAAAGAGAGAGAAGGTGTGCTTAGTTTGGTAAAGGAATTATGCTCGATCATGAAGAAATAGAAAAACTAGTATATTAGGCAATTGCATGGTATTAGGAAAAATATTTAACATGAGGAAACCTTGGACCAATGGTTATCTATAAACTTGTAAGGAAAGTCCCTTTTCTTAGATGATTAATAGGGTTGGAAAAAATCACTTGTGACAGGGATACGGTAGAGAACAATTGAGGCAGATCAATGTGGAGGGGGTGCATTGGATTTGGAAACCGAAGCATTATGTGGCTTGTTGAATTGATCAAACTGCCACGTCACCTTACAAAGTCCGCAGTCATACTTTTCAGTGTTTACACCCCTCCTCAATGATGGGCAATGTTAATGGAATTAAAGCTTGAAATCCTGAGGCAATTGGCGCTGAAGAGGTGAAGGAGGATCAAGAGTAGAGCATGATGAGGAAGAGAAGGATGAAAACTAGGAAGAAGAAAGTGGCTGCTTTTGATATGAGCAACGATGGCTTGAAGGGAGAAAGGGTCACTTATGTGCGATTTGTGCACAATTTACCAACAAAGAAAGAGAGTGGAAGGGGAATGTGGAAAGGGGTACAATTCGGGGTTTGTGTGGTAGTAATTTGCCGTGTTTAGCTAGGGGAACATGCTCCTCACTATGGATATGCATGTGGGATGGTCATTTTCACTTTTCACACACGCTACATGGGGGTGGTATTGGTGAAGTAGTGGATGAGTCGACGAACTGGTTAGATGAATTGTTGTTTGGGTCACTGGCTTTAGGTTAGGTCATAGATTCATTGGTTCATATGCTGACTCAATCCTTATGACCACTAGTTCCCAGTTAAATTGGGCCACTTGGTCTAGTTCTGACAACTATTACATCAAGCTTAGACGTCTTGGTGCAATTTGCAAACTTCTCCACACCATTGTCCTCTAGTGGGGTGAGCACGCTCATGACCTTCGATGGAGTGTGCTTGACAACAATAATACGCATTACAGAAGCGACCAAAGTACTCGATACATGAGTTGGAAACATTAATCTAGTAACTCAACTATAGGGTGTAAAAGGATCGAATTCAATGATGTCCTTCTTGAAAGATCTAGAGGGGTGGAGGTGAATGGAGCTTATACAAAATTTAATCAAATAAAGTAAACAAGCAACAAGATTAGACAAGATTTAGAGTGGTTCCGTCTAAGACGTCAGTCTACTACCTAGTTGTTTCCAACTAGGATTTGCAACAATCAATTTTATTATTGATCTTTACAAAATACAATTGCTGCAATGTTACCCTCTTCTTTTACTGGCCACAAAAGAGCACCTGCTAAACCTCTTCTTTTACGGACGCGGAAGAGCACCATACCGAGACACGTCCGGTCGAAGTTTTGCTCAACTGAGAATAGTTCTGGAATGCTAATTTTATCATCGACCAAATTAGCCGTTGCAACTACATTGACTCAATCATAACGGCTACTTCTCAACCTAGAACACTCTAGACACTCCTTTAAGTTGCCCTAGCCACTTATAATCCATTCCTATAAGTAGTTGTGGTCTTAGGACACAAGATCACAACTTGCACACTTGAGCATACATACTTTGAGCAATTTGAGCTAAAGCATCATATTAAGGGGGAGTTTTCTTTTACTTTTTGAGACAACAAAGGGGGGAAATAATTTAAAATAGAACTTAATTGAGTTTTTATGATTTTGATTGAGTTTTAAACAGTTGTACATTTATACCACAAATAAGCATATATAAACAACAATTCAAACCCGGTCAGCGTTAGCGCAGCTGGTAAGACACGGTGTCCCCCTCCGGGGGGAGTCGGGTTCGAACCACGCTGTGGAGCGCTGGATTTATCACCCGCCAGTTATTCGGGCTATGGCTGGAAAAAGGATGCGGGCTCTGCCTAAGGCAGTGAAAAAATCCTTTTTTTTTTTAAACAACAATTCAAGCATTTGATGCTTCAATCTTGATTAATCTTTCTCAAGATGTGCTTGGTACCTGAAACACTTAGGTAGCACATTAGATCCACAAATAAGAAATGTCTGTCGTCATCAAAAGAGAAGACGAGTTAATGTCCAATTTAGCTAACGCTTCCCTCCTACTCATCGTGCCCTTTTCGTCATTTGTCTCCCTTACTTGCTATAGTAGCCCTCCCACCTGTCTTCTCTTCCTCTCTCCCTCTTTTTTCTACTGGCTATTGGTTTCCTAGTCTATGCTATTGTTCCATCCCTTTCTTCTCCGTGCTTGTCCAACAACTCTTGCATCTTCATTGTAGTCACCACTAGAGGGAATGACTAATCCCTCCAGCCACTGCTAGTCTCTTGCAGTCCTTATAGATCCACTGATGCTTCTTAGGGAGGATGTTGATCAGTAGCAACCCTGCACTCCCTTTCTGTGCACTATTTTACTTATCGACCCTCTCAAGGAGCTCTACATGATGGATCCTTGGTGACTTAGGGTTGTGTCAACCGTCTTGCTCCTGCCTCTATCTAAAACAAGGCCTTAAGGGCAGTGCTCTCCTTTTTCCTTTTAACCTCCTCACGCTATCACCTAGTGTGTGGGTCAATGCTTATATCATTTAGGGGTTTATCTTCTCCGATAGTGCATCAATCCTATTTTTGTTCTTCTATACTATCTTGTATTCATTCTAGTAGTTCTTCGTATAAGGAAATACGTTGCAATCACCATGGCCGATGACGAGGTTCACTCGACCATCATCTATAATGAGCATGTCAAACATAGGTAGGGGAAATCATCATTATGTAGCCACAACTTTCAACAAAGTTCATCTTCCATACCACCACACAAGGGATTTGGGATGTGGATTCATGAGAGGAACCCAATCTTCTTTTGTACCTTATGGGAATAGTTGTTCTATAGAAAAAGCAAGGGATCACCACATTAATATCTTTGCATCTATACAAGCCATCTCTTCACAACTCACAAACTAATGTCTGATGACATATAATTATCAAACAAATGAATGGGAGGGTCTCATCACATCAAAGCTCCTGTTTGGATTATATCCAAAGTCCGCTCCTACTCGAAGCATCATTCTTGCAACGAATTAGATACCAACTTTGGAAGATACTTGTGCTCAAAATCAACATGCAAATTTGGAATGGACTTGTTTTATTAAATCCTCCTATAGCTCTGGCATGTTAGTTGCAACATATAAAAGAACATCCCAAGTGTAACACATGTGGAAGGTCAAACATAAGAAGGATCCTTGCTTTCATAGCATGGACACTCTTATGCTGATGGACGTCCTCATGGTAATACTTAGGGAACTACTCATCTTAGTCTGACATCAAAGATCTCGCCTCGAGTCTCTTTCTAAAGATAAGTATGATCTTTGGTTTGATAGGCTGCTCAGACTACACCTACAAAGCCCAAGCCAATGGATTTTCTCCAGGATGTATACCTTACATCTATCCCAAGTAAAATCTGGGGGCTTTTAGGGTTGCCTCTAACACTACCTAGATTGTCAATTCAGGTATTATGCAATACTAAATTGGTATGAGGGCTTTCTTTCTTCCGTTGACTTCTATGCCTCAGTTAACTCAGTTACTCTTACCAAGGGTACTATCCAGTGTATTATAAAACGTCTTGAGCGTCTGCTTAATCGGCCAAGCCATCCACTTAGTTTGGCCTTAAACGCCCGTTTAAATGAATCTAATAAAATCGGCCTTTTTTTGGCCGCTTAACCCAATTTTTCCTGTTTTCCCCATTTTTTCGCTTTTTGCCCTTTTTTTAAAATACTGCTGTAAACCTATAACATTAAGTAAATTATATGGTCCAAGTATTAGTGACTCATCATCATCATCATCATCATCATCATCTAAGCCTCAGTCCCAACTATGTTGGGGTCGGCTACATGGATCCTTCGTTTCCATTCAGCTCTATCATGGGCCATATTCTGGTTGAGATGTAGAGATTCAAAATCTCTCTTTATAAGCTCACCCCATGTTAATTTAGGCCTTTCTCTTCTTCTATTTATAGTGTTTGGCTCTATTAGTATATAGACTTTCCTGCGTTTTTACTTAGTCTATTTTTTTCCCTTTTCTTTGTTATTCTTATGTCTTGTTTTATCCCACATGGGTTATATCTAAACCCTGTGGCTTTCTCTTATCTTATAAAAGAGAACCCTGTACTCCTTTTTTAACCATCTCAATAATAAGACAATTAGCCGCAACTTCTAGATGGTATCAGAGCCTCCCGATCCTCCCTAACCCTAACCCTTCTTTTCCTCCCATCAACCCTAGCCGCCACCCTTCCCCTTCTTCCCTGCTGCGCCGCCCAACAGCAACCCCCTGGTCTGCCGCCGCCGCCTAGCACCAACCTTGGTGCCGCCGCCACCACAACAGGCCTCTCCAGCCACCGCCAACCCCTTCCCTGCCTTCCTCCCTCACCGCCCACTACTTCTCTTCTCCTCTCCACCGCAACCCCCCCTTCTCCTTTTTCCAGCAGCTATCTCTGCTGCCCGCCGCCAACAGACCCCTCCATCTTCTTGCTGCCACCACCATAGCCCCACCACCATCAATTTCCGCAGCCCCAAGCACCCACCCTATCCTCCCTTCTCTTCTTCCCATCTTCTCTAGCCCTTCGCTCACCATCTCGTCCGGCTAAAGACTCCTTTTCGGCCTCCGTACATTTTCCGAAAAAGCTACGTACAACCCGGTCGTTTTCCAAATCTGGCACGTTGAAGGCGTAAATCAATTTTTCGCGTCTGACTGCCTGCGCCTCATGGTGGAGTAATCTTTCCTCCATGTTGGCGTAGGTTCTTTTCTTCCTTTCTGCCCCGTGTGGGTCTTCTGAGGTCCATGATTGGATCTCCTGCCTACTACTACTGCTTGTCCATGTATTGGACTCCTGTTGCTGACTTCTGCTACTACTGACGCCTGCTGTTATCTGCGTCCGTGCTACTGCTTATTCTACTTTGGTCCGATGACGACTCCAGATCTCCCTCGACCTCTCTGTGTTACTACGGTGAAGTTGGATAATTCCAACTATCACCTCTGGGCGGCCTCCTTTGAGTTGTATGTCAAAGTACAAGGGCGCTACTCTCACCTGACTACCAAAGGCCCTGCTCTTCCTGCTGCAGACGCTGACGAGAAGACGAAGCAAGCCTATGATCTCTGGTCCAAAGAGGACTATGGGGTCATGACGTGGATGGTCAACAATGTTGAGGCCAAGATCAGCCAGTCCTTGCTCCGCCTCCATACTGCCAAAGAAATGTGGGACCAACTTTCCCATGTTTACTCTCACCAGCAGAACCCGAAGAAGGTCTTCGAGATATTCAAACAGCTTGCCAAGCAGGAGTTTTCAGCTACCGACTCCGTTGAGGACTACTACAACTCCTGCTGTGCTCTCTGGGATGAGTTCCAGGTGTATCATCCCCTGACTGCTGATATTCATGAAGTGCACCGACAGCGGAATGAACTTATGTTAGTTCAGTTCCTCGCTGGCTTACCTGCTTCTTTCGCTGGTGTTGTGGACCCCTCGCTGGCTTACCTGATTCTCTCCAGCGATCCCCTACCTACCCTTCGAGATGTGCTCAAAAGGGTTCAATGCCTACCTTCTGTGTCTCAGTCCGCGCCCGATTCTTCTGATGGGGCAGTCCTCCCTGTCCGTTCTGGTGATTCCTTTCGTGGCCGTGGTCGTGGCTGCGGAAGACGTTTTACTGCACCTGGTCGTGGATCTGGAGCTGAGCCCGTGGAGTCTCGTTACTGTACTCACTGCAAGCGCACCAACCATACTGAAAATCGTTGTTGGATCAAGCGCACCAACCATACTGAAGATCGTTGCTGGATCAAATACGGCAAACCTGACTGGGCTAATAAAGTGACATCTGAACAAAGTGAACCTGCTCCACCAACAGTTGATTGGATTCGCTCGGAATTTGAAAAACTGCTACAAGCTCGTCTGACGTCTTCTATTGAGGATTCAAATGCTAGTAGTGCCACCCTTCTGACCAAGACTGGTAAAAATTCCTGGGTGATTGACTCTGGTGCGACTTCTCATATATCTGGCAATCCTGATTTATTCTCTAAACTGCACTAGACTTCTTTTATACCTCCTGTTACTTTAGCTGATGGTTCTAAATCACCTGTTACTGGCATTGGTGATATTTGCTCCACTGGTAGTCTGCCTCTGCGATCCACTCTTTATGTCCCAAAATTTCCTCTTAATTTACTATATGTCAGTAAAACTGTGAAGAGCCTTCGTTGCTCAATTACGTTTGACCCGGATGGTGTTTTGTTTCCTCTTAATTTCCTCTTTTATACCTCCTGTTACTTTAGCTGATGGTTCTAAATCACCTGTTACTGGCATTGGTGATATTTGCTCCACTGGTAGTCTGCCTCTGCGATCCACTCTTTATGTCCCAAAATTTCCTCTTAATTTACTATATGTCAGTAAAACTGTGAAGAGCCTTCGTTGCTCAATTACATTTGACCCGGATGGTGTTTTGTTTCAGGATCTGCGCACGAGGATGACGATTGGTTCAGGCCATGAGGGACCAGATGGACTCTACTACTTGAATGAGCCAAAGACAGCTGCATATTTGACATCATCTGTAGCAGGCATCCGATGGCATTATAGATTGGGCCACCCTTCTGTTGTGAAGTTAAAAGCATTGTTACTTGATGTAGTTAGTTCTGATTTTCATTGTGAGACATGTCAGCTTGGCAAGCAGACTCGTGCTACTTTTTCCCCAAAATTTTGTATCAGTTCTAAAGCACCTTTTGATATTATACATGCTGACGTTTGGGGTCCATGTTCTGTGTCGAGCACTTCTGGTTTTAAATATTTTCTGAGCTTCATTGATGATTTTTCTAGAACAACATGGCTATTTTTGCTTAAAGATAGATCTACTATTCTTGAAAAAATTACTGACTTCTTTGCTGAGATCCACACTCAATTTGCTAAGCCTATAAAGATTTTTCGCACTGATAATGCGTTAGAATTCATGCAAACCTCTGTTAGCTCCTTTTGTCGTCGCCAGGGCACCATCCACCAAACTTCCTGTGCTTATACCCCACAACAAAATGGTGTCGCTGAACGCAAGAATCGTCATCTTCTCGAAGTTGCTCGTACCCTTCTTTTTCACTACCATGTTCCCCAATCTTTTTGGCCCGAGGCGATATCCACTGCCTGTTATCTTATTAACTGAATGCCATCCTCTGTGCTCGGAAATCAGATTCTATTTCCCGATGCGCCTCTTTTTTCTGTCCCGCCTCGCATATTTGGGAGCACATGTTTTGTTAAGAACCTTCGGCCAGGCCTTACTAAATTGGATCCTAGAGCGACTAAATGTGTTTTTCTAGGGTACTCTCGCACTCAAAAAGGGGTACCGATGCTATGATCCTGTTTCTAAAAAGTGGTTTGTATCTGCGGATGTGGTATTTTTTGAGCATATGCCTTTCTATTCTTCGACTGGTTCTGCGCTCACTTCGGATTTACTAGTGGACAAGCCTTTACCTGTGGTGGATGATCTGACTGATACTTCTGATGCTCCGATTGAAAAGCCACCTCTGAAAGTTTATCACAGAAGACCGAAGCCGACAGCTCCCTCTGTGGCCTCTCCATCGTCCTCATCCTCTGTGCCAGATCAAACACCTCCGCATGTATTTTCTAATCTTGATATTCCTATCAGTTTGAGGAAAGGGACAAGAACTTGTACTATGCATCCGATTGGCAATTTTTGCTCTACTGATAATTTGGGTGCTAATTTTGCTAACTTCACTGTGACTCTTTCTGCTATATCTGTTCCTACAAATGCTACTCAGGCTCTTAGACATCCTGCATGGCGTCAGGCTATGGAAGAAGAAATGAAGGCCTTACAGAACGTAATACATGGACCCTTGTTGATCCACCTGCTGATTGCTCTCCAGTTGGTTGCCGCTGGGTCTTCACAGTCAAATACCAGTCATACGGTACTGTTGAACGGCTTAAGGCGAGACTTTTGGCAAAGGGGTATACACAGACCTATGGGGTCGACTACTTCGAGACTTTTTCTCCAGTGGCGCGCCTGAACTCTGTGAGAATTCTGATTTCTGTTGCTATAAATTCTGACTGGCCTTTGTATCAGCTTGATGTCAAGAATGCTTTCCTGTATGGTGATCTTCATGAAGAAGTATACACGTCACAGCCCCCCGGTTTTGTGTGTCAGGGGGAGTCCTCTAAAGTTTGCAGGTTGAAAAAGGCAATTTATGGCTTGAAACAGAGCCCCAGAGCTTGATTTGACAAGCTAAGCACTATTCTTCAGAAATTCTCTTTCCAGCGCTCCCAGTCAGATCATTCTGTTTTTGTGAAAAATACTACTGCTGGCATTGTTGTCCTTATTGTTTATGTTGACGACATTATTCTTTCCTGAAGTGATCTTGCTGGTATTCAGTCAACAAAGTGCTATCTGGAGAAACACTTCGTCACCAAGGATTTCAGCTCGCTACGGTATTTTCTTGGGATAGAGGTGTCCCGGTCTTCTTCTGGTCTCTGCTTGTCTTAGCGGAAGTATGTTCTGGACCTACTATATGAAACTGGTCTTCTAGGTGCTAAACCTGCTAGCACGTCTCTGGATCCGAACACCGACTGGGATGATGAGAATTCTCCTGCTTATCCTGACAATCATCAGTATCGAAGAATGGTTGGTAAACTCATCTATCTTACTGTTACACGGGCTGATATTACTGCTGCGGTTGGACTGGTTAGTCGTTACTTGGATAAACCTCGGCAATGCCATTGGGATGCTGTCTGCCATATTCTGAAATATCTGAAAAGTTCTCCTGGAAAAGGCCTGCTTTATAAGAAACATGGGCACTGCAAACTTCTTGGCTATTCTGACTCTGATTATGCTGGCAGCAAGGTTGACCGTCGCTCTACTTCTGGCTACTGTACCTTTGTGGGAGGCAACCTTGTCACTTGGCGAAGCAAGAAGCAGTCTGTTGTTGCTCGCTCTAGTGCTGAAGCTGAGTATCGTGCCATGGCGCACACTACTTGTGAACTGTTCTGGATTAGGAGCTTGCTGAAGGACTTTGGTATTTCTGATACGTCTCCTATTCCAATGTATTGTGACAACAAAGCAGCTACTTTCATTGCTAGTAACCCTACTTTCCATGAGCGGACCAAGTACATTGAGGTGGATTGTCATTTCGTCCGTGAAGCTGTTCTATCGGGCCAAATCTCTACTCCCTACATTCATATGTCTGATCAGGTGGCTGACATCTTCACAAAGATTCTACCAAAGACGAGGTTCACTGCTATGACATCCAAGCTGGGCATGATAGACATCTACGCTCCAGCTTGAGGGGAGTATTAGTATATAGACTTTCCTGCGTTTTTACTTAGTCTATTTTTTTCCCTTTTCTTTGTTATTCTTATGTCTTGTTTTATCCCACATGGGTTATATCTAAACCCTGTGGCTTTCTCTTGTCTTATAAAAGAGAACCCTGTACTCCTTTTTTAATCATCTCAATAATAAGACAATTAGCCGCAACTTCTAGAGGCTCAATAGCATTGCTTCGTATAGGCGCACTAGTTGGTCTGCGTTGCACATGTCCGTACCATCTCAGTCGGCCATCGCGCAACTTGTCCTTAATGCTCGCCACCCCACTTTATTCCTGATATAGTCATTTCTCAAGCAATCTTTTCTTGTGTTCCCACACATCCATCTCAGCATACGCATTTCAGCCACGTTCATCTTGTTGAGACCTTATTTTTTCACCGCCCAACATTCACTCCCATAGAGCATGACTGGTCGTATAACTGTTCTATAAAACTTACTTTTTACCTGAGAGGGATCTTCCGAGCACATAATACTCCAGTTGCACTCCTCCATTTCAACCATCCTGCAGCGATCCGGTGACAAACGTCATTTTGAACATCCCCGTCTATTTGAACAATAGAACCCAAGTAACGGAATTTATCACATTTTAGTATATCTACTCCAACTTGGCTCCATCATTCACACCGTGAGATTGGCTGAAATTGCAATGCATATACTCAGTTTTGCTCCTGCTAATCATCCATTTGATTCCAAGTATTAGTGACTATAATATATTAAACTTACATTCATTAAATTTTCTATGAAAGCCGTAGTTCTAATTTAGAATGCATACTTTGTAGATCGTGATAATAGATTACATGCTGTAACGTATAGAAGTAGATTACATGCAACTATTATCTAATTTAGAATACATACTTTGATTAAATATACTGCTGTAATGTATGGCTAATTGATTATATACAAATGTAACAATAAGTTAATAAGGTTTCCATGATTAATCTATTGTTTACTGTTTGGCAAATATAACAATTGGGTGCTTTATATTGTTGGGTACTTGGGTAAAGTGTTTAGATATATATAAAAGTTCCAAAAAGTATAGTTATTTATATACATATATGTGTAATTTTGTAAAAATTACATAGGAAACTAAAACTTGTATTTTCAAAAATTGCCTGCTTATCATTTAATCAGTTACAAGGTGCTGTCCGCACGCTTACCGCTTAACATTTTTTTAAAACATTGGTAGTATCAAAACTCTTCCTCTTGCCTAATCTCTTAGTCCACCAACAGTTCATGATGTTCTTAATTTCCTTTTCACCCTCTAAGCTTGGTCTATAAGATATTCACAGTTTGAAGCTTAATGGTTCGAGAACTAGGATGGGGGCCTCTTCTACTTAGTGATGTTAGCCTCAAAATTCTCTCTCTCCACCTTTGTGTTGGGTGCACGCTATTAAAGTTTTACATGAAAATACGTCATTAATCATAACTCATAAGAGAAGTTGAAGAAACTGTAACCTAGTCTACTGTACCATCCTTGAAGCATCTTGTGTGATTCTTGCTGATTTAGCAAGTACATTGTGTACATTCTGTAATATCTTTTGATCTAGTGCATAACAATGTTTGGGATCCCTTTCGAATACCGAGCCACAACACAATAGATAAATATACCCCAATCTGCATAATGAAATATATTGATGAAGTTCTCTTGCAAAGAATAAGATACCAACTATTGAAGATTCTTATGCTTGTATTTAATAGGCACCTTTTGAATTGAATTATGTTTCTTTATGTGATTAGAATAGGTTTGTGTTATTGATATATCAAATACCAGCATAGACACCCTCCTTATATAGGATAGGAGGAGTTATTAAACACAAAGTTCACCAATATGGGACAAAAGACAAGACACTAAAGAGAGCACGACGTAAATAAATAAATAAATATATTGACACTCCCCCTCAAGATGGAGCATGGATATCATGCATGCCTAGCTTGTCCACCATAGAATGGAATCTCGTCTTTGACAATGATTTTATAAAGATGTGGAGCTGATCGTCAGTCTTTATGTATGGAGTAGCTATGCGCCTGGATAAAATATATCTCTGGCTAAGTGACAGTCTACCTCAATATGTTTGGTACGCTCATGGAATGTGGGATTACTTGCAATCAAGGTAGCTGCTTTATTATCACAGTACATAGGAATGGGGGCAGAATCACAGATTTCAAACTCCTTTAATTGTCCTTGAACCCACATCATCTCACAAATGGTATGTGCCATGGCGCGATACCCACAACAACTTGCTTTTTGCTTCTCCAAGACTCCAAGTGACAAGGTTACCGCCTACAAAGGTGCAATACCCTGAAGTAAATTTTTGATCAGCCCTGCTGCAAGTGTATTATGAGTTAGAGAAACCAAAGATGTTGCAGTACCCATTGTTTCTATATAGAAGACCCTTTTTGGGTTAGCTTTTTAAGTATTTGAGAATATGACATACATTATCCTAATGACATTGTCAAGGTTTATCAAGATACCTCTTAACAAGTCCAACAACTGAAGTGATATCTGTTCGTGTAACTGTAAGATAAATGAGTTTACCCACAAGTATTCTATATTGCTTGCTATTAAGCCTGGCAATGAGTCAGGTTTTGCTAAACCCCACCCAAACAGACCCGACATGAAAAGGACCCAAACCTGGATTGATTAGAACCGAAATGGACTCAAACCCAAACGGACCCCAGTGGATCCGACCCGCCTCGGACCTGACCCAAATTCAGCTAGACCTGACTGGACCTGGAAATTACAAAATATATTCAAACTATAAATATTTGCAAAATTTTTTTGCAAACCCTAAATCCGACCCGACCCAACCCAAACTAGACAAGACCCGACCCTGAACAAAATGGACCCGATCCGATCCAATCCGACCTGACCCAGGAAAACCCAATTTTTTGGGTCGAATAGGGTAGGGTCGGGCCAAGTTTTTTGCCACCCCTACTTGCTATCAGGTAAAAAGGAGAATAGTCATTATCCTAACTAGTATTGGGATCCAAGGGTGTGTTAACTGGCTTGGCACCCAACATGCCAGTTTCATGTAGTAGATCAAGGACATACTTGCACCGAGACAGACATACTCCAGAGTCCAGACAAAGAATGTGATACTTCAATCCTAAAAAAATAACGCAGTTTTCCTAGATCTTTAGTAATGAAGTGTTTTCTTAAGTATCCCTTGGTATCCTGAATACCCTGATGGTCATCCACATACACGATCATGCAAATCACCATATAAGAAAGCATTTTTATTATCTAGCTGAAATAGAGACCAATTTTTATTGACAATAACAAAAATACGAATCTGAACAGAGTTGAATCCCGCAACAAGCGAGAAAGTCTCAAAATAGTCCACGTTATTAGTTTGAGTGTAGCCCTTAGCAACAAGACGAGCTTTAAGGCATTCAACCGTGCCACCAGGTTGATACTTCATAGTGAAGATCCAATGGCAACCTACAAGTGAAACATATGCAAGAGAAGTCCCAAGTTTATCGTGTATGTAGAGCTTCATATCCACTTCCATGGCACGACGCTTGGCATCATATATTAGGGCCTCAGCCGCAGTTTCAGGAACACATATAGTTGAAAGAGCGGCAATAAAGTTTGCAAAACTTGAACAAGATTAGTATTAGAACAATAACTATTGATAGGATGGAAGGTACAAGATCGCACCCCTTTCTTATGCTAATCAGACTATCCAAGTTAGAGTATACCTGAGTAGTGTTGTGATCTGGCGACAAAGATGAGGGATTGGTTGAGGGAGGGGCCATAGAGGGAGTTGCAGTCTTGTGAGATCTTTGATACACTTTGAGAGGGACCTTGGAAGCAACGGATATTGAAGATTCTGGTTCAGCGGGAACAGGAAGAGGAGTGTCAACAAGAAGATCCGTCGATAGAGTCAAACCCACAGTAGATAAATACGGAGTATCGTCAAAAGAGTCCTCACTAAAAAAACATTTCTTGGTATTGGAATCATAACATCTGTACCGCTTTTGAGTGTGTGAGTACCCCAAGAAGATGCATTTTGTAGATCTTGGGTCAAGTCTACTTAAACCAGTCTGAAGATTTCGTATAAAACATGTGCTATTGAAAATTCTAGGAGGCATAGAAAGTAGGGAGCTCCGGGGTACAAAACATTAAAAGGACTTGGTTGTTTAAGACAAATGAGGGCATTCTATTAATCAGAAAATAGGTAGTGGAGACACAGTCAACCCAAAAAGACTTAGTTAGGTACATGATAGTGAAACATAAGGGTTTGGACAACTTCAAGGAGATGACGATTCTTTCGCTTGGCAACACCATTCTGCTGAGTGTAAGAATATTAGATGTGATAATGGTGCTGAGACTTTTACAAAAAACGACTGCCAAACTGTTGCATGAATTCAAGGGCATTGTATGTCCTAAATTTTTTTATGGTCTTATTAAAGCGAGTCTTAATCTTAGCAAAAAATGCAGTAATCGTGTCAAGCACTTGTGCCTTGTCTTTAAGTAAAAACAACCAAGTAATTCTATAAAAGTCATCGATAAAGGTCATAAAGTAATGAAAGCAAATATACTTGTAAGTTGTAACAGAACACGACCCCCATATATCAACATGAACTATATCAAAAACATATTTTGAAGACAAACATTTTTTGAAGGGAACACACATCAAGTTTGCTCTCCAAATTGACAAGATTCACATTTAAACAAAGTTTCAGATACAGTAGGAATAAATATTTGAGCTTGGAAGCTGATGGATGTCCCAATCTGTAGTGCCACTGATGTCCTGAAACTGCCGAGGAGAGAAGAGTAGCATTTTGCAAAACATCAAGATAACATAAGCCGTTTGGTCCCTCATGGCTCAAACCAATCCTCATCATCGTGCAGAGATCCTGAAAGACATATCCATCAGGGTAGAATGTAATAGAATACTGAAATTGCTTGACAGTTTTACTAATAGAAAGAAGATTCATAGGAAAGTGGGGAACATATAGTGTAGATCTGAGCAAGAAGTTATTTGTAGTTTGAATATTACCAACCCCATGAACTGGGGCTTGATTGCCATCAACAACAATTACAAGTGGGATAGTAGTAGAAGTCATACTAGAAAATAGTTTCGAATTGTCAGAAATATGAGTAGAGACACCAGAGTTGATGACCCATATGCTTTTACTATAAGGTGCTGAGGAAGCTAAAAGGGAAAAATTACCACTCGAATGTGGAGCCAACTTTGAAGTTTGAATTGTTTTTGGAAAAGCTTTTCCAATTTAGCTCAGACCCAATCCGCAGAAGTAATGGAGATTTGAGCAGGTTTGTCCGCGGTGTAGTCAGTAGAAAGCCTGATTGACCCATGTGTTGGGGTAGCCGTGTTTCACCAAACAACAATCCTCATTGTGATTATTACGATCACGGAAGTTACAATGACTATGCCTAGAGGAGGGGTATTGCTAGGTCCAACGGAAGGCTGACCATGTCCCAGCAGGAGTCATGGATAAGATCATGTCTAGTGATCCACTACCTAAACTACGTGATGTCCTAAAACGGGTCCAACACCTATGGTTTGTCTCTTCTTCTCCTGTTGGTTCCACTAAGGCTTTCGCTCTTGCAGTCCGATCTAGCGACTTTGGTCGTGCCAGAGGTCGTGGCCGTGGTAGAGGACGTGGTTGTTTTAGCCCGTCAGGAGTTAAAGGTGGCCAACCAACAAGGAACTGTACCTATTGTAATTCATTCCACTGTCTTTGAATTTTAGTGATATCAGAAGTTAGGGGATGGGATACTTCAGATCCATCCTACAAAGCACAACATTGATTATAATAATCCTTAATAGAGGTATCATTAGATAATTCCTTTTAGCCAGATTTTTAAGGATTTCAAACACTTTTTTAGGGTTTTGTTGGTATGATAAACATGTGCTATATGATCTCACATGGCCTTTACCGTTCTAAGTTGTAAAAGAGATTGACTTATTTTGGTTCTGCACCGTTGACCATCCATGTCATCACCCTCGAGTCATCCTTGACCCACAAGTCATATGATTGTTTAGTTTTCTCATTAACGTTCTCGGCACGAATATGCTTTAGTAATAAGGTGAGAATACCAATCTTGGGCCTTGATGTACAACTCAAAAGAAGCAGACCACATATGGTAGTTAGAACCATCCAATTTTATTGTGGTCACACAAAGAGTTCTTAAGTTATCATTAGAGGCCATGATGAAAAGTAGTTCTTGGATCAGTGCACACAAGTAATTAGTTTAGAAGCAAGATACCAACAAAAGATTTTAGAAACCTGAAGAATGTGCATTAAGAATTTTGATTATTAAACTAACGCCACATCGCCTACTTAGATTGACATGTGAGAAGGTTGATGGGTGGGAGCAAATCCCCCCAAAGAAGTAAGCGGAACCCAGGAGTTGTTTTTTAGGCCATGAATAACCCGTGTGGTAGTTCCAAGGGTGGTTTTAAATGGGAATCAAGGAATGGGCAGGGTGGGTTGGAGGTGATGGATGGAGGATTGGGGGATTACAGGAAACTGGTTAGGAGATGTTAGTGGAGGATGGTGGCTGATGGGAGATTGGGTCGTGAGGGAAGTACTAGATGGCGGGTGGGGGAAGGTAGAGGCAACATCGTGGCGTCAGGGCAATGGATGGAGGGTAGTTTTGTCATTAACGTTCTCGGCAGGAATATTCTTTAGTAATAAGGTGAGAATACCAATCTTCGGCCTTGATGTACAACTCAAAAGAAGCAGACCACATATGGTAGTTAGAAACATCCAATTTTACTGTAGTCACACAGAGTCCTTAAGTTATCATTAGAGGCCATGATGAAAAGTAGTTCTTGGATCAGTCCACACAAGTAATCAGTTTAGAAGCAAGATACCAATAGAAGATTTTAGAAACCCAAAGAATGTGCATTAAGAATTTTAATTATTAGACCAATGCCACATCGCCAACTTAGACTGACATGTGACGAAGGTTGATGGGAGGAAGCCCCCCACCCCCCCCCCCAAAAAAAAAAAAAAAGAAGCAGAACCCATGAGCTGTTTTTAGGCCAAGAACAACATGTGTGGTGGTTCTAAGGGTCGTTTTAAATGGGAATCAATGAATGGGCAGGGTGGGTTGGAAGTGATGGATGGGGGGTTATGGCAAACTGGTTAGGAAATTTTAGTGGAGGATGGTAGCTGATGGGAGACTAGGTGGTGAGGGAAGTACTAGATGGCGGATGGGGGAAGGTAGAGGCAACATCGTGGTGTCGGGGTAACAGGTGGAGGGTAGGATTGCGGGTGGTGGGGTAGCAGGCCGAGGGGTTTATAGGAATGGCGACTAGCTTGGGGATTAAGAGGATTGCTAGAGGGTGGCAGGGGGTTGGGGGCTGATAGGTATTTTCTATACGCTTAAAACGCAAGTATACGCTATCGTAGTAATATAGGCCAATAAGGCCCGGATGTCGAACATAGGGAAATGTGACTTCAGAAACTATTACTAACTGTAATACGATTAGCTTAGGCCAAAGAAACTTAATCGATTGGGTTAATTATCTAAAATAGAAAATAAATCCAAACTATTGGTTGTTGTTCTCAGTCTTAGCGAATTCCTTAGGATATTGGTTTCACCACGGTTAACTTTGCACTTTAATCTTAATACATTAATAAAAACCCCTCCTAACCTTGGATTAAGAGCCTGTAGCGAGAATTACCCGCTCTCACGGTGTAATTCACTACCTAACCTAATACCAACCCCACTCTCGTATCGATTGTGTTATTAGATAAGTGCTTTATCGAATGCTCTGGGTAATCTCCCCACGTTTTTAAACCACCTTTCTCTAAGGGTTTTATAGAACGTGTATTTCTATGAAGTTCCGACCATTAATTTTCCTTTTTCAAAGCAATCAACAGTCCAAGTACTACCTACGGTGATCAAGCATGGATAGTTCATTCATTCACATAGAAATAAATCCAGAAATTAAGAGAAACTGATGAATTAATGCATAAGAGTCAAATACAATGCATAACCGGGCTACTCTCGGGTCCTAAGGAACGTGGGGATTAACCCCTCATGGTTTCCATAGTCAAAGACATCAAAGGAGAATGAAAAACGTGGAGAACATGAAGAACCCCTAAAGTAGACGGTTCAAACGATCCCTTCTCGCGCACGTGCCGATTTGCTACCTTCCGGCTGCAATTCCGTCCGCTAGAAGTGCCTGAATCGTTCAAAATGTGTCCTTCGCTATCTCCTCGTGCTCCCAATTGTCGTACAATGAAAAAAGACGAGATGATTAGGTCTGGCCGCAACTCCCCTAAGTCATAGGCATGACTTAGGGCGAGTTAAAACCTCAACCGTCGGGTTAAACAAAGCCTTCAGATCTGCCTGGTCCCGACCTGTCGGTATTACCGACGGAGTGTCGGTACTACCGACTCCTCTAATTGCGCGGTCACCTATCAAGTTGTCGGTACTACCGACCTGGCTGTCGATAGTACCGAGTTGCTTCGATAATTCTTAAACAAAACGCTGTAACATAGTCGGTGATGTCGACTTGCATGTCGGTACTACCGAGTCTTCTCGATCCTTTCTGATCCAAATTGAGCATGTGTCGGTAACACCGATTCCAATGTCAGTAGTACCGAGCTGTGTAGATTCTTGTACATTCACTTGAAATGCATAAAATCTGAACATAAGCTCTGGAAAAAATATGAAATCATTCGGAAATATTGAAATTCTGCTTATTTGATGCAAATGAGTATCACAGGCTAATAAAAGTAAATCATGCACAATTAATTGAGATTTGACAAAAAATGCACAAAAATCAATAGAAAATAGCATGTGAAAATGACAAATAAATAGTGCATCAGGGACTGGCTAGTGAACAACGCTGTGACGGGAAATGGCGCAAGGCAGCGATTTAAAGGCGAGTGATGGCTTGAGCGGCGACTTAAAGTTGAGTAGAGGCAAGTTGGGGGGTAGATGGAAGGGAAGAGGGGGGTTGTAGGCAAGCGACGGGTGAAGAGAGGATGGCTACTGGTGGAAGAGGCAAGGGCGATGGCGGAAAGGAGGTGGAGGAGGCAGGGTGGATGGGAGGGAGGGAGAAGGGTGGCAACTACAGTGGATGGGAGGGAGAAGAGGATTAGGGTGGATCAAAAGGCTGCTGTGATGCCATGTGATTAAAATAGGTTTGTATTATTGATATATCAAATAGACAAATACAAGCATAGACACACTCCTTATATGGGATGGGAGGAGTCGGTAAACACATAGTTCACCGCTGTCGGACAAAAGATAAGACACTAAAGGGAGCACACCGTAAACGCATAAATAAATATATACACTTTAATCCCTCTGAAGCTCATACATCTTAGCTGCAACAACTAAAGGACTTGGTTGTAGAGAAGGGCCAACATCCCAACTGTAACGTATGTAGAAGGCTTAGACAAACGGAGGATAATTGCTTTCCAAAACATGGTCACCTTTAAGATTGGGGATGTGCTCATTGTAATACTTAGGGAATCACTCATCTTAGTCAGATTTCAAAGACCACACCTTGAGTCTCTCTAGAAGAATATGATTAGTTGGTTCAATAGGCAGTGCAAACAACACCTGGATAGCCCGATCCAATCCAACTAATTCTTGAGGGAACACACCTTACATCTATTCTAGGTAGTTTAGGGACTTTTAGGGCTGCCTCTTACAATACATAGATCGTCAATTTACATGCTATGCAACACATAATTGTAATGAGTATTTTCTCACATAATTGTAATGAGAATTATCTTTCTTCCCATGATTTCTGTATTCCACACAACTCAATTACTCTTGCTAGCAGTATTATCAAAACAACTTAGGCTTATAGAATTAATCTCCTTGCATAATCTCTATTCTCTAAGCCTATTCTCAGTTCATATGTTCCTTATTTCCATTTCATCTACTATTTTTTGACTTTTAAACCCACTGAGTTTGTTCTATAAGATTTTCACAATCTAAAGTTGAATGGTTTGGGAATATGACCAGAGATCTCTAGTACTTCAATGTTGTTCTTTCTCCCAATTTTTTTCCACCCTACCTTTGTTGGGTGCGTGTCATTATAGTTTCACCTCACTAATAGTTGAAGAAATTGGAACGTAGTCTAGTTTACCATCCCTAAAACATCTCGAGTGTGATACTTTCTTATTGAGAAAGCATCAATGTCTTTTCCTTCCCAGTGGTTTCATAGAATGAGAAAACCTTTATTTGATGTGTCTAAAACAAATACAATGCACTCTCTTTATAGGATTGGAGAGTAACTGAAAAATAGAATTAGGCAATATGGGCTAAAAGAAAAGCTAAAGACAAGACAAGTCCAAAGCACACAATAAAAGATAACGCATAAAGCATATATACTAATACTCCCCCTCAAGCTGGAGCATATTAGTTAAACATGCCTAGGTTGTCCACCAACGTAGCAAAGCGAGTCTTGGGAAGTATCGTAGTAAAGTGTCAGCAACTTGATCTTCTGTCCGAAGTTAAGGAGTGCAGATGCGACCAAAGAGAATAGATTTGCGAACAAAGTGGCAATCCACCTCGATATGCTTGGTGCACTCATGAAAAGTGGGATTGCTGACAATAAAAATGAAGGCTTTATTGTTGCAGTGCATGGGAATAGGAGCAGAATCAGAGAGATCAAATTCCTTGACGAGTCCTTGGACCCACATTAATTCACAAGCAGTATGAGCCATAGCTCTGTATTCTGCTTCAACTCTAGACCGAGCAACCACAATCTGCTTCTTACTGGACCATACAACTAGATTCCCCCAACAAAAGTGCAGTGGCCAGAGGTATATTTTCAGTTATATCTACTACCGACATAATTAGAATCAGATTAGCCGATGAGTTTGCAGTGCCCATGTCTCCGATACAACAATCCTTTTTCTAGGGAAGTTTTCAGATATTTAGGGATATGACAGACATCATCCAATGACGTTGTTGAGGTTTATCCAGATATCTACTAACAAGTCCAACATCAGCAGTAATATTCGCTCTAGTCACAGTAAGATAAACAAGCTTACCAACCAATGTTTTGTATTGCTGGTTATCAGGGTAGGGTGGTGAAGATTCGTCGTCCCGATTGGTATTGAGATCCAGGCGAGTGCTAGCAGGTTTAGTACCAAGCATACGTGTGTCTGTTAGTAGATCTAGAACATATTTGTGCTGTGAAAGACAGACGCCATACGAAAATATGGAAACTTCAATCCCCAAGAAGTATCTGAGTTTGTCAAGATCTTTAGTAACAAGTGCTGTTTTAGATATAGTTTAGTAGTTGAAATACCGTAAGTATCACTGCTAGACAAAATCTTTTTATCTACATAGAGTAAGAATGACAAGTCCAAAACTTGTTGTTTTTACGAATACAGAGTTATCCGAATATGAACACCGAAATTGAAACTTTAGAAGAATCTGGCTCAATTTATCAAATTAAGCTCGTGGACTTTGTTTTAGGTCATAAATCGCTTTCCTGAGTTTGCAGACTTTGGAACACTCCCCTTGAATAACAAAACCAGATGGTTGCTCCATGTAGACTTCCTCATGTAAGTTACCATATAGGAAGGTAACATCAAGTTGGAAAGAGGCCAATCATTATTCACAACAACATATATAAGTACTCGTATAGAATTGACTCTAACAACAAGGGAAAAAATTTCAAAATAATCAACCCATAGGTTTGAGTATAACCTTTTGCTATGTGGCGAGCCTTCAACCGTTGAATCGAACCATCAGGCTGGTATTTAACAGTGAAAATCCAATGATAGCCAACAATAGGGTAGTTTTTAGGGTGATCAACTAGACTCCAAGTTTGACGACCATGAAGAGTAGCCATTTTAGTTTCCGCAGTTTGACACTGGACAAGATGCTTAAGAGCTTGTGTAGCAGTCTTTGGTACATAAACAACAAAGAGAGCAGCAATAAAATAGGCAAATCTAGGACCCATACTAGTTGTAGGGAAAAAATTACTAAGCGGATGCTGAGTGCAGGTTTGAACACCTTTCCTTTGACAAATGGAAAGCTGTAGGTCAGAAGTTACGTTGGAGGTATTCTGATCTTACGACGAAGGAGTTGGTTGTTGAGGGGCCATTGAAGGGACTGTAACCTTGGGTCTTCTCTTATACATCTTTATAGGAGGAGGAAGAACTTCAGTTGCTCCAGTAGGATCATGTTCTACCACTTGAGGTAGGGGAGTGAAATCTAACAAATCACTTGACAAAGTAGACCCCTTTTCAAAGTAGTACGACATGTGTTAAAAAAGATGACAACCACAACAACAAACCATTGTCTTGTGACATGATCATAACATCAATATGCTTTTTGAGTTCGTGAATATCCCAGTTGCTCCAGTAGGATCATGTTCTACCACTTGAGGTAGGGGAGTGAAATCTAACAAATCACTTGACAAAGTAGACCCCTTTTCAAAGTAGTACGACGTGTTAAAAAAGATGACAACCACAACAACAAACCATTGTCTTGTGACATGATCATAACATCAATATGCTTTTTGAGTTCGTGAATATCCTAGAAAAACACACTTATTGGAGCGAGGGTCAAACTTTAGATATCCCGAGGCGAAGATTCTTAACAAAAGAAGTGCTGCCAAAGAGGCAGGGCGGTACAGAAAACAACGGTACATCAGGAGACAGAAGAGAGATAGAGACTTATTGTGCAATACATAAGAAGGCATGCTGTTAATTAAGTAGCATGCAATAGAAACAACTTCAGGCTGAAAGTTTTGTAGGAACATGATAATGAAGAAGAATAGTGCGTGCTACTTCAAGAAGATGGCGATTCTTCCTCTCTGCCACACCATTTTGTCATGGTGTGTAAGAGCAGGAAGTTTGATGAATGGTACCCCGAGCTGTACAAAACTGATCCACAAATTTTTGCATGAATTATAATGCATTATTAGTTCTGAAGATTTTAACAGTTGGATTGAATCGGGTTTGGATCTCAGTGAAAAATGTGGCGATAGTGTGCCAAATATTATCAGTGATCTTTTAAGAGAAACAACCAAATTGCCCTAGAATAGTCATCAATAAAAGTAATAAAGTAGCAGAATCCGAACAAGCTAGTAACAGAACAAGGTCTTCGCATAACAAAACAATATCAAACAGATTTTTAGGGAGGATCACTAGCTGTCTGATACCATATAGAATGAGAAAACCTTTATTTGATGTGTCAAAAACAAATACAATGCACTCTCTTTTATAGGATAAGAGAGTAAGTGGAAATAGAATTAGGCAATATGGGATAAAAGAAAAGCTAAAGACAAGACAAGTCTAAAACAGAAAATAAAACATAAAACATAAAGCATATATACTAATAGTTTCAAACAATCTTTATGACCTTTTGATTTAGTGCTTAACAATGTTTGGGGTCCCTTCCATATACCTAGCTGCAATAGAAATTTAGTTGCAAAAATAATGAAATGGCAATGTGTTTAAATACGAGAAACCCTCTCCTATATATAGACAGGTGGACAGGGTCAAAGACCTGAACGAACTTTATTGGACTTCCTAACTTACTGGACTCTGATTGGGCTGAAAAACTCTGGTCCATAATACATATGACTTAATAGTTCTTTTTCCTTATAACAATATAGATATTTACCTACTTCTTAATGAAATATTTTGACAAAGTAATGCCTATATATATAGTTTCATTAGTTATTAAAAGGTCTATTTGAACACTAAATTAAAATCCTTTGGATTGCTAAAATGTTGGAGTATGCTCAATTGGCTATGTTCAAGTTCTTTGTGTTAGTGGAGACGGTTCATCACAGTTCTTGTGCACATACTCCCCAACAAACTGTAGTCATTGGCCTGGGTTGGGAAAACAGTCACCTATTAAACATTACACACATTTTACTCATAAACGCTAATAACCCCAACATTTGTGGTCCAAAGCAATTTTCCATGCATGTTTTAATCAATGTACAACCTTCTTTTGTTCTTTCAGGAGCCGCACCTTTTTTCCTGCTCTCTACGGACAGCGCCCTGCCTTTCCAATCCCACCTTGGGTTTACTGATGCACAACCTTGTTCATAATTTTATTCCAAGAGCTGATATTTTTTCAGCCTAAGCTATCAAAATCGCCTCCCTAGGTTGCTTCACTACCCAAAAGTGATATAAATGTTACTATCCCTCTGCTAGGTAGCATGTGATTTTAATGAATTTGTCATGCTCTATGGTATATCTCATGGGCCGAACACTTGAGATCTTCTCTTCGAATGCCTTGGAAGCTGAAATTTTCACTCTCCACCTTGCACCAACTGTAACTGAAACCTATTCATGTGTTTGTTCACAAAAGGCATAACATGAAACAAGATGTTCTCCAGGATGAAGTTCCACAGTCCTCTACTAGGAATATCTCCGAACCAACTTCCACTCATCTTCTGTCTGCTGTGTGAAAATATATTCACTCTTGCACCCTCAAACACCCTCTTGCTAATGTTTCTCGCCTTTCCAAAGCATCTTCTATTGCTCGTGTATTTGTAGTGGTCATAAATAAACTTGACATTCCTGTGGCATTAACATTGTGGCACTCATTAATGATAACACTTGTTTACTCGTAGATTTTCCATCTAACAAAACTATTGTTGGGTGTTGAATTGTCGATGAGTGTATTCTCTTTAGCACAAAATGGATGATTTTGTTGTTATGAGTTAAGGCTCGACTAGTAGTCACCAAAGACTACACACTCAAATGAACTTCACACAGATAAGTTTTTCTTGCATTCACATTTCTCTAGCATCACCTTAGGAGGGGTCTTTTTTCTATTAAGTGGTGACAAGAAGAAGCTTACATGGAGTTGCCTTTGGGATGTTATGCTTAGGGGGGGAACGAAGCACCAAAGTTCTTTGGATGATAGAGGCGATTAATAGCTTGAATCTATTACCGTAAGTATGGTCCGTAGATTAACCAAGTTCTTGAATGACTTAAATTAAGCATTTTGTCACCGATCTAGGCGATGACAATAAAATCCAATTGCAAGTGAATTACCATCACCCCACCGACTCCATACTGCCTTTTAATCACCCGATCAGTGAGCGGATGATGGTGGCATAAATATCCACAGAATTCACATGGCACAAGTCGGGGGATAGAATCGGTGAAAAAGTCCATGTAAAAGATTGCCGTATAAAACAGAGGCTCGCCACTTCTTCATGATAGTCTGACAGGCGTGTCTGCTGTGATAAATCAGTTACAGTATCTAGCTGCTCGCTCGTCACACTGCCCGTTGGTATACATTTTGTTTGACATTTGTTGTGACTGGACGTTGATATTAATTGAGCGCTAAAACAACAGTGGTATGGATTTCCACAATTACACGATTAATTGGAGAAAAATTACCAAGTTAGAATGGGGTAGACACCCGTGCAATTTTGTAGTAGTTGTACAGCTTTATAGTGATGTGTTCGATGAGGATCGATTTGCTACACTACCATCCCTAACGATCATTGACTAGTTTCTCTTATATAGAGAGATGTAGTAGTTTTGGCAGTCTAGGTTAAAGTATTGTCTTTATTATAGTTGATTCTATAGGGCTTTGTGCTTTCAAAAGTTTCTGCAAACAAAGTTTTGCTGGAAGGACCTTTGGTTGCTTTGGTATTTTTTGGGCATTAAAAGCCTTAAGGTCTAACAAAGGTATTAACCCATCACTACAGTGTTCTTGATTTGCCCAAGGAGACTGAGATGAGCCACTTACGACTGTTTGTACACGCCTGGAATATCACAACTAGCATAGCATCATGGAGGATAGAAGTTGAAGTGATCTTGAAAAATATTGAAAAGTGGTTGGCAGTGTTTTAAAAATCATCTAGGCGGCCACTTAAGCACCACAAGGTCATGGCAACTAAAATGTACCATAGGCGGCTGTTGAGTGGATTTGGATTAAGCGGCCGCTTTTTCCCTGCTTTTTTCCGCTTTTTTCCATGTCAGATATTTTAAACTCAGTAACATTAATGTCAGTAATGTGATTATATTTATATGAGTATATACTTACACATTTATACTAAATGAATATGAATAAATAGTTAGTTGCTGATTTAGTATAGCTAGTTAGCTATTTTATATTAACAGTCTGACATTGATCATGTGGCCTGCTGTGGATAGCTGAATTGAGTAACTCTTTATTGTTGTTACTTAGTATTGATTTTAAAGGAATATATAGGTTTCATTATGTAAAACATTCACAAATCATAATATTATGTATGCAAATATGGGTGTATAAATTGTTAAAAGTATTTGAAAAATTAAGCATCCGCTTTCTAAAAAAGCGCCTACTTAATCGCCTGCATGTTGATTAATCGATGCTTAATCGCCCGCCTGTCGATTAATCGACTACAGGGTCATGTCCACTTGCTTCCCGCTTCCCGCTTTTTAAAACATTGATGGTTGGCAAACTCATTTGTGTGACAATCGCTGAACCAAACATCTCTTATGCGGCTGGGTAGGGAGTCAGCTGATGAGTGCTCCAAAGAATCACTTTTGGCGACTATTAAGAGAATTTTGTGATACCTAAAAGAGCCCTAGAATGATAAAAAAAAGGATAAAAAAGGAGCACTGGGAAAAGCCATGTTCGATCTTACGTCTTAGGGCAATACGACCCCCACTTACTTCAGTGAATTGATAATTGTTTAGGCAGAAGACGCAATAGGTAGACACTCTACGTCTAGCTTCTGTATATTTCTTGGTCAACATCTGGTAACCTGAAAGAGTAATATGAAATTTGTAGTTTCTCATTCAATATCAAAGTACATTGGCCAGTACTGCCCCTTGCTCACTGTTATTGCACTGGGTAGAGTCCATTCTGATAGAGGTGGGGTGTTTTGCGAACCAACTCTGATGTGTGACAATGAAGCTGTAATTCATATGACCAATGACCCTATATATCCTTAGTGAACGAAGCACACGTAAGTTGACTGTCAACTTTCCGGTCCTTGTAATGACCAAGAAGATGGTCATTCATCTGCAAATGGGAAAGCACATAGAAGATATCCCTACTAGGCCTCTCCATCCGCCTCTCTTTTTAGTATGTGTAGTAATGTGAGTATCCATAATGCATGTACTCCAACTTGAGGAGAGAGTTACTAGTAGTATGATGGGCTTATTCTGGCTTACATAGTTTCTCTATATGTATGTATTCTATGCACGACACATTGTATCTTCCCATGTTTAGATCCTTTTGACCCTCTACCCATATAAATTTTCTTTTAATATCTTTTTTTAACCAAGTTGCTAAAGCATATTTGCAAAATGACATGAAGGATCTCTTTCACTAATATTAACATCTGATCTTCTTGGTATCTTGTGTTCCAAATTTAGGCCAGCAAGTAATTATACTACATGAATCCATCTTGTTGCTTCCTCATTTATTTATCAGAACTCAGAGGTTGGTAGGGATATGTTTATCCAATTCAGCTTCCAAAGAATTGTGGAAATCAACATTTGGCATATTGCTTTGCTTGAAGTTTTGTATCTTTTCAAATAACTGTACATGTGAAAGACGTTAAACTTGAAGGAACACTCTGGGTCAGAGCCTCCAACATCTCTTTTTTTGGGTAGAAGTAATTACTAGTTTGTTGATGGTATTGCTTGTTGTTGAGCACCCTTGTTGTTTTGATCATTAGCATCAACACCTATTTGTCTATGGCAAGAATGTGTATCTTCTTTTATGACCCTACAGTATTGGAGGAATATAGTAAAGAAAACTTGATCATTGTCCAACTAGGTTTATTAAAGTGCGTGACTGTTGTGCAAACTATTTGATGATAGTGGTCACTGTATTTCTCTCAAAGGCATAGAGCCAATCTTTCTTTTCTCTTCTGATATTTTCTGGGGTTATGAAAGTGCAATAGAGCTATAAAAACTCAAGAAGTCATTCTTAACATAGATTCTCTTTATGAATAACATATTATGCTTGAGGACACTTGTCACAGAGAGAAGATTGCCATCTTTATGATCAATTAAGAGGAAAATGTTGTACTGTCATAGATATACGAGAAATGACAATAGTTGGGGAGCTGGCATGCATAATTGAACTCCTCCATCGTTGCACAAGGATGCCAGCAAGCTATTGATAACTACTATGATTCAACCACAGTGCACATCTTGGTTGCACGTCGTGGATTTCCATTGAGAGATAGGGTAATAGACCCGTAAATGGGCAAATGTATACCCTTTTCCCAATTACCTATACCTTGTAAGGTAATTGGTGGTTGGTTATCTTAGCTTATTACTTTTTACCTGTTGCTATATAGGTAGGGTAAATGCACAAAGTCTTCTTCTACCTATTAGGTGTAAGTTAATTTGGTTAACTTTTATAAGGACACACACAAACACATTATGTCTGTAAATACAATATATATTCACATGAATAGTGAAAGAAAGGCGGCTGCCTTTATTTTAAAAATACATTTGAGAACTATTTGAGTATTGAGGGTCTGCATTTCTTTCCCTATTCCCTTCCCTAACCAAAGTCACTATGGAGGGGAAACGACAAACTGCAATTAGGTAAGATAAAGGGCACTTTTGAGAAGATTGGAAGCTGGAAAAGGGCACTTTTTAAGAAAGGACGGTCGAGAGTTTTGGGGGTACTAACAGAGTCATGAAAGAAATAATTTTCACGCTGACTATGAGCAAAAGTTTGTTATAATATAGTAGCTCTGTATCTCAACAAGACATCAATGTGAAGTTATAAATGCAATGCAACCAGGCCCGTGGCTGGACAATGTCACTCAACCGGAGGGAGAGGGCATCATCAGGTGGTTCTTGCACGAGGTTGATCATGTCGAAAGAGACCTCACCCAGAGAATTGGTGTCATGTTTGGGTTGGGGCCACAGATTGAACATGTACGGCCACTCTGCTTTGGTCGATCTTTGGGCTACTGAATCAAACAAGGGGAGAAAATGTTGTACTCAGTTCCCTCACAAAAAGACTCATCAATGGATTCAAAAAAGATATTTCAATGAATTCCCTGTGCGTTGAGCATAAATTGCTACACCTACAGAGGACTGTTGAAGACACAACAAACATAGAGTGAGCTGTAAAACCCAGTTTCAAAACCATTTCGAAGCTACCCAGTTTGTGCGAGGGTGTTATGCATCTCATGGAAGCTGTGCGTTAAGACTCCTTGACCAAGTGATGCCAAAAGAGGGTGGGTGTGTGCATGCATTTTCATTATGTATTTAAAAATAGAGCAATACCTTTATATGTATACATATTAACTAATACAGTAGATTTCCATACATTTCGTATGTACATTTATATGTATGCCTTTTGCTATATTCATACGTATACCAGTGAAATAAAAAACGTTCAGGCGGGCCGCTTAAGCGCCCATGACCCCCAGCCGCTTAATTTTGCCATTAATCGCCCGCTTAATCATTTTGAACAAAATCACCCGCTTTTTGCCCGCCTCACCCGCTTTTTCCCGCTTTTTTGCCCGTTTTTCCCACTTTTTTCCCGCTTTTGTTTAAAAATCCTAATGTAAGCATCTAACATTAATTAATTACATAGCCAAGTAGTATTGACTATAATATACGAAACTTGTATACATTAAATGTTCTATGATATAGCTAGTCCTAATTTAGAATGCATACTTTGTGTGTAAGCTGTAATAATTGGGTACTGCTGTAATGCATCTAAGTAAATATCCTATTGCTCTATTATACTAGTAATGCAAAACCCATAGTAACAAGTTCCATACATTTCGTAAAAGCGGGCGATTTTTGAAAAAGCGGGTGTCTAAATTTTACTAGTATAATAGAGATTACAGGGTGCCGTCCGCACGCCTACCGCTTAATCAGTTACAGGGTGCCATATATAATATACTTATGTAACGTCTGGCAACGCCCATAGTAACAAGTTCGGGATTCAACAACTTTTCGGCTGGCTTGAAAAAATCGGAATTCGGAAAAAAATCGAGAGAAGTCGTGAAAAGATTGATAAATTTTGGTCAAAGTTCGGTCAACTATTTGGAAATAATCGAGAATAAGTTGGCTGTATAAGTATATACATATATATGTATGTATATATGTGTGTGTATGTATGTGTATATATATAGATAAATGTATGTATGTGTATATATATAGATAAATGTATGTATGTACATACATATATGATGCATGTAACTATTACGGCCGCAAGACATACAATCTTAGTGAGTGAAAAAGTAGGAAAAGAAATAAAAAAAGTTGACTAATAACATGAACTGTCCAAAGGAGTGGGGGGTTTGAGGTTTAGTGTGTATTAGGAATTTGTGTACATGGTTTGGTAAAAAAGAGCAAGCGACTTAAAAGAGAAAAATCGTGAAAAGTCATGAAGAATCGTAAAAAATTGTATAAATTGCGAAAAAGCGGGATTAATAGTGAAAAGTCATGAAAAATTGGCGATTGGCGTATTAATCGCAATGAATATTCGGGAGCCTATAACATCGTGAAAAACCGCCGATTTTTCGTAAAATTCGGAGACTTTTGTTACTATGGCAACGCCTTGGCGCCCGCCTAGGTGCCTTAGGCGCTCCCCGAGGGATGCCTAGCGCCTAGATGCCTTAACAACTGTGTTGCGTATACAATCTAGTTAATTTATTTCAGTTAATTGGTTGATTGGTTATTTGTCGATTAAAAATGGTTTCTATTTGGTTAACCGAATTAATTGAATAACAAAAGATATTCATATACAATTATCCTACACAGAAATGCCTATATAGTTCTTTTTCAATATACCTATCCATTTATATTTTATTAGAGTTTCAATGAATTTTATAATGTTTGTATTTGTATGCAATGCCACTATGATACAAGATCATAATTTTATGAATATGTTCAACCCATTATGTTGTAGAAGTATTATTTAGTTAATAAAATTAACTGACCGAATTAACCAATGGCCGACTGATCGTAACCAAACTAATCGAGTCTAATTTGGTTGGGTAATTGGTTAAAATCTGGAACTATGAATTAACTGACTCACCGAACCGAATTAACTATTAATAAAAAAATTAACCGTTCAGATTCACCGAGCTGAATTAACTATTAATAAAAAAAATTAATCGAATGCTCACCCCTACCACATACGGTGAATACTTGTGCAGTGCCCCTGAACAATGATACAAACTAAATTGTGAGGCTCAAGAGAGAATTTTTGAGTGTGAACTATGAAATTGAGATATATGACCTGAAAATTAGATATCCAATTTGGTTATATGCCCACACTATCATTTATGAAGGATTCTGGCTAAGATGCTTACGGCGAAGTACGAGGACATTAAAGGGAATCGTCATCAAGTATCATGCACAGAGGGAAAAACTGTTCTAATATTACTATTTGAACAATTAGTGATGTACATGACAGTTCAATTGCTGGTGTCAACATTATAGGAGACAAGTCAATTTTGACTTTTGAGTCGTTATTTATCAATTTCTAGGTGTATATAATATGCTATATTATTGTGCTAACATGTATTTCACAACATGATATTCTAGGTGTGTTACAAATATGTTGCAAGCCAAGGTTGGCTCAACTGATAAATGGGTGGTTATGTCAAACAGGTACATGGTTTGAATCCCCTTTGGGGACCAATTTCAAGGAAAAAAACCTTCTACTAGGTGCTCTGGTCAGGGGCTAGCCTTGCACAATTCATGCTACTGGTCAGGGTGCGGGGTGACTAGCCATCACATGTCTAGTCTTGGGGTTTACTCTACAAATATGTTGTTCTGCTAATGCATAAAACTGTAGATGGAGTGGATGACATATCAAAACAGTAAAGATATGCATTTTAAGATTATAAAAACAAAACGAAGTATGTTCATTGCAATCTCAACCAATCTAAATGTATAGGCGAAATCAGTCATATCTAGTGACTATTGCAATACCTGATGATAAACCTTTGTTAATAAATAAAGTGAGTAACAAAATTTTTGAGGAATATCTTAAGATGGTTTGGGTTTATATAATGTAAGAGGCTGATGAGTGCCCCTGGTAGGAGTTATGCTGTCAAGTTCCGGTGTTGAGAATCCTTTACGGAAGGCAGGTGGTAGTAGGGATGACAAGCTCCAGAGCTGAAATTTTTTATGAAAGGTGGGTGGTGTCCGGGATGGTAGGGAAGACAAGCTCCGGCAATCCGGCGTAAGGATTTTTATGGAGGAAGAAGAGAGGAGATGATCATGGAGGCCATGATGATGCCTGGTGGGTGGCCAAGCCAAGATGAGACAGAGGCCGCCCGCCCGCAGATGGAGTCTCTCTCTCTTTCACTCCTGAGGATAAGGATCAATGCTCTGAAACCATGTGTGAGTGTGGATATTCAACTCAAAGCCCATTGACAATGAGTTAAGGGACCACACACTATATAAGGCAAGGACCACCACAAAACTCAGCGGTGAGGGACAATTATTCTCACAATATTGACTCAACAATACCCTCTCCCTCAAGTAGCACCTGATAGGAGTGATGTTATTGAACTAGATGTTGACTCAACAATCCCACCTCCCTCAAGCATAAGACATTTGGAGCCCAGATAGAACTCTTATCCCTGATCTAGCTTTGAACCTTTATTGGATAACTGATCAGCAATTATTAATTATCAGAAAAAAATCTTATTTATAATCCCGTGGCAATATTGGCATAGTATGCAAGTATTGGGGGATGTCTGTTGAAGAATGAAGGTGTATTATTAAGAGGCCGTTTGGATGACAACATCTTGAATCCCACTAGATTAAACAGTGACATGGCAGTGGAGACAGCCAGGCACGTGTTGGCCTGGCAGAATAATATGGGATCCAGCCGCTGGGTCATCCACTTGTAGGAGGATGGTAGTCCATCCTACCTATTCTGCCAGGATCCGGAAAGTATGCGTACTTTTTCCTGCTCAAACGGAATGTATAGTCCTGTAACAGCAGGTGACAACAGCAATAGAATTGTGCCACTTTGCCTTTTAAGTTATAGGTGTTCTTGAACTCACCATCCAAACTAGGCCTAATTACTTCCTCATATGTATTCCAAAACTAAACCTATGCAGTCTTTATGTTGCATAAAGACAGTAAACAACCGAAAGAAAATAAGAAATCTTTATTTCTAAAAACCACAACCATCTGTTCGGTAGTTTTATGTTCTGCCTTGAAGCTCTTTGTTTATATTCAGGTTTGTGGTGTATAGCTGATGTGATTCAAATGATTACTATTTTTGCAGGAGCTTCTACAGCACACATATCTTCTGGCTCTGGTTCCAAAAGAGCCAGCGGTTCTACAGGTCATGCCAGAAGTTCGTCATCTTCTTCAGGTCTTAAAGATTTTCTTAGGAAATTCGTGGACTGCGAAATTTTGACAGTGAATCTTGAAGACTGGTTTCTGGAATTATCCGATCCAGAGTTTCAAAAGCCCACCTTTGATGTTCCATTTGATTTGACGGAACTTCAGAAGTTTGATTATGCACTGGAGGGGGTACCATTCAAACAGCTGATAAGAATGCCAAATGCTGTTTATGCATCCACATCTGATGCTGTTGAAGCAATGGCGCATCTTGCTATTGAGGACTTTTTACATGCAAGTTTGAAGGGATTGTGGCAGACATTTTGGGGTGAAGATGCAGCCATGCCTTTTTCTGTTGCTTGTTTGCACAGCACAAGCTCAAAATTCTACCCAGCTGAGAAGGCCATTGCACGTGGAAAGCTTGCAGGTCTCTGTGCAACATGTATAATGCTGAAAGACGGTAAGCATTCTCATGCAAAATGGGACCAGATTGTTGAGTTAGCGTTGCTACGACCAGACATTGGTATGCTTGCAGCTGGTAATGGTCAACAACCATCTCCATCGGTGCTTGGGGAAGCCCTGTTTTTCGCTCTACGTGTACTACTGTCACGGAAACTTAGCCGATATAATAATATTTCACGCAATTCAAACTCTGTTTTTGTATCACTTGTTGATTCTCAGTTTGGTGGGGTGGTTAAATTAGATGGTGATATCAGTAAGCTAGAGCTTGACGCTGGTGATGTATATGCTAGTGCGGCTGAATGGATCAGAGAGCATGCCCGCGTTACAGTTTCTCCAGTTGATAGAATATGGAATAAGCTAGGAAATGCCAATTGGGGTGATATCGGTACTTTGCAGCTACTCCTTTCAACCTTCCACAGCATGGTCCAATTTTGTGGAGTTCCAAAACATTCTGTGGAAGATTTAGCTAGTGAACACAGCAACTATCTTCGAATGCGGCGAACAGAGAGGGATTTGTTTGATACAAATGTCAACATGAATGGCCTATATCATTTCCAGCAGCAGTCCGCTTCTCCTGAGATAGTTGAAGTACGGGAGGAGCAGCATGTGAAACTACAGCCAGAGGTACTGAAACTTGAAGAAGGATCAGTTCTGTGGCTAGATGACGCAGATTCGCAGCAAGGCTTCCAGATTATTGAAGTCCTCAGAGCTGGTGAAGTTCCCATCTACAGTGCTTGTCCTGTGGAAGAATCCGGAACGAAATTCATGCTTTATGTTGGTTCCTGTCCTTCTCAGTTGGATCCGGCTTGGGAAGATATGGATCTGTGGTATCAGGTCCAGAGACAGACTAAGATATTGACAATGATGAAACAAAAAGGTGTGTCTAGTAAGAATCTACCACAGATAGTTGCATCTGGTCGCATCATTCATCCTGGAGAATGCAATAGATTAAGCTCCAGTGGTAACTGCGGTCACCCATGGTGTGGGACTCCAATACTAGTGACGTCTCCAATGGGAGAAACGGTTTCTGACATGGTTAGAAATGGAAAATTTGGCATTGATGAAGCACTTAAATGCTGCCATGACATGCTGACTGCTCTTTCTACAACATCTTCTGCAGGCATCAGGCATGGTAATATCCGTCCAGAGAATGTAATTTGTGTGGCATCTGGTGCTAGGTCACCATTTTATGTACTCATTGGATGGGGTCATGCTGTTGTAGAAGACAGGGACCGTCCCTCAATGGATCTTCTCTTTTCATCCACATCAGTTCTCCAGGAGGGCAGGCTCTGCGCTGCATCTGATGCTGAGAGCCTGATATATCTACTGTACTACTTGTGTGGTGGGTCCTTACCGGATCTAGATTCTGTTGAAGGGGCGCTTCAATGGAGGGAAACATCATGGTCTAAAAGAGTTATCCAGCAAAAGCTCGGGGAAGTCTCAGCCATCTTAAAAGCTTTTGCTGATTATGTGGACAGTCTTTGTGGGACACCGTATCCGCTGGATTACCAGATATGGATAAAAAGATTAAAGAGAGCGATCAATGAAGACGATCATGGAAAGCAGATTGTTGTTTCATCATGAAGTTCATCCGAGTTGTATTTGATACATATGATACAATGATTATCTGGCCTGCTTGTCTACTTTGGCACGAGATCAAGCTGCGCAGGGTCTATTTTTATACAAATGTTTTGATCTTCTCAGGGATGAGCTTCGTCGGCTCGTCCAGACTTTGGTTGTGTTAGAAAATGGCTTCGTTTCCCCATGGACGCAAACTTTGGTTCGGTCTTCAAGATCACCTGGAATCCCAACAGGGCTAGTTTTTCTGCAAACAAGAATTTTGTTCCACCATGATCACCTTTTCTTATGGAAATGTGGGACGAGACAAGGTTACAGGGCGATGGCACGAACGGTACAAACCCTGACTGTTCTAGGGCATGCCGTGCCAACTCACAGCATGTAATTGGCAATTTCCTGCCCCGTGATTCAGAATCCTTGCACGTCCCATGTTGTGGACATCGTCCAGTGAGTATGTGACGCCTTGCTAGATGGTTGAGGTCCATTTTGTTATGCCTTTGTCGGTGTATGTGTTCTTTTGGGTGCCCATATTGGTAAGGTATAGGGGATATACTTAGGATGTTTCTTTTACCAAAGTGTGTATTTTTAGTTCGTAACAGCTACATGTAAATTTGTTTAATTGTATTTTACCAATGTGTGCCCTTTTCTTCATGACACAATCTTTCACTTGGAAACCGGTATTTTTTTAGTGAGTTCTGGAGAAGTCCATTGGAGCAAAGTCCCACAACTTAGCAACATCTAGCAAGCATCTACGGCTAAAAAGCATCGTGTTTTGATAGAAGCTTCGGCTTTGTTGCTGTTAACCACCATCAACAATTGTTGAAGGGTTCGTAGCCCCGCTCCAAGCCAATATTGTCCGAAAGACTGAAGGACATGCTATGCTTGTCGTTGTCTTTCAAGACATGGCATACCAGTCGCTCTTTTCCATACCGGGTGAAGCTACTCCTGGTCCTTCTCTATTCCCGTCTATAATTCATTGGCGAAAGTGACAAACATGTTAGCTGGTAGTTCTGGATTAGTGAACCTTTGCAGGTATAGATAACTCTTCTACAGAATACGAAATTAGGAATTCTCTAATATTGAAACAATAAAATGTTGGGCTTTCGAACGGCCTGGATGTTAAATATGAACTGCAGCCCCTTATAGCAGCCACTGCTTATTGCAAAAAGGTAGAAAACTGTGCGTCTTATAAGAATTTCTCCCATTACTGTTGTGCGGAGGGCATGCTCAGCAACTATTTTAATGAGCTAACAATTCGTTAAGTGTTAGTCTAGTATACCGATTTACCGCTTTAGGTTATGTTGAAGGTGAATTAGTATCCTTTATAGCTTCATTCTCCCGTTTAGGGGTGTAAACGGTGTGAGTACGGTACATGTTGTTTATGTAAGAAAAATGACCATGCTCTATATATTTTAATACAACAAAATATAGTTATTATATAGTATATTAATATATAATAGTTATATCATATAATGCTATATTTTATACATTAACATTAATTCAGTTAATTGTTTACATATTTGTAGCACAACGTTTAACTTATGTAGAAAGTAATGTAAGTTAGTAGATATTTTGATTTTAAGTTTGCATATGATGTTCATTATTGTAACTTGTATAGTTAATTTTTAATTATATGCCTAATCTCAACCTTGTTGTGGTTAGAGTAGGATGTAAACTCAAGAATTATATTAGTTAGACTAGTAAAGTATGATATATATAACATATTATTTAAGTAGTTACTTATGTATAGAGGGTACACGGGTCTAGCGGGTCAGGGTCCAATCATACCCATTATTGAAGCCGCTTATATGCGATTCCAAGGGTATACAGGTCCAAGGGTATGCGGATATAAGAAATTAGACCCGTGACGGATTTTTTAAGGGTGTGGATTTGTGGGTCTACCCATATCCATTTACAGCCCTACAACCCTACTCTCGTTCAATTCAATGGGATATCTTCTGAAAACGGAAGAAGCTATTAGCCACATGATGTTTTGTGGATCAGAATGAGTGTATTGTAAAAATGTGCTGCTATAATTAATGGGGGGCAAACAATTAGTGAAAATGTACACCTAAACACACCAATCGATGTGTCAAATGGCATTGCTAAATTTCTCAAGGGAATTAGCAACCTTGAGAGGTGTGAAGTTAGGCTCAAGGATCCAGCCAACAGGATGGAGTAAAAACAGCAAAAAAGGAAGAACATACTGTTCAAAAATGGCCAAACTCGACAACCAAAGACTGATGAAGAATCTCAGTTATCAAAGCTAATAAGTATCATGGAATATTTGGTAATGAAATTGACGACTCTTGCACGCTAAAGTCCTATGAGTGCGTGACAATAAAACACATCAAGAGTGAATGTCACACACTCAAGGCGGAACATGAGAAGTACGTCAAGAAGGATAAGACGAGACAAAAGAAAGAAAGCCCACAAGTGGCATGCGACTCGAAAAATTGACGACTAATGAATGCGCAGAGTCTAAGGCAAAATTAGTGAAGATGACGCAGTTGAGATAAATTATTCAGATCTCTACAAAAAACTTTTATTGGAATGTTGAGCCCGCTCGAGATAAAATGCATGTGTGTGTTTGGTCGATTTAGGAAACATAATCACCGATCATCTCAACTTTTGTTCAACAAGTGCAGAAAAGGGGTTGAAAGTTGGAATAGCCATCATGTTCTGTTACGAAAACAAAGATCAAGAAAAAATCTAGCCATAACGACAAGCCATCCGCTGACCTACCCGGAAGTTGGAAAAACACGAGTTTTAATACGTCCCATAGATACTCCACTTGTAGTTGATTTTCTGTATAATTGTCTATGCAAAAGCCATGTAAATACCATGCAAAGTGTAACTGTTTTATTTACTTTTCAACGAATTGCATCTGTGATATCCCAATCCACAATAGATTACAAAAATTACTTAGTTTTGAAAAAAAAATCGTTTTTAATTCCCTCCATTTTTTTCAAACCCAATTTCTTCCCACACCAAATCTTTTTTCAAATATGCAAGTACTGTACGTACATTCGCTAATACTTTTACATCTAACGTCATTATAGTACTAATTCACCTTAGGCATCTCTCCAATCACACAATACTAATTCACAACAATCAATTTCAAATTTTACTTCACATATATATTACACGACTTTTCAATAGTATAGCACCATATCACACTACAATATCCAAATATTGTACAGACGCACAATACTAATTGACTGATCAATTACTATTAGTGTCAAACTTTACATATACAAGAAGTACAATACTAACAACCACATTTTTTTTGGTCGGTCAAAAAGCGTGTTACTTTATAATTCCAAAACTTTGGGCACAGACACTACGCCCCTTTACAGCCAGGGATGAAAACATCCGAAAGAGCAAAAAGGGTTAAAAGGATCCCCAAAAGTAAAGCAGGAATAAAACCCCAAAACTTCTAAGATAATACAGACACTCCCTAATAGATGAGGACAATAACCAGAGAACAACCAGAACAAGCACTAGCATTAACCCCACCTTCAAATTGTGTCGTCCTAGAAGACTGGAAACTGACCAAACATACAAGGAAGGGCAATATTATCTAGACAAGATGAAGAAAGGATCCTTCATCAAACCAAAGCATCTAAGCTGCAGAAAGCAAAGCAGGAGGTGCCCTTCCATGAGTTATCCATCAGATGATGTCCTTTAAAAGAAAACAACCACCTTCCCCATCACTGGCGTTGAGAGCATCTCATAAAGTATGAGGGAAAGATAGATTTCCTATTCCTCTTCACCAAACAAGAGACAAGCAGATTCAAAGGCGCATCCGATCACACATCTGCATCTAGGAGAAGCTCCCTGATTCGAGAACTGAACTGGATGAGGACAAAGCTCAACCAGAACCCAAATGCCCATGTTTGCACAGAGGCATTTCACCGAGCACCTTGCGGTTACTCCATCACACGAAGCCCCAGAGGAGATCACACATCACCGACGGCCAGGTCTGTCACGTCGACACCAAGGCCAGGTGCACGACCTCACAGGGGAAAGGCGGGGCGGCGAGACCCCACCCAGGATCAGACCTGAGCCACCCTCTCATGTCACTGACTCGATGAGGACCACCAGCCATGGGGCTGGAGCCCGCAGGGTTCTAGCAGCGTCACCGCCGGGGGAACAACTGCAAACCCACCAAGGAACGCCAGCCGCCGCGGCAACGACACAACTAGACCCTGCACTGCTGGCACCGGAACTGACACCAAGGAACAACCAAAGACCTGCAACCACGATGAAGCCATTCAGAGAAGGTTCACGCAGCATGATGGCGGGTAGTGAAGGCGGGAGGGTCGGCTCGCGCAGAGGAGCAGGTCCCCACGGAGAGACCATCGGGGTACGTCCAAGAGCACATGGCGAAGTTGAGGCCATAGAGGCAAAGTAGGAGTGTGCGGGGGAGAGCCCAGCCAAGTGGGCGAACCACCAAGGAAGGAGGACGCCGCCTCGGGTGGGGGAGCCCAGGCGCTCCACCACAGGTCACGAGGACTCAATGAACAGGCAGAGCCGCCAGATAGGGGGCGGAGAGCACGAGCAGCAACCCAGCTAGCCGAGAGGCCACAACGACACCAGGAGCAAGCTCGGCGTCGCCTGAGCCACCACCCGCAGATGGAGGCGAGCACCAGCCGCCAGTCGAACCACCAGGGGAGGCGGAGAGGCCAAGGAGGTGGAGAAGAAGGTAGGAACGGGGATAGGGGAGTGAGATCGACGTGGAGAAGAGCCAAGGGGAGGGCACACCCAAAGTAGCAGCGCCCCTCCCCCCAGCGGGGGAGAAACCCTAGAGAGAAGCGGGAGCTCACGTTCTAGAGAGAGAGGGAATCAATTGAATGTTTTTCACTAACAAGAAGTAAAATACTAATAGCCACATTTTACAAGAAGTACAATACTAATAGTCACATTTTACAGTACAAGAAGTACAATACTAATACCCAATTCTTTCTTATGTAGCATTTGTCAAAATTACATACATTCATGTCATTTTTATGCAAAAAGGTACTCATCTTGCTTTCATACTTCCATTTATTCATAAATGAAAATGAATATCTTCATTAGTAGGGAGTTACGTTTGGCACTGCCTAAACCACACATGTAGACACATATTTTATAATACATTAGCATTTACAAATATAGTAGTACAATAGTACATGTCTAAAAGTACAATACTAAACCCCACTCATTCAAAAATACAGTACTAAAACCATTATTAGCGTCAGTTCAACCAAATCAATAGATGAATAAGTGGTTCTGATGATTCTTATTATATAGTTGTACAAAACTAGCTCACATTATTATACACTACTAACAATTCATTACTAATCACCCGTTCAAGTGGTTGTTTCTTATGATTCTTACTGTGTTGTTGTATAGTACTAGCTCACATTATCATACAATACTAACAATGCATTATTAACAAATGCAACTTACACTATCGTACAATATTGTACAATGGTACAACACTAACTCACATTATTGTACACTATTAACAATTCTTTTTCAAGTACTAATGAAGACAATTCAGACATAGTACAAGAAGTACATGACAACAACCACATTTAGTATAAATTCAGAATGTACCGCTCGTCAAAATTGCATACAAGAAAAAGTATTAACAACCACATTGTACAAAAAATACAATACTAAACTCACATTTTGTATACATTCAAAATGTAGCGTGTGACACCCCGATCCTCGTGCCATCTTTAATGACCCCGAAGACCGGTGAGTCAACTTTGGTAAACCACCCTTAACTTTTTCTTTTCTTAATCACTTAAAATTAACCTAAAGGAAAATCTTATAACTTGGAATAAACTGAAATCTTACTAAACTGCGGAAGCAACTACTATTTACCTTATTAGGTAGGTAAAACAGATTTACACAACATATTACATTTTTCATGCGGAATATAAAGCACAATAGATAACTTAAAACTAAACTACATGTTACATTACATTCTCTCTCTACCACACCGCAAACCCCAAGGACCAAGGGGAAAGGACTAAGAGACCTCTATCTAACTATGAACTACCTTCTAAGAGCTTGGATGATAAGATCCTTCAGCTTCCTCGTGCTGACGCTGACCTGAAAAATATTTCAGTAGGTTGGTGAGCTACTGGCTCAGTGAATAGAATTTCACCCAACGATCGCAAATAACTCATTTATGTTTATTAAACTAAAATAAAATGCAGGAATTACTACACTGAGCATATCTAACAATTACAATTAAATACCACATGGAATGTAAATATTATATTAAAAGAACAACTGCTGTGAAACTGTACCCGAATCTTCTTAACCTTTCTTACTTATAAGAAACTCTTGAAGCCTATATGAACATATTTTAGCTTATGCCCTGATCATGTACAATGTACTCTTTATATGAAGATTCGTAGTGAATTACGATCTCACCGTACATGACTTAGCTGACACACCCGAGATGCTAAGCCTGACTACGTCACTGGTCTGCAACAGGAAAATAGCACTCTGGCCTCAGCACACCTATGGGCCGTAAAACTAGACTCCTCCTCTAACATGAGCACACAGGCAGAGAGTCAAGCCGCCTATTGGTTTTTCTTTACTCTAGTGTCACCAGGATCTCTGGTTAATGTTGGACACTACATACTATATTTTAAGGAGACTTCCACTAGGGCTTCGTCCCTCGTACCACATGTTAGTATATTCCGACCCTCGTATACTGGACACTGCCAGGGTTAGGTCATTTCATCCCTACGACACATACCTCTCATAGGGAATCTACGATGTTTAGGGCTCCTAAGTCTATTATTTTATTTTTCTTAGAAATCTCTTACTATATTGTATCTTTCTCTTACTTATACTTGATTCTGGTATCTCTATGGTACCGCGTCTATTTATTTGAAGTTTATAATATTACATGTATATCATTCTAAACTTGGCAGAGCAGTGTATTCAAAACACTGTAATATACTGAGTAATCAACATACTATACATGCATGCATACTAAAATTCTTAACTAAACAAAATACATGTCCATTTGACACTTATATACTAGAATCATGCAATTAAACTTCTTAATATACTGATAAGAGTTAATTACTTGACATACGAGAAATCGTCATTTGCACCTGTAAATTATTTGTGCTTTTTCTTGGAAAACGTGCACATCAACCCTAATCCTGAGTTGTGCATCAAATAACTTCAAATTACTTATCATGGCAAGAATTATTTATAATAACTGAGAATTTCTAATGATATCTTTGAGAAACGTTCCAATTCGTGTTAATACTAAACTACGCACAAAGTAAGTTGTGCCACTATCTTCAATCTCTTAAACTAAGCAAACTAGGATTAATTCAACCATATATTTCCAATAATCCAAATCACACAGATCAATTATAATAACTAAGGTCATGCAAACGTGAAGAAGAAAAATGTGCAACGAGAAGTCGGGCAACGCCAAGACTGCCCGACACTTGGGTAATCACTGTTACCCGTGAAAAACACAGATCTAACCGAAATCATCAGTTTCACAGAGTTAATACTTGGTTTGTGAGTGAAATTCTACTCATAGAGGTTTGAGATGGCCGGATTCGACTTGAAACACGCCCAAAGCCTGCTTCCAGGCATCCGCAGGGTCGTCTTCAACCTTGGGCGTCCTGGATTTGAGCCTGCTACAAGAAAGTAGCCTCTACGCACCCACACAGGAAGGAGGGGGCTTGGCTAATCGTCGCTGCTTGTGGCTAGGTGGGTGCAGATTCGTGCTTGGGCCTCAAGGCCAGACTCGACAGAGGCGATTCGAGGTGCTTCTCGCACCAGAATGGCCCATGGCCGGCACCGCAAGGCTGTTGTGTTGTTGCTGGCCGGCTGACACCCTAGCTGGTCAGGGCCGCTGTTGGGCGAGGAAGAGGAGGAAGGAAGGAGGAAAGGAAGACGGCGCCGAGGTGGATCAGAGCTAAGGGGCTCAAAAATCGCCCCTCCCTTTCCCCTGCTGCTGGCCAATTGGGCTGCTGCTGTGCGTTGCTCAAGCGGTGCTTGCACCGATCGGGAGGTAGGGGATAAGAGAAAGGGGTTATAACTTATGGGTAAATTGCAGTCTAGGTCCAAGGAACTTGAAAATGCCATATCTTTTGCCTCGGAGGTCCAATTCTAGTGATTTCTTTTGCAAACTTTCAAGCACAGGATCCACTACAACCTCAAAACATGAAAATATACTAACTAGCTTATGTCAACCTGATCAAAGCACTAATCGCATTTTGAACACTTTTCTTAACTTAATCAACATGGTGATGCACTAATCACTGTACTTACTAGTTAAACTCGGAGTGGGTCATAACATAGCGTCTTGATAAAATTGTTTACAAGAAGTACAATACTTTCAACCACATTGTACATGAAGTACAGTATTAACAATCACATTTTCATACATTCAAAATGTAGTATTTACTAAAATTATGTACAAGAAGTACAACACTAACAGACCCATTGTACATGAAGTACAAAACTAACAACTACATTTTGCAGCATAAAAAGTGCAATATTAACATCCACATTGTACATAAAGTACAATAAGCACATTTTTGCATACATTTCGAATATAGCGTTTGACAAAATTGTATACAAGTACAATACTAATAGAGATATTGTACAAGAAGTACAATACTAACATCCGCATTTTACAGTACAAGTATAATACTAAAAACCAATCTTTTTTTATGTAGCTTTTGTCAAAATTCCATACATTCATATCATTTTTCTACAAAAAAGTGCTCATCTTGCTTTCGTACTTCTATTTATTCATAAATGAAAATGTATTATCTTCATCGGTAGGAAGTTACGTTTGACACTGCCTAAAGCACACATGTAGACACATATTTTGTAATACATTAGCATTTATAGATATAGTAGTACAATAGTACATGTTTAAAAGTACAATATTAAACCCACCTCATTCCAAAGTATAGTATTAAACCCATTGTTAGCGTTAGCTCAACCAAATCAATAGATGAACAAGTGGCATATGTATAAGATTTGGTGAAAACACAAAGTAGGGTATTTTAGTCTACATTTGAAAAAAAATAAACCTTCTGTTCCAGAAACCACATTACACTTGACGATCTGCGAGATGCTATTTGCAGCACCGGCTGCGACAATCCTAGCTGCCCATGATCAGCAAGATCTCTGACAGGACCGTCAAGAATCCATTGAAGCAGAGCAACACTGTACTACTGCGGGAGTGGTACGGCTGTGACGGAGACGGGAATCGCAGAAGTAGTTGTGGCGGAGCTCGGTGAGGGAGGAGGGGAACGACAGACGAACTTTAAAAATCGACATATCGTACTTCCGCGAGAGTGCTATGACTGGGAGAAGAGATCCTAGGGAAAGAAAAATCGATCTAGCGAATATTTGAATGACAAAGAGGAGCCGTGAGAAGCTCGGGAGTCCCATATGCCACTTCGGCTTCCGAGGTGTGCGGGGGGATTCATAGCTGCCGTAAAACAGCTAGATGCAGACAATTCGTAGACTACCAAGTAACCGAATGGGTTAGCGAGTCAGTAAGGGCCTGTTTGGTAGGGTGTAGGAGGTACGGATGATGTTCAATTGTACAATTTTTGACATTTTTAATTGTTTGGTAGGATGTTGTCCGGTGCAGTTCGGTGGTTATCAATTGCATCCGACTACTCGATTTGTTCCGAACTCCTGGAAAATGTACCGCGCACTAATCGGACGCGGTCAGAGGTAGTTGCAGTATTGCGCGGCGGTACGAGTGTGATCATCTTTTGCGTGGCAGCGTGCGCATAACTACATATTGATGCTGTGATGATGCAGAAAAATGTGTTGGCACATGTGACAACGTCATCTGTTGGCATCCTATGTCTCGCTCTACGAGAAATCGGACGAGGCCCAAGCAACTCGTGAACTGGAATGAAGTATACATAGCATTCTTCACTCGTTTAACCAAACAGGAGAAAATGAAATCAATACATCCAAGTCACATCCAACCAAATAAAATAACTACTCATGGAATTCCTTGCTTTTGTTTTTAATGTTCTTAAATTCTCAGTTTACAGCCCTATTACACCCTACCAAACAGGGCCTAAGTGACTGTGTATAGCGTAATTCTAGATCAACGTCCAAAGACAGGAGTAATCTGCCATGTTACGTGTAGAAAAGGTGTTAAGGATCCCACATCCACATGCCCACACATGTTATTGCCAAACCCAACAAAATAAAGTACGAATCTTCGTGCGAGAAAAGTGGCCCACATTGCCCAAGGAATAACGTAGATCTGACGCATGTATGTTAATAGAACCTCTATAAGGCTAATTTGGTAGGATGCTGTTAGAAAAAGATGTGTTTAAATGTGATGTTTTGTGATATTAAATCTATTTGGTAGGGTGTAATGAGGTGTAGTTGCCGGAATCGTGAGTACCTCCAACTACTCAGTTGCTCTCAAATTCACGGAAAATGTACCGCCCCCAATTCGGGCGTGGTCTGGTGTAGATGGCATAAAAGTGTGTAGGCATAAAAGTGCATACACATTTCTGGCTCTTCGGTTTTATTAGTTACGATGGAAGGGAACGTGGTGGTCGTAGAAGTGAGTTTGACCGCGTCTCTCTCTCTCTTTCTCTACGGGGGACCACTTTATGATTATGCTGGAATGTTGGTATGGATAGCATCGACTTCATCATAGCTTCCCACAAACTATCTTCCGTAATTTTTTGTGCTGTAATAGCAACTTTGTAGATCCGCCGGGGAGTGCCGACACTGCTAACCAAATAGCTGCAGAAAAAAACAACGAATTCATAGCCGATCATACCAAATAAAAATGAAGCAGGACGAAAAGCATGATTATTGTTGATCTGATTTGTGATTCATCCAATTACATCCGGCCACACCCTACCAAACAGGGATTATAAACCAAAATAGCACGATTTCATAAAAATATGTACTGAAATGGCACCATAGTCATCTTAATTCCCGAAATAGCCCACTTTCCAGAGAAAGCGCCAACATTTTTGGCGTTTTACTGTATCCGGGGCTGAAAACGCCAAAAAAATGACGTTTTCAGCTGAAAGCGCCAAGGTTTTGGCGTTTTTCATGCAAAAGCGCCAAAAAATTGGCGTTTTTTTTTAACGCTTTTACATTGAAAACGCCAAAAACTTGGCGCTTTCAGCTGAAAACGCATTTTTTTGACGCTTTCAGCTGAAAACGCCATTTTTTTGGCGCTTTTGGCCCCCGGATACAGTAAAACGCCAAAAGTGCTGGCGCTTTCACCCGAAAGTGGGCTATTTCGGAAATTAAGATGGCTTTGGTGCTATTTCAGTACATATTTTTATCAAAGTGTGCTATTTTGGTTTATACTCCACCAAACAGACCCTAAAAGACGGATGAGGGGACGTTTTTATGAGTTTGGGGGTTATATTAGCGTTTAAGGCAATATAGACTCGTATTGTTTGTGATTATCAAATTATGCCCAAAACTTAGGCCGTGCTCCTCAGCTCCCTTGCGTGGGAATTCTCAACGATTCACTTAACAAACTCAATTCACGTTAAAGGGTACACATATCTGATGGGCATCCACCTTGAATTCTGGATGAAATTGTGATAATTCAAGGATAATGTAGTTCGGGCACTCTAAAAGGGGCACACATTAGTTGGACAGCGTTTTGTAATGTACCCAGTGAGCGAAAGCACTAATTTCTAGTCCATCTAATAGTGGGTGTCATTTTATTCATGTTGGTGTACTTTTATTATTTATTATTCTTTGTATTTGCTAATAGGGCTTATTCTCCTCAAATCCATTAGTATTGATTTAATTTATGTTATTTGTGTCATTGGTACATCATACTTTAAGATAAGACTATGTATATAACTCTCTGTAAACCCTGATACTAATAATAAAGACTCCGAAAAAAGTATCCATTTGCGCGGGTAGTATACACATAGATTAATGTCCAAAACTCGGGTAAGATACACTATATAAATGACTCTCAGACGTGGCTCTCTGAAAAGGTATTCATTTGTGCGGAAAAAGCAACAGAAAAAAGGGTCTTGTTCTAGAGAATAGAAGATGGTTGCTATTAATAAGGTAGCAGGTTGAGAGAACAATTTCAGTTCATTCGGTCTTAGGTGATTTACCTTGAAACATAAGAGCACAAGTGATATCAAGTAAATGATGATTTTTACGTTCTACCATCCCATTTTGTTATGGGGTGTGAGCGCAGGAACGTTGATGGATAGTTCCATTTCTAGAGAAAAAATAAGATACCCGAGCTAAAAAATATTCCAAAGCATTTTAGGTCTGATTTTTTTAACTGATTTATTAAATAGTGTAAAAAACTATTTTACAAAAATTCTGATATACACTAATTATTTCATCACATAATTTCTATTGGGTTTTGTGGGACATAACAGGTAGCGGAAACATTTTTTTAATCTAGCCATAAAACCCATAACTAGCAGATCACATCAATAACTAGCAATAAGAAAGATGGTTTCGTGAGATATACCTGGTCCTGAGGCTTGCTCATCGACAACACCTCACAGCTAGTGCGGTCTTCAACCACCTAGTCTTCGATGGCGTGGTCTTGACCTGGACTGCGGTTGACAGTCGTCATCCTGAGCGACAGAAATCTCCTGCCTCTATAGATAGTCCACACAGACTACCGGGGACTCTAGTCATCCTGATAGATAGACTAGAAGGAGTTGTCCCCTTCTGTCGGCGTACTAGTCATCGTCACACTCTCCCACCACTAGTCACTTTTCTGCAGTTATCTTTCCCTCGTTGTTCCTCCCTGGGTGGGTAGAACTTACTTAGGCTCTCTCGGTTACCATAACCAAAGAGGACAACTTTGCAAAGCAACTAATGTTCTGAGTTGTGTGTTCTGAGAAGCCCCCTGTACCCCTCTATATATAGTAGAAGGCAGGGTCAAGATTCCCAGTCTGTGCGGGAGTTGAAGGGTCCAAAATTTTCATGAACTGATTGTACCGTGGCAGGCAAACCGATCGTTTCATAAATGAACCGGTCATTTGGGCAGGTGAGACAATCGGCTCACCCCATGAACGGGCCGTTTCACTTCTCAGACTTGTCCACAATTGAATTTCCTTATTCGTTTCTAATTAATGTAAAGATTAATTCTTGTCCCAATCGAATTGAAGAAGTGAAATTAAAATCTTTTCTCACAATCCAGGAAAATCCAACACTGCTCATTTGGTCCAAGTGAACTGATCAGTTCACAATGTGAACCACTCATCTCACTGACCATGAGCCGACCGGTTCACCCAATGAACCGGTCGGTTGGTGGTTCAGGTTGTGCAGAACTCAGTCAATGCAGTTCTCAATCAATCTGACACTCTAATCAGTTGGTTCAACACTTGAACTTGATGATTCTGAGTCAAGTCTATTGATTGAATGTCTAATTGATTACCTAAACACTTTAGTAATCAATCTAACATCATTCATGGATAAACTTCTTTTCCAAGTTAATCCTATGTGTGTGACCCTATAGGTTCCATTTCACGTTGGCAGTGAATGTCCATAACTAACTTATGACATCACAACCAAAGAGTGGTTCCTAGTCACACATCAGTGTTACCCAAGTGAAGAGAAAAGTTGGAGAACAACTTTCAACCTACAATCTATTATTGGTGTTATAATGAATGTATAATTCCTTTGTCTCTGATATCCGGATTGAACTCGAGGCATGGACTTGTTATACTCTACAGACATTCAATCCATGTTTCTTGAATTAGAGCAGACTGTCTGAGATATTTGCAAGCTCAATATCATATATTGACTTGCATGTACATGGCCATGTATTTCTCAAGTGGTCAGGATATCATACTCCCTTAGGAGGGACAAATTTCATATCTATCACTCATAGTCAAGTCCCCATATGTCAAAGTCACCCAATCATCTTTGTTATAACAAACCATGTTTCAGGACAACGTTTGATGATGTCAAAGTGTACCCAACGACATGTGATGAGTGCAGTGATTTCAGGTCTAAGAACCACAATCTCCACCAATACTATAAGAGATGATCCTGACTAACCAAGTGTGGTTTCCATGCATCACTCTTAAGGTGGGTCTGTCCGATACACTGTTCTCTAACATGTATCTGTATGCTTAGTTTGATATCATATATCATGACTGATGAGATTCTGTCATCAACTAACACACACTCTAGTCTTTTGTGTTATTGATGTCTATGGTCATTTCCACAATAACAACTGACTAGGGATATTAGTGAGAATATACATACTCTTAACATCTGCATGATCTCATTGTTCAAGTCACGTACTTGAAGATATACATCATTGAGTATTATCATTCTCTAGACATCTATCATGTAATACTATTATCTCAAAAATAGTTAAAACATATAGATGGAAATTTCCTTTATTATTATTATTCAAATCATTTATAAAGTATGCCATTACAATCATCATATGACTGGCACTATGGGCATACATACCAACAGACTCCCACTTGTACTTAGAGCTAATCAGCCATGAACCTCAGTCCTTATGATCTAACATGACCATCATGCTTCTACTGCGAAAGTGCCTTAGTCAAGGGATCAACAATAATGTCTTCGATTGGTACTCTTTAAATCTTCACATCTCCTCGCCGTACAATCTTTCATATGAGATGGAAGCGCCGCTGTATGTGCTTGGACCGCTGATGTTATCTGAGTTCTTTAGCTTGTGTAATAGCTCCATTGTTGTCACAATAGATCTTAATTGCATCACATATGCTCAGAACCACCTCAAGTTTAGAGATGAACTTCTTGATCCACACATCCTCATTTGCCGCTTGGGATGTAGAATTATACTCGGCCTCTATCGTAGAATCCACAATTGTCTCTTTCTTGGAACTCTTCCAGCTCACAGTACCGTTGTTGAGGTAAAACACAAATCCTAACTATGATTTGTAATCATCTTTATCGGTTTGGAAGCTTGCATCAGTGTAACCCTTTACCACCAACTATGCCTCACCACCATAGACAACGAACTGATCCTTAGTCCTTCTCAAGTACTTTAGGATGTTCTTCACGACTTTCCAGTGAGCATCTTAAGGATATGACTGGTATCTGCTCGTCATGCTGAGTGCATACGAGACATCGGGATGTGTGCATAACATTGCGTACATGATGGATCCAATTGCTAATGCATATGGAATCCCATTCATGTGTTCCCTATCTTCACAAGATTTGGGATGTTGAGCTCTAGAGATAGGAACTCCATGCCTCATGGGTATGTTTCCTCTCTTTGAGTTCTTCATGCTGAACCTCTTCAACACTTTGTCAATGTATGTGCATTGACTTAGTCCAAGAAGCTTTCTAGATCTATCTCTATAGATCTTAATTCCTAAGATATAGGATGCTTCTCCTAAGTCTTTCATTGAGAATGTATTTCCAAGCCATGCCTTTACCTTTTATAAAGCTGGGATGTCATTCCCCCTCAACAATATGTCATCTACATACAATATGAGGAATGTAGTCATGCTCCCACTAACCTTCTTATACACACAAGGTTCATCTTCATTTTGACTAAAGCCAAACTCTTTGACTGCTTCATCGAATCGAAGATTCTAGCTCCAAGATGCTTTCTTCAAGCCATAGATTGACTTTGTAGCTTACAAACTTTATTTGTATAAAACCTTCAGGTTGTGTCATGTACACGTCCTCGACAAGATTCCCGTTAAGGAATGTGATTTTAACATCCATCTGTCAAATCTCATAGTCATAGTAGGCTGCAATAGCAAGCATGATCCTGATGGACTTAATCATAGCAACTGGAGAAAAGGTTTCGTCATAGTCAGCACCTTGAACTTGTCTGAAACCCTTTGCAACTAATCTACCTTTATAATTTTTTACATTGCCATCCATTTCGGTCTTCTTCTTGAAGACCCACTTGCACCCTATGGGTTTTACCCCTTCAGGTGGATCCACCAAGGTCCATACCTTGTTGGTATACATGGATTCCATCTCAGATTACATGGCCTTAAGCCATTTCTCATAATATGGAACCTGTGTAGCTTCTAGATAGGTAGTTGGCTTATCATCTATGACCAACTCACCACCTTCTTGAGTCACAAGATATCCAAATCTTTTAGGTTCAAGGTGTGTCCTACTAGATCTACGACATTCCTGTGTTACTTGAGGAATTTGAGATTCCACAATAGTTTGTAATTCTCTATGTTCCTCTTGTTCATCTATTAGTTCAATGTTTTCTTGTTGGTCTTGAACCTCTTCGAGTTCCACTTTCCTCCCACTGCTTACTTTGGATATAAATTCTTTTTCTAGGAATACAACATTCTTGGCAACAAACACTTTGTTGTCGGTTGGGTGGTATAAGTAGTATCCCCTTGTTTCTTTAGGATATCCAACAAAATAACACTTATTGGATTTGGGTCCAAGCATTTCAGGAAATGTTTACCTAACATAAGCTTCACATCCCCAAACCTTCATATAAGACACATCGGGACACTTCCCGTATCATATCTCATATGGTGTCTTTTGAACTGATTTAGATGGTATGCGGTTAAGTGTAAACACATCATTTTCAAGAGCATGACCCTAGAAGGGAGTTGAAAGATCGACAAAACTCATCATAGATCACACCATATCTAGTAATTTGAGATTTCTTCTTTCTGACACACCATTAGGTTGTGGTGTTCTAGGTGGAGTCCATTGTGATACAATACCACATGCTCTCAGAAGGTCCTCAAACTCTTGGCTTAAGTATTCTCCACCTCGATCAGATCAAAGTGTCTTAATACTTTTGCCAAGTTGGTTATGTACTTCATTCATGAAATCCTTGAACCTTTCAAGGGTTTCTGATTTATATTTCATCAAGTAAAAATAACCATCCCTACTGAAGTCATCAGTAAAGGTAATGAAGTACTGATACCCACCTCTAGCATTTGTTCTAAAAGGCCCACATACATTAGTATGTATGAGTCCTAATAGATCACTCACTCTCTCACCTTGTCCTGAAAAGGGAGCCTTGGTCATCTTGCCCAATAAACAAGATTCACATGTCTCTATTGATTCAAAATCAAAAGAGTATAGATATCCATCTATATGGATTCTAGATATACGATTCTCATTTATGTGTCCTAGACGACAATGCCAAAGGTATATTTTGTTTGAGTCATTGAGTTTTTGTCTTTTGGTATTTACGTTGTATACACTTGTCTATAGATTTATCAAATATAGACCATAAGATATTGGGGGCACTGCCATAAAAGATCCCATCTTTAGAAATGGAATATTTTCCATTCTTAATAAGAAATTCAAATCCATCCTTGTCCAAAAAAGATACAAAAATGATATTCCTATTAATGGTAGGTACATAATAGCAATTTTGTAACTCTATTATCATCCCACTTGGTAGAGATAACTCATAGGTTCCTACTGCACTGACAACAACTCTTGCTCCATTAGCAACACACAGTTCAACGTCGCCTTTTGCTAAAGGCCTACTTCTTTTCAGATCTTTCACATTTGAACACATGTGTGATCCACATCCGGTATCAAGTACCCATGATGAAGAAGTAGTAAAGTTAATCTCAATTACATATACACCAGAAATAGAGATCTCTATCTCTTACTTCATCTTCCGTGATTCCCTTAATCCTCTCCATATTTTGAGTGTAAAAGATTTGGACTTCAGCCTGGCGGGAGAATGCTTCTCTACCTTGCATGTGTCCTTGGACTCCATTCCACTGATCTCTATCATGGAACTATCCTTCTTCATTTGTGCTTCAACATTTGTCAAAATGTCAAGCAACTCTGACAGCGGTTTAGCCATGTTACACAAATAGTAATACTTGATAAACATGCTATATGATTTATGCAAAGATTACCAAATCATATCCATGGCCAACTCTTGACCCAAAGGAAATCCTAGTTTTTCTAGACGTTCTATATGCCCAATCATATTGAGCACATGGGGTTTAACTGGATCTCCCTCTATCAGTTTGCATTCAAACAACACCTTAGGCATACTTAGAATGGATTCTACAACCACTGGTATCTTAGAAATATGCAGAACACTTTTCATAGTCCTTAACCAGTTATGGAAACTTATCTCAATTAAATTGTCCGATTTCAACGATGATTTCTTTGACATTTGATTCTACAAGAGAAAAAATTTGCATTTTGTCAAATCTCCTTTTGATTTGATTTGAATAAAATTGACAATATTAATTAGGTATTTAATTAATGATCACTCCCACTATTTTGATCAAACTGATAGCCCTCACTATCAATTCGGAAGATTGCAACGTACAACCTTCTAGTGAGCAAGATCCTGATTTCCTCTAAGTCATGGACCGACTTGGGCTATCACTCACAACTAGATTCTTACCGGTAGGCAACTTTTGCCAATTGCATCTTATGCAACTCTTGATAGATGTCATGCACAACTCTTTGTCATGCATATCTCCATGCCTCAAGGTGCTTGATTTGATCAAAGTGACCTAGTTAAGTCCAACCCAAATGCCAACACAATGAATATGCACCCTCCTAGGGAAGACCCACAATTTCACCATCACTCTTCTACGAGATAGATGGTGCACCATGCTAGGGCATGCCCATACTTAGTCGATCAAGTTTTTCATGTGTGCTTCTTTTGGAAGGCATCTTAAACTTAATATTTATATTGAGGGATTTGGTATTTATATACATATACATATCCAATCATCACATTTATAGTACGTATCATATACATGCTATATCTCACAAGAAAACATGCGAAGCGATAAAGCGATGATTATGGCCATCCTATTTGTAATTCCTTAAGCCACAAGCAATTACGGTCATCTAGGTCTACATCCCATGCAACAACCTATTGTTGATGAAGATCTATACTTGGGCCGTTCCGGGTTGATCAAATCATCCTATGACTGACTGACTGCCTCGCCTCCTGGTCGGTCAGTTGGTTGTCACCAACCGATCGCCTGGCTCCTCTAGACGGTCAGTTCATCGGGTCATCGTGCTCATCGTCAGGTCACCAACTACTCATCTCACACCATCAGCCGGTCGTATCGGTCCTGCAATCGCTCGTCTGGATGCCCATCATTCTTCGACATAATAGGAAATAAAGCTGTCCTACTTTTACATATCTCTTTGGAAAACTCTGAGTTACATTCGGGGGGGGGAGCAAAGATAGAAGATAAGGCTCGAGTTATCTCGAGTTACATCTGGAATAAAAGAAAGGACTCAGTACGTAGACTGAGATGCAAACAAACATAACCAACCAAGCACACACATAGGGGTTTATAGGACATAAACACACTACACATCCACCATCAAAACTATTTTAGGACAACGCATATCGATTGCATATATATACCATATCATATATGTATATAGGGATTTGTGGTGTTTAATCAGATATGCACATTAGCCAGTTAAAGTATTTACATCACATGTAATAAATAAATGGCGAAAAACCAAAATTTGATCACATCAATTAATCCTAAAACATAGTATGTTGACGTGGCTCTGATCCCACTGTTGGGTTTTATGGGACAAAATAGGCAGTGGAAGCAATTTTTTTTATCTAACCACAAACCCATAACCAACAGATTACATCAACAACTATATAATAGAAAAGATGGTTTAGTGAGATATACTTGATCCTGAGGCTTGCTCAGTGACAATACCTCACAACTAGTACGGTCTTCAACCACCTAGTCTTCGACAACGTCTATGCATCTCCTGGTCTTGACCCAGACTGCGGTTGATAGTCGTGTGATACTCCGTTCGAACAAAATATTATTAACGATGTGCAAGCGATTAATTAGCAGCGGAATTACTGAAAATCACTAAAAATTTAAAACTTTTTGTGAAGAGATCCATAAACTGTAAAACTCTTCCATAAAGAAGCAAGGTAAGTTATTTACAAGCTAATCCATCATTACATATCTGTAATATCTCATCTCGAGAGTCGCAACATTGAATGCTCTTGTTAAACTGTACAAAGCAGTATACAAAAATCTTGAGGCATTAAGCCAAAATCTCAGATCTATATTAAACCATCTACTGACTCCTAGGACCTAAGAGTACAGAGACGACACATAGGACTCTCTATATACAAAACCTAACAGACAATGTCTCCACCTGAGGATCAATGCTGTCCTTGCTGATGCTGTGGCTGTTGTTGCTCACCCACTGGCGGGTTTCTTCGTCGTCGGCGTCTACCTAAAAAGTTGAATCCCACGGGGGTGAGACAATTGAAAATTGTCACAGCGAGAGTTATAACTCTCCGCCAGAAGCATTGTTATTGCAAATAATGGAATAACACTGAGTAGTAAGATTATAAATACTTAACAATAGGTAACTCATTGAATAACTAAATAAAGCAGTATACTTTATGCAATCATTTCAATTATAACTTGATTGAATAGAAAGTCATTTAATTCAATAAGGAATATGAAGAACATGTATATTATTTGTCCAACTAGAACTTAATAAACAATGTATCATCAATCATTGATTCTCGTAGTTCAACCTAAGCAAATATACTACACGACTAATTACATTTTACAAACATACTTATGCCCTGAGGAGATGAGGTATACCACTCATACTCCAACCGACCATTATGAAATCGCAATCGGTACCATACATAGGTCATCAGAAGAGCTAAATTCCTATGACCTCATCCTCCTCAGTCAGTGTGAGGAACAACATGCAGGATATCTTGTGTCTCTGCCATAATAGCTATCTAGAGTATTCTGGCACTTCGCTATTAGAGTTACAGTGGCATGCTGTACTCTCTTCGCAATCGAGGGATTTCTTGTTTATCACACATCGATTCGACATTATAAACATCATCAAGAGATTAGTGATACATCTTCCTGACATATGGATATAATGAAGGATTGAGAGATTAAATGTTTATCTCACATCAATTCCTTCATTAGGACGTAAGGATATTCACGTCCATAACCCCCACATACTCAAAAGTATGCTCTCCAGGAGTTCCCTTAGGAAAACCTGTTTCACTATCATCTAGCTTCTGACGATGATGGATCTATGGTCAAGGCTCTACATGATATCATCATACTTGATTATTTAAGTACATTATGGCATTCTTTTAGCATCAGGCATTTTTCCAAACATAAACCATTAAAACAATTGCTATAAAGAAAGAGTACTAATTGTATCAAGTTCATTTCATAGCTTTATTAACATTGGGATCTCAATCCCTTATCAACTCATCATCATGATTTGTGAGAATGTGGGTGTTCAAACCTTAAATAATCAAAACACATGTTACCACTTTAACTGATAACTCAATACCATCAAGTCATTTGATAGTGTAAACATAATAGTAGAAATGCAGGTATTTCACATGGCTCCTACAACCTATCAGTCTTATTTGTTACCTCTCATTAGGCAACATAGCATATCATTGCTTTAAAAGCTTATAAAGTGCTTTCAATGGATATGGATTCATAGCTCTTACCTGGCTATGCTCACTATTTCATAAAAACCTACATGATTAATACAAATGATAACATGCACATTATCTCTATATCAGCACAATGCAAGACAAAGATAACTTCACTATTCAAGGGTTGCACCACTATGCCCTTATTAGGGTTAGGGTTTCCCTTTTCAATTCATTTAGGGTTAACCAACCCCTTAGCTTAAATAGGAATAGTGATTCCTCATTTCATTATCTAATCATAGAGATTCATGCTTAAAAGCATAACCCAAAATTAGGGTTTCACACTATTATTCACCTTAATTGGAATTAGGGTTTACTATTCATGTCACATCATTCTAGATTAGGATTCACATATCACATCACTCTAGATTAGGGTTCTTATTTAACATACTCTGAATTAGGATTTACTATTCACATCACATCACCCTGGGTTAGGGTTTACTATTCATATTGAATCACCCTTGATTAGGGTTATCACTAATATCCCTCCATTAGGGTTTACTATTCACCCCAAGTAGGAGTGATCAACGAAGTACCTTTAATCAAGGTTTACTATGTCATCATTATGAATTAGGGATACTTATTACCCTCAATTAGGGTTAAGATTCATTAACCATCATAATTAGGGTTTCCATGATCTCACTATGAAGGATCATATCCTAATTAGATATTCATTACTATTGGAAGTTCATTACTTGATTAACATTCATAAAAGGAGTCATCTCTCTCTCATCCTCTATAGGATGATGTTTACTTCAACCTTGATTAGGTTAAGTAACTCAATCAAGAAAGAGAATTGACTTCATGGTTTATATCACTACCATTGTAATCATTAGGGCTTAATTACTTCATGGGTTTCAAACACACTATTCCATTAAGGTACAAGTACCCTGATTACCTTTGATTACAACATGTATTAATTAACTAATCACTTTGTCCTTTAACCACTTTAAGTACCCATGGGGTTAGGTTAATCAACCACCAAATGATCTTGGCTCTTAAGCCCCCAAATGATCTTGACTATCTTAGACCTCAAACAGTCTTACATACTAAACCTCCAAATGATCTAAGACCGTTTGGACCCTCATGCGGTCTTGGTCTCCCTTGAGACCATTTGGTAAAGTTGCACACTCAAGACCATTTTCTAAAGTTGGGGGTGAAGACCGTTTGCCCAAGTTTGACTTTTGAAACCACATGGACACAATCGGTTTTGAAACCGCATGACCCTAAATGGTTTGGGATTGTTTGGTCCCAAATGGTCTTGAGACCATTTGGTCCAAACCACCTCAAAACCGCATGGACCAAGTATGGTCCCAACCCCTCAAATTGAATTAGGGTTTCCATTGTTGGTTCCTTCAACACTTGTATATATATAATCAATCATTAATTGGACCTATCACCATTATTCAATTGAGTTAATTAGGTCAACCTTCAACTGAATTGACCCTCAATTGATCCTCAATTTATCATCAATTAGGGCTTGAATCAATTGAATTAGGGTTTGAAATCGATGACCCTTCAACATTAACCAATGTGAGTTTAAATGATTTGAACCCATTGAACCATCATCCAATTTGGTCATGACCTGACCCCAAATGGTCTTGGGATCATTTGGATGACCTCCAAACGGTCTTGAGACCGTTTGCCCAAGTCAACACCAAAAACTAAGTCAACTAATTATGGATTGGACCATTGAGTTGATCACCAAATCAGCAATTGATTGTTCTTCAACTTAGAACATTTGGATCTTCAATTGGTCAATCATACTTAACCCTAGACCTCCAAATGGTCTTGGGTGATCACCAAACGGTATTGAGACCGTTTGGGTGATCCCCAAATGGTTTTGAAACCGTTTGGGTTACTCAACCCAAGTCTCAACTTTATTCAATTATCAAATCAACAATTAATCCGATTAGGGTTTAGATGGGTGATGGACCTTTAATTAGTAAACCACTTGGAGTTAATTGATAATTATTGATAGGTGATTAGTCTACATTATTCTCAACAGACCTCCAAACGGTCAAAGCCTAGTCAACACCACCAAACGGTCTTGGACCGTTTGCTTCTATGCGGTTTGGATGAAACCGTTTGCATTCAAACAGTTTGAAATCGTTTGCTCCCAAACGGTTTGGAAAACCGTTTGAGCACAAAACCAAACCGTTTGATAAAGTGTTTTTCTTTGGATAATCATCAAATTTAATGTCATCATCTTCTTCCTAAGAACAACCAAGAATTGTTGATGTTCTTCATGAAAGTTATAGCAAGTACTTCAAAAAAGTATCAAAGGAAGAAAGGAAGCTAAGGATTCTTATAGATATGAGTGCAAAACTAATGCATGAGGGTTAGAGTTATAAAATCCGCCTCTAGAACTGATCCAGAGCTCTAAGATCCGCATCTTTAATGGTGAATTAAGCTCCAACAGTTGTCCAAGGTTCGTTCTTCAATCTTTGGATGAACAAGATGGCTAGAAAAGGAAATTGTGTAAAGAACACCATGAATCTATCCTTGTTTTATGGTTTCTACCATGAATTCGAGGTAGGAGATGATCAAAACTTACCAAGCTATTTTGGTCGTCCTTCCTCTGGTTCAGATCTCTTCCTTGGTCGGCCGATGAAGAAAATAACTAAGGGAAATGATCCTTTGTGTTGTTGGAAAAGATACATATGTATATATATTTATGGATTTTCAAGGAAAATGGAAAAAGAGGTTTATCTCCTTTTATTTCCCAATTAATTTCCACCAAGCTTCCTCCACTCTTTGGCCACATATCCACCTTATAATACCTTACAAACCCCTTCATTATCCAAGGTTTAAAGGAAAAGGAACTAAGCACCTTAAAGAGTTATATATTAATATCCACCCTTTTATTGGATATTGCTTTATATATTATTAATATGAATAACTTCCACTTCAACCAAGACCTTGTTGGTGCCCAAGTATGGAATAAGCTCGTCCAAACTATTACAAACATATCCTCCAACTTTTGATTGAAGGGCTCCATAATTAATATATTTCTTTTTGCATTAAGTTGTATTATTAAAGAGCCATTTGTGCTTAAATCTTGATTATTTAAATATCAAGATTCTCTCCCCCCATGATAATTCAAATGAGGCGCCCCTCTCATTTTATTTACTCTAATTGATGCCACGAAACATGAGAGACCCTATAAATGTGATATTTTGCATGTTGAACCCTAGGTTTTTGTAAATTGCACATTACACCCAAAACTAGGTTTTAATGCACAAAGATTGCTCTACACGCTTTATCTTGGTACTCAAGCTTGAGGAAACCACACTACTACATCATATTCATACTCATGATGTCTCAACATCAGAGGAACATCTTAACATGTGCAATTTACAAGTTAACCCCTCTACTTGGGTAATTTGCACTTTAGTCCATTATTAACAAAACAATGTTTCAACATTATTCAAAAAGGGCTGAAATGAAATATAAGTTCCTCAAAAGCCTTAATTATTTTTTAAGAAATACAAGCAAGCATCTAATCAACTTTATTAGGAAAAACAACTAGGGTTAGTACATAACCCATGTCAGGGATGTTACAAATTATCCACCCCTTACAAGGATTTCGTCCCCGAAATCATCTACAAAACATATTAAGAGAAAAGAGCAAGGTATTTCCTCCTCATCTCTTCCTCTAGCTCCCACGTAGCTTATTCAACACCATGGTGATTCCATAGGACATTCACAAGACTTATGTCCTTCTTTTTCAACTTTTTAATTCTTCTGTCAAGGATTGTCACAGGTCCTTCAACATAAGATATATCATCGTTCAATTCTACTTCCGTAGGTTGCAGAACTGATTCTGTGTCGGGATGACATTTCCTTAACATAAAAATGTGGAATACTGGGTGTAACTTTTGTAACTCAGGTGGTAACTCCAACTTATAAGCTACCTTTCCAATCCGTTCAATGTCTGGATAAGGCCCTAAAAACCTAGGATCTAACTTTCCTTTCCTTCCAAATTTAAGAACTCCCTTCCAAGGTGAGACCTTGAGGTACACTCTGTCTCCAACCTGGAATTCTAAAGGTCTACGACGCTTATCAGCATAAGCTTTCTGCCTATCTTGTGCAGTCTTTAACTGTTGTTGTATTATTTTAATCTTCTCAGTGGTCTGCTGCACAAGATCAGGACCTAAAAGTTGATATTCACCAGTTTCATACCAACATAGGGGAGATCTACAATGTCTACCATATAAAGCTTCATAAGGTTCCATATCAATGCTATGTTGATAGCTATTGTTGTAGGCAAACTCTATCAAACTTAGGTGCAGATCCCAACTTCCTGTAAACTGAAGGACACATGCTCTAAGCAAGTCTTCCAAAGTCTGTATAGTCCTTTCTGTCTGTCCATCAGTCTGAGGATGAAAGGCTGTACTAAACCTTAACTACGTGCCTAAAGCCTTATGAAGTCGCTCCCAAAAACGACTCGTAAACTTGGGACCTCTGTCAGAAACAATGGTAACTAGGACCCCATGCAGCCGTACTATCTCATCTACATATAACTGTTCCAGTTTCTCAGCAGAATAGGTTGTTTTGACAGGTAGGAAATGTGTTGTATGTGTCAACCTATCAACTATTACCCAGATGGAATCATGACCTTTGGTTGTTCTGGGTAAACCAACCACAAAATTCACGGTCACATGATCCCACTTCCATTGTGGTATAGGCAAGGGCTGCATTGTTCCTGCAGGCTTCTGGTGTTCAGCTTTAACTTGCTGACACACTGGACACCGCATAACAAACTCAGTAACATCCTTCTTTAAACCAGGCCACCAATACATATCTTTCAAGTTACGATACATCTTGGTGCTTCCTGGATGGATAGCATACATTGAAGAATGAGCTTCTTCCAGGACTATCTTCCTCAAGTTATCCGCATCCGACACTATCATCCTATCATGATAACAAGCCACTTGATCATCTGAATCATGGAAACCATCTCATTTCTCACTACCATACTCTGATCTAATCTACTGAACTACTGCATCAGCTTGCTGTGCCTCCTTGATCTGTTGTCTCAGAGTAGGTTTTATGTGCATATCAGCTAATAATCCTGATAGCAATGATACTCTTAACTGTACATTATCCTGCCTTAAAGAGATAAGCATATTCCTCCTAGAGCACACCAAAGAATTCAGTTGTGCTCTGTCTAAGGCTGGTGTTGCTGATTTCCTACTCAAAGCATTAGCAACTACATTGGCCTTCCCTGGATGGTAATCAATTGTATAATCATAATCCTTGATTAACTCCATCCAGCGGCATTGCCTCATGTTAAGCTCATGCTGAGAAAATATATACTTAAGGTTCTTATGGTTTGTGAAAATCTGTAATGTCTCTCCATAAAGATAATGTCTCCAAATCTTCAAGGCAGGGACTACAACAACTAGTTCTAGATCGTGTGTCGGATAATTCTCCTCGTGTTTCTTAAGCTGTCAAGAAGCAAAAGAAATCACTTGTTTATCCTGCATCAACATACATCCTAGTCCATTCTTAGAGGCATCACAGAAAACTATATATCCTTTCCCTTGCTCAGGTAACACAAGCACATGTGCACTTGTCAGCCTCTCTTTCAACAACTGGAATGATTGTTGACACTTGTCATTCCAGGCAAAAGGAACATCCTTCCTGGTCAACTTGGTCAAGGGTAAAGCTATAGAATTGAAGTTCTTAATGAACCTCATATAGTAGCCTGCCAACCCTAAGAAACTGCGAATCTCCTTCGGTGTCTTCGACTATTCCCATAGCAGGACAGATTCTACCTTTTTAGGGTCAACACAAATACCTGAAGCAGATATTACGTGTCCAAGAAAAGAAACTTCTGGTAACCAGAACTCACACTTGCTAAACTTAGCATATAACTCATGCTCTCTTAGCAAAGTTAGAGCCTGACGAAGATGTCGTTCATGCTATTGAGCATCTCTACTATAGATTAGAATGTCATCTATGAAGACGACAACACACTGATCAAGAAAAGGTCAAAAGATTCTATTCATGAGTTCCATAAATGCAGCTGGTGCATTAGTTAGTCCAAACGACATAACTGTGAACTCATAGTGACCATAACTTGTCCTGAAGGCAGACTTAGGTATGTCACCCTCCTTAATACACAATTGATGATATCCCGACCTCAAATCTATCTTTGAAAAGACAATTGCACCACACAACTGATCAAAGAGATCATCAATCCTTGGTAAAGGATACTTATTCTTTATTGTTACTTTATTTAACTGTATATAATCAATGCACAACTGCATTGACCCATCTTTCTTTTTAACAAAGAGGACCGGAGCACCCCAAGGTGAAGTACTCGGTCGGATAAAACCTTTCTCAAGCAATTCTTGTAGCTGTTTCTTGAGTTCTGCCATCTCAACAGGCACCATCCTATACGGTGTTTGTGCTATAGGTTGTGTATCTAGGATTAGATTAATCTCAAAATCAATCTCTCGGGGTGGTGGTACACCTGGAAGTTCTTCAGGAAATACATCTTCAAATTCCCTGACTATCGGAACTTCAGTAGGGTTAAGACTCTCCATGGTAGTATCTACCACATGGGCCAAAAATGCATAACATCCTTGCCTCATCAGCTTCTCAGCAACCATGGCCGACACAAGACAGGTTGGTAGAATCTTTCTATCTCCTTGAAAGATCCATGTGTCACTATCATCAGCGAACACAGCTTGCTTGGATTCACAATCCAAGACAACCTTATACCTTTCCAAGGTATCCATCCCAAGGATTACATCAAACCCATGCATCTCAAGTGGTATAAGATCCACTTGAATGCGATGTTCAGAAAAGAAGAGGATGCAGGGAGAACATACCTCCCGCAAAATAGCAGATCCCATCAAAGGAGTTTCTAACAACAAACTATCTTCTCGATGAGTTGTAGTTAGGTTGCAGTCAAGGATCACTCTTCGAGTGATAAAGGAGTGCGTAGCACCTGGATCAATTAAAATAGATACAACGCAAGATGTAGACATATCAACATAAAACAATTCCATCTGACCTGCCACAACCTGAGGATTGATCACTGCATCAGGTGGATTCATCGTGTAAAATCTCACCGTCGCCTGTGGTTGATTCGGTGCTCGATGACTAGGTGCCGATGATCTAGCTTGGGACGCTTGTCCACGTCCTCTAGCGTTACCTGGAAACTGTCGCCTTTGAGAACCTTGCTGACTCTGCCTTTGAGGTTGAGTCACACTTGCCTCTCGGGCTCTGCAATCCTTCATCAGATGTCCCACCTTTCCACATATATAACAGCTTCTGACCCCTTGTTGTGGTCTGGATGGTCCTGTAACCGACATAGATGCTGAGCTGTGAGCTCCTTCTAGTGGTAAAATTCACCCTCTACCCCTATTTGACGTCTACTGCATTTGGGTACTGAATCTAGGTGGTGGTGTAGGCACATAAAACCTAGGTTTCTTGAAACCTTTGGATGAGGATCCTTGGAACTGGGGATACATCTTCTTGTTCTTAGTCTGTCTCTTCTTTGACACATACCTCTCTATCCTTCTGACAGACTCCACAAAGGTAGCAAACCTTTCCCTGTTCTCCAGAGCAGACACATGAGTGGTCAATTCAACGTTTAATCCCTTCTCAAAACTCCTAATCCTTTCTTCATCTGTAGTTGCCATGTGCGGACAGAACCGTAAAAGCTCCATGAACTTAGCCTCGTATTCACTAATGTTCATTAGTCCTTGCCTTAACATCTCAAACTGAGAGATTTTCTCATCCAAGAATGTCTTAGGAAAGTATATGTTGATAAATTCTTGTCGAAATACTTCCCATTCGATCTCCACACCTGGCCTTTTCCCTTCCTCCATAGTCCACCAGTGACCAGCACTCCCCTTGAGAAGGTACACAACATGTCTAACCTTCTCTGCTTCTGGGATGTTTAGGATCCTAAAGGCCTTCTCTAGTTCAGTTAGCCACAAGTCAGCATCTGCTGGGTCAACTGTTCCCACATATTCTGTGGCTCCAACTCGGCGAAGTCGTTCAAATGTCTTGTCGGATCCTTGTCCTTCCAGATGGGTAGGTGCCCTAGGTACATGTATAGGCATCCTATCAGTCATGTGTGTCATGGTAGTCATGAATTGCCCAAACATGGCTTGGAAGGATGGGATCCCCATGTCAGCTGGATTGAATTGGGGTGGTTCAGGTACATGTTCTTCCCTTTCTTGGTTTCTTGCACCTTCTCTAGGTGCAACAACACTACTTTAAACAACATGTTCCTCGCCGTGATCCAGACATCTTTAGTTTTATCTTCTCCTCCTATATGAGAAGAAGACAATATCAGATATACTGGAAGACACTAGAATAGACTCAACAACCCTAGTCCTATGTCTCTGTAGACTCAATGAACCTAGAGCTCTGATACCACTAAATTGTGATACTCCGTTCGAACAAATGTTATTAACGATGCGGAAGTGATTAATTAGCAGCAGAATTACTAAAAATCACTAAAAATTTAAAACTTTTTGTAAAGAGATCCATAAACTGTAAAACTCTTCCATAAAGAAACAAGGTAAGTTATTTACAAGATAATCCATCATTACATCTCTGTAATATCTCATCTCGAGAGTCACAACATTGACTGCTCTTGTTAAACTATACAAAGCAATATACAAAAATCTCGAGGCATTAAGCCAAAATCTCAGATCTATATTAAACCATCTACTGACTCCTAGGACCTGAGAGTACAGAGACGACACATAGGACTCTCTATATACAAAACCTAACAAACAATGTCTCCAACTGAGGATCACTACTGTCCTTGTTGATGCTGCTGCTGTTGCTGCTCACCCACTGACGGGTTTCTTTGTCCTTGGCGTCTACCTAAAAAGTTGAATCCCACAGGGGTGAGACAATTGAAAATTAACCCAACGAGATTTATAACTCTCCGCCAGAAGCATTGTTATTGCAAATAATGGAATAACACTGAGCAGTAAGATTATAAATACTTAACAGCAGGTAACTCATTGAATACCTAAATAAAGCAGTATACTTTATGCAATCATTTCAATTATAACTTGATTGAATAGCAAGTCATTTAATTCAATAAGGAATATGAAGAATATGTATATTATTTGTCCAACTAGAACTTAATAAACAATGTATCATCAATCATTGATTCTCATAGTTCAACCTAAGCAAATATACTACATGGCTGATTACCTTTTAAAAACATACTTATGCCCTGAGGAGATGAGGTATACCGCTCATACTCCAACTGACCATTACAAAATCGCAATCGGTACCATACATAGGTCATCAGAAGAGCCAAATTCCTATGACCTCATCCTCCTCAGTCAGTGTGAGGAACAACATGCAAGACATCTTGTGTCTCTGCCATAATAGCTATCCAGGGTATTCTGGGACTTCACTATTAGAGTTACAGTGGCATGCTGTACTCTCTTCGCAATTGAGGGATTTCTTGTTTATCTCACATCGATTTGGCATTATCAACATCATCGGGAGATTAGTGATACATCTTCCTGGCATATGCATATAATGAAGGATTGAGAGATTAAATGTTTATCTCACATCAATTCCTTCATTAGGACATAAGGATATTCGCGTCCATAACCCCCACATACTCAAAAGTATGCTCTCCAGGAGTTCCCTTAGGAAAACATGTTTCACCATCATCTAGCTTATGACGATGATGGATCTATGGTCAGGGCTCTACATGATATCATCATACTTGATTATTTAAGTACATTATGGCATTCTTTTAGCATCAGACATGTTTCCAAACATAAACCATTAAAACAATTGCTATAAAGAAAGAGTACTAATTGTATCAAGTTCATTTCACACCTTTATTAACATTGGGATCTCAATCCCTTATCAACTCATCATCATGATTCATGAGAATGTGGGTGTTCAACCCTTAAATCATCAAAACACATGTTACCACTTTAACTGATAACTTAATACCATCAAGTCATTTGACAGTGTAGCATAATAGTAGCAATGCAGGTATTTCACATGGCTCCTACAGCCTATCAGTCTTATTTGTTACCTCTCATTAGGCAACATAGCATATCATTGCTTTCAAAGCTTATAAAGTTCCTTCAATGGATATGGCTTCATAGCTCTTACCTGGCTATGCTCACTATTTCATAAAAACCTACATGATTAATACAAATGATAACATGCACATTATCTCTATATCAGCACAATGCAAGACAAAGATAACTTCACTATTCAAGGGTTGCACCACTATGCCCTTATTAGGGTTAGGGTTTCCCTTTTCAATTCATTTAGGGTTAACCAACCCCTTAGCTTAAATAGGAATAGTGATTCCTCATTTCATTATCTAATCATAGAGCTTCATGCTTAAAAGCATAACCCAGAATTAGGGTTTCACACTATTATTCACCTTAATTGGAATTAGGGTTTACTATTCATGTCACATCATTCTAGATTAGGATTCACATATCACATCACTCTAGATTAGGGCTCTTATTTAACATACTCTGAATTAGGATTTACTATTCACATCACATCACCCTGGGTTAGGGTTTACTATTCATATTGAATCACCCTTGATTAAGGTTATCACTAATATCCCTCCATTAGGGTTTACTATTCAACCCAAGTAGGAGTGATCAACAAAGTACCTTTAATCAAGGTTTACTATGTCATCATTATGAATTAGGGATACTTATTACCCTCAATTAGGGTTAAGATTCATTAACCATCATAATTAGGGTTTCCATGATCTCACTATGAAGGATCATATCCTAATTAGATATTCATTACTATTGGAAGTTCATTACTTGATTAACATTCATAAAAGGAGTCATCTCTCTCTCATCCTCTATAGGATGATGTTTACTTCAACCTTGATTAGGTTAAGTAACTCAATCAAGAAAGAGAATTGACTTCATGGTTTATATCACTACCATTGTAATCATTAGGGTTTAATTACTTCATGGGTTTCAAACACACTACTCCATTAAGGTACAAGTACCCTGATTACCTTTGATTACAACATGTATTAATTAACTAATCACTTTGTCCTTTGACCACTTTAAGTACCCATGGGGTTAGGTTAATCAACCACCAAACGATCTTGGATCTTAAGGCCCCAAACGATCTTGACTATCTTAGAACTCAAATGGTCTTACATACTAAACCTCCAAACAATCTAAGACCGTTTGGACCCTCATGCGGTCTTGGTCTCCCTTGAGACCGTTTGGTAAAGTTGCACACTCAAGACCATTTGATAAAGTTGGGGGTGAAGACCGTTTGCCCAAGTTTGACTTTTGAAACCACATGGACACAATCAGTTTTGATACCGCATGAACCTAAACGGTTTGGGATCATTTGGTCCCAAATGGTCTTGAGACCGTTTGGTCCAAACCACCTCAAAACCGCATGGACCAAGTATGGTCCCAACACCTCAAATTGAATTAGGGTTTCCATTGTTGGTTCCTTCAACACTTTTATATATATAATCAATCATTAATTGGACCTATCACCATTATTAAATTGAGTTAATTAGGTCAACCTTCAACTGAATTTACCCTTAATTGACCCTCAATTGATCATCAATTAGGGCTTGAATCAATTGGATTAGGGTTTGAAATCGATGACCCTTCAACATTAATCAATGTGAGTTTAAATGATTTAAACCCATTGAACCATCATCCAATTTGGTCATGACCTGACCCCAAACGGTCTTGGGATCGTTTGGATGAACTCCAAACAGTATTGAGACCATTTTCCCAAGTCAACACCAAAAACTAAGTCAACTAATTATGGATTGGACCATTGAGTTGATCAGCAAATCAACAATTGATTGTTCTTCAACTTAGAACCTTTGGATCTTCAATTGGTCAATCATACTTAACCCTAGACCTCCAAACAGTCTTGGGTGATCACCAAACGGTCTTGAGACCGTTTGGGTGATCCCCAAATGGTTTTGAAACTGTTTGGGTTACTCAACCCAAGTCTCAACTTTATTCAATTATCAAATCAGCAATTAACCTGATTAGGGTTTAAATGGTTGATGGACCTTTAATTAGTAAACCACTTGGAGTTAATTGATAATTATTGATAGGTGATTAGTCTAAATTATTCTCAACAGACCTCCAAATGGTCAACACCTGGTCAACACCACCAAACGGTCTTGGACCGTTTGCTTCTATGCGGTTTGGATGAAACCGTTTGCTCCGAAACGATTTGGAAAACCATTTGAGCACAAAACCAAACCGTTTGCTAAAGTGTTTTTCTTTGGATAATCATCAAAGTTAACGTCATATTCTTCTTCCTAAGAACAACCAAGAATTGTTGCTGTTCTTCACGGAAGTTATAGCAAGTACTTCATAAAAGTATCAAAGGAAGAAAGGAAGCTAAGGATTCTTATAGATAAGAGTGCAAAACTAATGCATGAGGGTTAGAGTTATAAAACTCGCATCTGGAACTGATCCAGAGCTCCAAGATCCGCATCTTTATTGGTGAATTGAGCTCCAGAAGTTGTCCAAGGTTCGTTCTTCAATCTTTGGATGAACAAGATGGCTAGAAAAGGAAATCGTGTGAAGAACACCATGAATCTAACCTTGTTTTATGGTTTCTACCATGAATTCGAGGTAGGAGATGATCAAAACTTAACAAGCTAGTTTGGTCATCCTTCCTCTGGTCCAAAGATCTTCCTTGGTCAGCCAAAGCAAGGTGATGAAGAAAAGAACTAACGGAAATGATCCTTTGTGTTGTTGGAAAAGATACATATATATATATATATATATATTTATGGTTTTTCAAGGAAAATGGAAAAAGAGGTTTATCTCCTTTTATTTCCCAATTAATTTCCACCATACTTCCTCCACTCTTTGGCCACGTATCCACCTTCTAATACCTTACAAAACCCCTTCATTATCCAAGGTTTAAAGTAAAAGGAACTAAGCACCTTAAAGAGTTGTATATTGATATCCACCTTTTTATTGGATATTGCTTTATATATTATTAATATGAATAACTTCCACTTAAACCAAGATCATGTTGGTGCCCAAGTATGGCATAAGCTTGTCCAAACTATTACAAACACATCCTACAACTTTTGATTGAAGGGATCCATAATTAATATATTTCTTTTTGCATTAAGTTGTATTATTAAAGAGCCATTTGTGCTTAAATCTTGATTATTTAAATATCAAGATTCTCTCCCCCCCCATGATAATTCAAATGAGGCGCCCCTCTCATTTTCTTTGCTCTACTTGATGCCACAAAACATGAGAGACCCTCTAAAGGTGATATTTTGCATGTTGAACCCTAGGTTTTGGGTAAATTGTACATTACACCCAAAACTAGGTTTTAATGCACAAAGATTGCTCTACAAGCTTTATCTTGGTAATCAAGCTTGAGGAAACCACACTACTACATCATATTCATACTCATGATGTCTCAACATCATAGGAACATCTTAACATGTGCAATTTGCAAGTTAACCCCTCTACTTGGGTAATTTGCACTTTAGTCCATTATTAACAAAATAATGTTTCAACATTATTCAAAAAGGGCTGAAATGAAATATAAGTTCCTCAAAATCCTTAATTATTTTTCAAGAAATACAAGCAAGCATCTAATCAAGTTTATTAGGCAAAACACCTAGGGTTAGTACATAACCCAGGTCAGGGATGTTACAAATTATCCACCCCTTACCAGGATTTCGTCCCCGAAATCATCTACAAAACATATTAAGAGAAAAGAGCAAGGTATTTCCTCCTCATCTCTTCCTCTAGTTCCCACGTAGCTTCTTCAATGCCACAATGATTCCAGGGGACTTTCATAAGACTTATGTCCTTCTTTTTCAACTTTTTAATTCTTCTGTCAAGGATTGTCACAGGTCCTTCAACATAAGATATATCATCATTCAATTCAACTTCCATAGGTTGCAGAACTGATTCTGTGTCAGGATGACATTTCCTTAACATGGAAATGTGGAATACTGGGTGTAACGTTTGTAACTCAGGTGGTAACTCCAACTTATAAGCTACCTTTCCAATCCATTCAATGACTGGATAAGGCCCTAAAAACCTAGGAGCTAACTTTCCTTTCCTTCCAAATCTAAGAACTCCCTTCCAAGGTGAGACCTTGAGGTACACTCTGTCTCCAACCTAGAATTCTAAAGGTCTACGACGCTTATCAACATAAGATTTCTGCCTATCCTGTGTAGTCTTTAACTGTTGTTGTATTATTTTAATCTTCTCAATGGTCTGCTGCACAAGATCAGGACCTAAAAGTTGATATTCACCAGTTTCATACCAACATAGGGGAGATCTACAACGTCTACCATACAAAGCTTCATAAGGTGCCATATCAATGCTATGTTGATAGCTATTGTTGTAGGCAAACTCTATCAAACTTAGGTGCAGATCCCAACTTCCTGTAAACTGAAGGACACATGCTCTAAGCAAGTCTTCCAAAGTCTGTATAGTCCTTTCTGAATGTCCATCAGTCTGAGGATGAAAGGATGTACTAAACCTTAACTGCGTGCCTAAAGCCTTATGAAGTCGCTCCCAAAAATGACTCGTAAACTGGGGACCTCTGTCAGAAACAATGGTAACTGGGACCCCATGTAGCCATACTATCTCATCCATATATAACTGTGCCAGTTTCTCAACAGAATAGGTTGTTTTGACAGGTGGGAAATGTGCTGTCTTTGTCAACCTATCAACTATTACCCAGATGGAATCATGACCTTTGGCTGTTCTGGGTAAACCAACCACAAAATCCATGGTCACATGATCCCACTTCCATTGTGGTATAGGCAAGGGCTGCATTGTTCCTGCAGGCTTCTGGTGTTTAGCTTTAACTTGCTGACACACTGGACACCGCATAACAAACTCAAAAACGTCCTTCTTTAAACCAGGCCACCAATACATATCTTTCAAGTTACGATACATCTTGGTGCTTCCTGGATGCATAACATACATTGAAGAATGAGCTTCTTCGAGGACTATCTTCCTCAAGTTATCTACATGCGACACTATCATATCAAATTATTCAAAATGAAATGATTTATCTCCATCATCTCGACACCTTAAAAAATATCTGTGATACTATCAAGATGAGGGAAGTACCTCAAGAAGTTATATACTATAAAGGATTCATCTTTTCTATAGAGGACAAAGCTCTGTCCTATTGGCACAATCTGTAACATCCCTGACCTGGGTTATTCCATAAACCTATATGTTTTTCTTAAGTAAGTATTTATAAACTTGTTTTAATATTTTGAAAAGTAAGTAAGACTCTCCTTGAGTTTAATTTTCAAGTTTGAGCTTATTTACAAACTATTTGTGCATTATATGATAGTTTGGGTGTAAATGACAAATTACCCAAGATAAGGGGCTATATTGCAATATGTCACATTTTGAACATGATTCAAATGATTTAGCATCATAAGAGAGATTATGCTAAGGGGTGGCTTGTGGAAATACTAAATTCCAAGTTGAAGCTTGTTTGAATAATGCATGTTCCTTGTGTACCAATTTTGGTGCAAATTACAATTTACCCAACATGTAGGGTTGATATGCAAATTACAACCTCTAGAGTGTCCCTAATCTCTCTTAGAATCATCTAGAGGAGATATAAATAAATATGCACCATGTTTGAACTATTTTTGAGTGATGGTATTCTTGGTAATGAAAAGACCAAGAAGAGTTGTATACTTGAGACCCTAAATTGAGTTGTATCAAGTTGTAGAGCTTATATGGGAGTGCCTATCAGCCAAGGAGCCATAGAGGAGGTTCCATATAATTTTTGCAACTCTTGGAATTTTCCATGATGGGTTAATCACCTCAAGAAGGTGATGTATATCGATTTACAACTTTCCCTAGAAAAAGTGTATCGATTAGTGAATAAAAGTGATGTTGAGTTGAAATATCTTGCTCAACAAGATAACTAATGGCCGAAATATTATCCCTAGATTATCATCAAGAGTTTTGCATGTCAAGATAAATATGTGTGCATGGACATGTGTCAACCATGCATGGACACATTGCACCTAGTAGCATAAGATGATGACACCTCCTATACACACTCTCTCATGAACCTCAATTATATATACCACTCTTTTCACCTACTAATGAACTTTTCGAATACTACAACCCTAATTCTCTTAGATATCATTCATAGATTTGAGGAGAAAGGAGGAGCTTGAACCTTAATATTAAGGTGAAGCCATGGTCATCTTCAACCTTGGTTGAAGCATGAATCTGGGGTTGTGATTCTTTCTTTCTTTTCTTCTTCACCAAGTTCTTAACTATGGATTCCTTGCATATAGAGGAGTTGTGAACAAGTCTTGGATCTTTGATAAGTTCATCTTAAACCTTGGGAATGTGAAGCTTTGGATCTTGGAGCTTTGAAGTTGTTCTTGAGGTGGGTTATATAACTTGAACCTAATCATGTTATTATTCACCTTCAATCTTGCTATACTTGTTGATCTACTTTCAATTTTGAGTTTTCTTGAATAATTGATGAATCCATGAGTTCTAATAGTTGTATAGAATTTTTGGCCATGAACTACAATAGTAAGGAATGAATGTCTAGAACTTTATGATGATGACATCATCATGTCACAAACCGATATCGGGTTGAAGCACCTCTTACCCGATATGATTGAAGCACCTCTAACCTGATATGGTGAGATGATACCTGATATACCTTGGAACCCCACACCCCTATCGGTTTGTACACTTGGTTTGGTTTAGACTAACCATTTTTCTAGGCTGCCACTTAACACACGGCGAAGGGTAGGCTGATACTGTTGGGTTTTAGGGGAGGCAGAGAAGGCAGCGGAAACAAAAAATTTCTCCCCCAAACCCAAAACAAGGAAATGTGTCAACGTCTATACAATAGGAAAGGATGGTTTGTGGAATCATACCTTGTCCCGAGGCTTGCTCGGCGACAATACCTCGCGCCTTGTGCGGTCTTCACTTCCGGTCTTGGACGGTGTCTGTGCAGCTCGTGGTCGCACTGGGACTGACAGGATTGAAGGTTGTCCTCCTAGCGGTAGAAACCTCCCGCCTCTGAAGTAGTCCACACAGACCACCTAGAACTCCAAACTCCTTGTCCCACAAGGAGTTGGAAGGAGTCACACCCTCCTATTAGCGTACTAGTCGCCAACACACTCTCCTGCTGCTAGTTGCAACTTCAGTTGTCTTTCCCTTGCTGCGCCTCCCTTTGCGGGTAGCACTTGCTCGGGCTCTCTCTCGGTTACCAAAACCAGAGAGAACGACAACTTTGCAGAACAACTGGTTGCACTAAGTTGTACTTTGAGAAGCCCCCAATACCCCTATATATAGGAGGGTCATGGGACATGGTTCTCCATCCCGGGCAAGGGACTAAAAGCAGGAGTAGAAGGGTTTGAGATTTTCACAAAAACAACCAACTCGCAAGCTGAACCGATCGTTTCATTTCTGAAACGGTCGGTTGGGGATCTGAGCCGGTCGGTTGACACTCAACCGATCGGTTGGGACCCATGATCCGGTCGGTTAACTTTCTGAACTGGTCAGTTCATGGTCCTGACCAGTTCCCGATTGACTTTCCAACTTTTGTTTCTAATTGGTATCAAATACCAATCCTTGTTCCAATCAAATTGGGCAAGTGAAACGAAAGGAAAATTCTCACCAATCTTACTTTCCCAACTTGCCCGGTTGAAACAGTTGAACTGATCATTTCAACACTTGAAGCAATTGTTCACCCTGTCCTTGAGCCGATCGACTCAACACTTGAGTCGACCGGTTCACCAAGCTCAGTTGATCGGTTCATCACATGAGCCGATCGGTTGGGAGTGCAGATTGTGCAGAATCAGTCAATTGCGATTTCAATCAATCCGATACACCAATCAATGTGTCCAACACCTTGAACATTATGATATCGAGCTATCAATTGATTGAGTGTTTAATTGAACTACTAAACTCCTTTAGTAATCAATCTAAACATTGCTTGTGGACAAAACTCCTCTTCTAGGTTAAATCCTATGTGTGTGACCATGCATGTCCATTTCACGTTGGTAGTGAAAGTCCATAACACTTATGACTTCACAAGCAAAGAGCGGTGCCTAGTCACACATCAGTTCTACCCAAGTGAAAGTAGAAAGTTGGAGAACAACTTTCAATCCTAAAATCTATGAATGGTGTTACAGTGAATGTATAATTCCTTTGTCACTAATATCCCAAATGAACTCGAGGCATGGAACAATCATCTTGTCAACGTTCATTCACTTTCTTGATCTCAGAGTAGATTGAACGAGATATGTATGACATCAATATCACATACTGATTCACACATGCGTGCGCACGCCTATATCAATCCTACTCATCAAGTGGCCTTAGATATCAAACTCCCTCAGGAGGGACAAATCCCATATCTATCACTCATCCCTCAAAAGCCCCATGTGTCAAAGCCACCCAATCATCACCTTTATAACAACCCATGTTTTAGGACTGCGTTTGATGATGTCAAAGTGTGCCCAATGACATGTGTTGAGTGTAGTGATTTCAGGTTAAAGAATCACACTCACCACCATCACTGTGAGTACTGACTGTGACTACCATGTCATGGTTCCATGTGTCAAACTCACGGTGGGTCTGTCTGGTACACTTGTTCTCTAACAAGTATCTATGTGTTTGGTTTGATATCTCTATATCATGACTAATGAGATTCTGTCATCAACCAACACCACAATCTAGTCTTGTGTGTCATTGTTGTCTATCTACCTTCCACAATGACATCCGACTAGGGACATAACAAGAATGTACAGACTCTTAACATCCGTATGATCTCATCGTTCAGGTCCTAAACCTGAAGGCATACGTCATTGAGTATTGTCATTCTCTAGACATTCAATCTGTTCTATCACTATCTCATATGACTGAACCAGAAAGAATTGGAAGCTTGCCTTTGATGTTTATCAAATCAATCTTAATGTATCCCACCAATAATCCCATGATTGGCTCTCAGGGCATACATACCAACAGACTCCCACTTGCACTGCCTGCCAATCACCCTTGAATCATATTCATAGTGATCTTCAAACATGTCCCACATGTTATTGTGCTCTAGTGCCAACATAGTGAGTAATGGAAACACCTTGCCAAAGTCAGTATAAATTGCATGTCTCTCATCTCTTGTTTGTACATCATACGTATGAGATGGAGGTGTCGTAATATGCGATCTACTATTCCTTTACTAACCTTTAGCCACATTGCATGATCAAGAATTCCAGACTTGTCATCAATGAGTGGAATATCTATAAGTTCATCTCATGAACTTCCAGATCCATATAGTATCCACTGCTATTCTCTAACACATAGATACTCAACATTTCCTTTTAAATGGTTTTATTGGAACATTTCCAATTATCAACAAACTTTCACTTTTATATATCCTATATATATTTTGCAATTAATTTTCTGTCCTTTCAAAAGTTTGCATCAATGTAACTCTTTACATTGAACTCTTCCTTATCTCCATAGAACTAGTACTTCCCAAGCACTTATCAAGTTCTCATGGTATTCCAGTAACTCTTACTGGAAGCAGATAGACATCCACTCGTCATGTCTCACATACGAGTTATCAGGATGAGCACATCATATTGCCATGTCATACATACAAGATGATAAATGCATTTTATTCTTGCCATGTCCATACATGCAAGATAATGGGATGATTACATACATGATAGATCCATATCTATTCTTAGTGTTCCCATTCTTCATAAGAATTGGACACTTGGCCTTGGGATACCAACTCCATGTAACATGGACAAGTTTTCTCCCACTGAATCTGTGCATGCTGAACTCTTCAGTACAGATTGCCAATGTATGCTTTCTCTTTTCAGGTCAAGAGGTTTTTTTTTTTGAGAACTATCTCTATATATCTCTATTCCTATCACATAGGAAGCATCTCTATCTTCCTTAAAGATAATTTCCACTTTTGGATTTCCATTATAGAACATTTCCATTTCACATCAATATGTGGAATGTGAACACACTCCCACTAAATCACAGATCCCTTCTTTATCTTTGACATATCAGTCAAACCCTTTGACTATATCATCAAAGTAAAGATCCAATTCTGAGTTGCTTGTACTCAATCAATCACATTGATTAGTCCATTGTAACTTATAGACTTCATTTGCATTAGTGGATTCATAAACCTCATAGGTTGTGTCACGTACACATCCTTGTTTTATTCCTCATAGGAATGCGGTTTTAGTATCCATATGCCAAATGTCTTAGTCATTAAGTTGCAATCAAAAAGCATCATCCTTCTCAAAATGTTATCCATGTGTCTTAACACTTAAGACTTATTCGCACTTATGGATTTCATCCCAATGAGTGCTACCATCAAGGTCATACCTTATGGTTTACATGGAAGTCATTTAGGATGTAATGGTCATAAACCATAACTCAAAATTCGATTCCTCATATTTATCTAGATAGTTGACTCATCACATGAACGACTCATCACATAGATAATTGAGGTGTATATGTCAAGGATATAAGAACTCACAACTCCTTGTGATTCTTAATGTCCTTTATTAGTGTTGGGTATTCTTTATTTAAGAAGAATTTAGTTATTTGATAATCATTCTCTAACTCTTTAGAGTATGATTCCTTCTTGATTTAGACATCACCATGCCTTAATCATGAGATCACTATGATACACTATCATAATTACTCATAAGGATCTCAAACATTTGGTCCAAGTATTTCATTCATTAATGTCATCAAGAATTAATACTTTACCAAATTTGCACTTCATCTATGATAATCTTGAACACTTCAAGATATTCATATTGGTATTTCTCTAAACACCATTTGAAGTATTAGCATTTGTTCCAATAGGCATGTAAATACATCACATGTATTACACCTAATAGGATAATCATTCTCCCACTACCTTTAGTGAAGATTGATTAATCATGTCTAAGATATTCATGTCTCTTACTGGTTCTCTAACCAAAAGAGTCTAGATTTATCCATCACATGGAAACTAGAAATGAATTTCTCATGATTGATGCTAATTAGATTGTTTGAGTTATCTATAACTTTTAGGTATCATTTTATCTTATGCATACCATGTATCACAAGATAAATAAGGTATTGCCACAAAGATCATATCTTTAAGATTGAAACATCAACTTTATTAATTGCCATCATTGTCATACAATATGCAACAATAAAGTGTTTCTATCTATTGGCAATATATGAAATAGCAGTTCTCAACTCTATTTCGTGCCCTTTAGGCTGAAATAAACTGAAAGATACTCCTATCTATGGCAGCAACACTTGCTCCAATGATGGGTACTTCTTTCTTGGTCCTTTCACAAAGGCCATCACTTCTTTGCGGATATTGCATATCATATATGACATATCCATATCTTGGTATCATATACCTCAGATTAAGAAGCGGTTCATTTCATGATACCTTAGGTGGAGATCTCCATCCCCTCCTTCATCTTCTTTTGTTCTTCCAGATATAGAGGGCAATTCCCTCATACACCCTTTCCCCATGTGCCTTGAGGTTGAAGACGGCTTGGGCTGCTGGCTAGCATCAGAACACTTATTTGCTTTGCCCTTGCCCTTGCCCTTAAGACTTACCTTTCATTGATCTCATCAAAGATTAGGGTTAGTCTTTCTTCATATTTTCCTCATCATGTCCAACAACTTTGTCAACGCTTGTCAAAGTTGTTCATGTTGTAGTTTATCATGAACTATATGATTCTTGCAACATTTGCAGTATCATACCAATAGCCAACTCTTGGATCAGAGGGAATCCTTCTTAGTCAGGTTTTCCACATACCCAATCATATTGAGTGCGTGAGTACCTTACTGGATATCCTTCTGTGATGAGATACTAAGACAGTGTCCTTGAGACATCATATGTCTCATGTTGTCTCTGCAACTCACAATTCAGAGAACACAACATCAAGCACTCCTCATCAATGTCATCCTCGGTATGCTTCCATAAGCATACTTTCAGCCATTGATGTGGTGGGATTGAATTCATCTGGTCTTGGTATAACTAGGACTTGGAGCTTTCGCTCTTTGAGAACACTTCTCATCATCCTAACCAGTCGTGGAATTATTCCCATTTAATTTTTCGATCTCAAAGACCGATCACAAATAAAGTGATTTGTTGATTAACCATTTATTTTAACAAAAGGAAATATATGCAATTTAAGTCCAAAACTCTTTTGACTTGTTTGATTGATTTGAAAAGTTGACGATAAAATTAGGCCTTTAATTAATTATCGCTCCCACTATTTTAGTTCAAATTGATATCCCTCACCATCAATTTGGAAGATTGTAGCGTACAACCTTCTAGTGGGCAAGATCCTGAAATCCTCTAAGTCATGGACCAATTAGGGGTGTCACCCACAACTTAGATCTCTCAGGTAGGCAAGTCTTGCCAATTACATCATATGCAACTCTTGATAAGATGTCATATGCAACTCCTTGCCATGAGCATCTCCATGACTCAAGGCGCTAGATCCTATCTAGGTCACCTTGTTAAGTTCGACCCAAAGCCAACACAATGAATATGCACCCTGCTAGGGCAGACCCACACATTCACCCTTCACGCTTCCATGAGATACACGGTGCACCACGCTAGGGCATGCCCACACTTGGTCGATCAAGCTTTTCATTTGTGTCGCATTTGGAAGGCATCTAAAAATTAATATTTAATGAGGGATTTGGTTTTTATATACATATACATATCCAATCACCACAATACATAGTATGTATCATATACATGCTATATCCCACAGAAAACATACAAAATGATAAAAGCAATGATTATGGCCATCCTAATGTGATTCCTCGAGCCAAGAGAAATCACGATCATCTAGGTCTACATCACATGCAACCTGTACAAGATGAATTTTGTGCCTTGCCTTCCGAGTAGATCAACACATCACATGAGTAGCTTGCTCGATCTGGCCCGGTCGTCTGGGTACCACCAGTCGATCGGTTGGCTGCTCGAACCGACCGGTTCACAAGGTCATCGTGCATCTCATCATGGCCGCCACCCGCTCGTCTCGCTCCTCGAACCAGTCATCAACCGATCGGCTCACTCCTTGAACCGATCATCTGGTACATCAACCGATCGATTCATGCCTTGAACCGATCGTCTCAGCTGTCGTCTGGATGTCTGCCATTCTTTGACATAACAAGAAATAAAATTCTATCCTATTTTAAATTGTAAAAAGAGAAACCCCGAGTTACATTCGGGGGAAGCAAAGGTAGGAAAGAAATCTCGAATTATTTTGAGTTACATAAGGAATAGGAGAAGGAAGATCAGTGCGCAGACCGAGATGCAAGCAACCACATACAACCATACACAGATAGAGTTTATTGGCCATAACCACACTATACATCCACCACAAAACTCGTTTAAGGGTGACGTTAATAATACATATCATATATGTAATTGGGATTTGTGGATTTAGGATTAGACATGCATAAAGCCAATTTTATTCGCATCGTATGCAATAAATAAAGGCGACAAACCAAAATCGATCATATTGATATTCCTAAAATATAGAGCAGTTGACGTGGCTCTGATACCACTGTTGGGTTTTAGGGGAGGCAGAGAAGGCAGTAGAAACAAAAATTTTCTCCCCCAAACCTAAAATAAGGTAACACGTCAACGTCTATACAATAGGAAAGGATGGTTTGTGGAATCATACCTTGTCCCGAGGCTTGCTCGGCGACAATACCTCACGCCTTGCACGGTCTTCACCTCCGGTTTTGGACGGTGTCTGTGCAACTCCTGGTCGCACCGGGACTGACATGATTGAAGGTTGTCCTCCTAGCGGTAGAAACCTCCCGCCTCTAAAGTAGTCCACACGGACCACCTGGAACTCCACACTCCTTGTCCCACAAGGAGTTGGAAGGAGTCGCACCCTCCTGTTAGCGTACTAGTCGCCAACACACTCTCCTGCTTCCAGTTGCAACTGCAGTTGTCTTTCCCTTGTTGTGCCTCCCTTTGCAGGTAGCACTTGCTTGGGCTCTCTCTCGGTTACCAAAACCAGAGAGAACGACAACTTTGCAGAGCAACTGGTTGCACTGAGTTGTACTTTGAGAAGCCCCCAATACCCCTATATATAGGAGGGTCATGGGACATGGTTCTCCATCCCGGGCAATGCGGGAATAAAAGAAGGAGTAGAAGGGTTTGAGATTTTCACAAAAACAACCAACTCGCAAGCTGAACCGATCGTTTCATTTCTGAAACAGTCGGTTGGGGATCTGAGCCGGTCGGTTGACACTCAACCGATCGGTTGGGACCCATGAGCCGGTCGGTTCACTTTCTGAACCGGTCAGTTCGTGGTCCTGACCAGTTCCCAATTGACTTTCCAACTTTTGTTTTTAATTGGTATCAAATACCAATCCTTGTTCCAATCAAATTGGGCAAGTGAAACGAAAGGAAAATTTTCACCAATCTTACTTTCCCAACTTGCCCGGTTGCAACAGTTGAACTGATCGTTTCAACACTTGAAGCAATCGTTCACCCTGTCCTTGAGCCGATCGACTCAACACTTGAGCCGACCGGTCCACCAAGCTCAGCCGATCGGTTCATCACATGAGCCGATCGGTTGGGAGTGCAGATTGTGCAGAATTAGTCAATTGCAATTTCAATCAATCTGATACTCCAATCAATGTGTCAAAAACCTTGAACATTATGATATTGAGCTATCAATTGATTGAGTGTTTAATTGAACTACTAAACTCCTTTAGTAATCAATCTAAACATTGCTTGTGGAAAAAACTCCTCTTCCAGGTTAAATCCTATGTGTGTGACCCTGCAGGTCCATTTCACGTTGGCAGTGAAAGTCCATAACACTTATGACTTCACAAGAAAAGAGCGGTGCCTAGTCACACATCAGTGCTACCCAAGTGAAAGTAGAAAGTTGGAGAACAACTTTCAATCCTACAATCTGTGAATGGTGTTATAGTGAATGTATAATTCCTTTGTCACTGATATCCCGAATGAACTCGAGGCATGGAACAGTCATCCTGTCAACGTTCATTCACTTTCTTCATCTCAGAGTAGATTGAACGAGATATGTATGACATCAATATCACATACTGATTCACACATGCGTGCACACGCCTATCTCAATCCTACTCATCAAGTGGCCTTGGATATCAAACTCCCTTAGGAGGGACAAATCCCATATCTATCACTCACCCCTCAAAAGCCCCATGTGTCAAAGCCACCCAATCATCACCTTTATAACAACCCATGTTTCATGACTGTGTTTGATGATGTCAAAGTGTGTCCAACGACATGTGTTGAGTGTAGTGATTTTAGGTCAAAGAATCACACTCACCACCATCACTGTGAGTACTGACTGTGACTACCATGTCATGGTTCCATGTGTCAAACTCACGGTGGGTCTGTCCGGTACACTTGTTCTCTAATAAGTACCTATGTGTTTGGTTTGATATCTCTATATCATGACTAATGAGATTCTGTCATCAACCAACACCACAATCAAGTCTTGTGTGTCATTGTTGTCTATATACCTTCCATAATGACATCCGACTAGGGACATAACAAGAATGTACAAACTCTTAACATCCGTATGATCTCATTGTTCAGGTCCTGAACCTGAAGGCATACGTCATTGAGTACTGTCATTCTCTAGACATTCAATATGTTCTATCACTATCTCATATGACTAAACCAGAAAGAATTGAAGCCTGCCTTTGATGTTTATCAAATCAATCTTAATATATCCCACCAATCATCCCATGATTGGCTCTCAGGGCATACATACCAACAAATACCATGAATGTTTGAAGAGGTATGAGCATAAGGGTCTAACCCGATATGCAAACCCTAATTTTGAGCAACCCGATATATGTGACACACACATACACCTCATGCACGATATGGTAATCAAGGATACACCTCATGCATGATATGGTGATGAACCTACATCTCATGCACGATATGGTGATCAAGGATACACCTCATGCACGATATGGTGATGAACCTACATATCATGCATGATATGGTGATCAAGGATACATTTCATGTACGATATGGTGATTATGATACATCTCTCGAATGATATGGTGATGATCAAACATCTCTATAATGATATGGTGATGAGTATACACCTCATGCATGATATGGTGATCAAGTATACACCTCATGCACGATATGGTGATCAAGGATACACCTCATGCACGATATGGTGTTTAACATACATCTCTAGAATGATATGGTAATGATCAAGCATCTCTAGAATGATATGATGATGAGTATACACCTCATGCACGATATGGTGACACACACACATCTTGCCTGATATGGTGTAAGCACCTCAAATCCAATATACTTGATTGAGTAACACATGAAGTGTGTTATGTCAAATGATACATTAAGATTAAAGAGTTTAATGCATTTTGATAAATGTAGGCCAATGCACCTTGAGAAAAGGGTTGAGATAACTTAATAAAGTATGATGTAATCAATATCCTAGTGAGGATGAGAGAGAAACTCATACTTTGTGTGATAATAATTTAATGAGCATACATTGATACTCCCAATATATGTGGAGCTATAAATCAGGGTTTTGATTCTTGATAATATGAACTTGAAACCCTAATTGGTTTGAAAGGGAAACCCTAACCCTAATAATGGAAAGGTTGTATTTCTCTTGTATTGCATGGTGATGATATGTACTTGATATTGTTTTTATCATAAAATACTAACCATGCAGGTATCATGAGATGATGAACATAGATAGGTATGAGATATGATGTTTCATATGATACAGATTAAATGGGCCTTGTGAGACATGTGAAATACTTGTGCAATAAGTATAATGTATACTTGGTCTGAGAACCTAGAGGTAACAATTACTTTATAAGAGGTGACAATGTTCAGTGATGAACTAAGGGTTTGAATACCCAGATCTAGAAATCATGATGATGATAATGTTAAGGGATGGGAATTCCTAGGAATGTGATAAGGGTCTGAGATCCTGAGTGTTATGTATTCAATGTGTTCCAAAGATTATAAAAGTACTTGATAAATGTATTACACCTTTCTTTGTAGCATCTATTATAATTCATGCTTGTAACTTGATTGATGCTAAAAGATACTATAATACACCTAATTAATCAAATTGAACCTTATCATGTAGTTGACTAGGACATGGATCCATTCAATGTCAGGATTTGCTGAATGGTGAAATGAGTTTAACTCAGAGTGCATATTTTTGAATATGTGGGGGTGATAGACGAACATATCCTTACGTCCTGATAGGGATTTCTATGTGATCTTCGTGATGAATACTAGGGTTGTTGTGTGATTTCCCTGATGAGAATGTATCGAGTATTGATGTGTGATCTCCTCAAAGAGAGTGCATGCTGTGACTGTATCTATTTAGCAAAGATCCCGCTATACCCCGACAAGCTAGTTGCAGTTTGACATGATGTCACTTCCAGTGGTATCGTACTGACCGAGACGGGTGATGTCTTGGCAACCGACTCTTCCATTGACCTTGTATGATACCGATTTTGACTAAGCAGTGGTCGGTTGGAGAAGGAGTGGCATACCTCATCTCCTCTGGGCATAAATGTGATTATAAATATGTAATCAGCCATGTAGCATATCTACTTAAGGATCGAATAGGAAAACATTTGTTAATGTTACATTACTTTTATACATCTTAAATAGATAGATGTTATATGTGTTCTTAGTATTCCTTATAAAGTGAATAGATGATTTATTACTCTATCTTAGATAGCTGCAATGCTTTAAAGATGATATTTCTCTATTATGCTTTTAAACATTGATTAATCTTGATTATTAATATAAAAGATCCTTTGCTCAGTTTTATACTATTTACTTGTGATAATAATATTGTTGGTGGAGAGTTATATCTCTCACTAGGGCTTTTGTCTCACCCCGTTGGTCCCAACATTTTTATGTGGACGCGAATGAGGAGGTAGAGATCGTACTGTAGAGGGAGGAGAACATTAATAGGGACAGCAATAACAACTCAGGTTGAGTATGTTGTCTGTTGTGTCTTGTAGATAGAAGTCCTATGTGTTGTCTCTGTACTCTCAGGTCCTTGGGAGTTAGTATGTAATGGTTTTATATATGATCTGATATTTTGGCTTGTATGCCTCGAGGTTTTATGTTTCTTATGTATATGTTTGGGCAAAGAAACTGGTATATGATATCCTCGAGATAAGATGGTACAATGAATGTACAATGTGAACCATGATGTATATATTGCCTTGGTTCTTTCTTTAAGAGTTTCCTGGCAATGGATATCTTTGCAAAATGGTTTTAATTTTTAGTGATTTTCTTTAATCCACTGCTAATGGTTATTCCACATAATTACTGGTGGTGATTTAGCTGTCGGTCTGATGGTGGGTCATTACACAATCAATCTAATATTTTGTCTTCTCTGGTGGCTAGGTGCCTAGCATTCTCCCTTCTATGAGAGAACAACACTTTCACCTGTGGGGGTAACCAATACTGGGGGACCTCAAATTGTCCATTATCCACTGTGCAAGGTTGGGATATGTGACCCACTGAATCTAGTGATCCAAAGCTCTTAGACAATATTTTGAGTTTTCATGCCAATATCAAAATCTAACAAAATATCTATTTTTCAACAATGTTCAATATTCAAATTTAGTCGTGGTGGACTTCAATAAAAGAGAAAGGCTAAATAAATGGTTCACCACTTTTACAAAATTATGTAGATGTAACTCAAGAGGGAAAATAGATAGTTCAATAAAGAATCAAGAATTGAATACCTCTTTCAATCAAGAACTTCCAATCGAGTTGTACACAAGGATCAAAGATGAAATTTCCTCAAGAATGTAGACAAAGAGAATGTACTAGGGTTATTTGATGTTTCTTGGCTTCAATATCGCTTTCTAGGTTATTATTAGGTGAAATTACCACTTCACCCTTTAGTGAGTATGCTATTTAATAATTGACTTTTTCCTATTGAAATGTCCCATTCTTGAACCATTATGCTCTTTCCTATTAGTGTAGTCATACATTTATGATGTGATAATCGTTACCAATGTTCATAATATGTATAGTTTATAAATTCATATGTTACATAATACCCTTTTATATCCATATGATGTGATGTTATGTACTATGTATGATATGCATGTTATAACTCTTAATGATACACATTTATATGCAAGAAGGTAATTATTTGCTATAGTGTGGTTTCCACATTTCTAGGGTTTCCAAAAGTGGGTATTTGGAAAATACTCTATTCAATTTCTCAAATAGATTCATTGACACCATTATTGGATTAATATTCTCATGTATGAAATGAAAATGGTCATATTGAGGCTAATTAGTAAATGGGTGTAGTCTCGTGATTACATGTCTTCAAGTGAGCAATTGGGCCATTTGAAGAATATAGTCTATTGCATAGATTGTATTACTTAGTAAATCAAGTTTTAAATGTTCATTGTAGATTACTTATTTCTTACCTATAGTCCTGTGTACGTACCTTTTGTATTAACTAGAAATTATTCTAATTAGCATATATGTATAATAATGTGTACTATGGGATTAGCTTAATGGAAGGATGACTAGGTGTGTATCATGGTTTTACTAGTGGTTCTAGGTTTATTTTCTAGTTTTGTAGATTCTGTAAATTGGTATTGGATAGGAGAAGAGAGGGCTTGATTTCACGCACCTACTGATTGACAAAAGTATCACTGTGATCTTGGTTTGGTTGGAGGAACTCATGACTATCTTTATTACTGGTTGAAGTATTAGGGGAGTGGCGATCAACTATTGTGCATCGTCATCCCATGTCTTCCCCTCTACTGCAGCCAGTAGGCTTCTCAACTTTGGTTGCAGTAGTAGTCAGAGAACAACTCCTTGGTGTCTTTGGGTTTGGAGATCAGGGAAGACAGAGGGGGAGGAGACCACATCTTTTAGGATGGTGGCCAGAGGTGGTGGGACGTGAGGAAGCATTGATGTTGTGTGGTGGTGGTAACACTAGATTTTTGTGGTGTCGGGTGAGGCTAGACTATGTTGGTGGCACAACATGTTGAAGGAGATGAAGATGCAATGAGAGATTTGGCATTGTAGGTCTGGGTACCTTGGCGTCGGGACCGATGGTGGGATATATATAAGGGAAAGGGTGACTCTAGGGTTTCCAGAGTGAGGTGAAGCTCTGTCAAAAGGTTCTGGGTGGTGTGAAGCACTATCTCATCAACTGTTTCTCATCCAAGTTTTCATCCTTACTCCACTTGCATTTTGGTCTTCCTCTTGTGAGTATTAATTGGCTGATGGCCTCTGGTCTTGGAAACAAAAGGGATGATGGATGATTGGTAGGAAGGGGGGAGGAAATCCTCTGTGGTTCTACCAAAGAAAGGACCACACATAGGGAAACCCTGACATACACTCCAAAGTTGGGGATGATTCGTGGGTCCTTGGTCAAGCGCCTCCTTGACAAATAAATGCATTTAAGTTTGTATTTTACTATATTCTTGTATTTCCTTCTAATTAGATATCCTTAGCTCCTCTATTTATTTCCTTTGAAATTTTAGGTACAGGTTGAACCATCATTACACTAGTTCTTGATAATATTATCTCCCTCGTTCATGAGTCTAGGATGACTAAATTAATTTTTTCTTAAATCAATCAAAATATTATTATTTAAAATTTGATAATATCTTTTTATGTGATTCCAAAGCCAATAAATTATAATGGGGGTTCAAGTATTCAATTGGGGGTCCTAAGTGGGATGCTATACCAAAACAAGGACAAGTTGTATTTTGGTGCTCGAGTTTCATGGTATTTCAAATAGGGTGCAAATATGAGTGCAAATTAAACAAAAAGACATTTCGTTTTGGAGGATTATGAAACATAGCTCAAAAATTAAATTTAGTACCAAATTTTAGTATGTTAATCATATGTTGGGTGTCCCTAGAGTTAACAATCTAAGGTGAGCTAGATAGCAACATGGAGGTCTTGACATTACCTTGGTATGAGGCCAAATGCACCTAAAATGTCACAACATATTGTATGGTCACAAATCTCCAAATCCTGTGGATTGTGGGGGAGCATGTGAGAGGTTTGCATGTCTTGCTCATTCTCAGCTGAGTAGATGGTAATAGACTAATTTTCTAATCAATGGAAAACATGGAAAATCCTAGTGTTACCACCACACCCATAGGGATGAACGTGCTTCTGATAGCCCTTTATCTCCAAATGGCCTAACTTGTTGCAGGAAGTGCATTGTGGCCAAGGGGGAGTCCATAGACACATCCTCATCCACAATAAATGACAACCATCACTAGTTGCAATTTTTCTAGAGTAGAAAACATGTGGCGAATATTAGAATCTTAGAGACATGAGAAAACATCTTCTAGAGTGAAAAAATTATCACTAACCAAGATAATGTTGTAGACTGTAGCACATACTTCATAAAGGCCATTATTAAACTTGACTGGATGAGATTTCCCACTCTTTGGTTTTATCCTCAAAAGAGATAAGTTGGAAATAGTCAAATTGTTGAGACAATCTGATAATAGAATCAAAATATTCATCAAGGGTCCTATCATCTTGATATTCAGTAAATAGTTTATCCTAAATTTTATAAAGTCTCAAATCATTCTTTTCATGCCTATAGTGTCTACATACTATGCCCCACATTTCCATCACAATTCTGTAAAACATGTACTTGGAGGCAATCAAAGGATCCATGCTGTTCTATAGAGGTTTGACTTGGTTATTGCCCCATTTTCATTTAGAGGTTTTTGTAGAATAATTTTCCATAAATTTCACTTTGTCTCTAGATTCAAAAATTGTTTGTATAGAATTCATCTAAGACAGATAATTATCTACATCCAACTTGATTTATGGAGTAAGGAGCACTGTCATTATAGACAATGGTCTGAGGTGAATCTTTTCTGTCAGCCATGCCTTCAGATAAGGTGAAAAAGTCACATCGGTAGGACACCGATGGAGAAAGATATCCAAGTAGTCGCACTGGTGGAACACCAGTGAAGAAAGATATCATAGTAGCACACCAGTAGAACAACATTAGATATAAGAAATCACTAGTAATATGCACAATGAGAGAGAAATATGTTTTTCTCTCTTTTCACTAACAACGTGCGATAATCAAGTCATTATTCATATAGCTGATAATTCTTTTTTTCATGAATGTACTAAGCACATTGAGATTGACTCTCACTTTATGAGAGACCTGATTCATGATAAGAGGATCAATATGCCATATGTAAAGACTGGAGAACATACTACTGGTATTTTCACCAAGCCTCTTTCACCTTCATCCTTCTCCTATATGTGTGGTGAGCTGAGAATACATGATGTGTACTCTCTAGTTTTTTATTGGTATTTTCTATTATTTATTTTCCCTTATATTATCTAATTGGGCTTACTCTCCTCAAGCCCAATTGTGTCAGTTTAATTGATGTTATGCTGCATCTTCGGTACATCATATCTTGAGACAAGACTATATATATGATTTGTAAACCCTGATACTCATAATAAATATTTATTTTCATAATTTGAATATCATGTAAATCAAAGAATTAGAAATAACCAACACAAGTAAATAAACATAATCTTTGAATAAATGTTTGACAGGAAAGAAAAACGTCTTACACTTTGAAGAAATATAAACTTGAGCATAATATTGACCAATCCTAAAACACAAAGGAAACATCTAAGGATGATGTCACACCACCTTGACACTTTATACTATGAACTAAATCATTAACCTGATCTTGACATTTCAAACCTCCTTATGATCATCACCTACATTCATCTTATTCACAACATACAAAGCAACATAAACATATGAGGGACACTGTGTAGTTATATAAATCTAAGGAGAAATTCTTATTATGAGAAATAGGAATACAAAGAGTCATATATATATCCTGATCACAATGTATAATGCAGCAGAGACATAGAATAACATAAGCTAGACTAATGCTTAAATGGGCATGAGGATAGGAAGCCCAATTAGCTAATATAAGGGAAAATAAATAACCAAAAAATTACCACTAACACTCCCCCTCAAGCTAGACACTATACATCTTGCTTTTCTAGCTTGCCACACATATAGGATAAGGATGAAGGTGGAAAAGGCTTGGTGATGATATCAGCAATATGATTCTCCAGTCTTTACATATGGCGTAATGATCTTCTTGTTATGAATTAGGTCTTGTACGAAGTGACAATCAACCCAATTTGCATGGTACATTCATGAAAAACTACATTATTAGATATATGGATATTTTCTTTATTAGCAACACCTTAGAGTTACTAGAGAAGAGAGAGGAAAGCCTAATTCTCAAAGAATAGAAGTTAACCATTGAATTTCACAACATGCTTTTGGCATGGTACAAAATTCTACCTAAGAACTGAAGTGAGACACAACAAACTACTTCTAGCTCCGCCAACTGACAGGTGACCTCCCTAAAGAGCATAGAAACCAGAAATAGATCTCCTGATATTCACATATCTAGCCTAATCAACAACTGCATAGCATTCCAAAGAGATTTCTAGAGATTGTGGATCTTATAATGGATACCTTTACTAGGTGCACTTTTTAGATAGAATAAATGCATTTTACCTGACTCATGTCGCACATAAGAGTTTTAGCCATGTGTTGACTAACAACACTGACATCAAAGGCAATATCTAGTCGAGTAATTACAAGATAGAAGAGTTTTCAAACCTTGTGTCGATATCATTGAGGATAAAAAAAGACTCCCCCTTGCACAAAACTTTGTTTTAATTGTAATACTCCTCCAAGTACATACATGACAGTGGAAGAAAACCCTATGTTGTCCATAACATGGGTCACTTGTCTTGGAGGAACATTACAAAACATGGTAAACATAGCAATAATATAAAAGAAACATCATTCAATAATTGGAAATATTGATTCATACATTATTCTTTGAAAGGCAAACTTGTAATGTAAACTATCTCATCTTTGAACTAGAATCTAATACATGAAGGGTAGAAGAAATTGAAGGCATAAATCTTCTCATAAACTTGATATTAGATCTTCTAAGGTGTAAATGGCACCCCACCAAGCTATGTCTTGGAAACTACTTCTTTGAAGCACTCACTTCAAATTCCTTTTCTCCTTGATCTAGGTACATCTCATCCCATGACTATGCGAAAACAAAGACACACATCAGTAAGCATCATTATACATTTTATAAGAACTAAAAATAAGCTTATATATTTGACTTGAGAGAAAATCTTGACATGTATTTGACTTAAGCATTCTTGATTACATGAATCTTATAACATGAAGAATTGAGCAGTAAGTATATGAATCCCTCTATGAAGGCCACTTAAGAGCACATGATTGCTAGGAAAGCCCATAATTGGCATGAATGCCCATGATTTGATGAAAAGGCCCATAAAGACCGCTTGAGGTCCATGATTGGCTATGAAAGCCCATAATCGGCACAAATGCCCATAACGACCATAAAGGTCATGTAATGACCCCACCTCATGGTAACCCCCAATTAAGGGAGACTCGAAGGTTAGATTCGTTATCCCAATTAACAAGATCAAAGGTTCGAAAAATAATCGATAATAATTATCAAATTCTACCAAACTAAACTGAAAGGCTGTAATAAAATTAAACTTTTCATACCTTTTTCAAAAACTTGGATATCTACTTCTATCCACATCTGGAGTCTTATTCTAACTAACCCTCCTTGTACTTTATTTCTTAATTTCACAATATGCCACTTTACTGTTTGTCCTTTTCAATCTTGCACCTAAAACACCGAAAAACAAAACATCAGTCAGCATATCGAAATATTTCGATATGTGGGGACAACCAAAATTTCACAAATCTGGCTAACAATCTAAATATCACAATCAAGTTAATTAACAAACCAATTTACGCTTTCAATGTGACATTCTCCACCATTTTTTCCCTAACCCTGGCATACCCTCCTTAGGGTTTCTCTTTTGCCAATGACTCAAGGCCACCTTCTCATTCCTGAGCTTGGTGCCTGGGGTCACCTCTCATGGTGCCCATTAGTCATTCAATAAAGACCACCTTATCAATCCCGAGCTTGGTGTCTGGGGTCACCACTCATGGTGCCCATGGGTCTTCCCTCCTGGGCTTGACCTTTTGGAATCATCCATCAGGGTGGCATGTAGGTGCGAGAATACACACTTCTATTATTATTGTGATAATCATAGTGACTTTATGATTGACAAGTATGAACATCCAAATTGATGAGTTGCATTCAATGTGATGAATCATCCGGGAAACTTTTCAGGAAACTAATGTGATTAACCATAATTAACCACATACCTAGCAGGATGATTTGAGACAGAATTAATCCAATCAATGTAAGAAATCCAATAGGAAAGCAAGCACACAAAGAGATCCTTAAATATGCATACAATTTCCTATCATTGATCATGCCATCAAGATCTATTAAACCTAGCTCGCTTCCTAGGGTTTCTAGTCCACTTTTAGGGTTTCCATTTTAATTAGGGTTTGACTTCATTTTTACTCTTTTAAACCCTAATTTTATACAATTACTCACAAACCCTAATTATCTCATCTATTCTTCATGACAAATATTAAGGTTACCTTTTAACAACATATAACCTTAATTTCGGATTAAAGGCACAATTAACCATCAATTAAGTCCATATTGCTTTTTTTCATTAAAACTACCATTTAATTCATGACAAGATCATTAGGCCTAATTATCATCTTTGGTTCCTTCCGGATTAACAACTCATAGTTCATTATGATCTAATTCACATATGAACTCTATTTATCATTAATTCCACCTTTATCCATTAGAAAACCCTAATTACCATATTAAGGGTATTTATTCACAATTAGGAACTTTTATACTTGAAATAGCTCATAACCATCATATTTTAGCTTTATACATGAATTTAAACAATTAAAGCCATTATGAATCATAATTACTAACATTAGGGTTTCAAGGCCCATTAATGCTCATTTATGCACATGGAACCCTAAATTAATCAAATTATGTATAAAGTTCATCCTTTTAGATCTAATGCGTATTTTTATAATCAACATGTTAATATCAACTTTAAGCATTAAAATAACCCTTCCTTATTCAGTAATCATCAAAGATTAGGGTTTTTCATTAATAAAACCTTTACAATAGCACCTTTACATAATTTTTGAATTTAAAGAAGAATTAGGCTTCAATTACATTTTTATTGCATTCCTTGCATTTTTCTGATAAAAAATCACTACTTATTTGTATTTTTCGGCCAACGGATCTATTTTTAACGATTTATACAAGATTCCACCTTTTTCTTGAATATTGGGCAGAGAAGCGACTTACTTGGATTTTTTTGGAAAAACCCTGGACGTTGGATCTCGGGTCATCGCTGACCAAGATTGATCTGTCTCTCCTCCTTGCACGCACCCACTCATAGCTGCTAAGGACACGGCTGCTCTCAGTCGTTGCTCCGCTTCTTGGTCCACGACAGACCACAATCAAAGGGCTACTTCTCCTCGCCCTTTGCCCGATTAGCAGCAGACTTCATGGCGGACCCGCGTGGAGAGCTCGCTGGAGCAACTCAATTCCTTCGACTCAGAGAATGAGAGAGTGAGGGAAGGCACTGTTAGGGTTGTTGGGTATTTAGGGGAGACAGAGAAGGCAGCGGAAACAAAAATTTTCTCCCCAACCCATACCGAGGAAACGCGTCAACGTCTATATAATAGGAAAGGATGGTTTGTGGAATCATACCTTGTCCCGAGGCTTGCTCGGTGACAATACCTCGCGCAATGCGCGGTCTTCAACTCCGGTCTTGGACGGCGTCTGTGCAGCTCCTGGTCGCACCGGGACTGACTCCTCCTCCTCCTACCGGACTGTCGGATGACAGTTGTCCTCCTGAGCGGTAGTGTCCTCCCGCCTCTGTAGTAGTCCACACAGACCACCTGGAACTCCACACTCCTTGTCCCACAAGGAAGTGGAAGGAGTCGCACCCTCCTGTTGACGTACTAGTCACCAACACACTCTCCTGCTACCAGTTGCAACTGCAGTTGTCCTTCCCTTGCTGCACCTCCCTTTTGCGGGAAGCACTTGCTCGGAATCTCTCACGGTTACCAAAACCAGAGAGAACGACAACTTCGCAAAGCAACCGGCTTGCATTGAGTTGTACTTTGAGAAGCCCCCAATACCCCTATATATATAGGCGGGTCATGGGATAGGGTTCTCTGTGCCCGACAATATGGGACTAAAGCAGGAGTAGAAGGGTTCGAGATTTTCCACAAAAAGCAACCAACTCGCAACCTGAACTGATCGGTTCACAAGTGAACCGGTCGGTTGGGGACCTGAACCGGTCGGTTGGAGCACCAACCGATCGGTTGGGACCCATGAGCCGATCGGTTCACTTCTGAACTGGTCGGTTCGTGGTCCTGATAAGTTCCCGATTGACTTTCCAACTTTCGTTTCTAATTGGTATCGAATACCAATCCTTGTTCCAATCAAATTGGGCAAGTGAAACGCAAGGAAAATTCTCACCGACCTGACTTTCCCAACTTGCTCGGTTGCACAAGTTGAATCGATCGGTTCAACATTTGAACTGCTCATTTCACCCTTGGCTTGAGCCGATCGGCTCAACACTTGAGCCGACCGGTTCAGCAACCTCAGCCGACTGATTCAACACTTGAACCGTTCGGTTGGGAGTACAGGTTGTGCAGAATCAGTCAAATGCGATTTCAATCAATCCGATACTCCAATCAATGCGTCCAACACCTTGAACCATATGATATTGAGCTATCAACTGATTGAGTGTTTAATTGAACTACTAAACTCCTTTAGTAATCAATCTAAACATTGCTTTGTGGACAAAACTCCTCTTCCAGGTTAAATCCTATGTGTGTGACCCTGCAGGTCCATTTCACGTTGGCAGTGAAAGTCCATAACACTTATGACTTCACGAGCAAAGAGCGGTGCCTAGTCACACATCAGTGCTACCCAAGTAAAAGTAGAAAGTTGGAGAACAACTTTCATCCTACAATCCTTGAATGGTGTTACAGTGAATGTATAATTCCTTTGTCACTGATATCCCGAATGAACTCGAGGCATGGAACAGTCATCCTGTTAACGTTCATTCACTTTCTTGATCTCAGAGAAGATTGAAGGAGATATGTATGACATCAATATCACATACTGATTCACACATGCGTGCGCACGCCTATCTCAATCCTACTCATCAAGTGACCTTGGATATCAAACTCCCTCAGGAGGGACAAATCCCATATCTATCACTCACCCCTCAAAAGCCCCATGTGTCAAAGCCACCCAATCATCACCTTTATAACAACCCATGTTTCAGGACTGCGTTTCATGATGTCAAAGTGTGCCCAACAACATGTGTTGAGTGCAGTGATTTTAGGTCTAAGAATCACACTCACCACCATCACTGTGAGTACTGACTGTGACTACCATCTCATGGTTCCATGTGTCAAACTCACGGTGGGTCTGTCCGGTACCTTGTTCTCTAACAAGTACCTATGTGTTTGGTTTGATATCTCTATATCATGACTAATGAGATTCTGTCATCAACCAACACCACAATCTAGTCTTGTGTGTCATTGCTGTCTATCTACCTTCCACAATGACATCCGACTAGGGACATAACAAGAATGTACAAACTCTTAGAATCCGTATGATCTCATCGTTCAGGTCCTTAACCTGAAAGCATACGTCTTTGAGTACTGTCATTCTCTAGACATTCAATCTGTTCTATCACTATCTCATATGACTGAACCAGAAAGAATTGGAAGCTTGCCTTTGATGTTTATCAAATCAATCTTAATGTATCCCACCAATCATCCCATGATTGGCTCTCAGGGCATACATACCAAAAGACTCCCACTTGCACTGTGAGCCAATCACCCTTGAATCATATTCATAGTGATTTTCAAACATGTCCCACATGTCACTGTGCTCTAGTGCCAACATAGTGAGTAATGGCAACATCTTGCCAAAGTCAGTATAAATTGCATGTCTCTCATCTCTTCGCTGTACGTCGCACGTATGAGATGGAGTTGCCGTAATATGCGATCTAGTATTCCTTTGCTAACCTTTAGCCACATTGCATGATCAAGGATTCCAGACTTGTCATCAATGAGTGGAATATCTATAAGTTCATCTCATGAACTTCCAGATCCATATAGTATCCACTGTTGTTCTCTAACACACGGATACTCGGCATTTCCCTTTTAAATGGTTTTATTGGAACACTTCCAATTATCAACAAACTTTTACTTTTATACATCCTATGTATATTTTGCGATTAATTTTCTGTCCTTTTGGAAGTTCGCATCAATGTAACTCTTTACATCAAACTCTTCCTTATCTCCATAGAACTAGTACTTCCCAAGTACTTATCAAGTTCTTATGGTATTCCATTAACCCTTACTGGAAGTAGACAGACATCCACTCGTCATGTCCTACATACGAGTTATCAGGATGAGCACATCATATTGCCATGTCCTACATACAAGATGATGAATGCATTTTATTCTTGCCATGTCATACATGCAAGACAATGGGATGATTACATACATGATAGATCCATATCTATTCTTAGTGTTCCCATTCTTCATAAGAATTGGACACTTGGCCTTGGGATACTAATATCCATATAACATGGACAAGTTTTCTCCCACTGAATCTGTGCATACTGAACATTTCGGTATAGATTGCCAATGTATGCTCTCTCTTTTCAGGTCAAGAGATTTTCGAGAACTATCTCTATATATCTCCATTCCTATCATATAGGAAACATCTCTATCTTCCTTAAAGATAATTTCCACTTTTAGATTTCCAATCTAGAACATTTCCATTTCACATCAACATGTGGAATATGAATACACTCCCACTAAATCACAGATCCCTCTTTATCTTTGACATATCAGCCAAACCCTTTGACTATATCATGAAAGTAAAGATCCAATTCTGAGTTGCTTGTACTCAATCAATCACATTGATTAGTCCATTGTAACTTATAGACTTCATTTACATTAGTGGATTCATAAACCTTATAGGCTGTGTCACGTACACATCCTGGTTTTATTCCTCATAGGAATGCGGTTTTAGTATCCATATGCCAAATGTCTTAGTCATTAAGTTGCAATCAACAAGCATCATCCTTGTCAAAATGTTATCCATGTGTCTTAACACTTAAGACTCATTTGCACTTATGGATTTCATCCAATGAGTGCTACCATCAAGGTCATACCTTATGGTTCATATGGAAATCATTTAGGATGTAATGATCATAAATCATAACTCAAAATTCGGTTCCTCATGTTCATCTAGATAGTTGACTCATCACATGAACAACTCATCACATAGATAATTGAGGTGTATCTGTCAAGGATATAAGAACTCACAACCCTTGTGATTCTTAATTTCCTTTATTAGTGTGGGGTATTCTTTTATTAAGAAGAATTCAGTTATTCGATAATCATTCTCTAACTCCTTAGAGTATGATTCCTTCTTGATTTAAACATCACCATGCCTTAATCATGAGTTCACTATGATACATTATCATAATCACTCGTAAGGATCTCAAACATTTGGTTCAAGTGTTTCACTCATTGATCTCATCAAGAATTAACACTTCACCAAATTTGCACTTCATCTATGAAAATCTTGAACATTTCAAGATATTCATATTGGTATTTCTCTAAACACCATTAGAAGTATTAGCATTTGTTCCAATAGGTATGTAAATACATCACATGTATTATACCTAATAGGATAATCATTCTCCCACTACCATTAGTGAAGATTGATTAATCATGTCCAAGATATTCATGTCTCTTACTGGTTCTCTAACCAAAAGAGTCTAGATTTATCCATCATATGGAAACTAGAAATGAATTTCTTATGATATATGCTAATTTAATTGTTTGAGTTATCAATAACTTTAGGTATCATTTTATCTTATGCATACCATGTATCACAAGATAAACAAGGCATTGCCACAAAGATCATATCTTTAAGATTGAAACATCAACTTTATTAATTGCCATCATTGTCATACAATATGCAAGAATAAAGTGTTTCTATCTATTGGAAATATATGAAATAGCAGTTCTCAACTCTATTTTGTGCCCTTTTAGGCTGAAATAAACTGAAAGATACTCCTATCTATGGCAGCAACACTTGCTCCAATGGTGGGTACTTCTTTCTTGGTCCTTTCACAAAGGCCATCACTTCTTTGTGGATATTGCATATCATATATGACATATCCATATCTTGGTATCATATACCTCAGATAAGGAAGCGGTTCATTTCATGATACCTTAGGTGGAGATCTCCATCCCCTCCTTCATCTTCTTTTGTTCTTCCAGATATAGAGGGCAATCCCTCATACACCCTTTCCCCATGTGCCTTGAGGCTGAAGACGGCTTGGATTTCTGGCTAGCATCAGAACACTTCTTAGCTTTGCCCTTGTCCTTGCCCTTAAGATTACCTTTTTCTTTGATCATATCAAAGACTGTGGTTTGTCTTTCTTCATCTTTGCCTCTACTATCCTCAACATGTCCAACAACTCTGTCAACGCTTGTCAAAGTTGTTCATGTTGTAGCTTATCATGAATTGTATGATTCTCATAACATTTGCAGTATCATACCAATAGCCAACTCTTGGCTCAGAGGGAATCCTTCTTAATCAGGTTTTCCACATACCCAATCACATTGAGTGTGTGAATACCTTACTGGATCTCCTTCTGTCATGACATACTAGGACAGTATCTTGGAGACATCATATGTCTCATGTTTTCTCTGCAACTCACAGTTCAGAGAACACAACATCAAGCACTCCTCATCAATGTCATCCTTGGTATGCTTCCATAAGCATACTTTCAGCCATTGATGTGGTGGGATCGAGTTCATCTGGTTCTGGTATAACTAGGACTTAGAGCTTTCACTCTTTGATTGAGAACACTTCTCATCGTCCTAACCAATCGTGGAATTATTCCCATTTAATTTGTTGGTCTCAAAGACCCATCGCAAATAAAGTGATTTGTTGATTAACCATTTATTTTAACAAAAGGAAATATATGCAATTTTAGTCCAAAAACTCATTTTTGACTTGTTTGATTGATTTGAAAAGTTGACGATAAAATTAGGCCTTTAATTAATTATCGCTCCCACTATTTTACTTCAAATTGATAGCCCTCACCATCAATTCAGAAGATTGCAGCGTACAACCTTCTAGTGGGCAAGATCCTGAAATCCTCTAAGTCATGAGTCAGTTTTAGCTGATCGCCCACAACTTAGATCTCTCAGGTAGGCAACTCTTCCCAATTGCATCATATGCAACTCTTGTTGAATGAACATGCACAACACCTTGCCATGAACATTCCTTGCCTCTGGGCTTAGACGCTCTAAGAATCACCAGTTAATTCTAACCCAAAAGCCGACACGGTAAACATGCACCCTGCTTTGGCAGAACCTACATGTCTACCCTTCACACTTCCACAAGATAGACGGCACACCACACTTTGGCGTAACCTACGCTTGGTCGATCGAGATTTTCATGTGTGCCGCTAATGGAAGGCATATAAGACTTAATATTTTAATGAGGGATTTGGTTTTTATATACATATACATATCCAATCACCACAATACATAGTACGTATCATATACATGCTATATCCCGCAGAAAACATGCACAAACGATAAAAAGCGATGATTATGGCCATCCTAATGTGATTCCTCGAGCCAAGAGGAATCACGGTCATCTAGGTCAACATCACATGCAACATGTACAAGATGAACTCTGTGCCTTGCCATCCGAGTTGATCAACTCATCACATGAATGATCTATACTCTCCAGCCGGTCGTCTGGGTGCCACCAGCCGATCGGTTGGCTCCTCCAACCGATCGGTTCGACTGGTCGTCGTGCATCTCGTCATGTCCGCCACCCGCTCATCTCACTCCTCGAACCGGTCATCAACCGATCGGTTCACTCCTTGAACCGACCGTTTGGAAGGTCAACCGATCGGTTCACTCCTTGAACCGACCGTCTGAGCAGTCATCTTGATGTCTGCCGGTCTTTGACATAACAAGAAATAAAATCCTATTCTATTTATTACATTGCTTTAAAAGGGAAACCCCGAGTTACATTCGGGGGGAGCAAAGGTAGGAAAGAATCTCGAATTATTTCGAGTTACATCAGGAATAAGAGAGGGAAGATCGGTGCGCAGACCGAGATGCAAGCAACCACACACAACCAATCACAGATAGGGGTTTATAGGCCATAATCATGCTACACACATCCACCACAAAACTCGTTTAAGGGCGACGCGTATCGAGTGCATTAATAATACATATCATATATGTAATTTGGGATTTGTGGATTCAGGATTGGACATGCATAAAGTCAATATTATTCACATCGCATGCAATAAATAAAGGAGACAAACCAAAATCGATCATATCGATATTCCTAAAATATAGAACAGTTGACGTGGCTCTGATACCACTGTTGGGTATTTAGGGGAGACAGAGAAGGCATAGGAAACAAAAATTTTCTCCCCAACCCATACTGAGGAAACACGTCAACGTCTATATAATAGGAAAGGATGGTTTGTGGAATCATACCTTGTCCCGAGGCTTGCTCGGCGACAATACCTCGCGCAATGTGCGGTCTTCAACTCCGGTCTTGGACGGCATCTGTGCAGCTCCTGGTCGCACCGGGACTGACGACTCCTCCTCCTACCGGACTGTCGGATGACAGTTGTCCTCCTGAGCGGCAGTGTCCTCCCGCCTCTGTAGTAGTCCACACGGACCACCTGGAACTCCACACTCCTTGTCCCACAAGGAAGTGGAAGGAGTCGCACCCTCCTGTTGACGTACTATTCACCAACACACTCTCCTGCTACCAGTTGCAACTGCAGTTGTCCTTCCCTTGCTGCACCTCCCTTTTGCGGGAAGCACTTGCTCGGGATCTCTCACGGTTACCAAAACCAGAGAGAACGACAACTTCGCAAAGCAACCGGCTTGCATTGAGTTGTACTTTGAGAAGCCCCCAATACCTCTATATATATAGGCGGGTCATGGGATAGGGTTCTCTGCGCCCGGAAATATGGGACTAAATCAGGAGTAGAAGGGTTCGAGATTTTCCACAAAAAGAAACCAACTCGCAACCTGAACCGATCGGTTCACAAGTGAACCGGTCGGTTGGGGACCTGAACCGGTCGGTTGGAGCACCAACCGATCGGTTGGGACCCATGAGCCGATCGGTTCACTTCTGAACTGGTCGGTTCGTGGTCCTGATCAGTTCCCGATTGACTTTCCAACTTTTGTTTCTAATTGGTATCGAATACCAATCCTTGTTCCAATCAAATTGGGCAAGTGAAACGCAAGGAAAATTCTCACCGACCTGACTTTCCCAACTTGCTCGGTTGCACCAGTTGAACCGATCGGTTCAACATTTGAACCGCTCGTTTCACCCTGGGCTTGAGCCGATCGGCTCAACACTTGAGCCGACCGGTTCAGCAACCTCAGCCGACCGATTCAACACTTAAACCGATCGGTTGGGAGTACAGGTTGTGCAGAATCAGTCAAATGCGATTTCAATCAATCTGATACTCCAATCAATGCGTCCAACACCTTGAACCATATGATATTGAGCTATCAACTGATTGAGTGTTTAATTGAACTACTAAACTCCTTTAGTAATCAATCTAAACATTGCTTTGTGGACAAAACTCCTCTTCCAGGTTAAATCCTATGTGTGTGACCCTACAGGTCCATTTCACGTTGGCAGTGAAAGTCCATAACACTTATGACTTCACAAGCAAAGAGCGGTGCCTAGTCACACATCAGTGCTACCCAAGTGAAAGTAGAAAGTTGGAGAACAACTTTCATCCTACAATCCGTGAATGGTGTTACAGTGAATGTATAATTCCTTTGTCACTGATATCCTGAATGAACTCGAGGCATGGAACAGTCATCCTGTCAACGTTCATTCACTTTCTTGATCTCAGAGCAGATTGAAGGAGATATGTATGACATCAATATCACATACTGATTCACACATGTGTGCGCACGCCTATCTCAATCCTACTCATCAAGTGGCCTTGGATATCAAACTCCCTCAGGAGGGACAAATCCCATATCTTTCACTCACCCCTCAAAAGCCCCATGTGTCAAAGCCACCCAATCATCACCTTTATAACAACCCATGTTTCAGGACTGCGTTTGATGATGTCAAAGTGTGCCCAACAACATGTGTTGAGTGCAGTGATTTTAGGTCTAAGAATCACACTCACCACCATCACTGTGAGTACTGACTGTGTCACGCCCCAATCTCACATTAACCACAAACCACAAGATTAGGACGCAACAGGATGGGATTTACACATAAGCCAACCACTCTTTTTTTTTTAACATTTTAAAAATATTAATAGAAAAATCTGATTTATGCTGTAAAATGAAACTAAACAAACTATGGAAGCATCTTTAATAAATTGACTAGCAATATAAACAGAGTCTACAACATATTACATTGTCCGACATAAAATAAAGCATAACAGTTAATTTAAATCTCTGTACACATTCTCTCTCTCACTCACACCTTGTCCCGAAGATCGAGGGGAATGGACTAAGAGACCTCTAACTACTAACTACATATACCTTCTACAGACTAAGCGATAGGATGAAAGGATCCTTCAGATTTCCTGCTGCTGATAATAACCTGAAAATGTTTTGAGTAGAGGTATGAGCCTACTCGCTCAGTGAATAGCATTTCACTTAGCTATCACTAAACAACTCATCAGGTTTATAAATTGAAATTAAACATAATTGCAGAACTGAGCAAGGCAATTCTAATAACATAACAGATTTGCAGAATATACTCACATTTCCATGCAGTAGCACATAATTTGAACAGATAATCAGATATAAAGAAATAGCACACAAGTTCGAATACTTTAAATTTACTGTGATCCTATATGATTTCATATTTATTTTATTATGCCCTAATCATATGCAGTGTACTCTGCATATAAAGATCCGCAGCAAGTTCATGCTACGATCCCACCGTACAAGACTTAGCGACACACCCGGGAAATGCTAAGTCTGACGCCAGCCCTGCTCTGCTACAGGACCCCTGGCTCTCCGGCCAGAAACATAGGCTCTACGGCCTCAAGGCACTACTCTGAGTGCACCAGACTCCTCCTTTAACCTGAGTACACCGGCGGAGGGTCTCACAGGGTTACCTTCGTGACACAAGCACGAATGGTGTTAGATAACCCCCTTTTCCCCAGTGCCATCGTGACACAAGCACGATTGTTGTTAGACACTGTCTCTCTTTCCTCGTTTGTCCGTGACACAAGCACGGATGATGTTGCAACACGAGTTTCACCCCTAAGAAACAGACCTTCTTTTAGGGGTTCTACGGTGTTAGGGCACCTAGGTCTATTAACTGATTAACAAATAAACATTTAAACAAGAATATCACATTTCATGCATATTGCACAATCTGAATAATACATGAAGCAAATATATATTCATTATCATCATTAAACATGATTCAGTATCATTTATCCACTTTCGATGCTAAACATCTATTTTTAAATCAGCAAATACATTGCAACTATAATACAGGAAATTTCATCATTTTCACTAAGCATATTAAGTATTTCAAGTTCCAATGAAACTAACGTACTCTATTGTATGTACTACACTGTTTAGAAGTTATACTAACTGATACAGAAGCAATTAAACATTTAAATTGAGTTAAATAATGATTACTGAATGAACTACTACTCACTCTTCTGTAACTCGGCCGATCGACTGACAACTCGGCCGATCCACTCTAGGCAACTCGGCCGATCGGCTGACAATTCGGCCGATCAGTCTACAATCTCGGCCGATCAAATCCCTGCTTGATTTCCTTATAAAGGAAACTCGGCCGAATCATACCAAATTCGGCCGATCGGAATGCTGACCCTGCAATAGAACAGTAACTAGCATCTTAATCCAAATGAAAATCTAAACATGGCTCGATCTAAAGCTAAGTCTACGAATTCCTAATCAAGACCATAAGCCAAAGTCATAACTACCTTGAATTAACTTGTTTACTATTCCTATTACATCAAATTGCTTTAAGCACCGCTACGTGATGACGAGAAGAGAATGATTGGTAACTGAATCGCGGATAGAAGCTAACCTTGCTCAAATTCGGAACTCAATGGTCAATCCCTTGCTGCTTGGCGCACCAAAAATGTCCCCCCCCAAGGTCACACACAGCAGCAACGACCTGCTGCTACTTGCCACTGGTTCAGGTTGCTAAACGGCTAGCTTAGGTGGGCGAGCAGCTACGGATTCTGGCTAGGGCTCCATGAATGGATCCGGCGCCGTGGATTGGAGTAGCTGGCCGCACCAAAGGAAGCTCTGGTCGGCGGCTTGCTGCACCAGCAGCTTGGACGGCCTCTGCTAGGGAGGCGCCTGCTAGGTTAGGGCGGAATAGAAGAGGAAGGGAGGAAGGAGAAGGGTAGAGGAAGAAGAAGGAGTTGGCGCGGCTGCTTCGGAGCTTTGGGCTCAAGAAATCGCCCCTAAATTCTCCTCTGCTGCGGCCGGTCAGGCTAGCAGCTGGTCTGTGCGCCGCTTTCAAGCGGTAGTTCTGTTCTATCGGGAAAGAAGGAATAAGGGAGAAAGGGCTAGGGGCGAAATGCAAATTCCCCAAACAGTTCCAAAATTTACAACTAGGTCCCTACACACTCAAATGTCCATATCTTTTAACTCGGAAGTCGTTTTCGAGTGATTTTTCTTGCAACGGTTTAAGCACGGAATTCTCTATAACCTCAAAGTGCAAAACATGCTAAAAGGACTATTTCACTGGATCAAAGCTCTAATTACAACTGTGATTACTTGATTCAACTTAATGTACTAAATAATCAACATTGACATTATTAATTGCCTCATGTGATTCAATCTTAGCTATTAATTCGCATCTTAGCTTATTTTGATTATCCATGATGTTTAATTTGATACTCAACACTAATTGAGGTGTTTTATGTAATTTGAGGTATTTATCAACAAATCATGGAGTGGGTCATAACAACCTTTTCCCCTTAAAAGAATTTCATCCCGAAATTCCTAAAAGAGAAAGGAAACGTGTTACTCATTTCTGACTCGTATTCCTACGTAGCTCCCTCTAGGTTAAGATTTCTCCACAAAACTATTACTAATGGTATCTCACAATTCGTGAGTTTCTTGATTCTCCGATCAACCATCTGTATAGGTCCCTTAACCTAGGACACATCTGATCTGATTCCAGATCGACCCATAAAACATTGTCTTTCCAGAACTGTTATAGCAGTATCTCACTTTATGGTAATTACCAAGAAATTATTATACTATTCATGCAAACAAACTAAAATTCTTAAATAAACAGAATGCATGTCTATTTGGTACTAAAATTAAATCATGCAATTTAATTGTTAAACATCACTACATATCATACTGAGAATTGATATTAAAATACTTGATTCATCGTACACCCTATCCTTAGGGTTTCATTTGCCTTGTTCATTCATCACATGCCAACACCCTACTCTTAGGGTTATCTCATTCACTAATCACATGGCAACACCCTACTCTTAGGGTTTCCATTATCTCATCTGTTTGATTGCAATTCAAATCACAATACGGTATCATTCTGGAACTGGCAGAGCAGTATATTTCAAATCATTGTAATTACTGAGTAATGTTTATATCATGCATGCAGAAAGATTAAAAATTCATAAATCTTCCAAACTCAAATCAATTTTGGCACATACATACTGAATTTCATGTAATTGAACATCTTATTACACCAATAAGTGTAATTTACTTCACCTTATAAGAAACCATCTGTAATATTTATCAATTATCTGAAATTTCTCGAAGTACGTGCATATTAACCAAATTCCTAATTTATGCATCACATAACTCAATTAAGAGTTATTTTCGTATCATAACACAAATATTTAATAGTACTTGAGAATTTCTGTTAATATCTTAGAGAAATGTGCCAATTCATGTAAAATGTCAGGTCACACACATTAACATAACAGGAAGCATGCAATTAGATTTATTTACATATTTTAATGCTGTCTTGCTAGCTTGAAATCATGCATCTAATGATTTACCAAATCTGTGTTTTCTGGGTTCATACTCAAACCGTACCATTATCAGTTGTGTATTTTTAAACTCAATATGATATGATTGAAACTGGATTACCAAGTAACCTAATTATTTTATCCATGTATATCTTAGTCAAGTCTCGAGACATCAAAGGTCGACTTAATATGAAGAAAGTGAGCAGACTAAATTAATCTATCCACAGTCATTCATATCAAATCACAACCTCTAGGTGTCCTGGGTAATCTTACCACAAAATCCATTGTGATAAATTCCCATTCCCATTCAGGCATAGAAAAAGATTACAAGGTAGCTATAGATTTCTAGGGTTCATCCCTAACCTACTGGTACACACTACTTCTAACCATGTACTCTGCTACATTCTTCTGCATATCTGAGAATTCATTTCAACTTCTTGAGATTCATATACATCTTAGTGTTTCCTGAAAGCATAGCATACATCAATACATACACTTCCATAAAAAAAATCTTTTCTTTCAGCCTTTTCTCCTTAAAAGATTTTTTTTACTCTATCTCGAGGTACACACAACATGTCATGCTAATACAACATCTTATCATCTAAAAACTTAAACTCTAGTCTCTTTTCCTCCTATCAGGTCATGCATGGTCTGGCTTAATTCACTATCACCCTTTTGTAGTTCCTTGATTTGATCATAAGAAGTAGGCTTAACTTACATCTATACAATCAAATCACTTTGTGTTGTCACCCCTAAGCCTAAGTTCAACTTCCACAATTCTACTAACAGGTCTCTATTGAAACCTGCCATAGAGAATGCATTAGTTGTTGAACTTGACTTTCTGCTGAAAGCATCAGCCACCACATTCTCTTTACCAGGGTGATAATTTATTGTCACATCATAAGGATAGTGACACCATATCTTAAAAACATGAACTACATCAGCTATCTTTAGATCATATATCGGATAATACTCCTATTTCTATGCTACTTTCTTATAGTTACCTTTTAGGTTTATGTTTTACTCTTTTCTCTAAGTCATTTCATGTTGTTCATGTACCGCTCAGATTAACTACTTTAAAACCTTAAGTCACTATCAAAGCCAGTTTACTTTACATAGATCAAATCTCAAGGTCTTATTTTACAAAGTTACTAGTATTCAAGGTTACATCACTAATGATATCCCTTAAACTACCACAACTTTAATCATTCTAGGGTTTTGGTCCATATCAGTAACATAGCATTATTGTTTGTGTGTGTGGTCGATCATATAGATCAATTTGAGTTGCTTGGGTCAATAGCATATTAACCCAACACTCAACTTTAATTATTTTGGCTGAAAATTCAGTTTTCACAATAGTTTCTGTAATTCGTTTATTAAATGGCTAAAAAAAGATCCAAAAATTATGGAAATTTTATATGTTATTCCTAATGAAATTTCAGACCTCCAGTAAAAATTTCAGATCATTTTAAGTTACCAATAATTAATTAAAAATGAAACAGTGCACTACTATATTGCAGTCTGCAGCAGGTTCGGCTGAGTTACAAACTCGGCCGACACCCTTAATGTAGAGGTCAAAAGTCATCCAAAAATTTCACCAATTTAACAGAGTGTCTAAAATTGTATTTTTCAAGCACAGTTAAAATTTGAGATCAATTGGATATACCAATAAAAAGATAAAATTCAATTACCACACTGCTATATTATTCAGAAATGTGATCGGTCGAGTTTGAAACTCGGCCGATAAACAGGTCAGAACTTTCTTCAAAAATTCTGATATTTTCCAAATGTTGCTCACATTATATATATCCAACTCATATCCCAATTTTAGCCAAATGAAAGTTACACATAAAATACTAAAAATCATTTACTGAGACACTTAACTTATCAAATTTTGTATTTATGTATCATCAAAACCCTATTTTGGGCCGATTAGGGTCTATGCTTCTCAAACCCTAATTCTCAAGAACAAAGAACATTTAAACTTCTTATCGTAGTTAAAACATCCTAATGTATATATATTATCACTATGTTACGGGTCTAAATCATCCAGAGTCTATTCTTATTTTACTGTTAATAGGAGTAATTAGATCCCAGTAACGCATCCTGCCAGCCGGACCAGGCCGAACCTGTAGTCCTGAAGCCAAGAGCTACTCGGGATTAATCAACCCCTATTAATCTTAAACATGTGGAAAGAATATTCACTCAGAGAAAACTCATTTAAACAAAATTTCGGGTCTACTTTAATACAAAGAAAACAAACATTAAACAATTCACTTCATGTCATAACAATATAAAAGAATCATATTTGCTTTACAAACTGAACAATTTAATTTCATGCATATAAGAGCATTTCTAGTGATCTTTATATCAAATAAGCAAAATCAAGTAAGAGTTATGTCGCATCCTATATGTAATCTCTTGTTTCTATATAAATTTCTTATTTCATAACCCTAAGATTTCTAGGGTTTTCCTCTAGCCTATCCTTCCTCTGTTTACCTGGCCAGGGCATCCAGAGAAGAACAGATAGAGTAGCTTGATGCTGGTCAATCTAAGTATTCAGACACCTGGCCAGGGTATCTAAACACTCAGACCTTCCAGAGCTAGAACTCATCATTTATTATTCGCCTTACTTATAACTTTATCTTTTGACCTTAATGATTCTTATCGACTCAACTTAAGCTCATTACTTGATTCTCGTGACCACATCCTCTTCCTGCTAGCTGCAATAGTATAACAGAACACTTCCTGTTAGAAAATTACAGATAAAAGAAAGACACCTAAACCTTAATCCTATTGGTCTCTTATCGTCCCCTGACCTTGAGTAACTATGTACTCAAACCAAAGCTCTGATACCAAAATTGTCATGCCCCAATCTCACATTAACCACAAACCACAAGATTAGGACGCAATAGGATGGGATTTACACATAAGCCAACCACTCTTTTTTTTAACATTTTAAAGATATTAATAGAAAAATCTGATTTATGCTGTAAAATGAAACTAAACAAACTACGGAAGCATCTTTAATAAATTGACTAGCAATATAAATAGAGTCTACAACATATTACATTGTCCGACATAAAATAAAGCATAACAGTTAATTTACATCTCTGTACACATTCTCTCTCTCACTCACACCTTGTCCCGAAGATCGAGGGGAATGGACTAAGAGACCTCTAACTACTAACTACATATACCTTCTACAGACTAAGCGATAGGATGAAAGGATCCTTCAGATTTCCTGCTGCTGATAATAACCTGAAAATGTTTTGAGTAGAGGTATGAGCCTACTCGCTCAGTGAATAGCATTTCACTTAGCTATCACTAAACAACTCATCAGGTTTATAAATTGAAATTAAACATAATTGCAGAACTGAGCAAGGCAATTCTAATAACATAACAGATTTGCAGAATATACTCACATTTCCATGCAGTAGCACATAATTTGAATAGATAATCAGATATAAAGAAATAGCACACTAGTTCGAATACTTTAAATTTACTATGATATTATATGATTTCATATTTATTTTATTATTCCCTAATCATATGCAGTGTACTCTGCATATAAAGATCCGCAGCAAGTTCATGCTACGATCCCACCGTACAAGACTTAGCGACACACTCGGGAAATGCTAAGTCTGACGCCAGCCCTGCTTTGCTACAGGACCCCTGGCTCTCCGGCCAGAAACATAGGCTCTACGACCTCAAGGCACTACTCTGAGTGCACCAGACTCCTCCTTTAACCTGAGTACACCGGCGGAGGGTCTCGCAGGGTTACCTTCGTGACACAAGCACGAATGGTGTTAGATAACCCCCTTTTCCCCAGTGCCATCGTGACACAAGCACGATTGTTGTTAGACACTGTCTCTCTTTCCTCGTTTTTCCGTGACACAAGCACGGATGATGTTGCAACACAAGTTTCACCCCTAAGAAACAGACCTTCTTTTAGGGGTTCTACGATGTTAGGGCACCTAGGTCTATTAACTGATTAACAAATAAACATTTAAACAGGAATATCACATTTCATGCATATTGCACAATCTGAATAATACATGAAGCAAATATATATTCATTATCATCATTAAACATGATTCAGTATCATTTATCCACTTTCGATGCTAAACATCTATTTTTAAATCAGCAAATACATTGCAACTATAATACAGGAAATTTCATCATTTTCACTAAGCATATTAAGTATTTCAAGTTCCAATGAAACTAACATACTCTATTGTATGTACTACACTGTTTAGAAGTTATACTAACTGATACAGAAGCAATTAAACATTTAAATTGAGTTAAATAATGATTACTAAATGAACTACTACTCACTCTTCTGGAACTCGGCCGACCAAACTGGGAACTCGGCCGATCGACTGACAACTCGGCCGATCCACTCTAGGCAACTCGGCCGATCGGCTGACAATTCGGCCGATCAGTCTACAATCTCGGCCGATCAAATCCCTGCTTGATTTCCTTATAAAGGAAACTCGGCCGAATCATACCAAATTCAGCCGATCGGAATGCTGACCCTGCAATAGAACAGTAACTAGCATCTTAATCCAAATGAAAATCTAAACATGGCTCGATCTAAAGCTAAGTCTACGAATTCCTAATAAAGACCATAAGCCAAAGTCAGAACTACCTTGAATTAACTTGTTTACTATTCCTATTACATCAAATTGCTTTAAGCACCGCTACGTGATGATGAGAAGAGAATGATTGGTAACTGAATCGCGGATAGAAGCTAACCTTGCTCAAATTCGGAACTCAATGGTCAATCCCCTGCTGCTTGGCACACCAAAAATGTCCCCTCCCCTCAAGGTCACACACAGCAGCAACGACCTGCTGCTACTTGCCACTGGTTCAGGTTGCTAAACGGCTAGCTTAGGTGGGCGAGCAGCTACGAATTCTGGCTAGGGCTCCATGAATGGCTCCGGCGCCGTGGATTGGAGTAGCTGGCCGCACCAAAGGAAGCTCTGGTCGGCGGCTTGCTGCACCAGCATCTTGGACGGCCTCTGCTAGGGCGGCTCCTGCTAGGTTAGGGCGGAATAGAAGAGGAAGGGAGGAAGGACAAGGGTAGAGGAAGAAGAAGGAGTTGGCGCGGCTGCTTCGGAGCTTTGGGCCAAGAAATCACCCCTAAATTCTCCTCTGCTGCGGCCGGTCAGGCTAGCAGCTGGTCTGTGCGCCGCTTTCAAGCGGTAGTTCTGTTCTATCGGGAAAGAAGGAATAAGGGAGAAAGGGCTAGGGGCGAAATGCAAATTCCCCAAACAGTTCCAAAATTTACAACTAGGTCCCTACACACTCAAATGTCCATATCTTTTAACTCGGAAGTCGTTTTCGAGTGATTTTTCTTGCAACGGTTTAAGCACGGAATTCTATATAACCTCAAAGTGCAAAACATGCTAAAAGGACTATTTCACTGGATCAAAGCTCTAATTACAACTGTGATTACTTGATTCAACTTAATGTACTAAATAATCAACATTGACATTATTAATTGCCTCAGGTGATTCAATCTTAGCTATGAATTCACATCTTAGCTTATTTTGATTATCCATGATGTTTAATTTGATACTCAACACTAATTGAGGTGTTTTATGTAATTCGAGGTATTTATCAACAAATCATGGAGTGGGTCATAACAGACTGTGACTACCATCTCATGGTTCCATGTGTCAAACTCACGGTGGGTCTGTCCGGTACCTTGTTCTCTAACAAGTACCTATGTGTTTGGTTTGATATCTCTATATCATGACTAATGAGATTCTATCATCAACCAACACCACAATCTAGTCTTATGTGTCATTGCTGTCTATCTACCTTCCACAATGACATCCGACTAGGGACATAACAAGAATGTACAAACTCTTAGCATCCGTATGATCTCATCGTTCATGTACTTAACCTGAAAGCATACGTCTTTGAGTACTGTCATTCTCTAGACATTCAATCTGTTCTATCACTATCTCATATGACTGAACCAGAAAGAATTGGAAGATTGCCTTTGATGTTTATCAAATCAATCTTAATGTATCCCACCAATCATCCCATGATTGGCTCTTAGGGCATACATACCAACAAGGGTTCGTGAGGGCTAGAGGAGTTGAGAGGGGTAGAATTTATAGGCGTGGGGGTCTAGGGATGGCTCCCCCAATCCACCGCCAAGCCTTGTCCCGATGAGATTTAGGCGTTTCCTAAAACAACCATAAAACCTAGCAAAACCTAGGTCGTCTAGGTCCGGAATCATCTCCTGAACCTCATGATCGTATTCCTTTTCGTACACGAGTATTTTGCTTCACCCAAAAATGTAGTCAAACATCAGTCGTCTTCCTCCTCTAGTCTGATTGTAATTGGGATTTGCATGATCTTTACACGCAGTTGGATGACGGATCAACAACTCATGTTGCACGTTTCAATCCTCTATTAAATTGAATAAATGTGACATTTATTGATATCCACTCACTTTAGGAAAAATATAAAAATCATATATCTCAAACCACTTATCCAAATAATCCCAAATTTTAAGGGAAAGTCCATGGGTACTTGGTCCATGTGTGCAAAAAATTTGGGTCTCAAACTCAAAAGGATGAGAGACTTTTATTTATATGCAAGTTGTCTCTTAATAAGGCATATTTTAAGCATATTTTCTTTCTTAATCTTTTATATTCTTTATCTGACTTCCTTTTACCATTAGAAACCATGTGAACTCAAAATATTTTCCAAGATGGAGTCATTATCCATATTTCCACATATTTCTTGTATTATTATTATTATCTCACATTTCTTATAAATAAAGCAATATTTAATTAATCCTTCCTCTTTCTTGTTGCATTATCTTTGCAACTTTGGACTTCTTGGGACCCAAGGAACCCAGGAGGCACGAAATCCAACTTTGGATAACATTCTTTTGCCTTCTAGAGGTTTCTACATCTTTCTTTTCTCCATTTTCTTATTTACTCATTTAATAATGGAGTTTCCTTTGTCTTTTCCTTGTTATTGGGCCCATTAGCCAATAAAGCCCACAAAACAACCAACAATGCTATTGTAAACGAAATCCTTTTATTCAAAACAAATTATATCTTTATTTGTTCAAATATATTTAATAGGAGAAATTACATTTCTCACCAAAAAAACCCAAAAATTGGGGTTGTAACATCCTTCCCCTCTTATAGAAATTTTGCCCTCAAAATTCCACCAGGCACACAAACAAACAGGATAAGCCTTTCTTATGTCCATCATGGCTCCCATGTGGCCTCACCCTTTCCATGGTGCTTCCCAAGAACCTTCATCATCTCATATTCTTCCATTTGAGTTCTTTCTTACCTTGGTATATCGTACCCTCATAGGTGACTCAGGACATTTCAGCCTCTCATAAAGCTGAATAGGTTCATGGCTCAACACATGGCTTGGGTACCTCACACAGTGCTCTAGATTAGACTCATGGAACACATTATACATCATGTTATCCTGAGGGGTAAGGCTAAACACAACCATCTCCACCATTCCATCTCAAATGGACCATATATCGGGGACTCAGGTTTCTCAGCTATAGCTTAGAGGGGTCGAATTTTCACATCACATACTCTCCCACAATGAATTGCATGTCAGTCTGCTTTGCATCATCTCACGACTCATGTCGCCCCTGGGCTCTCTCTCAGCCAATGCACGATCAAAGCGACTTCATCTGCACACACTGTGGTTCTTTCTTGATCTTTGCGAGGTCCCTTCACCAACATCATCTTAATGAAGTGGTGACTGACACAACCTCCCTTACAGAGCTTCTTTACACTCTGATATTGGCTATGGTGGTTATCATCACATCTTGTAGAAGACAAGAACTATCTCTATGTATCACCCTGAATGAGCACACATGCTCTCATCAGACCCTCTAGTCTGGATCATCCTATTAGTTAGGGGTGATAAACTTTACTAACATCGAGTTCGTCTACTTCCACCTCATGGAAGTGAATCTTTAGGTTATAAAGAACTTTTGAACTCACGTCATGGTGTAGTTGAACCATCTCTCTCTCTCATATGTAGTTCAACCGGATCTGTCCCTTGACAATATTCTTTATTTCTCATGTCATCTAGGTAAGGCAATCTACCATAACCCATATTGCATCTTGACCTTCTTTGGTCCATGGGAGACTTACCACAACATCCATAATGATGAACCCCCATTCCCTCTCGGGGACTCTTTATCCTATATATCAACTCACTGGGTTACTGGTGTTCGTCCTTCACCTCCTAGCATGCATGGAGACAAGCCACATGCAACTTCATCGTAAGTATCCAAAGTACTACTGCAACTTACTATTTTAGTAGTACCATGGTGTGTGATGAACTCAAAATCATGATCTCCTGTATGTCATGATTTCTCAAGGTTGATTCCTCAGAAACCCTAAAACACTCTAGTCGGGGTTTCATCACCTTCCTTTCCAGAGAAGTGCATCTAAGGTTCTACCACCATCCTTTTATTGCATCAAGGCTTAGGCTGGCTAACCAAACAACTACTAACTTGTTCCACAGATCTCATTACATCTAAGTGTTATCCCAACATATCTTCTTTTTCAAACTTAGGGCTAACCCAACAGCCTCTTCTAGCCTCTAGCTAAACTAGGCAGCTGCATCTCAACCACTTCACATCCTTAGGTGTTAGGTAATGTTGAAGACAAACACCTCCATGTATTCCACTTATCATCTCATCTCGGACTCAACAAGAAAACTTAGAGCTCATCTTCTTGGTTATCAAACTCAACCTTGTATGACTCGCAAATTCCACATAGCTCATGATACAAGCATCCTCATAAGTTGACTACCTTAGTTCTCTTGATGTTTATAAACCATCCACATATCATTTACTCTACAAGGCTATGTTATCATCTCTATCCTCATACCTCATAGCAACATTCCAACTCACATCATCTTTATCCTTGGTGTATGGCATGTGTATTGTCCTATCTCTCACTCCCATAACAAGAGGAAATAAGAATTTGGCGGCCGTCCAAACACAAAGTTCTTCCTGTTCCAAGAGTAGAGATGGTACATCCCACATTGCCAGTACACCTTCAAATCTAAGTTGAAACGTGCAAAATATGTCTCTATCTCATGAAAATATTGATATCAAGGTTACTTCCATGGAAAACTAGTCTCGAACCCACTTGGTTCACCACACTATCCTTGGTCATCTCCTCTAGGTCTGTAGGGTGTCGGCACTTTTGGGGTCATCCCTCTTCCCTTATGCATCCAGAGAGTGCCCTCCTCATCTTCCCTTTTGGGTCCCATGAGTTCATGAAGGTGATCAATCTCCTAACCCATGGTCCTTAGACAATGATAGTTGTTATCTCCTGACCCTATGGTCATGTGCAACTAGAAAATTAGGTAACTCCTACTTCCATCAGTCTTATCCCTACCTGACCCTAGGATAGACTTAGGATTCTAACATAGTACATATCCAACTTGAAACCTTACCCAAGTCTCCATCATCTCTCTCAACATTTATGATCTGACTTACGTCCTCTCATAGGGGTCATGGCGACCTGCCTACCTTGGTTAGGCCCCATACCAGTTACTTCCATGGTAACACACCCACATGCACTTAGAGATGGTTATTTATGGGTCTACATGTTCATTCTCTTACTATGTACTTTTCACTTAGCTTCTCAAGATCCTATTGAGACCTCTTTAGGTTACCTCAAAACCAACAAGAACTGGTATACACCCTATAAAAGGGTCCCTCTCCCTGGATGGGAGGAAACTAACTCTTGATAGCAATAAAGGTCACAACATCCTTATGTCTAGGGTTTACATCCACATGAGCATGATTATCCCTAGCAAGCTACTAAGGCACAAGCAGACCACCTACTAAACCATGCTTGGTCATACTTGTTCTCATTCCTCAACATTGGATCAAGATCATACCTTCCCATGTCACCAACTTAGCTGTGAGGGGTTCATCAAACATACCTTAGACTTAAGGGGTTTCCCTTTCCTCTAAACATGAGGAGGCCATGCTCAAATCTATAGAAACTCAAATCTCATCAGGAGCATTAGGTATACCACTTCCCCTCTTAAGCCTAGGAACCCTAGGTTCACTTCTCTGACGTCCAACTGCTTGCTCAACTTTTAACCATGAACCAAGCATGTACAAGGTATGACATGCACTTCCCATGATCCTTCCATTTGAACAACACTTTAGAGTGGAGTCCTCCTCAAGGAAAACCAACTAGGTAAAAGGCCTCACAACTTGCTACTAAACCTCTCCATGGTCTAAGGAACTCTTTTTCCCATCTCAGAAGGTAAACACCTATACCATAGGCACATAGGTACCAGAAGCCTCATCCTTTCTCTAGGGTTTGGTTCCTCTAAAGTCAACTAAGATATAATCAGCCTCCAGGGATCAAGCATGAGGTAACCACTATCATCCACTTAGGTCGCATCATCCTCAACTCCCCACTATTCCTCATATCTCGAAGTCTAAGCTTCCAACCTTCTTGCTTGGGTCCTGCTCTCTCTCTAGATCTAACCCTACAACAACCTTACTACTAGAGGTCCTCTCTCGAAGGTGGATCAAGCTTACCAGTACCCCTACATGGGTGAAGTATATGTTCAAACTTATGTTTGCTCAAGATTATCCATAGCTCTTCATGCTTATCTCATAAGCTATCCGTCATGCCCTTCAGGCCTGGGTGTTTAACCCACTGCCAGTACCATTAACGTACTCTGGTGCATACTAAGCCATGTTCCTATAAGCCCATAGGGTTTCTATAGGTTCTTCACTAACCTCATCATTGAAGGAGTTATCCTTCACTCCACTTTCACGACCCTTCCCCGGGTTGGGTCGCCAAAGGCACTAGGTCAACCCACCTCACATGTCTCATATCATCATGGGTATCAAACTAAAAACATGTCCACTCACACACCTGGTCTACCATGACATCTGGCTCATCGTGTCATCTCTCTCTCTAACCTTCACTTAGGGTTAGGGTTAGTATCATCCTTAAAGGATGTACCAGGTCTCTACCTATAATGGAAGTCTCTACATCTAAGACTAACTCTCTCTATACATCCTCCTGACAAGAAGTCTAGCCTCAGGTCTCTCCTGAGGGCATGACAACTCATGTCATATGACCTAAGCAGACATCTATTCTTTAGTTTACGCTTAAACTATTAAGCTTATGTCCATGACATCTTATTTACATGCTTTTCATTAATATGGTGGAGGATTCCTTAAACCTTATCAACTTTACCCATACCTCAAGAGGGTGAGGAAAGAAAGAAAACCCTAATCCTTAACAACATTTGAGTTGAGAAGGGATGAACAAGATGAGAGAGTCCTAAAGGTATCTTATTTTGAGTCAAATCCTGAGACATTGGCCATGCAGTCACACTAATCCAGGAGTCCTCGTATTCCGACTAGTAGTGCGGAGGAAAATCTTGCCACCCCCCGGACGTGATCCTTTTATAGACACCTCTGTCTTTTACAAAATCCTCTAATAACTCCCTTGGGTTCTACAAAGTTTGTAAAATTTAATAATTATTAAAAATTAAATGAGGAACCTATGCTCTAATACCAAATGTAATGACCTCACCTCTCGATAACCTCTAATTAAGGGAGTTATCCCAATTAACAAGATCAAAGGTTTGACAAATAATTGATAATAATTATCAAATTCTACCAAACTAAACTGAAAGGCTGTAATAAAATTAAACTTTTCATACCTTTTTCAAAAACTTGGATATCTACTTCTATCCACATTTGGAGTCTTATTCTAACTAACCCTCCTTGCACTTTATTTCTTAATTTCACAATATGCCACTTTATTGTTTGTCCTTTTCAATCTTGCACCTAAAACGCTGACAAACAAAATGTCGGTCAACATATCGAAATATGTTGGTATGTGGGGAAAACTAAAATTTCACAAATCTGGATAACAATCTAAATATCACAATCAAGTTAATTAACAAACCGATTTACGATTTCAATGTGACATTCTCCACCACTTTTGCCCTAACCCTGGCATACCCTCCTTAGGGTTTCTCTTTTGCCAATGACTTAAGGCCACCTTCTCATTCCTGAGCTTGGTGCCTGGGGTCACCTCTCATGGTGCCCATTAGTCATTCAATAAATACCACCTTCTCAATCTCAAGCTTGGTGTCTTGGGTCACCACTCATGGTGCCCATGGGTCTTCCCTCATGGGCTTGACCTTTTGGCATCATCCATCAAGGTGTCATGTAGGTGTGAGAATACACACTTCTATTATTATTGTGATAATCATAGTGACTTTATGATCGACAAGTATGAACATCCAAATTGATGAGTTGCATTCAATGCGATGAATCATCCGGGAAACTTTTCGGGAAAATAATGCAATTAACCATAATTAACCACATACCTATCAGGCTGATTTGAGACAGAATTAATCCAATCAATGCAAGAAATCAAATAGGCAAGCAAGCACACAAAGAGATCCTGAAATATGCATACAATTTCCTATAATTGATCATGCCATCAAGATCTATTAAACCTAGCTCGCTTCTTAGGGTTTCTAGTCCACTTTTAGGGTTTCCATTGCAATTAGGGTTTCACTTCATTTTTACTCTTTTAAACTCTAATTTTATACAATTACTCACAAACCCTAATTATCTCATCTATTCTTCATGACAGATATTAAGGTTACCTTTTAACAACATATAACCTTAATTTCGGATTAAAGGCACAATTAACAATCAATTAAGTCCATTATGGTCTTTTTCATTAAAACTACCATTTAATTCATGACAAGATCATTATGCCTAATTATCATCTTTTGTTCCTTCTGGATTAAAAACTCATAGTTCATTATGATCTAATTCACATATGAACTCTATTTATCATTAATTCCACCTTTATCCATTAGAAAACCCTAATTACCATATTAAGGGTATTTATCCACAATTAGGAACTTTTATACTCGAAATAGCTCAGAACCATCATATTTCAGCTTTATACATGAATTTAAACAATTAAAGCCATTATGAATCATAATTAGTAACATTAGGGTTTCAAGGCCCATTAATGCTCGTTTATGCACAAGGAACCCTAAATTAATCAAATTATGCATAAAGTTCATCCTTTTAGATCTAACGCGTATTTTTATAGTCAACAAGTTAATATCAACTTTAAGCATTCAAATAACCCTTTCTAATTCAGTAATCATCAAAGATTAGGGTTTTTCATTAATAAAACCTTTACAACAACACCTTTACATACTTTTTGAATTGAAGTAGAATTAGGATTCAACTACATTTTTATTGCATTCCTTGCATTTTTATGATAAAAAGCACTACTTATTTGTATTTTTCGGCCAAAGGATCTATTTTTAACGATTTATACAAGATTCCACCTTTTTCTTGAATATTGGGCAGAGAAGTGACTTACTTGGATTTTGTGGAAAAACCCTGGGATTTGCGTGATCTTTACGCGCTGTTGGATGCTGGATCAACGACTCACGTTGCATGCTCCAATCCTATATTAAATTGAATAAATGTGACATTTATTGATATCCACTCACTTTAGGAAAATTATAAAAATGATATCTCTCAAACCACTTATACAAATAATTCCAAATTTTAAGGGAAAGTCCATGGGGACTTAATCCACGCGTGCACCAAATTTGGGACTCAAACTCGAAAGGATGAGAGACTTTTCTTCATATGAAAGTTGTCTCTTAATAAGGCATATTTTAAGCATATTTTGTCTCTCGTTATCTTTTATATTCTTTATTTGACTTCCTTTTACCATTAGAAACCATGTGAACCCAAAATATTTTCCAAGATGGAGTCATTATCCATATTTCCACATAATTCTTGTATTATTATCATTATCTCACATTTCTTATAAATAAAGCAATATTTAATTAATCCTTCCTCTTTCTTGTTGCATTATCTTTGCAACTTTGGACTTCTTGGGACCCAAGGAATCCAAGAGGCACGAAATACAACTTTGGATAACATTCCTTTGCTTTCTAGAGGTTTCTACATCTTTCTTTTCTCCATTTTCTTATTTACTCATTTAATAATGGAGTTTCCTTTGTCTTTTCCTTGTTATTGGGCCTATTATCCAATAAAGCCCATAAAACAACCAACAAGGCTATTGTAAACGAAATCCTTTTATTCAAAACAAATTATATCATTATTTGTTCAAATATATTTAATAGGAGAAATTACATTTCTCACCAAAAGAACCCAAAAATTGGGGTTGTAACAGGTCCATGATTTGAGAAGTATATAAAAACTGATTCAACTCCAATTATCTTCACATTATCATTACCATGAACATGAATCTAATCTTGAACTTTAATCTTCACCATGATGGTATTTCTCTTTTTTAAAACTTGATCTTTAAATCCATTAGTCATTGATCATTAATCATAATATTTAATCTTAATGAACATGATAACCATAACACATAGGATGCATAAAACATTAATCAATTTATATGATGAATCATGGTTTGAGTATTTGAACTTGAAATTGAAAACATAATCCACAAATCATACATAACATCCAATTCAACCAATGTACATACGTATAGTGGCATGACTCACTTACCTGGAGCAAAACAAATCCTTAAATTAGACCTTATCACTCTTAGTCAACTCTTAAATCACATGCATCATGTATACACAAAAAAATATATTAGGATGGCCTTAAACCCTAATTCTACACATTGATCTGAATAAATTGAATTAGGGACTAACATTAGTAAAATTCTAATTCCTTATTTTAATACCTTTCCAATGACTATATATACATAATTTTCTGACTAAGTATATAGTTATTGTGATTATTTGAAATAAGGACTTAATTGAGATTAAATACCTCATCCTTCCTTTTGATTGGATTGGGCTCACAGCAGGCCCATCATCTTGTAGCCCACAATCACTGAACATGCCCAACGACATTTCTTTCTCGTTGTTCTTGATGCACGTCCAGGGAACCACGATGCCTCTATTTCCCTTGTCCAGAATGGGGCAGTGTCGGGTGCACCTCCAACAAGCTGGTGAGTGGTCCAACCACCCCAAATGATGATGCCTGGAAAGGAAGGATGGTTCTTGGTGTTCTACATGATCATCCGACCAAGAAACTCAGTCTTGAGGATCCTAGTAGTGAATCTGGTGAGAAGCAACCTCCATCCATATTGTACAACCATACTTGGCTTAATCCCCAAAAAAAGGAGTCGATGATAAGGAACAATGTAGACACCTTGAATATGGTTGAAATGAAGGTAGGAAACCTTCTGTGAGAATGAAGGAGTCGAAGTAGCATGCCTATTCTTGGCGTGATTGCCTTCGTGGCTGGGGCGCATCTTCAGAATCGTCCAGAGAAGATTGGCCATGGAAATAGGCGTCCAGGGAAAATGGTTGAAAAGGGCAACATATTCTATTTTTGTCGATGTCCAAAAACTCAACGACATTGGTTTATATAGAATAGGGTTTGAGGCATGCTGGGTAACGAATATATTAGGTTTTTGAGCAGATGAGGACTCATGGAACCAGAGTCCCACACAAGAAGGAGAGTCGGGAAAAAGAGAGAGCACCCAGGATCCCAGAGTCCGACTTGAATCCGTACGAAGCTATGAAAAGGGCGTGTGATACTCAAAAAATCTTAGGACTATAGGTGAGTTTGCAATTAGTTGATTATTTGATTAATAATTAATCAAAACTATATACTAACTCCACTAATTTGTTTGTAGTGTCAAACCCATCCCTATAGACTTCAAATTTGAACCATAGATTAAACAAGGAGTCTATTTTCTTCCTATGTAATTAGATATCTTCTGTCTATAAAACTCATATTGGTCATTATCCCAATATATGTGTAATTAAAAGATGATATAGAGTGAAATTTGCTTTCCTTAGTGAGTTAGGTTTTGAGTAAAGTTTTGAGATGTGGAGATATTATCCACGCAAAGGTAAGTTTGTCATACTTTAAGTCTTTTGGAGAAAATATCCTTAGAGGAGAGAGAATATAAAAGAGTTATTTCTTATTTCTTTGCATATTAAGATAAAGGTGAGTTACTTGCATAAAGGAACAACATATATTAATCAAATGAAATTTTACAAATTTTGTCTGTTTCCATTAAGTCTACTATTTAACTTTTTACCATAAAACTCAATTAAGAACTTCAAATTATATATGTGAAATTTTGGGATGTTACAGTAATAGTCCTTGGGTGAAGATACATGCTTAGAATTTAGCATACTAGAGTCCTTCAAGAGGTCAAGGATGTACTTACGCTGAGATAAATAAGTGCCTTGATGAGAACATATCCCCTCTATGCCCAAGACTTAGAAAAGTTGTCCAAGATCCTTGGTATGAAAATGTTGTTGGAGTGCCTGTTTTAGTGCTGAAATCCCATGAGCATCACTACCAGTGATAATGACATCATCATCATCATCATAGATGGCAAGGATGATGGTTTCTGCTTGAGAGGACTTAAAGGGTAGACTATGATCACTGGATGATTTGGAAAAACCCATGCTAGCAAGAACACCATAGAGTTTTGTAAACCAAGCCAGTGGTGATTGCTTGAGACCATACAAAGAGTGCTTGAGATGAAAAACTTTTTAGGAAGAGTTCCCCTGAGTACAAAATCCTAGGGGCTGCTACATATACACTTCATCCTATAAATCACATTGAAGGAAGGCATTTTTATGTCAAGCTAGAACAAAGGCCATCCGTGTGAGTGGAAAGGTAGATTATAATCAAGATATAAGCAATGTAGGTGACTAGTGATAAGGTTTCAAAGAAATCCACACCATATGTTTTGGTGAATCCTTTGGCAACAATTCAAGCTTTAACTTGTTCCAATACCCCATATAAATTAAATTTGATAGAGAAGACCCATCAGAAATCAATAAAATTTTTGTCTGACGAAGAAGGGATAAGATCACAGATCCTATTCTCATGCAATACTACCATTTTCTCAAGCATAAGAACTTTCCAACCAGGGGATGAAGGTTCTCATTATAGTTTTTAGGAATCTAGATAGACTCGAGTTGCTAGGAATATATTTAGTAGTATAGGAAAGATTGGATGGGCAACATGTAGGAGAGATAAGATGGTGAAGAGTGCAAGAGTGATTACCTTTCCAAAGTGCTACAAGATGGGCTAGATCCTCAGACATGAACATTAGTGACTGGTCATGTGACATAGGAGGAGGAATGGCAAGAGGGCGTGGGATGGGTTCATAATCCATTGGGTCAGAAAGAACAAACTCAATGAACTTGAGGCTATGGTTTGAGACAAAGATGATATTGATCTAGAATCGAAGAACAACTCAAATTCATGAAAGGTAATACCAACAAAAATGTACATGCGATAGTTTCTTGAACTACAACAATGATAACCTTTCTAAAAGGTAGAATAGCAAAAGAAAACCATCTTGATAGAGCACAAATCAAGTTTATTCACTCTTGGATCAAAATTATGCACATAAGTAGTACACCTGAGAACACAAAAAGGAAAATGAAAAACTATTTGCATGGAAAAATAAGCAAAAAAAGGGGCCTGATCCTAAAGAAAAGAAGAGGGTTGTCTATTGATAAGGTATCATGTTGTGGAAATAGTTTCAAACCAAAAAGGTTTAGGTAATTTTCCCTAAAAGATAAAAGCACGAGAGATATCAAGTAAATGGCAATTCTTTTATTCCGCTACCCCATTTTTTTATGGGGTGTCAGTACATGAACATTGATTGATGGTTCTAGTTCTAAAGCAAAAAGAAGACACTTGAGTTAAAACATATTCCAAACCATTATCGGTCTAAAAGTTTTTAATGTATTTATTAAATTGTGTTGAAATCATTCTATGAAAATTTTGAAAAAACTAATCATTTCATCATGAGATTTCAACAAATATAACCATGTTGTGTGAGAGAAATCATCAATGAATGTAATTAAATAACAAAATCCATTAAAACTGGTGATTTGAAAGGAACCACAAATGTCACAATGAATAACATCATAGGTAGCTTTAGAACAAAGACTAGTTTTTCTAGAAAATGAACTTCTGTAATGCTTCCCAAACTCACATGAGTCATGGAGAAGACTTTTTAAACTAGACACAAAGGTCTCTAGGTACTTCAACTTCTCTATAGAGGGATGATTGTAACATTGGTGTGACAACCGTTATCAATCTGACAGCATTATCGCACAAAACTACGTAGAAATAATCATTAACAATGGAAAACAATGGATTACCAAAAAATCACTAAAAATTAAAACCTTTTTACCAAGTGATCCAATACTAGGAAACTCTTTACAAAAAGAACCAAATCATATATACACATCATGTTTCACTTTATACATACATCATTCCATCACCTCGTAAGGACATGATATATTAGTTGCTTTACCAAAACATATACAAAAGCAACATTATACATCGAGGCGTACTAGCCAAACTCTTAGATCGATCATAAAACTATTTACACACTATATCCCAAAGACCTGAGAGTTAATGGATGACACATAGGACTCTATATCTACAAGACACAAAACATCACACTCAACCTGAGCAGTTACTGCTATCCTTGCTGCTACTTCTCGCTCTCTATTGCACGATCTCTACCTCCTTGTGCACGTCCACCTAAAAAGTGTGAAAACCCATGGGGTGAGATTCATATCTTAGTGGGAGATATAACCCTCCTCCAACAATATTATTATCACATATAAATCTTATGAAAGAGAGCAGAAGAAACCTTTGTTGAATTAAATAGGTATAACTATTTTTTATAGAGCAATCTTCATCATTTAAGTAGTTCAAATAACTATGACTGAGAAATAGATTGTCTAATCATTTTTAAAAGGAATATGAAGATCATGTATAACATTTATCAACTAAGACATATAAAAGTAACTGCAACCTCATTCAATATTTCTGTATTTGATCCTTAAGCAAATACACTACATGATTACATCTTTAAACAATCGATCTTATGCCATGAGGGGATGAGGTATGCTTCTCATGCTCCAACTGACCCCTGCTAAGTAGCATTAGTTCTATACAAGGTCTATGGAAGAGCCAGACTCCATGACCTCTCCTTTCTCAGTCAGTACAAGATTATTGGCAGTGACATTATGAGTCAAATTGCAATTAGCTATCCTGGGCACATAGGCTCATCACTATAGAGGTACAACCTTTAAATGTTCCTTTATCAGTATGACCCATAGTCAATCCTTATTATATCAGGGTATGGTCCATAACCAATCCTGATTGCATATTGAGTCACAACCTACAACCACACTCTCTTTAGGGTATGTCCCGCAACTAGTCCCTTGAGTTAAGGATACAAGGAGATACCTCAACTTGCACCCTACAGATTCAATAATATGCACTCTGAGTAAAACTTGTTTCACCATTCAGCAAATCCTGACAATGAATGGATCTATGGCCAGGGAAACTACATTTTTAGTTCACTTGATAGGTTAAGTGCATTGCAACATCTTTTAGCATCAATCACGATACAAACATGAATTATAGATAAATGCTACATAGAAAGGTGTAATATGTTTTTCAAGGAATCTTGTGTCAATTAGAACACATCTTGTTACCCTTATCTTAGGATCTCAATCCCTTAAACATATTACTGGGAGTCTCATCCCTTCAACATTATCATTATCATGATCACATGTTTTGGGTATCAAACTCTCAGTTCATTATTGAACAACATCACCTATTACTAGATGACAATCATTTCTAGGTCATCAGACCCATATATATCATACATGTTGTACAAGTATATCACATGGCTCACAAGGCCTTATATAATGTGTATTATGCTAAATCATTATAGCTCATACCTGGCTATGCTCATCATTTCAAAATACCTGCATGGTTAGGATTTCATAACAAATGCAATATCGAGTAAATATCATGACCATGCCATAAAGAGAATCATTCAAATTGCAACCCTCTCATAATTAGGGTTAAGGTTTCCCTTTGTAGCCGATTCAGGGTTTTCAAGTTCATATTTATCAACCAAACCCTAATTTACATCATAAGAGCTATACTATTGCCATAAGTGTTCACGCATACTTCATCAAATATCATCAACTGATTATAACATGAAATATTACCTTTCTCATATGAGTAGTACAAGTTTCTTTCTCATCCATAATAGGATATTTACTTCAACATACTTATTATATTGGTTAATCCTTCTTTAGGGTTTATCATCCTACATTTATTAAAGTGTATCCATCTCATTACTTCTTAGTGTATCCATTGATTATATTCAAGGTGTATCAGCCTACACTCATCAAGGTGTATTGGCCTATATTCAACATGGTGTATCAGCCTTCACTCTAATCCTTGTGTTGGCCTAGACACATTCACTTGTGTCAGCCTAGAGACATCTACTTGTGTTGGCCAAGGCACATGTATCGGCCATGACACTCTTCATTTGTACCAGCCATGGAAGCTCAAAGAGATATTGGTTTACAAGTGCTTAGGGTGATATCAGTTGTAAGGTGCTTAGGGTGATATCGACCATGAATCATATCTTAGTGAATTGCCTTCAACATACCTTGGTGCATCACCTCCTTCATAATTTAGCTCAGTATTTCACCTTACTTAGGCATCACATCTTGACCTCACTATAGGGTATCAGCCACCCTAACACTTTGGGTGTCGACCATAGTGTACTATCTAATGTGTCAGCCTAGGTATCCCTTTGTGTATCGGCCATTGCTATCACCAAGTGATATCATCCTCACCATTACTTGGTGTGTCGGCCAAGACCTCAAGGAATGTGTTGCCTATACCTTCACATGGTGTGTTGGCCTAAGTGTGTCACCCATCACACTTGTGTCAGGCTAGAGGGGTATTGGTTTGTGAGTGTATCAGATTACTAGGGTTAGGGTTGACCATGTCAACCTCTATACTAATCATGGTTTGATACTCTATCTTACAAGACATGCTCTTGGTCATGACGAGCTAGTGTCATCAGGGAATATAATTTTATTGGTGTCAAGCATATCGGCCTAGCTTCTTCTAGGTCATGATGGATCAACATATCATTTTTAGGTATCACAAGTCATGATTGCTATCCATATCATAGTGCAAGTGTGTGTCAATCTTAGATATATTCAAGATGTGATCCTATCCTCATCTTTTTCTTTAGGTGATAGGTTAGACAACTAAAAAGACAATAATCCCACACATCTAACAAACCAATAGGGATTTAGGAACTCATGTATATCGATCTTTCTTCATGGAGCCATGTATCGGGTTGGGGTTCCCACAAACCGATATCGGTTTGTGCATAGAGGTCCTCATCATCTTCCAGCTCCAACACTTCATCAATTATTACTCTAGTTCATGGAAAACAGCCCCATATATCCATTTGAACTTTTAGAACCATCATATAATCAAGCATAGTCAAAATAGAAAAGGAATCATCAAGTATTGCATGGTAGGATGTGAATAATAATAATGTTGAGTTAAAATTATATAACCCACCTGAAGATCAACACAAGAGCTTTAAGCTCTAAAGATCCACGTTCCCAAGGTTGAATATGACTTACCAAAAGTCCAAGACTCAATCACAACACTTCTATATGAAAGAAGATACCATAGTTAGGAACTTGGTGAAGAAGAAAAGAAAGAAAGGAACCATGACCCAAGAAGCATAGTCCACCCAAGGTTGAAGATGACCATGGCTTCACCTTAGGAAAGATTCTCAAGATCCTTCCTATTCCTCAAGCTTCTATGGTCATCCACCAAGAAATGGATGATATGAGAGTCGAAAGTTTCACTTGTAGGTAAAAAGAGAGGCTTATATAGTTGAGGTTCAAGAGAGAGAGAGAGAGTGTGTTTGTGAAGTGTCATCACCATATGTACTTAGATGACAAGTGTCCATGCATGGTGGCTTCATCCATCCAAAACTCATGAGGATAATCCATAGATAAGATATCGGCCATTGGGTATCTTTCTTGACAAGATATCACAACCCAATATCACTTTATGTGCAAACTGATATAACTTTTGCAAGGAACATCTAAATCATATGCTACACCTACATGAGGTGTTTAGCCCAAGATTAGTACTTTAAAAAGGATGCCAAATCTATATGGGACCTCCCCTATGGCCTCCAAGTCAATAGGCAGTCCCATATATACTTCACAACTCGATACAACCCCATCTAGGCTCAAAACACTCAACACTTTTTTGGTTCTTTCACCACAATGAGTGTTATCATTCAATTAAGACTCAAACAAGGCACCCCCTTCTTTCTATATCCTCTAGATGATGCTAATAAAGAGAAGGAACACTCTAGAGGTGATAATTTGCACATCAACCCCACATTGTGGGTAATTTGCAATCTTTACCAAAAGTACCTTATAAGGCACAAACATTTTGAAAATAAGTTCAAAATTGAGAATTAAACTCTCCTTAAGTCTTAATTACTTTTCAAAATATTAAGACAAGGCTCTAAGCAACTTACTTAAGCAAAACTTCTAGGGTTATCCCAAAGCCCAAGTCAGGGGTGTTACAAGTTATCAACCCCTAACAAGGATTTTGTCCCTGAAATCTCAAGAGAAAACAGAAGGGTACTACCTACTCATCTCTTCCTCCAGATCCCATGTGGCTTCTTTAATGCCACGATAATGCCAAAGAACTTTCACAAGCACTATGTCTTTCCTTTTTAACTTCTTAATTCTTCTATTAAGAATCAACACTAGACCTTCCACATAGGATATATCTTCATCTAATTCTACCTATACAGGTTGTACTACAAGCTCTGTATCAGGGTGACATTTTCTCAACATAGATACATGAAATACTGGATGTCGTCTATGCAACTTAGGTGGTAGTTCCAACTTATAGGCTACCTTTCCAACACGTGCCATCACCAGATAGGGTCCCATAAATCTAGGAGCCAACTTACCCTTCTTCCCAATTCTGAGAACACCTTTCCTAGGAGAGATCTTAAGGCACACTCTGTCACCTACTTGGAATTCTAAAGGTCTGCGACGATTATCAACATATGCCTTCTGTCTGTCATGTGCTTCCTTTAACTATTGATGTATCACTTTAACCTTTTCTGTTATTTTTTACACAAGTTCAGGACCAAGTAGTTGGTATTCTCCTATTTCATACCATCATAACATAGATCTGCAATGTCTACCATACAATGATTCATATGGTGCCATATCAATGCTTTTCTGATAACTATTATTGTAGGAAAACTCTATCAAACTCAAATGTATATCCCAGCTACCTATAAACTAATAAAACATGCCCTAAGCAAGTCTTCCAAGGTCTGTATAGTCCTTTCAGATTGTCCATCTGTTTAAGGGTGGAAAGTAGTACTAAACTTTAACTGCGTACCCAAAGCTGTGTGTAATTGCTCCCAAAAGTGACTTGTGAATTGGGGACCTCTGTCAGACATAATTGTTGCTGGGACTTCGTGCAACCACACTATCTCATCTATATAAACCTGTACAAGTTTCTCAACAATGTATGTTGTCTTAGTAAGAAGAAATTGTGCTGACTTTGTCAACCTATCAACAATCATCCAAATGGAATCGTGAATTTTGGATGTTCTAGGAAAACCAACTACAAAATCCATTGTCACATGATCCCACTTCCACTGTGGTATAGGTAATGGTTGTAATGTTCCTATAGGCTTCTGGTGCTCAACCTTAACTTGCTGACATACCTTACATCGCATAATAAACTCAACTACATGCTTCTTCAAACCATGCCACCAATACATATCTTTTATATTACGATACATCTTGGTACTTCCTGGATGCATAGAATACATAGAAGAATAAACTTCTTCCATAACTTTATTCCTTAGGTCATTAACATCAGGTACCACAATTCTATCATGGTAACAAACTGTTCCATCTTCTGACTCATGAAAGACATCCTTCTTCTCACTGCCATATTCTGATATGATCTGCTGTATCACAATATCATCCTATTGTGATTCTTTAATCTATTGTCTCAATGTAGGTTTTACTTGCATCTATGCAAGCAATCTAGCTAGCAAAGATACTTCCAACTATACATTCATCTGTCATAAGGAAACTAGCATGTCACGCTTATGACACACTAAATAATTCAATTGTGCTTTATTTGTGAATGAAGATGAGGACTTTCTGCTTAGTGCATCTACCACCACATTAGCCTTAATTGTATGATAATCAATCATGCAATCATAATATTTGATTAATTCCATCCATCGATGTTGTCTCATGTTTAATTCTTGCTATGAAAAGATGTACTTCAGATTCTTATGGTCTGTGAAAATCTGACACTTCTCCCCGTATAGGTAATGTCTCTAAATTTTCAAGGCATAATCACTGTAGCCAACTCCAGATCATGTGTAGGATAATACTCCTCGTATTTCTTAAGCTCTCGAGAGGCAAAAGGAATCACTCGTTTATCCTGCATCAACACACATCCTAAACCATTCTTCAAAGCATCACAAAAGACAATGTATCCTTTCCCTTGCTTAAGTAACACTAAGACTGGAATACTAGTCAACTTTTCCTTCAACAACTGGAAAGAGCGTTGACACTTGTCATTCCTGAAAAAAGGAACATCCTTCCTGGTTAACCTAGTTAGGGGTAATGCTTCAGAACTGAAATCTTTGATGAACCTCCCGTAGTAACCTACCAAACCTAGAAAACTACAAATCTCTATTGGTGTCTTAGGCTATTCCCATTCTAGAACAAACTCCACCTTTTTAGGATCAAGACAAATACCTTTAGAAGATATGATGTGTCCTAGAAAAGATACTTCTGCCAGCCAAAACTCAAACTTGCTAAACTTAGCATATAGCTTGTGTTGTCTTAACAAAGTTAATGCTTGACGAAGTTGTTGTTCATGTTGTTGGCTATCATGACTGTATATTATAATGTCATCTATAAAGACCACTATAAAATGATCAAGGAATGGCCAAAACACTCTATTCATCAAATCCATGACTACTGTTGGTACATTAGTTAGTCCAAATGACATAACTATAAACTCATAATGACCATACCTTGTCCTAAAAGCTGACTTGGGTATGTCATCCTCCTTAATTTGAAACTGATGATATCCTGACCTCAGGTCTATTTTAGAGAATTGCTCCACGCAATTGGACAAACAAATCACCTATCCTTGGCAGAAGATACTTGTTCTTTATTATCACCTTGTTTAACTGTCTATAGTCTATACGTAACCTCATAGATCCATCCTTTTTCTTTACAAAAAGTACCAGAGCACCCCACAATGATGTACTTGGCCAGACAAAACCTTTGTTAAGTAACTCTTGTAACTATTTCTTTAATTCTACCATCTCAGCTGGTGCCATCCTATAAGGTGATTGGGATATTGATTGTGTATCAGGAACTAGATTGATCTTGAAATCAATCTCTCAAGGTGGAGAAATATAAAAAAAAATCCTCAACAAACACATCCTTAAACTCTCCGACAACTAGAACTTTTGGAATACTAGGACCTTCTATCTTGGTATCCACCGCATGTGCTAAGAATGCCTCACACTCATGTCACAATAGTATCTCAGCTATCATTATTGATACTAGACATGTTGGAAGAATCTTCCTGTCTCCCTAAAAGATCCATGTCTCACCACCATATGTGAACATAGCTTGCTTGGAACCACAATCTAAGACTACCTTATACTTTTACAAGGTGTCCATACCAAGGATTACATCAAATCCATGCATCTCAAGTTGTATAAGATCCACTTTAATTCTGTGTTTTGAGAAAGAAAGAACACATGGGAACATACCTCTTGTAACACTATGGAACCAACTAACATAGTTTCTAATAGAAACTTATCCATTCTATGACTAACATGCAAAAGACAATTATGAATCACTTCACAAGTGATAAAGGAGTGTGTAGTGCCTGGGTCAATCAAAATAGATATGAAGCAAGATGAAGACATATCAGAATGAAATAAATCCATCTGACCTATCATGACTCGTGGGTTGACTACTGCTTCCAGCTGACTCATAGTATAGAATCTCACCGTTGCCTATTGCCAACCTCATCCTCTATTACCTTGTGAAGATAAACCTACTTGAGATGCCTGTCCATGTTCTCATCCTCCTGCACCACTACTGAATTATCACCTTTGAGAGCCTTGCTGACTCTACCTTGGTGGTTGGGTTACCTCTGTATCTCTTACTGGACAATCCCTCATTAGATGTCCTGTCTGTCCACACTTATGGCAGGTTATGGTCTCTTACTGTGGCCTAGATAGACCTATCACTAACATTGATGTCGCACTATGGGCTCCAATAGGTAGAAAGTTACGTCCACTACCCTTACTTGTTGTCCATTGCGTATGGGCACTGAACCTTTGTGGTGGTGATGACATAAGAATCCTTGGTTTCTTGTAGCTTATAGACATCTCTCCTTGGAACTGGGTAGGCCCTTTCCTAAAATTGGCCTCACATTTCTCAGTTACTAACCTTTCTATCCTCCTAACCAATTCCACAAATGTAGCAAATCTCTCCCTATTCTCCAGATCACCTGCAGATGTGGATAACTCAACATTCAGACCCTTCTCAAAATGTTGAATCCCCTCCTATTCTATAGTAGCCATGTGTGGACAAAACTACAGAAGTTCCATGAACTTAGCTCATACTCATTAATCTTCATAGGCCCTTGCCTAATCCACTCAAACTGTGAGATTTGTGCATAGAGATCATGTATATTAGTTTTTCTTCATAGATCCTTGTATCGGGTTAGGGTTTCCACAAACCGATATCAGTTTGTGCATAGAGGTTCTCATCACCTTCAAGCTCCAACCCTTCATCCATTATTACTCTAGTTCATGGACAACAACCCCATATATCCATTAGAACTTTTAGAACCATCATATTATCAAAGAAAGCTGAAATAGAAAAAGAATCATCAATTATTGCATGGTAGGAGGTGAATAATCATAAAGTTGAGTTCAAATTACATAACTCACCTCAAGACCAACACAAGATCTTCAAGATCCAAAGCTCCACGTTCCCAAGGTTGAAGATGACTTATCAAAAGTCCAAGACTCAATCACAACACTTCTATACGAAAGAATATACCATAGTTAGGAACTTGGTGAAGAAGAAAAGAAAGAAAGGAACCATTACCTGAGAAGCATAGCCCACCCAAGGTTGAAGATGACCATGGCTTCACCTTAGGCAAGATGATTGAGCTCCTTGATATTCCTCAAGATTCTATGGTTGTCCACCAAGAAAAGGATGATATGAGAGTTGAAAGTTTCACTTGTAGGTAAAAAGAGAGGCTTATATAGTTGAGGTTCAAGAGAGATAGTGTTTTTGAAGTGTCATCACCATATGTACTTAGGTGACACATATCCATGCATGGTGGCTTCATGCATCCACAATTATCTTGCCATGCAAAACTCATGAGGATAATCCATAGATAAGATATTGACCATTGGGTATCTTGCTTGACAAGATATCACAACTCGACATCACTTTATGTGCAAACCAATACAACTTTTGCAAAGAACATCTAAACCAATATGCTTCACCTACTTGAGGCGTTTTGTGAAGTCCCCAGATTTTCTAACAGTTAATCTAATGTGTGACGTCCAAATTGAAACCCTTACCTTGGTGAGAATCCTAATTTAAACACCGATACTCGGCTAAGTTGAAGAAAATTAGAGGAAGTCAGTAGGAAACAATAGTAGCACATGCACATGAACAATAAAAAACCACAACACATGTTCACCATTCAACATATAATTTCAAAATGAATTGTTACAACATTTGATATTACACATTGAACAACAAACTTTTACATAAGCATGTAGTACAACTACAATAGGATGTTAAGACAACATGTCCACCTGTACACCTATTCGCCACACAACTCTCAATTACCCAGGTTCTTCAAAAGCATATGCCCACAACCTAAACAAAAGATTACATGTGGTATACGTCCTCACAATATTCAAGAATATTGTACTGAGTATGCCTACGTGTCTTTTTATATACCTCTCATGACTAAGCTTGGGAATAAGGTAAAACTAGAACTTGGCAGTAATAAAAAAATATATAAGAAAAGGCATATACTTGAACAAGAATGTTTATTAATTAAGAGAACACATATTTTATGCACACTTTTCCTTTATATCATCCATGCATTTACTACCCGGGAGTTGAATGCATTGAGGCCTTTATGATCTACTACCAAAGAGTTGGATCATTTCACAATGTGATCTACTACCAAAGAGTTGGATCACTTCCAAGTACTTTACTACCAAAGAGTTGAAGTATTTTACTTTCTAGTACTTTACTACCAAAGAGTTGAAGTTATTGGATATAATGGAACCGATATATTATGTTTCATGTGTTCATAGAAATAAGTATGGAAATTCAAGAAACATATCATACAAGAACAATCATTTCATCCAATATCATATGCCAAGTATTTCACTACACATATACCACAAGCATATTGTATAATAAGCCAAGTAAGAGGTAATGGCGTACCTTGATCAAGATAATCTAATCATCATATATCACATACTGATGTCAACTATGTATCCTAGGTTAAACCCTGATAAAGATAAGGTCATATCCTATCATCAAATTCTCATCATCTTAACCCTAGTTATGATTCATTAGGGTTGCTTAGGTCATGAGGATATTCTCATTATTACTTGTATTATCTTCTTGGAATTATCTTACTGATGTATATTCCATATTATTGCCTCATTAACTGGTAATCATGTTTCACTTTATTATGTGAGCATATTAACCTTAGATTACATTCACTAGTTCATGTTAGGGTTACAACCCATGTATTAAGGGTCATCTTCATATAACATGAATTCTATGCATCTAAATGATCTCACTGTTTCATATTAACTTCCAATTACAGATATGAGGGTGTCATAAATTCCATCATTTATTGAGCATGTATGTATTTATTGCATTTTATTTAGGGTTATTATCCCTAATTAGCCATATGGAGCAAATTACATGATTTCGTGCATCAAAATATAATCAATGACCTTAAATGGATTAAAAACATGAATATGGATTTACTGACATATTATCATAATTTTAGGCATAATTTGATATTTATTATCCATGAAATGAGGATTTCACAACTTACATGATATCACTAATATCAGTGCATCAAAAGCCATATATTATTGTTTTAGTGTGTTCTACTCATTTTTCTAAGAATTTTGGTACCTTGTTTGTATTTTTCTGATAAACATACTAATTACTATGAATTATCCAAAATCTAGGTATTTATTGAGATATTACCTTATGTAGCCAATCTGAACCCGCCATGTGGCCATCAAGTGGTGCAGATTCTTCTTTGCCTTACTGGGGTCCAACCGATTTGAGATGGTTCTCGTATTTGGACATGGTCAGTCTTGGTTAAGTTGGACTGGTTCGTTGGTTGGTATACTAGAGTGGTCCTCCTCTCTTTCCCTCTTCATCACGTTGTGCAGTCTGCAGGGACTCTGTCTCCCAACAGCCACCACGATCCAAGTCTCTAGAGAGCAATCAATCAATCAAGAGTTCCCCTCATCAACTGTAAATGCCTCCTTAATCTTCGGTGGCCTAGGTCAGATCCTCACGACATCTCAGGTGTGGGATCTCAACTTCAGATCCACATCACCAAGAGCTCACTGCCACTTGCAGCTCCTGCGGTAGAAGGAAAGTGGGTTTCCTCATCCCCACTCCCAACCTTCCACCTGAAGCCACCACTGGCACCACCAGGCCTCTCTGAACTCCATCGTGGATCTAATTCCCAAAAAAAGATGTTGTTGTAGTTGTTCGTAAGCTCTCCTTCTTCTCTAACAAACTAGAGCTCGGTGACCAACAAAATCACAACAAAGGCCACTGGGAACACTATGATTCTTCTCCCCTAGCACTGAGCTTCATTTTTCTTTACTCAAACACCCTTAAGTTCCCCTCGTTCTCTCTTTCCTTCTTCTCATTGTTGTTGTGAAAAGGATGGGGATAGGGAGAGCACCAGTGATATCTCTGTTACCTCCATGCTCTACTAAAAGGTTTGAATGGGGAGTCTACAAGACTTCCTTGTCGAGTTGGGATCAACTGCTCGGTGAATTTCTTCTCACACCCCACATTGTGGATGAGTAGTGGCATGATAGGCATCACACTCAGCTTCCTCATAGCCTTGATCTAACTACAAGGTAGAGGATGACCAAGGATGGTCTGATCATCAATATCCAACAACTCCTAAAACCCAAGCTATGGGGAACCAACCCCATTCCTGGCTAAAGCAGTTGCATGACATCAAGATGATCAAATCCTAAGTTGCTAAAATAAATAATTATTGATCTAATAAAAATAAGTTCAAAATTGAGAATTAAACTCTTCTTAAGTCTTAATTACTTTTCAAAAGATTAAGACAAGGTTCTAAGCAACTTAAGAAAAACTTCTAGAGTTATCCCAAAACCCAGGTCTAGGGTGTTACAATCGGTGTAACAAAAGAGGTGTGCTATCCCAGAACATTTTACTACCCAAATCCTAACTCCAAATGATTAGTAAGTCAATGGTGGTAGGACCTAGGTCTCCATCCCTAGAATGGTATTGAAAAAGCACAGATGTGGAAGTGTAAAGCTTAGCATACGTGAATATATAATAGGATAAAAGAACCAATCATAATCTTAGTTTTAAACAAACATTATTAATCAACATCCTCTTATTACAAGATTTGAATTACAATTTGAGAATCAAATATACACAAATCTACTTATGTACATGAGGGATCTTACAAAAAGTACACCTAACATATCTCACCAAGCCCTTCAACTTTGTATCCATCCCTGAACCGATAAAATACATGAAACAAGATGGGTTAACATACTAGGTGTTGAGTATAGGGCTAAAAGATACATATACATAAGCTTTGCATAATTTGAAAAGAGTTGCAGAACTAGACAAACAACAATAAACAAGTTAAGTATTTAACAAAGTGAAAGCCCATATTTTTTATCATTTTACTCCCTCATATATCATAAGGCTTTTTTGACTAACTCCCCATTAGAAGAGTCCGTATGGGTGTTCAAGATTAGCTAACCCTTTTCTACATAAGGGACCTCAAGGCCATTGCCAAGAGCTAACCCTTTTATCAACATGGTCCACCCTATCCTGACAACTCAACTTGGATGCCCAACATCGTGTCCTTACCCCAAGAATACAGACAGATCCATAACGTTTGTATAGTGGAGCTTCTATATTATGTTTGCAAGTTATAAAACATCAACATGAGACAAGCATCGAATATAATACTAGAGTACTACATGGAAATATTTGAGCAAGTATACGTATGTATCACATTTCAAGCAAGAAAGTCATAGTCGTACAATTATAAACCCCTTACCTAGTTTAGATATTCTTAATTAACTTATCCTTGACCATATAGGCACACACCACACTTGATTAAGAACAATATTACATACATGTATTAGATTCACATCATTTACCCTAACTAGCTTCGTTTTAGGGTTTTGGCCAAGTTAGGTTCAAGGTTTCTTATTACGTGTGTCATCATCAAGGTGTGGTTCAAATTTCATATCATTTTAGGTTCCATTCATTTTATACAATTATTCCAAGTTGAGCCACTTACTTGCATTTTAGGATCAAAAGTGTCATAATAGGGCATGCCATGTTAAGGATCATCAAGACAAAAGAGACATACATAATATATGATATAGACAAGGAAATTAAGGACATAAAAAACATATTTACTGTAGGTGAATGTCCCCAAGTTTTGGCATCATATCAAACATTGGCTCCAACATATTCTAAATACATGCAAACATAAACATAGTCCACCTATACCATTAAGGAACAACATATGGACTATGTGGGACATGCTCATCCAAGTGATCGTAAGGAGTAGAGCTACTCTGATATCAAAGGGGAGGACATAAGACAAAGATCCACGTCAAGAAATAGAGCACAAGGAAGACAAACTAGCATTATATGGACATTTAGGTTTAAAAGAGGCGCATATGTAATAGAATCATGAGTGGGGTTGGTCTTAGCCAAATGATTCAGAATCGCATCATAATGTTTTTGATTTCATAGACCTAAAATAATTTCAAGCACCAGGGGGTCAACATCATCATTTGATATAAAGTATAACCATTCAATGTTATACGTTGGTCACATCCATGCATATCATGGCATAAGGACCAAACAAGAACATAGAGAGATCATGGGTATGAAATGTGTTATGAAAGGGCCACATATTACTAATTTATACATAAATTAAACACTAGGCACTGTTAGATAGCAAGACTAACCAATTATAACCAAGTTCATCAATAAAATCTCATGATAAGCCACATTCATGTGTTAGAGTCAACTATAGGGAAAAAGAGATGATTAGGACCCAAAGTGTAACAAGAGTAAAAATTGATCTATTAATTAGAGATTCAAGGGTTCATAAAATATCCCAACTTCATCATGATTATGAATTAAACATGGTCAAAGTAATCAAAGATCACATCTTTAGTAAAATAGAGGAACTAGGAGCATAATCAGGTCATGAAACAATGCCATTGGTATATAATTTCATATATTTTGGCCTTAGAATGTGGAATTTATTCATTTTAGAAGGCTTTTAAAAGGACTATATAGAATTCACCCTAGGTGTTACCTTGATAAATGTACATGGCAGCACGAGCCGTTGATGTGCCTGCTCAACGACCAAGATCTCGCACCCCTGGAACCCAAAGTGATGTTGCGGACCGCATGCATATGCCATAATTTCCTGGACCATCGTGGTCCTCTCTCAAATCACATGTCTAGGAACCTATGACATCTGGGTAGTCATGGGCTGCTCACAGATGCCGCCCATCATTACTGCACACCAACTGCCAACACCAGCCACTCCCACACCTCTCCTATTGTTGGCAACCAGTGGACCGTGGTCAAAGGCGCCTTTGATCTGGCCTACATAGGAGAGGCTCACACACACTCGTATGACACCTGATCCAGCTGATTCAGGTTGTCTGACTATAGATCCATGATTTTTGAGTTGTCTCTTCAACTGGGGACTATCCACGCAGGGCCTCGCCAAGCTGCGATGGCTATGTCTGACAGGCTTGTCAGTGCTAAGGAAAGATGCATGTGACAAGAGGGGACATCCACTAATAATATTCCTCATCCACTGAGGAAGTCCATGCAGACTCACCTCTGCCCTTGGTTCGTCTCGAGGTGGTGAGGAGGAGAGACACCCAACCTAGAGCTCTATGGTGGCTCCATGAATAAAAGACAAGAAATAAGGGTGGAAGGGGGAGCTCCAGAGTGTGAGAGAGAACAAAAACGAAGGCAAACGAACCAAAAGGGAGAGAAACAAAGGGAAAGAGGATCAAATTTGCACAAGGTACCATAGTGGTGGTAATTCATGGAATGCACATGAGGTACACTGTGGCGCTGCTACAATGTATGGAGCAAGGTAGAAGATGGTGGTTGACCGTTGGATCAAGGAGGTCAATCTGTGGAAAAAGAATCAATGGCTCATATCGAGTGAGACAAAACTGGAGTGAAAGGAAACACAATTTATATGGGTCGTACACCCTACAATTGGGCCCAAATAGGTCAAAATCACAATTTCAAGTAAATCACATATAATTTAACCCAAACTTCATTAGTTCATAAATAGAGATCAGGAGCTCCGATTGAGGTGATTCATATACCGTTGGAAATATAATTCAATTCTCCATGTTATGAAATATAATATAGATTAAGGTGATCACATCAATTAGGTTCAATTTTAGTTGTATGGTGAATCATTAAAGAATGAAACTCATATCAAAAGAGCAAAATAAAGGCACACATTATGAAATTGGTGATTGATGTGATAAAACCAGAGCTTCACCAAACTCCAATCATTGAATTAATATACAATTCAATCATTTGTGTAACAATAGAGAGATAGTTTGTACATGAGAAGAGTGAGAACAGCTAGGTTGTCACATCCTTCCCTCCTTAAAAGAAATTTCATCCCTAAAATTAATCAAGGATCATACTCAAGAGTCAAACTCCATAATTCTCATATTTATTAACCATCCTATAGGTGCCAAGGCATCCCTTGTCATGGGGTATACACATAGGTTGCTACCCTCAAAGGCATATCCATCCCAATTAGATATGTTACTTGGTGTTTTATGTTTCATCATGTTATGCCATCATCTTGACATTGGGGTTCCATAACCCTTATCCCCACTACATTAGGAATTTTCTCATGTATTCATATGAGGCCAAGGTGCATTACCAAAAATATATTTTGTCAATTTCAAACGTACTTGTTCATCATCATGACTTTCAAACAAGATTATCGTTGAATTTGCCTTTCACCAATATACTGGATTTCATGCATGTTTTAGTTTTCCCCAAGTTCTACCGAATCTAATCAATTATGTTTATTCATTAATTTTTTTCCATTTTGGGTATGTAATTATGAAATTTTTTCTTTATGTTTATTCGATTTGTGACCCCAAGAGCATCATCATATCAAGTTCATCATTTCAAACTTATATCTTTCATGTAAGTATGGCTTCATATTAGGTCCAGCTTATGAGAGTGACCTATAGTACATATATCAAGTGTTATCTTAAGTGAAATTATTTCACATATGAGGCATTCTTTGAGGGACACAATTATCATCAACATCGAGGTTTCAAAATTATCTCACATGTATCTAGAGAAAGTCCCACGGGATCAAGACACTCAAGCTAAGACCTCTCTATGTCCAACATGACATGCTAACCACAACCATCTACCCATAACAAAATTTCTAACTAACTTCAAATAAACAAGAAAAACCCTTAGATTCCTTTACATGCATCCACAAACCCCTATACAAGGCTCATCATGGAGATTACACATCATGTACATCATCTTAGGGTCTTGGGATATCTCCCTCACCTATATAGCAAACATACATATATTTAAATGCCTCCATCTCTATGGTTAGATCTTTTCAAAGGAAATCTAGGGTTCAACATTTTTGAGGAAACCACACACTACGTAGCTCAACTCATATAATTAGAAGTAGTCTAGCAAGGGATTCATTATCATGCATATTTCTCAATATTTCACATATTTTAGAGGTTAGGTACTCTGACCTTCTCCAATGTTGGGTGAACTCATATCAAAAGATCACGCTTATCGTATGCCCCATGCTAAAGATCCTTCTTTGTAAAGATATTGAGGCCTATGTTGGTCTCAAACCATATCTCACACACCGTATCTCATCATATACAATACTAGGCACAAGCAAGCATGTTAACCTACTAGCTATGTTTAACACACAAACCAAGTCATATACATAAAACATGGTGCTATATTAGTTGGGGTGCATGGCCAAACACATCTCATGTCATCAAGAAATACTCAAATATTCCAAAAACAAGCTTAGGTCATTTTGAATCAAATTCATATCATCAACATAAAAATCATTATCAACATCGTCGTTGCTATCATCATCATGATTATCATGATCATGATCATCATTATCATCATCATCATCATCATCATCATCATCATCATTATCATCATCACCATCATTATCATCATCATCATGATCAACTTAGGTCATCTAGGATGCTACTGTAACATCCTCAATTTCATAGTTAAAGTAAGCTTTTAATGTGGGCTTTTCTAGTAAAGGAATGCCAAGAGACGTAATGAACGTAACCATGACTAGGTTTGTAATTAAATTTACAAAGTGTGTAATACAAGCCATCTGGTCAACCAAGACTGACATAATGGCTTTAATGTGTATGATTGTAGTTAGGTGTAGATGAATATGAATGAACTATTCTTGTGAATAATAATGTGACAAACATATATAATATAAAGACTTGAGTTACTGGCTTGAGCTTCAGACCAACTTAGGTCTCATCATTAAGGAAGTAAAGTAATGATGATCTAATATATCATATAAAAGCTTTCGTTGAGTGAATATTGATTAATGTCTTAGTTCTATAATCAAGAATAGACATTGGACCTTTTGAAAGACAAGGGAACGGCCTGGGGGCCCTAGAACCTTATTCAATCATGATTGAGCCATTCACATGTGGGTCCTTAAATTACAAAATTGGGAATATAGCATGTAGCCCTCATAATAAGTGCTGATAATAATTTTAGTAGATGTATAACTAGAATATAAGATGGTGGGAGAAAATTTAGATTATTTTGATGTATATAGTGGCCTAGGTAATTAAATTAGTAATTATAATGTTTTTATTTAAAAGACATGTTTGAAGTGTTTGTACAACTAGTTTTTACTTAAAATATTGCTTTACGTGAAGTTGATGATTATATAGTATTTATTCCAAAATTTGAAGTCAGACCGAGCTATATGATGGGCTATATAAATATTTCTTTGTTTTGGACTTTTATCAAAAAGAAGAAGAAAAACAAAATAAAAAAGGGGCCACTCCAGCCCAACACGGATTGGAGAGCGCCGCCTCCGTTAGAAAAGACTGGAACGGAGTCCGCGAAGGAGGTGATCCCCCACACGATCCGGACTCCAGTTTTCTATATTAACCATGGATCTGGAAATCCTAGGGTTAGACGAAGTTAAGCCTAAGATTCGACTAGAAACTGAGTCATAGAGAAGGAGAGCAAGGAGACCTGCTGGCGGTGGCTAGACGGGGTGGCAGTTAGGGTTTCTCACTGTGACCCTCTGTTCATGGCAAGGATGTGCCGCCCACTCAGAGGAAGGGAGGCCGTAGATGAGGGGCCACTCCTTGGCACTTCCATGGCCGGAGGTGCGCTCCACCTTGCCGGAGGAAGCTGGTGCGGTGATGCCCTGTTTTGGGCGTGAAACAGGGGAAGTCCCCTTAGCGCAGTCCGTGAAAGGGACAAAGGAGATGCAGCAGAAGAGGGGGTCCATGGATGACCGTCAGATCAACTTTGAACGACCAGAAATATTTAATAAGGTGATTCTTCAAAAGTTCATATCTTGAGCTACAAATCTCGGTTTGGGACAAACAAGGTACCTATGGAAAGATATTCGAGTTTACTCTCTTATAAAAATAGTTCCAGAGTATGATTTTGATGTATTTTATTTATTATATTCTGGGTAGACAAAACTATATGATTTTGATATTTTGTCAATTAAAAATAGCAAACGAACTTAGAAATTCATGTAAATTTCATTGAATGTGTATTATGATATTCCTAACATGATTTCAAAGTCTGATCTCTATTATATTAATTTTTATTGAGGTTTATGATATAAATCCTAATAAGGGTATTTTGGGTATTTCACCCATGATATGATTTTTTTAAATGACCCAATGTTTTAATACATGATCTTACTACATCGTATGCTTACTTTTCTAGAGATTTGATAGATTTCTTGTGTTATCATATTATTATTTAGTTTTGGACCTAAGTGACCATTATGTGAGGGTAATATATGATTATCTTGACAATAAGTGGTATATGTATGGCTAACTAGGTCTAATATTATTAACATGGTGGTATTATATTTTGATTTCCTAATTGAGTCAGTAATTTTTCTAACATGCGACTATGCTTAGAAATTATTCTCATTATATGAAGTATATGTTCATATTAGTGCGTAATATGATTTATGTTGAGTATAAAGAATATAGTAAATACATAATAAGAGTTTATTTTAATTTCAAAGCCAAGATTTTATAGTGAGTATAAAGTTATGTTTAATAACTCGAAGTTGGTATATATAGTTAGGAAAGTGGGGCGTGAGATTTAGAAATAGAAAGAGGGAACATACTCTTGGACTGATAAAACTATGATGATATCCAGGTTATTAAAGTTATGGAACTTAGAATCGAGACTTCCTTATCGATGCCATCTGCATAAGAGGTAAGTGGTCCATGCACATGAGTACTCATAGTTTATGTTCAATATGTTTACATGTCTCCTGATAAGAGTTTCATGATCTATGTGATTTAATGTTCTAAGACTTCAATGTTAAGACTTACAAACAATATTATTCTCATATTTCTATCTTTATGCAAGTGTAGATACCCAACGTTTAAAATAGTGATATGTTGCTCAAAATAGTTGTGACTCATGGACCAAGTCCATGAGCAAGTTGAAGAATCATATTCCTATAAGATTTCTTAGAGATGTGTGGGAGTAATGAATATGATTTCAAGATAAGATATGCCAGTAATGTACCCATACTTAGTTGATGGTTTCAAATAGCTTTGTATGAAGAATGTAAGTACACATATGTTATTAGAATTTCTCATATTTATAGTCATAGTTACGTAGTATGATTTCAAGTAGAAACATGCCATTAAAATTTCATACATATGTAGAAATCTAAGAACTAGATCCCTTAGAATAAATAGTATATAGAATACAAGTACAATGTAAGAATATGAATTTGAAAATATTAGGACATGGTGTACTAATAAAAGTACGTTTGGGATAAGAAGGTATTGTAAAATGAGTTTATGATGGCATTATAAGATAATGACAAATTAATTTATGATTAGGTTGCAAGACAATATTTTATGAGATTTCTATTCTGATATTTAAGATTTAACATGTAAGTTTTTATGTAAATATTAAGGTTTAGGGTAGCATCATATTTAACAAGAAGGATTGAACCACCTTGTCAGAATTCATATTTTTAGATATGTTGTACTTAAAATACGTTTATGAACCTGACTTAAGATACTTTGTATACCTAGTAATTCTATGAGCATTTCAGGTCCCTTTTCCTAAGCTATTTATCGTATAATTGGTATAAGTGAATTAATTTGACCAAATAAGAGTTTTAGAATAAAGTTTACCCAGATAATGAGATACATGTTCAAATCAAGAAATGGATTCAATTTAGAACTTAAAGATAAGAGGTTTAGAGTCAGACTTGGACTACTCATTGCATGGGTAGACAGATATATAATAAAGATACATGATAAGGGTTATAGACCCATTCTCAATTATGTAGTAATTGAGGTACATGTTTTCATTCAGATGTAGATGTAGTGCATAATATAAGAGCAAAGATTCAGATTCAGATTTTAAAGAGCAGAGATTCAAATTCAGATTTTAGATTCAAAACTAAGTACGTGTCGAGTACTCAGTTTCAGATAAGTTCAGATTCAGAGTTTAGTAAAGATAGACTTAAGTTAATTAATTTGAAACGTTCACATAATGCATTATATAATAAGTCCTCACCAGAGAGTCCCGGGACGATACAGAGAGCGCGCTGCGCCAGACACTGCGGGTGTCACAGAGGGCATTTATGCCAACAGAGGGCACGTTGTGCCAACAGAGGGTGCGTTGCACCATAGAGGACACTTCGGTGTCGACAGAGGGCATGTTGTGCCAACAGAGGGTGCGTTGCACCATAGAGGACACTTCGATGTCACAGAGGAGGACTTATTGTATAATGGTGGCCACAAACAGATAAAAATCGTAAGTAAAAGATACCATAGATTAGAGATGCCCATATTCTCATCCATGAGTAATGATGAGAGGGTATTAGATAAGATAAGTAAGACCTAGGCACTTTGGCGTAGGTCATGAGATCCATGTACCAGGGTACATGTCTCTAGAGGAAGATAAGATAGAAATATATAAATTTCAGATTAAGAAATAAGAGATTTTATGTTTCAGATTTTACTCAGAGCTAGATAGTAATTTGTTGTTTATAATGTCGATTTCAGATTATTAGTCATGTACATTTTTAGAATACTCATGCCACTTACTCTAACGACTGTTTTTCCCAATGCATGGATGGGGACGCGATGTCCACAGGGTTTGGAGCAGTGGAAGATTTAAAGAATAAGAAAAGGTGTAGCAAGTTTTCAAGCTTGCCTAGTGGGGTGCCATCTACCGAGACGATCCAGAGTTTAGAACTCTTCTTTTATGCATGGTCTCGTTATCACAGTTAATTAGATGACTTGTTTCCTTTGTCAAAACTATGTATGAATCAGTTTTTCTTAAATGCAAAGTGTTTCATTTACTTTCATTGCAATGATAGTCATGTTTGTGATGCCCCAAAAAAAATGCTGCCGCTCATGTGATATGAAAATCGGGGTGTTACAATATGGTATCAGAGAAATTTGGTAAATGGCCACTAGGCATACATGATCCTCATAGTCACCCTAGAGTGAAGAAATAAGAGATTAGAGTTTAGGGATAGATTCCCATAGAAATATACAATGACCTAGAATGACCAATAGTTTTCACCTCAGAAGAAATAGAGATGTCCGAGGGATATGTTTATATTCTAGGTCTCATGTTTCAACCTAACCCTAGATAATGATGTTGCTCCTCCATTCTCAATGGTTATGACCAGCCAATTGAGAATTGAAGAGGAATGTCATAAGCACTAGACTTTGATGCATCTCTCATTTCTTACTAGTATGTGTGGTATGGGAGACACGTATTAGTAGGTTAGTGAGAGATAGCATGACAGGATCTCACATCTATGGGTATGTGCTTGATCACCACGTATCTAGAGGTGTAGGAGATACCTGGAAGACTTAAGATTAGATGGTCAATTACACCTAATGTTTGGAATTCATGACAAGGTTGAGTCAGATGCTCTAATTGTAGATACTAGTTTAACTTCATAGACCCTAAGTATGAGTTGAGAAGTAGACCAAGGTAATAGATAGTGCTCACATAAATATTTTATGAAATACAATACATATCTCTCTTCATGTAAAATTTTGAACATAAGTGTACCTTAATATGTTAATCATCAATAAATTAAGAAGTAAGCAGAACCCTAAGGTGGGTAGTAGCCTAGAGAAATTTCGAGGACGAAATTTATTTTAAGGTGGGTAGAATTGTAACATCCTCAATTTCATAGTTAAAGTAAGCTTTTAATGTGGGATTTTGTAGTAAAGGAATGCCAAGAGACGTAATGAACGTAACCATGGATAGGTTTGTAATTAAATTTACAAAGTGTGTAATACAAGCCATCTGGTCAACCAAGACTGACATAATGGCTTGAATGTGTATGATTGTAGTTAGGTGTAGATGAATATGAATGAACTATTGTTGTGAATAATAATGTGACAAACATATATAATATAAAGACTTGAGTTACTGGCTTGAGCTTTAGACCAACTTAGGTCTCATCATTAAGGAAGTAAAGTAATGTTGATCTAATATATCATATAAAAGCTTTCGTTGAGTGAATATTGATTAATGTCTTAGTTCTATAATCAAGAATAGATATTGGACCTTTTGAAAGACAAGGGAACGGCCTGGGGGCCCTAGAACCTTATTCAATCATGATTGAGCCAAATAAGATTCACATGTGGGTCCTTAAATTACAAAATTGGGAATATAGCATGTAGCCCTCATAATAAGTGCTGATAATAATTTTAGTAGATGTATAATTAGAATATAAGATGGTGGGAGAAAATGTAGATTATTTTGATGTATATAGTGGCCTAGGTAATTAAATTAGTAATTATAATGTTTTTATTTAAAAGACATGTTTGGAGTGTTTGTACAACTAGTTTTTACTTAAAATATTGATTTATGTGAAGTTGATGATTATATAGTATTTACTCCAAAATTTGAAGTCAGACCGAGCTATATGATGGGCTATATAAATATTTCTTTGTTTTGGACTTTTATCAAAAAGAAGAAGAAAAACAAAATAAAAAAAGGGGCCACTCCAGCCCAACACGGATTGGAGAGTGTCGCCTCTGTTAGAAAAGACTGGAACAGAGTCCGCGAAGGAGGTGATCCCCCACACGATCCAGACTCCAGTTTTCTATATTAACCATGGATCTGGAAAGCCTAGGGTCAGACGAAGTTAAGCCTAAGATTCGACTGGAAACCGAGTCATAGAGAAGGAGAGCAAGGAGACCGACTAGCGGCGGCTAGACGGGGTGGCAGTTAGGGTTTCTCACCGTGACCCTCTGTTCATGGCAAGGATGTGCCACCCACTCAGAGGAAGGGAGGCCGTAGATGAGGGGCCACTCCTTGGCACTTCCATGGCCGGAGGTGCGCTCCACCTTGCCGGAGGAAGCTGGTGCGGTGATGCCCTGTTTTGGGCATGAAACAGGGGAAGTCCCCTTAGCGCAGTCTGTGAAAGGGACAAAGGAGATGCAGCGGAAGAGGGGGTCCATGGATGACCGTCAGATCAACTTTGAACGACCAGAAATCTTTAATAAGGTGATTCTTCAAAAATTCATATCTTGAGCTAAAAATCTCGGTTTGGGACAAACAAGGTACCTATGGAAAGCTATTCGAGTTTACTCTCTTATAAAAATAGTTCCAGAGTATGATTTTGATGTATTGTATTTATTATATTCTGGGTAGATAAAACTATATGATTTTGATGTTTTGTCAATTAAAAATAGCAAACGAATTTAGAAATTCATGTAAATTTTATTGAATGTGTATTATGATATTACTAACATGATTTCGAAGTCTGATCTCTATTATATTAATCTTTATTGAGGTTTGTGATATAAATCCTAATAAGGGTATTTTGGGTATTTCACCCATGATATGATTTTTTTAAATGACCCAATGTTTTAATACATGATCTTACTACATCGTATGCTTACTTTTCTAGAGATTTGATATATTTCTTGTGTTATCATATTATTATTTAGTTTTGGACCTGAGTGACCATTATGTGAGGGTAATATATGATTATCTTGACAATAAGTGGTATATGTATGGCGAACTAGGTCTAATATTATTAACATGGTGGTATTATATTTTGATTTCCTAATTGAGTTAGTAATTTTTCTAACATGTGACTATGCTTAGAAATTATTCTCATTATATGAAGTATATGTTCATATTAGTGCGTAAGACGATTTATGTTGAGTATAAAGATTATAGTAAATACATAATAAGAGTTTATTTTAATTTCAAAGCCAAGATTTTATAGTGAGTATAAATTTATGTTTAATAACTCGAAGTTGGTATATATAGTTAGGAAAGTGGGGCGTGAGATTTAGAAATAGAAAGAGGGAACATACTCTTGGACTGATAAAACTATGATGATATCCAGGTTATTAAAGTTATGGAACTTAGAATCGAGACTTCCTTATCGATGCCATCTGCATAAGAGGTAAGTGGTCCATGCACATGAGTACTCATAGTTTATGTTCAATATGTTTACATGTCTCCTGATAAGAGTTTCATGATCTATGTGATTTAATGTTCTAAGACTTCAATGTTAAGACTTACAAACAATATTATTCTCATATTTCTATCTTTATGCAAGTGTAGATACCCAAAGTTTAAAATAGTGATATGTTGCTCAAAATAGTTGTGACTCATGGACCAAGTCCATGAGAAAGTTGAAGAATCATATTCCTATAAGATTTCTTAGAGATGTTTGGGAGTAATGAATATGATTTCAAGATAAGATATGCCAGTAATGTACCCATACTTAGTTGATGGTTTCAAATAGCTTTGTATGAAGAATGTAAGTACACATATGTTATTAGAATTTCTCATATTTATAGTCATAGTTACGTAGTATGATTTCAAGTAGAAACATGCCATTAAAATTTCATACATATGTAGAAATCTAAGAACTAGATCCCTTAGAATAAATAGTATCTAGAATACAAGTACAATGTAAGAATATGAATTTGAAAATATTAGGACATGGTGTACTAATAAAAGTACGTTTGGGATAAGAAGGTATTGTAAAATGAGTTTATGATGACATTATAAGATAATGACAAATTAAGTTATGATTAGGTTGCAAGACAATATTTTATGAGATTTCTATTCTGATATTTAAGATTTAACATGTAAGTTTTTATGTAAATATTAAGGTTTAGGGTAGCATCATATTTAACAAGAAGGATTGAACCACCTTGTCAGAATTCATATTTTTAGATATGTTGTACTTAAAATATGTTTATGAACCTGACTTAAGATACTTTGTATACCTAGTAATTCTATGAGCATTTCAGGTCCTTTTTCCTAAGCTATTTATCGTATAATTGGTATAAGTGAATTAATTTGACCAAATAAGAGTTTTAGAATAAAGTTTACCCAGATAATGAGATACATGTTCAAATCAAGAAATGGATTCAATTTAGAACTTAAAGATAAGAGGTTTAGAGTCAGACTTGGACTACTCATTGCATGGGTAGACAGATATATAATAAAGATACATGATAAGGGTTATAGACCCATTCTCGATTATGTAGTAATTGAGGTACATGTTTTCATTCAGATGTAGATGTAGTGCATAATATAAGAGAAAAGATTCAGATTCAGATTTTAAAGAGCAGAGATTCAAATTCAGATTTCAGATTCAAAACTAAGTATGTGTTGAGTACTCAGTTTCAGATAAGTTCAGATTCAGAGTTTAGTAAAGATAGACTTAAGTTAATTAATTTGAAACGTTCACATAATGCATTATATAATAAGTCCTCACCAGAGAGTCCCGGGACGATACAGAGAGCGCGCTGCGCCAGACACTGCGGGTGTCACAAAGGGCATTTATGCCAACCGAGGGCACGTTGTGCCAACAGAGGGTGCGTTGCACCATAGAGGACACTTCGGTGTCGACAGAGGGCACGTTGTTCCAACAGAGGGTGCGTTGCACCATAGAGGACACTTTGATGTCACAGAGGAGGACTTATTGTATAATGGTGGCCACAAACAGATAAAAATCGTAAGTAAAAGATACCATAGATTAGAGATGCCCATATTCTCATACATGAGTAATGATGAGAGGGTATTAGATAAGATAAGTAAGACCTAGGCACTTTGGCGTAGGTCATGAGATCCATGTACCAGGGTACATGTCTCTAGAGAAAGATAAGATAGAAAGATATAAATTTCAGATTAAGAAATAAGAGATTTTATGTTTCAAATTTTACTCAGAGCTAGATAGTAATTTGTCGTTTATAATGTCGATTTCATATTATTAGTCATGTACATTTTTAGAATACTCATGCCACTTACTCTAACGACTGTTTTTCCCAATGCATGGCTGGGGACGCGATGTCCACATGGTTTGGAGCAGTGGAAGATTTAAAGAATAAGAAAAGGTGTAGCAGGTTTTCAAGCTTGCCTAGTGGGGTGCCATCTACCGATACGATCCAGAGTTTAGACCTCTTCTTTTATGCATGGTCTCGTTATCACAGTATATTAGATGACTTGTTTCCTTTGTCAAAACTATGTATGAATCAATTTTTCTTAAATGCAAAGTGTTTCATTTACTTTCATTGCAATGATAGTCATGTTTGTGATGCCCAAAAAAAAAATGCTGCCGCTCATGTGATATGAAAATCGGGGTGTTACAACTACCAACCTAACCTTTATCATGGCTCTATACAACTCTAGAGACTAAATTTATCATCTAAACACTCTCATCTAGACTGATGTTGCATCTCTTTCTCTTAGGTCACATGGATACTCATTGTCTTTCTACATGTGGTAACATTTTCATATGTACATATACTAATACTTGAAATAGGTTTTCTCCAACGTTAAAATCAGTAATAAAAACCACTATACTACATCCATATAAAACCAAAACCAAAATAAGTTACCACACTCATTAGGCAGTCTAGTACCATGACACCAAGACAAATAGCAAGAACATGGTGCACACATGTGTAGCTACCCTAACCACATGCCACAAACATATGTCTAGGGTTGTAGTAAGATCTCCCATTTCTCACCCTCCTAAACCTACAATATTTGGTGTAGTCAAAATCATTTATTACCCAAATCCTAACTCCAAATGACTAGAAAGTCAATGGCGATAGGACCTATGTGTCCATACCTAAAATGGTATCAACAAAGCGTGAATGTAGAAGCATAAAGCTTAGCATACATGAACTGACTACAAGATAAAAGCATCAATCATAATCTCAACATGTAACATGAACTATTAAGAAACATCCTCTTATTACAAGATTTCAATTACAATTTGGGAGTCAAATATACACAAGTTTACTCATGTACACTAAGGATCTTACAACAAGTACACCTGACATAGATCACCAAGCTCGTCAACTTTCTATCCATCTCTAAACCTATAAAATATGTGAAACAAGATAGTTCAACACACGAGGTGTTGATTATAGGGCTAAAAGATACATACACATAAGGTTTGCATAATTTGAAAAGAGTTGTAGAAGTAGAGAACAAGAATAAACAAGTTCAATATTTAGAAAAGTGAGAGTCTATGTTTAATATCATTTTGCTCCAATCATACCAAAAAATCATATATGATAAGGCCTTTTTGATTAACTTCCCATTGGAAGAGTTTGTAGGGGTGCTCAAGATTAGATAACCCTTTTCTACATAAGGGACCTTAAGGCCATCGCCAAGAGCTAACCCATTTATCAAAATGGCCCTCTGTATCTTAACAATTCAATTAGGACACCCAACATCATGTCCTTATGCTGAGAATACAAGTAGGTGCACAAAGTTTGTATAATGGAGTTTCTATATTATGTTTGCAAGTTATTAAACAACAACACGAGACAAACATCGAGTAGAATACTAGAATACTGCATGGCAATATTTGAGCAAGTAAACAAGCATACATATGCATCACATTTAAATCAAGAAAACCATAATCATATAATTATTAAAGCTCGTACCTAATTTATAGATTCTTAATTAACTTATACTTGACCATCTAGACACAAGCCACACCTGATTAAGAACAAGATTACATACATGTATTAGAATTACATCATTAACCCTAACTGGCTCCATTTTAGGGTTTTGTCCAAGTTAGGTTCAAGGTTTCTTATTTCATGTGTCATCATCAAGGTGTGGTTCAAGTTTCATATCATTTTAGGATCCATTCATTTTATATGATTATTCCAAGATTTGAGCCGCTTACTTGCATTTTAGGGTCAAAAGACTCATGATAGGGCATGTCTTGTTAAGGATCATCAATATAATGGAGACAAGCAAAAGATTTGATATAGATAAAGAAAGTAAGGACATAAGAAACATATTTTCTATAGGTGGATGTCCCCAAGTTTAGGTATCATAGCAAGCATTGGTTCCAACATTTTCAACATACATGCAAACATCAACATAGTTCACCTATACCATTAGGGAACAAGATATGGACTATGTGGGACATCCACATCCAAGTGATCGTAAGGAGTAGATCTACTCTGATTTGGAAGGGGAGGACATAAGATAAAGATCCACGTTAAGAAATAGAGTACAAGGAAGACAAACTAGCATTATATGGACATTTTGGACTAAAAGAGGCACATACACAATTTCATCATGAATGGGGTTGGTCTTAGCCAAATGAGTCACAATCACATCATAATGTTACTGATTTTAGAAATCTAAAATAGTTTCAAGATGCAAGGGGTCAACATCATCATTTGATCTAAAGTATAACCATTCAATGCTAAACATGGGTCACATCCATGCATATCATGGAATAAGGAACAAAAAAGAACATAGAGAGATCATGGTTGTGAAATGTGTAATGAAGAAACCACATGTTACTGATCTATACATAAATTAAACATTAGTTGTCATTATATAGCAACATTAACCAATTAGAACCAAGTTCATAATTAAAGTCTCATGACAAGCCACATTCATGTGTTGGAGTCAACTATAGGGAAAAAGTGAGGACTAGGACCCAAAGTGTAACAAGAGTACATAGAATATAATGATCTAATAATTAGAGATGCAAGGGTGCATAAAAGATCCCAACTTCATCATGATTATGGATTAAACATGGTCATAGTATTCAAAGATCACATCTTTAGTAAAATAGGGGAACTAGGAGGATAATTAGGTCTTGAATCCATGCCTATATAGTAGATCTTTTCTAGGTGATCAATTTGGTATATAATTTCAAATATTTTGGGCATTTTAGAAGGTTTTAAAGAGGATTATATAGAATCCACCCTAGGTATTACCTTGATAAATGTACATGGCGGCATGGGTCGTTGATGTGCCACTCAATGGCTAAGATCTCACGCCCCGGTACCCAAAGTGGTGCAGTGGCCTGCATGCATCTGCCATCACTTCTTGGATTACCTCTCTTGAATCCCATGGATGGGAACCTATGGCATCTGGGTCATCGTGGGTTTCTCATAAACACCACCCATCGCTCCTGCACACCAACCACCACCACCAATTGCTCCCACACGTTGCCTACCATTGGAGACCAGTAGACTACGGTCAAAGGTGCCTTTGGCCCAACTCACATAGGAGAGGCCCACACACACCCATCTTACGCCCTCGCCCAGCTGATCTAGGCCATTAGACTATAGGTCCATGACTCTTGAGTCGTCTCTTCAACTGGGCACAAATTACGTTGGGCCTTGCTGAGCTACGACGACTGTGTCTGATAGGCTTGTCGGTGCCAAGGAAAGGAGCACACGTCAGGAGGGGACTTCCATTGATAATATGCCGTCCAGACTAAGGAAGTCCATGTGGACTTGCCTCTGCCCTTGGTTTGTCCCTAGGTAGAGAGAAGGGGAAATTCCCAACCTAGGTCTCTATGGCGGCGCCACGAACAAGAGACAAGAAAGACAGGTGGAATGGGGAGCTCCTTTGCATCAGAGAGAACAAAAACAAAGTCAAATGAACCGTAAGGGAGAGAAACAAATGGAAAGAGAATCAACTGTGCACAAGGCACCACAGAGGTTGTAATTGGCAGATGGAAAAAGGAGGTACATTGTAGCACTGCTACAATGTACGAAGCAAGGTACATGATGCGTGGTTGACTGTGGGATCAAGGAGGCTGATCTACGGGACAAGGATCAATGGCTCATATTAAGTGAGGCAAAATTTTAGTGAAAGAAAACACAATTTAGATGGGTGTCACACCCACCAATTGGGCCCAAATAGGTCAAAATCATATAATTTCAAGTAAATCAAATATAATTTGACCCAATTTTCATTAGTTCATAAATTGGGCTCACGAGCTCCAATTGAGGTGATTCATATACTATTGGAAAGATGATTGGATTCTCTTTGTTATGAAATATATTATAGAGTAAGGTGATCATGTCAATTAGGTTCAATTTTAATTGTAAAGTGGTGAATCATTAAAGAATGAAACTCAAATTAAAAGCACAAATTAGAGACACGCATTGTGAAATTGTTCATTGACGTGATAAAATTAGAGCATCACCAAACTCCAATCATTGAATTAATATCCAATTGAGCCATTTCAGTAACAATAGAGAGAGAATTCATACATGAGAGGAGTGAGAAAATCCAGGTTGTCACATGTTCTTAAAAGATGAAGTGAAGATGGTACAACATCCCCAACGTAATAAAGGTCATCAGTTCTAGCACCCAAACCAATTTTTTGAAAAATTTGAGAATCCTACATCACAAAACCATGTCTATCAAAGGTGTTGTTGCAAGCAAATGCGTCAACTAACTTACCAAAGGACATTAAATTAAAAGGAAAATGAGGAATATAATGAACAGATTGAAGTTTTAGACTGGGTGAGACATTAAAACTACCACATTGTTGAAGAGTTTTAGTGACTCATCTTCTAGAGTGATAGATGCGATGGGAATACAACATTCAATGAAGGATAGAATGTGTTATAACATTAATGTTTTGTGGAACCAAGTTAACATTCCAAGGATAGTGGATGCCAACATAAAGATCCTGACATTACCTTGGTTGGAGGCCAGATGCGTCCAAGATGTGACAGTGGATTGCATGGTCACAAACTCATTAGATCTTATGGATCGTGGAGAAGCCTATTGGGAGACCTAGAGAAGTTTCTCATACTAAATAGAGAGATGTAACAAGTTGATTGTTTGATTCTTGGGCAACATGGGCAATCCCAATGTTACGACTATGCCCATAGGGTTGACCGTGCTTTTAATAGCACTTTTTCTCCAAGTGGTCTAACTTGTTTCAAAAAGTGCATTGTGGCCTTGGGGATTGTCCCTCATGGTCACATCCTTGTCCATGAGAAATAACAATGATCACAAGTTGTAGATTTGGTGGAGTAAAAGTCAAGTGGAGGACATTAGACTGCTAGATATGAGAGAAGACATCTTTTAAAGTGGGAAAGTAGTCACTGACCAAGACAATGCTGCGAACTAGATCGTAGGTTGGATGAAGTCCATTGATAAACTTGGCCGTGAGGTGATTGGACCTCTCTTTGGTTTCATCCTAATAAGAGACAAGCTGAATGCAGTTAAGATGTTGAGATGAGCTGACAATAGAATCAAAATATTAATCAAAGTTTGGTCACCCTGATTTTCACCAAACAATCGATCCTAGATTTTATTAAGCCTCAAAGAATTATCTTCCTTTTTGTAATGGCGATGGACAACATCCCATAGTTCCTTTGAATTTTTGTTAAACATGTACTTAGAGGTGATAGAGGGTTCCATGTTGTTATATAGCTATATTTTTACTTGTCTATTTCCTCATTTCCATCAGGGGTATCCTTAGAAGATTTTGCAATGAATTTCACCTTGACTTTAGACTCTAGAGTGGTTTGATAGCATTCATCCAGAGTAGGTAATTATCTCCATTAAAGCTGACTATTGAGATAAGAGTATTGTCATTATAGGCAATGAACTGAGGGTGCTATCAACATTGACTTCATATAGAATTAAAAAGTCACACTAGTAGGATGTCAGTGAAGAAAGATATCAAAGAACATTGGTAGAACAATAGTGGATAAGGATATCACAGTATCACACTAACATGACAATAGTGGATATGAGGAATCACTAGTAAGATGCACAGTGGGAGGAGATATATAGAATGAAGCACTAATGTAAGAAGTATCACGTGAATGAAGCATTGTGATAGGAAGATGATAATAGTCCCTAACAATGATTGGCACTCACCCATGTATGTAGAGAAAATACATGGGTAGGAAATTAACAAAAAGGAGAAGACTAAGGTCCTATGGTGCTGAGATCAATACTCCACTAGTCAGATCTGGTGGGTGATGCCAAAAGCGAGGAGTACTAGTCAAATTCCCACAAATATTACTATGCCAGAAAGCACCAATTAAAGGGCCACAAGTGTAAATCCAAAGGGGATGATGACCTATGACTCCCCTACAAAAAATTAGGCAAACCTGGGTAGAATCCCTTCAAATGAGACAACAAGATGGAAGCTGATGTATTGGGCAACCACCCCACTAACAACAACAACAACGATGTGCTAGTGCATAGTTTCCAGTCACACACTCAACGGATGGTTGTGGCGGCTATCCGTAAACGTTACTGTGACTGTCTGATATTTTTGGAGGTGGTGGGAATGGGCGAGCATATAGGAGGGCATAAGATGGGCGAAGGGAGGGGAAGGAAGAAGAGGAAAGAAGAATGACACTGGGAGAGAAAAGGAGGCTCCTTTTTGGAAACTAGATGACTACTCTTGATACCATGCAAAGAGAAACCTTTCTCAAGAGTCATATATATAACCTTTCTCAAGGTATTATCTACCAGAAACACAACATAACATAAGTTATACTAATACTAATGGGATAGAGGTGAGTATGCCCAATCAGCTAATACAAGGGAAAATAAATAAGTGAAAATACCACCAACAATAAAAAATAACATATAAATGAAAAAAAAACTTGAAATAAATTTTAAAACTAATTACATAAAAAGGCTGACATGATTATATGGAAACTTGAGTAAATTAACATTATGACATATGTAATGAAGTGGAATTTCACTAATTGTTACAAAATTTACTTAGATGATCTCTTTTGGATTTTTATATTGCTTGATTTGATCCCAATTCATCACCGAATGAACTCTAGATCATTTGAGACACTCAAATAAAAAATATTATGTACAATTTGAATGATGTGTGATTTATGACATCAAAACCTAATTTAATTAGGGTTATTATTCAAGTTGATCATTATGAGATATACAAACTATTTGGATCTCAAAAAATTTCAATGTATTTTACTCTTTATTAGGAGCCAATTATCCAAATTTGAGCTAAAGTGGACCTTCCTAGTATTTTTATGAATTTCCAAAGTTTGTACCCTAAAAATCCCTTTCCCCTCCTTGCCCTCTTTTCCTTTCCTTTTATCGACCCCCTTTTTATGGGTTGTTTGATGATGATATCCAATGATCCCTATGGTCTAGGTCCATCATAAACCCACACCAGGGGTACTTCACTGGCCACAACTCAATGAACATTGGATTTGGATCCACTGACACTGGAATCATCCCTTACCTCCAACAAGTGTGGTAAAGTGAGGAGGAACATGGAATACTAACCCCTCTTGATCCACACTTTACCCGAACATCTCTGCACCATCTTTCCCTCTACTTTCCTTTCCTTTCTGTTCTCATCCTCTCCCTAAAAAGAACTACAAACCCCATGCCTTGAGCACCAAGTATATATTGGTATGTATGCCTAGAGAGCTAATCATATGGTGATTGGGATATGGCATTAGATATCTGATTTGATAATAATAAAGGAAAGCTTCCAACTTATTTTGTATATTCAGTTATGAGAAAATGAATCACATAATAAATTTCTAGAGAATGATATTACTCAATGACATATGTCTTCAAGTACGTGACTTGGAAGAATGAGATCATACAGATGTTAAGAGTACATATACATATTCTCATTATGTCCCTGATTGGTTGTTATTTTGGAAGGTAGATAGACACCAATAACACATAAGATCAAAGTGTGAGTTGGTTAATGACTGAATCTCATTAGTCATGATATGGCAATATCAAACCAAGCACATAGATACATGTTAAGGAACCCTGTATCAAACAGATCAACCATGAGACTGACACATGGAATCCATCATCATGGAAGTCATAGTCAACTCTCATAGTGATGGTGGTGATTGTGGTTCTTATACTTGATATCACTACACTCATCACATGTCGTTGGGTACACTTTAACATCATCAAACGTAGTTCTGAAACATGGGTTGTTATAACAGTGATGATTGGGTGACTTTGACACATGGGGATTGACAGTGAGTGATAGATATGGAATTTGTCTCTCTGACAGGAGTATGATATCCAAGTCCTCTTGATTAGTGAGACTGAGAAAATTATGTACATACACATGTGAAATCAATATGTGATATTGAGCTTACATATATCTCATGCAGTCTTATCTGGTTCAAGGAACAAGAATGAATAATAATGAGGATGATTACTCCACATGCCTATAGTTCAATCTGGATATCAGTGACAAAGGAACTATAAAAACACTATAACACCATACACAAATTGTAGGTTGAAGTTGCTCCCAAACTTTCCATTCACATGGGTTGCAATGATGTGTGACTAGGCACCACTCTTCGGTTGTGATGTCATAATCTAGTTATGGACATTCACTGCCAACGTGATATGGGACCTATAGGGTCACACACATAGGAACTCATCTAGAAGAGGAGTTTGATCTTGAATGATAATTGAGTTTAGTACACAAGTGTTTAGGTACTCAATTCACACAACAGATCAACATATTGGCCGGATGAACTGCCAAATGACCATATCACTGGGTGAGACAATCGTTTGGGTAGCCAAATGGGTCTCTCATGTATTGAGACAACCATTTGGGTTGTCAAGTAGATCAGAAATTGAATTGGCTTAGTTATGCCCTATGAACCGACTGGTTCAAGCTGTTGAACTGATCGACTTGACTCAAACTCCCCAGACAACCATCTGGGTGAGTGAGACGGACATCTTGCTTGTGTGAGATAGCTTGCTTGGGACGAACAAAGGTTTTGGAGTTCTCCCAAACTCATTTCAGTTGTACATACTTGGGGTGCAAGTAAATTAATGTATGCCATTAATTAGGAAACAATTTGCCAATTCATATCTGACTAGGAAAGCACGAAACAACCATCTCGCTTACGAGACGACTGTCTCACATCCCATATGACTGTTTCACTTAGTGAAATGACCATCTCGGGTGCGATACGACTATCTCACTTGGTGAGACGACCGTTTCATCGCACACAGGTTGTGAAACTTCCAAAAAAGTTGTGAAAATTCAAGATCTACTTGTCCTTTCCACTCCCGCTTTAGTCCCACATTGGATGGGGATTGAGAACCCTGACCTTAACCTCTCCTATATATAGAGGGGTACTGGGGGCTTCCCAAAGTACAACTACTACACAGACAATTGAGTCAATTGCTCTGATAATTGTTGTCCTCTCTGGTTGTGGTAACCACGAGAGCCCAGACAAGTCCTACCTAACTAGGGAGGGATAGTCATGGGAGAGAAACAACTAAGGATCATTGTTGTGGGAGAGCATGTTGGTGACTAGTACACCAATGGGAGGGATAACTCCTTCATGTCCATTCCTGCAGGACAACAAGAGTTCTAGTTGGTCTGTGTGGACTACTCTAGAGGCAGGAATCTGTTGGCTGCTACTAGGAGGGCAACGTCAAATCACACTTTGTGGTGAGATCTGAGGAGCCACTGCAATAGTTGTCTGAGTCTGCTCTTTGTGGAGGAGCATACAAACGAGTCTGAGTGCGACTTGGAGCTGCAAAACCACTATCCAAGACAGAGTGCACATCTACATCGACAAGAATTTTTACTGGACTTGCTCTAGGACCAGGTATATCTTCATGAAAAATCTTTCCCATTGCATAGTTATTGATGCAATCTTCTGGTTAATGGGAAATATGTAAGTATTATTTTTGTTTCTACTACCTATCTGATGTCATATTTCCCTACAGTGGTATCAGAGCCACATCAATTAATTATGTTTTGGGATAACCGATATGATCATTTTTGGTTTTATCGAGTTTATTTATTGCATGCGATGTGAATATTTAAACTGATTGATGTTAACATTTGTCTAATCACCACATAAAGAACCCAAACAAATATATATATGATATGATATATATGCAATTTACACGCGTCACCATAAAATCAATTTTGATGGTCGATGTAAAGCATGGTTATGGCCAACCCCAGATCTGTGTGTGAATGGTTGCAGTTATTTATCATGTTGTTTATTGGTCTGCATACCGAGCCGATCTCTCCTTCTACATGTAAATTAATACTCTTCTTCCTATTTCCCCTAGAATGTAACTCGAGGTTTTCCCATATACAATGTAATAAGAAATAAGATAGTTTTAATTTATGTTTTGACATGAGATGATGATCTGTATAAAGGAGAAATAACCGGCTCATGAGACGACCCAATCAATTGGAGGACCGAGGAGGCCAGATGATAGGAGGATGAACCGATCAAATGGTGGCCCAACCGTCTGACTGGAGGTGTCTAGCACTGCTTGGACCTATGAACTAGACAACCATTTTAGAAGAATCCAACCAAGTGGCCAGGAGGCGAGCCAACCAGTTCAAGAGTTGAACCAGTCAACCCAGATTGGTTCAAGCATAGATCTTAACCAACAACAAGTTGCATATGATGTAGACCATAGGTGGTAGTAATTCCGTGTGGCTCCAAGGAATTACATTATGATGGACATAACATCACTTGTCTATTTTATTTATTGCATGTTCTCATTTGCGGTTATATCATGTATATGATACATACTATATATGTGGTGATTGGTTAAAGTATATGTATTTATATAATCAAACTCTCTCAACTTAAATATTAAGTCTTAGATGTCTTCCATTAGAAATACAAATGAAAAGCTTAATCAACCAAGTGTATATTTGCACAAAGCATGGTGCACCGTATATCTTGTAGAAGTGTGATGGTAGATATGTAGATTTTCACAAAGCATGGTGCGTATCTATCGTATTGGCAATTGGGTCAGGCTTAACTGGTGACTTAGAGAGCCCAAGCCCAGAGGCATACAGATGATTATGACAAGGAGTTGTGCATATCATCTATCTAAGAGTTGCATGTGATGCAATTGTCATGATGGCCTATCTAAATAGTCAGGTTGTGGGTGATCGTCAAAAGTCGACTCATGACTTGATGAAATATGGATCTTGGACCACTAGAATAATGTATGATGCAATATTCCAAATTGATATTGAGGGCTATAAATTCAAATAAAATAGTGGGAGTGATAATGATTGAAGACCTAATTAATATCGTTAAAGTTATCAAATCATCGAGTAGTTGCAATATTTCATTTTAGATACAAATGTCAAACACAAAGATGTTCAAATTGCGATCAATCCTTAAGAAGGACAAAATGGGATAAAGTTCCACAATTGGTTAAGGACTTTGATAAATTTTCTCATTAATAAGAGAAAGCTCTATGTCCTTAATAGACCGATGCCAGAGAAACCCGCTCCAAATGTGCCTAAGGCTAAATGGATGCTTATTGGAAGCATGCCAATGATGCCATAGACATTTGAATACCTAATGCTATGTTTTATGAACTATGAGTTGCATGAACAACATGAATTACATGGACATTCTCGAGATGGTAACACATCTTAAGAATCATGTAAAGCAAACAAGGTATAATTTGTGTGCAAATTGACAAAGAGAGGTCTAGTAAAACCCCATGTTCTCATTGTGATTAGACATGTAGAATGACTGGGATTTGTCTTAGGTCAAGAGTTGATCATGAATATGATTATGAAAGTGTTGCATGCATCATATAGTCAATTTATCACTTACTTGGCATGTTGATGCCAAAGCAAGGAAGAACAAGGACAAATCCATGATGGTGATCATCGTAAGTGAGTCCTAGGGAAAAAGCAAGGCCATGAAGTGTTCTAAGGCTAAGATGAAGCCCAAAGTCTTCTGCACTCAATATATGGAGAAGGGTAAGGGTAAAAGGAATCTATCCTTTTCAATTAAAGGATAAAATACCACCATTGTCACTTGTTTCGACATTGGAAAGGAATTATCCTCTTCATAGTGGATCTCGGAAAGAAGATAGAGTTAGAGATCTCTACTTCAGGACCTGAGAAGAAGCAAGCTAGAACTATGTGGAGCAAGGGTTGCTTCCTCTATAGTTGTGAATAGTCATTCATGGGCACATAATAGAATTAGTGAATTTCTATTGTGTACTTGCCAAACATCATATGTTTTTTATGACAAGAACATTATGATCTATTATGGAAATGCCCTATGTCTCATAAATTATACTTGATAGTTGTAAAGACAAATGTGTATGACACATATATTGAATGACTTGATAACTCAAACATTGAATACCTATGGCACCGTCATCTAGAGCACATAAATGAGAAATGCATTTCTAGAATCCATATGATGGTTATCTAGACTCTTTTAGTTATTGAACGAATAGAGACATGCATGTCTTATTTGTTGTGCAATATGAAAAGAGTATCTTCACTAGATGTAGTGGGAGATTGATTATTCAATTAGGACTAGTACATACTGATGTACATAGACCATTTGGATGAATGCTAAAGGCAGTTACAAGTACCTCATTGTATTTACTGACACGATCAGTAGATATTGAAATTTGTATATAATGAAATACAAGTTTGGATCTCTTGAAGTGTTAAAGGAGATAAAAAAATGAAGTACGTAACTAAATTGGTAAAAGTATTAAGATACCTCGATATGATTGATGTTGAAATATGTAAACCAAGAGTTTGAGACCTTCTGGGAGATCATGATAGTGTATCATGGTGTATCATAATGAACTCCAACTGAAAATATTGATGTGTCAGAAAGAAGGTATCACACCCTGTTAAGTCATGGTGCGATTATCAATTAAAATCTGGCTATCTTCCAATATTTCTTTTAGGCATATGCTTTACACTATAATAATGTAACATATAAAATGGTTCAAAAGAAACCATATGAGATATGGCATGGGAAGTGTCCCAATGAGTCTTCAGTGATTAGGATTGAAAGCTTGTATAAGAAAACAATTTCTTAAAAGGCTTTATCCATAAATTACATGAATGTTATCTTGTTGAATACTACTTATATTCCAGCCCGACAACAAAGTGTTTGTTGGTTGAATTCCTAAAGGGAACTTATTTCCAAAGGAATCAGTGGGAGTAAAAGTAGAACTCAAAATGTTTGAGATAAACAAGAAAACATTGAATCTAAAGAGGTACAACAAGGAACAAGGAGAATCACAAACTATTGTGGAATCCCAAGTTCCTTATGTAAACACAAAACTCATAGTTTTAGTAGAACGCCTTGAGTTTGAGAGATTATGATATCTTATAACTCAATAAGGCGGTAAGTTGATAATAGCAATGAGTCAAATGTCTACCTAGAAACTATTGAGGAACCAGATTCTAAAAAATGTCTTTAGGCCATGAGATCTATGACGGACTCCATGTAAACCAATAAGGTATGACCTTGGTGGATCCACCTGAAGGGGTAAAACCCGTAGGGTGCATTTGGGTCTTTGTAAGAAGACCAACACAGAAGGGTATATTGGTTGCAAGGAGTTTCAAACTAGTCCAAATTGTTGAACATGATGAAGCCTTTCACCAGTTACCATGGTTAAATCCATTTGGATCATGCTTGTTGTTGCAACTCATTATGATTGTGAGATTTGGCATATGATGTTATAACCACATTCCTTAATTAGAATAATTAAGAGGATGTGTATGTTACACAACCTAATGGTTTTATATATCCATCAACGCAAATAAAGTCTATAAGCTACAAAGGTCAATCTCAGGATTGAAGCAAGCATCTCTGAGTTGGAATCTTCAATTTGACAAGATAGTCAAAGGGTTTGACTTGAGTCAGAATGAAGATGAAATCTGTGATTACAAAATATTTAGTGGGATAATATTTATATTCCACATAATGATGCGGAATAATGTCCTTATCCTATAAATATTAAAACCTAGCAAGGAAAGTATCTTCTATATGAAGGGTTTAGGTGAAGCATCCTATGAGATAGGGATCGAGGTCTATAGAGATAGATCTAGAAAGCTTCTTGACCTAAGTAAAAGCTCATACATTGGTAAGATGTTAAAGGGTTCATCATGCAAGACTCAATGAGAGAAAACTTGTACATGTTCCATGGAGTTAGTCTTTCAAGAGCCTAGTGTCCTAGTTCTTATGAAGAATAGGGACACGCAGATAGATGCCAACGGGTCTATCTTGAATGTAATGCTATGTACTTATCCCTTTATCTCGTATGTATTGGATATGATGAAAAGATATCTAGTAATCTTGTATGTATTGGACATGATGAGAAGATATCAAGTCATCACATATGTATTGACATGATGAGAGGACATATATATACCTATATAGAAATCTCATATGTATTGGACATGACGAGGGGGTAAATGTCAGATACCAGTGAGAGTCACTGAACTACCATAATGAACATCCTTACATGCTTGTGAAGCACTTGAAGGATTGGTTCCTTGGTTATGGTAATAAGTAAGAGTTGGATGTAAAGGGTTACACCCATGCAAACTTCCAAATTGACAAAATAATCACAATAGAAATTTATGTTTGATGAAAAACAAGAAGTGTAAGCTAGAAAGTGTTCTAATATAATGATAGTTGTTCAAATCTACAAAAGAAGCCAAATAACTCTATGTTATGAGAACTATAGAGGATATTGTATGGATCAAGAATTTCATATGGGTGAACTTGTGTGAGGTTCCAAACTATTGATGACACAGTAGAAATACTGATGAAAAAAATGGAGCTACTAGTTAGGTTGGGAATCTTGGATAGTATACTATGGCACTTCCATCTCATACGAGTAGTCGTACATCTAAGAGATGTGAAAATTGCAAAATACTCACTTAAAGCAAACATTGCTAAACCTGCTATAAAAGCACTTATGCAGAAAAAGCATGATGGTCATGTTAGGTCACTCGGGTTGAGATCCGTGGGTGATTGGCTCTAAGTGCAAGTGGGAGTCTATTGGTATGTATGCCCAGAGAGCCAATCATATGGTGATTGGGATATGACATTAAATACCTGATTTGATAATAATAAAGGCAAGCTTCCAATTTATTTTGTATATATAATTATGAGATAATGAATTACAAAATAAATGTCTAGAGAATATTACTCAATGACGTATGTCTTCAAGTATGTGACTTGGAAGAATGAGATCATACAGATGTTAAGAGTACATATACATATTCTCATTATGTCCCTGATCAGTTATTATTGTGGGAGGTAGATAGACAACAATAACACATAAGATCAGAGTATGAGTTGGTTGATGACTAAATATCATTAGTCATGATATGGCAATATCAAACCAAGCACACAGATACATGTTAGGGAACATTGTATCGGACAGACCCACCACGAGACTGACACATTGAAGCCATCATCATAGAAGTCATAGTCAGCTCTCACTGTGATGGTGGTGATTATGGTTCTCAAACTTGAAATCACTACACTCATCACATGTCGTTGGGTACACTATGACATCATCAAATACAGTCCTGAAACATGGGTTATTATAAAAGTGATGATTGGGTGACTTTGACACATGGGGATTGACTGTGAGTGATAAATATTGAATTTGTCCCTCTGGCAGGAGTATGATATCCAAGGCCTCTTAATTAGTGAGACTGAGAAAAGTATGGCTATAAACATGTGAGTCAATATGTGATATTGAGATTACATATATCTCATGCAGTCTGCTCTAGTTCAAGGAACAAGATTGAATAATAAAGAGGATGACTACTCCATGCCTCTAGTTCAATCTGGATATCAGTGACAAAGGAACTATACAAACATTGCAACACCATACACAAATTGTAGGTTGAAGTTGCTCCCCAACTTTCCATTCACTTGGGTGGCAATGATGTATGACTAGGCACCACTCTTTGCTTGTGATGTCATAAGATAGTTATGGACATTCACTGCCAATGTGATATGGGACCTATAGGGTCACACACATATGAACTCATCTAGAAGAGGAGTTTGATCTTGAATAATAATTGAATTAAGTACTAAAGTGTTTAGGTACTCAATTCACACAACAGATCGACAGATTGGCTCACTGAAATACCAAACGACTGTCTCACTGGGTGAGATGATCGTTTGGGCAGCCATATGGACATCTTAAGAGTTGAGACAACCATTTGGGTTGTCAGGCAGATCATAAATTGAATTGGTTTAGTTCTTCCCTATGAACCGACTGGTTCAAACTGTTGAACTGATCAACTTGACTTAAACTCACCAGACGGCCGCTTGGGTGAGTGAGACAGACGTATCACTTGTGTGAGGTGGCCCAGTTGGGACGAATGAAGGTTTTGGAGTTTTCCTGAACTTGTTTCAATTGCACATACTTGGAATGTAAGTAAATTAATGTATTCCATTATTTAGGAAATAATTTTCCAGTTCATATATAACTAGGAAAGTGTGAAAGACCATATCGCTTACGAGATGACCGTCTCACATCCCAGAGGACCATTTCTCTTAGAAAAATGACCGTCTCATGTGCAAGATGACCGTTTCGTCACACACAAGTTGTGAAACTTCTAGAAAAGTTGCAAGAATTAAATATCTACTTGTCCTTTCCACTCCCACTTTAGTCCCGCATTGGCTAGGGACTAGGAACCCTGACACTAACCCCTCCTATATATAGAGGGGTACTGGGGGATTCCCAAAGTACAACTACTACACAAACAATTGAGCTAGTTGCTTTGAAAATTGTTGTCCTCTCTGGTTGTGGTCACCACGAGAGCCCAGGCAAGTCCTACCCAACTAGGAAGGGATAGTCACGGGAGAGAAACAATTGGGGATCATTGTTGTGGGAGAGCATGTTGGTGACTAGTAAACCAATGGGAGGGACAACTCCTTCCTGTCCGTTCTTGCAAGATGACATGAGTTCTAGTTGGTCCGTGTGGACTACTCTATATGTAACATACCAGATCTTAGACCCCACCCTAGAAGTTTGATCTTTTTGGGCCTAGCCAAACAAGGTTGGGGTTAGACCTAAAAGATGTTTGGTATAACTCTAATGAGCTAATGTATGTATAGATCACCTTAATGTAACCTAATGTTCTCACATTAGTCTTAGGCCAATAATGGATACATAAAATAGGCCACATGAAGTAATGTAAAATTCGTGCTAATAATCACACATAATTCTTTTGGTGATGATATTAACCTAAATAGATGAGCAATAATGATAATAGTGAAGTAATATGATAATCTAAGTAATAATGTGATATTAATGGCCATAAATATTAATTATGACAAAACTCATGAAAAGAAATCCCAAAAGTAGAATCTAAGTTAAGAGTCATGTTCCTTGGGTCCCATTTTCCTTGGGAGTCAAGTTACACATTATTCACATAATAATAATTAATTTAAGAAGAGAAGACCTAAGTTTTCCCCAAAATATCAAATAAAATAATAAATGACACTAAAAGAGGGAAATAATCATAGATTCATAATCTAAATAATAAATATTTCCTTTGGGTGAATTTTCATCCAATTGGAGAAAGTTTGCTTAAAAGGTGAAATTAGGAGAGAGAAAGTGTGTAGAACCTTCAAAATATTAAATAATTGTACAAACAACTCCAACATGTGAAATTGATGGCAAATTCATATCCAACACATTAAATATGACTTGTGGATAAAGTTTCATTAAATTTGGATAATCGTAATGTCATTAATGAAGGAGGAAAGAGAAAATAGGATTTGATTTATTTAACACATTAAAAGTTCTCAAAAGGAAAATCTAATTGCATAATCAGAATCTACATGCCTTAATTGCCCTCTGTGCAAAATTTTACTTAATTTGGGTATTGTTTGAACCCTTAAATGAAGAAAGAGAAAAAGGAAATTAAATGTAATGTCACATTATTAAATTAGTTAGATTTTTGTCACGCTGACACGCACCTTGGTTTCTACTTCGATTAAACATTTGATCTGGACTGTTTGATTTTTGGTCCGATGACTCTGGAGTCGTCTCCTACCTTGAGTAGGAGTCTGACCAGTCGTGAACAATACACACAATCCTCTCTTTAGTCGTTCTCTCTCCTCAGTCATTAGTTTCTTGAGATTTCTTCACCTATATGTTTGTGCTTCGATTTCACACCTACCCGTCCTAACTTTATTAGGGTTTCATCACATATAAATCCCTTACCATGCCCGCCTACATCGTTCCCTAGTTCTTCTCCCTCCTTTTCTTCTTTCCACAACTCCTGTGCTTCGAACCATTCTGTATCATTTCGTTGAGCAACCTTAGGGTCTCAGTATCCCAAGATTGTGCTTTTGGCATCAGGGATCTACCTCCGTATGCTCCTCCAAACTCCATGAGTCCCTGACATGGACTTGGACCTCGACCTAGCTTTCTGTACCTCCGCAGTCATCAGGCAAGGTGTAGAGCTTCACTGCACACCCTCGACGTGGTTTCCCTCATGCCAATTTGGCCTCTCTTTGTTGTATGACTTAAACCTTCTTTTACCCTCTTCTTTGGTTCTTGATAAATACTTGATTTTCTGACCATTATTCCTCTAGTTCTAGTTGCCTTTGACTTCACCCTACTTCACCGGGTTTGCTCAATAATCTGTGGACTCTGCATGTATGCCTTGCTTGGTTTTCCCTTCCTTCCTACTCGTGTATCTATTCATGGCGAAAGATCTTATTCTATCTCCTGGGCATCTCCAGACCCAAACTTGGGATCCCTGAGACCGTCATAAGATGAGGATGATGTTGAGCATTTTTGCAATGAGATTTACTGATGTTTCATAGACTTTTGCTCTCTACCTAGAGATTGAACCTTGCAACCATGGTGACTCTTGCTAGGAGATCAATCCACGATGTGTGATTCCCCATCTACCCTTCAGATTCCTCTATTTGTGATTTTCCATATCAAGGGTATTATCATCTTTTTACGATTACTTGTTTTGTTTTTGGTTCTGAAGCAACAAACTGTGCCGTCTGAGTGGCCGACTGAGTTGGCCATCCCTAATTGGGCCAACTCAGACTGTGCGGCCCTCTCCCTCTCTCTCTTTCTCTCTCTCTCAGAGCATATTACTGACGTGGATTTACATGATTGAACAAATTTCAAAAATCCATAACTAATTATTTATGGCTCAAAAAAATAAAATCTGTTCTGAAATAAAAAAAGTAAGGTCTATCAAATGGTACCAGTTCTGTTGCTCAAATCTAATCTAAAAAATATGTGATTTAAATGAATTTACCTTAATAGTTAATAACTTGTAAAATTCATAACTAAATATATATAAGTTAGAAAAATATAATAAAATATGTTTTGAACTTATAAAAATATAGCCTAAAATATGGCGTGGTTTTGATAACCTAATTCACTAATATTAAAAAAGGGCAATTTTAGGCTTTTGAATAATTGATGGAAACCTAACCCTAATTTCACATACATGATTAATAGGTGCTTCAGAGACCTAGGTTTGGATCTAGGAGTGATCTTGGACTGTTAGACTCTGTAGATAGGTATGCTTACATCCCATATTATTTCTATATTGAGCAATTTCTAATTCCTCTCCTTTAATGTATGTATGCATCCCTGATCATTCTTTTAAGAAATTAACATATGTTTCTTCTTGGTCCTATGGACATTAGCCTATACACAATGTCTTTTCTTTTGATATCATGGTTCATGTGAACTATCTTATTTGTTATTGATCTTGTGATCATGGATATTCTCTTGGACTCTTTTTCTTATGCCTTGGTGCATGTTGGACTTATTTGATGATATGTGTCCACTTTGAGGTGGATGTTTATTTGTTGATATGTGATATCTTTTGCCCACTTACATGTGGACGTATGTGTTGTCCATTGTGTGATGGCAACATTGTATAATCTGACTATAATTTTTACTTGCCTCTACATTTTACATGCTATGTGATTCAGTATCACTAGAGTAGTGTAATTACATTGGTTTTGATTATGGGAGATGTGTAAATTCCTGCTCGAGTAGTATGCTCTTTTAGGATGGAGGTGGCGCCATACCTGGGTTTCAAATTTGTGAGGTTTGGCCCATTTTATATATTTGGGGTTTGGCAGTACGTCATTCTCTATCAGGTTTCAAGTTTGTGAGACTTGGCCAACTTTGTATTTATATTGTTTTAGGGTTATGCTTATCTCACATGCATGCATGGTACTGATGATGATTGTGGGGTGTGTTCCCTACTTTCTCTTATTGTTCTTCATTTCCCACCATGGTAGTGGATGTATATATGGCATAATATTTTTATGTTGTTTTATGGAAAGTATCTTCTTTATTGTGAATCTTTTCTCTTGATACCTACTTGGGTGGTACTTACCTTTTCTATGGGAAGCCTTTTATATTTGTTATCCTTTATTTCATAATATTGTTCAATTTCATTTTTAGTATGCACATACCAGCCTTTGCTGTTGTCTTCTATTTTTCTCTTCTTGCTTGGGTATGCTTCCAATCCTAGGTGAAGGATGTGGAGAACATGGCATAAAGTTATGGACCTAGCTTAAGGAGTTAAAGCTTGGAGACAATCTTGAGGTGGTTTAGATTTCCCTCTACATGGATCCTTATGATGTACTTTTACATGTAATTATAAGATGTTCTTTTGTAAACTCATGAGAAATTGAATATAGTCAATGTTTTTATTCCGCTGCTACACTTTTGTTGTTTTGTATACCATAAATAAGATTTGAAAATTTTACATCTACTCCAACATATCTTTTAGGTGTGTTTGGACTGGAGGTTCTATTGTTCAAAATTTTATTAGGGAGTGGATCCCCTCTGGGATCCCACTCCTTACAGTATGGTATCAGAGCCCATGGTAGTCAGAATCTGACTATTTCAATTGTGTCTCCCTAGTTAGACACTTGACTTAGATAGTTTCCTCTAGGTGAGATGTTCACCCTAGATATGATCAATGATGATATTTTTATGCAACAAGGTTCAATTTGAGGATGAGAATATGTTATGAGTTTAAGGAGGTCTTAATATGGAAATATTGTGACTTTGTTTCTCGCCTTGATTTTGGGCCCTAATTTCAGTTTTCAATCACAAAGATTTTCATCATGAAAAATTATTTTCATTATACTATTATATGTACAAAAGGAAATTTTACCTGGAATCTTATTGAAGTTTTCTTGAACTAAGTCACAACTAAGAGATGTGTGATGTATGGATAGTGAAACCCTAGATTTAGTTAGAAAAGAATCTAACCCTAGTTTTAACTTTGGAGTTGTGACTAGGATTGATATAAAGGTGTAGTTGACCTACCCTATGACTTTTGGATGTTCATGTAGGGTTGATAGGTTAGAGACATAAGGACCTAAACTCAACCCTATATGGTATGAATTTTAGTTGGATACATAAGAAGAACAAATCTCTAAAAATTTCACAACTAAAAGATATTTTGGCAACCTGAAATGTTGTTAGTTTGACTTGTTAGGTCAAACCTTTTAAGGGGTGGAGAGTAGTTTTTTGTTGATGTTTGGATATAAAGATTTTGAGGATGAAATCCTTTTAAGGGATGGAGTGCTATAACATACCAGATCTTGGACCCTACCCTAGAAGTTTGATCTTTTTGAGCTTATCCAAACAAGGTTGGGGTTAGACCAAAAAGATGTTTGGTATAACTCTAATGAGCTAATACATGTATAAATCACCTTAATGTAATCTAATGTTCTCACATTAGGCTTAGTCCAATAATGGATACATAAACATAAAATAGGTCACATGAAGTAATGTAAAATTTGTGCTTATAATCACACATAATTCTTTTGGTGATGATATTAACCTAAATAGATGAGCAATAATGATAATAGTGAAGTAATATGATAATCATAGTAATAATGTGATATTAATGGCCACAAATATTAATTATGACAAAAATCAGGAAAAGAAATCCCAAAAGTAGAATCTAAGTTAAGAGTTGTGTTCCTTGGGTCCCAATGGCCTTAGAAGTCAAGTTTCACATTATTCACATAATAATAATAATAATAATAATAATAATAATAATAATAATAATTATTATTATTAATTTAATTCTTTTTGGAAGGAGAAGACCTAAGTTTTCCCCAAAATATCAAATCAAATAAATAATGAGTTCAAAAGAGGAAAATAATCTTAGATTTGTAATCTACATATTAAATATAGCCTTTGGGCGAATTTTCATCCAATTTGGAGAAAGTTTGCTTAAAAGGTGAAATCAGGAGAGAGGAAGTGTGTAGAACCTTCAGAATATTAAATAATTATACAAACAACTCCAACATGTGAAATTGATGGAAAATTTATATCCAACACATTAAATATGACTTGTGGGTGAAGTTTCATCAAATTTGGATAATCCTAATGTCATTAATGAAGGAGGAAAGAGAAAATAGAATTTGATTTGTTTAACACATTAAAAGTTCTCAAAAGGCAAATCTAATTGCATAATCAGAATCTACATCCCTTAATTAGCCTCTGTGCAAAATTTTACTTAATTTGGATAATGCTGGAACCCTTAAATAAAGAAAGAGAAAAAGGAAATTAAATGCAATGTCACTTTATTAAATTAATTCGATTTTTGTCACGCTGTCATGCGCCTTGATTTCTATTTCGATTAAAAGCTTGATCTGGACCATTTGATTTTTGATCTGATGTCTCTAGAGTCGTCTCCTACCTGGAGTAGGTGTCTGACCAGCTGTGAACAATACACACAATCCTCTCTTCAGTCGTTCTCTCTCCTCAATCATCGGTTTCTCGATATTTCTTAGCCTATATGTTCATGCTTTGATTTCACACCTTCCCATCCTAACTTTATTAGGGTTTCATCACATATAAAATCCTAACTGTTTCCACCTTCATCGTTCCCTTATTCTTCTCCCTCCTTTTCTTCTTTCCGTAACTCCTATGCTTCAAACCGTTATGTATCGTTCCGTTGAGCAACCTTAGGGTCTCAATATTCCAAGGTTGTGCTTTTGGCATCAGGGGTCTGCCTCGGTATGCTCCTCTAAACTCCATGAGTTCCTAACATGGACTTGGACCTTGACCCAACTTTCCACACCTCCGCAGTCATAGGAAAGAGTGTAGAGCTTCATTGCACACATGTAGTGTGGTTTCCCTCATGCCAATTTGGCCTCTGTTTGCGGTATGGCTTAAACCCTCTTTTCCCCTCTTTATTGATGCCTGATCAATACTTGAGATTTTGACCATCATTCCTCTAGTTCTAGCCGCCTTTGACTTCTCCCTGCTTCGCTGAGTTTTCTCGAGAATCTGTGGACTCCGTGCGCGTACCTTGATCAGTTTCCCCTTCCTTCCTGCTCGTGTAGCCGTTCATGGCGGAAGATCTTCTTCTGTCACCTGGAAATATCCGGACCCAAACTTGGGATCCTTGAGACCGTCATAAGGTGAGGAAGATGTTGAGCATCTTTGCAATGAGATTCATTGATGTTTCATAGACTTTTGCTCTCTGCCTGGAGGTTTAACCTCACACCCATGGTAAGCTCTTGTGAGGAGATCAATCCACAATGTGTGATTCCATCTCTACCCTCTAGATTCCTCTATTTTTGATTTTCCATATCAAGGTTATTATCGTCTTTTCATGGTTACTTGTTTTGTTTTTTGTTCGAAGCAATAGACTGATTTATCTGAGTGCTCATCCGAGTTGGCCATCCATGATTGGGCCAACTCAGACTGTGTGGCCCTCTCCCTCTCTCTCAGAGCATATTGCTGACATGGATTTACATGATTGGCCGAATTTCAAAAATCCATAACTAATTATTTATGGCTAAAAAAATGTTCTAAAACCAGTTTTGTTGTTCAAATCTAATCTCAAAAATATGTGATTTTAATAAATTTACCTAAATAGTTAATAACTTGTAAAATTTATAACTAAATATATATCAGTCAGAAAAATATAATAAAATATGTTTTGAACTTAGAAAAATATAACCTAAAATATGGCCTAGTTATGATAACCTAATTCAATAATATTAAAAAGGGTGATTTTAGGGTTTTGAATAATTAGTAGAAACCTAACCCTAATTTCACATACATGATTAATAGGTGCTTTGGAGACCTAGATTTGGATCTAGGGGTGATCTTGGACTATTAGAATCTATAAAGAGGTATGCTTGCATCCCATATTATTTTTATAATGAGCAATTTCTAATTCCTCTCCTTTAATGTATGTTTACCTCCCCGATTATTCTTTTGATCAATTAGCCTATGTTTCTTCTTGGTCCTAAGGACATTAGCCTATAAACAATGTATTTTCTTTTGATATCATGGTTCATGTGAACTATCTTGTTTGTTATTGATCTTATAATCATGGATATTCTCTTGGACTCCTTTTCTTATGCCTTGGTGCATGTCAGACTTATTTTATGATATGTATCCACTTTGAGGTGGATGTTTATTTGTTGATATGTGATATCTTGTGCCCACTTGCATGTGGATGTATGTGTTTTCCATTGTGTGATGGCAACATTATATAATTTGACTATAATTTTTACTTACCTCTACATTTTACATGCTATGTGATTCAGTATCACTAGAGTAGTGTAATTGCATTGGTTTTGTTTATGGGCAGATGTGTAAATTCCCGCTTGAGCAGTATGCTCTTTTGGGGGTTTGGTAGTACGTCATTCTCTATCAGGTTTCAAGTTTGTGATACTTGGCCGAATTTGTATTTATATTTTTCTAGGGTTATGCTTATCTCACATGCATGCATGATATTGATGATGATTGTGGGGTGTGTGTCATACTTTCTCTTATTGTGCTTTATTTCCCACCATGGTAGTGGATGTATATATGGAACAATCTTTTTATGTTGTTTTATGGCAAGTATCTTCTTTATCGTGAATCTTTTCTCTTGATACCCACTTGGGTGGTACTTACGTTTTCTATGGAAAGCCTTTTATATTTGTTATCGTTTATTTCATAGTATTCCTCAATTTCATTTTTAGTATGAACTTACCAACCTTTTCTGATGTTTTCTATTTTTCTCTTCTTACAGAGGTATGCTTCCAACCCTAGGTGAAGGATGTGGAGGACATGGCATAAATATATGGACCTAGCTTAAGGAGTTATAGCTTGGAGATAATCTTGAGGTGGTTTAGATTTCCCTATACATGGATCTTTTTGATGTACCTTTACATGTAAGTTTAAGATGTTCTTCTGTAAACTCATGAGGAATAGAATATAGTCAATGTTTTTATTCTACATCTATAGTTTGGTTGTTTTATAGGCCATAAATAAGATTTGAAAATTTTACACCCACTCCAACATATCTTTTAGGTGTGTTTGGACTGGAAGTTCTATTGTTCAGATTTTTAGTAGGGAGTGGTTCCCCTATGGGATCCCACTCCTTAGACTAGAGGCAAGAGTCTATTAGCTGCTTCTAGGAGGGCAATATCAACTCGTAGTCCGTGGTGAGATCTCAAGAGACACTATAGAAGTTGTCTGAGTCTACTATCTGTGTAGGAATAGTCAGACGAGTCTGAGTGCTACTAGGAGCTACACAACCACCGTCCAAGACAAAGTGCACATATACTTCGACAAGGATTGTTGCTGGACTTGCTCCAAGACCAAGTATATCTTCATGAAATTATCCTTCCCATTGCATAGTTATTGACACGATCAGTTGGTTAATGGGAAATATGTTAGTATTATTTTTATTTCCGCTGCCTATCTGATGCCATATTTCCCTACAGTATACACCTCACTGACAATCCTCATGTCAACTTGAAAAATTGCCCATTTAAAACCCCAAACCTAGCTTCTCAATCCTGATAACCCCCTTTCCACTTTGTTTCGTGCCCCTATTTCAACCCACACCTTTTTAGCCTCTCAGTTCTCCTCATTATTTGTTTCCTCCATTTTGGATGATTTTCTCTACCACGACCATCGTCTGCTTACACACGCGAGGCACGATAGGGAAGAAGAAACAAAGAACCACACAATCTTAGTCAAACTTGACCAAGGATTGGATAAACTAGTCATGTCTACTCAATCCACTAATCTCCCTCTTTCCCTCAACATTGCATCCCAATCAACCATTGACCCTTGCCGAATGACTTTTCTTTTCTGTGATCTAGGTAAATCCATCTCTTTCACCAAAATGGCTAGATGTTGCCTTGATCTATATATAATTCATACAAAATTTTTCCATTTTCATTAGGGAAAATAAGATGGATCTAATGGAACTAGTTTCAAGATCTAAATCTTGTTTGTATTATACTATTATATTAAAGATGCTTCTTTATGATTATTTGAAATGAAAATATGATATCTACCTTGCCAAACTCTATTCAATGACCTAAACCTTAAACAAAGTCAGAAGTTGGAAATTATTTGAAATCCATATCTTAAAACTCTACTAGACGACAACACTAATAATTATGACTTGAATCTTGATATTTATGCTTAGGGTTAATTTGGATTACTGATATATGACCTAGGTAGATCATTCATCCACTTGAATTGTGAGGACCTGTACCATTGATCAAACCAAAATTGACCATTAAGAAAAATACCCAGAAAAAACCCAACTCAAGTTTAGCAAACATCAAATACTGAGATGAAAAAGTCCACATAACAACACTGAACATAAGATCTGATTATGAAAAGAATTTTAAAATCTCACATAAGATCATATACAACTATAATACTACACACCTGAATTATTTCACATAAAAATTGAGAAAAATTAAAATCTCTTTTATTCATTTCATCAAAGGAATTATAAGATTTATCCATGATCATAAGGTGATTGATTTAGTTTCTACTCCTGATCACAAAGAAACACCAAGGGAAAACAACCTATGACATTCATCATCACTACCCACCCATAACTCATGAAAGTGAAAGCACAAGGGCGCCCTAAATTTTAACTATTTTATTTCTTGTTGGATCTTGATCATCACATCCTTACCAATGCTCCAACATACCTAAACGATGTTGATAAACACATGATGGACACCCCGATACCACAAAATTATTAACATGTAGCTTTTTTATTGAAGGTATGTTTTATCATTTTTTATGGTTCGTGTAGAAATGTAACATGCAAGATGAGTGGTGTTAAATGTTTATCAATATACTAGTTTGATACTCATTAATTTATCCACCAATATATTTCCATACCTAAGGGAGAAGGTATCACACATGTGGGTGGGGAGGTTACTAATACAAGATTTAATCGTCCATGCAAATTTACTAGGGTTGAAATCCCTAGACTTGCCTAATTCCAAATATACACCAATCCCTCCTATAAGAAGATGAGTCTTATCAAAATTTATGTTTAGGGTCAAATACAAAGGGATGACCTAACTAAGCATGATGCTAATTATCTTACATTCAAATGAAAAATTATATTTACACCAAAATTGTTATTGATTAATTATATTAAGTGCGAATGAAAATAAATCCAAAATTTAGTTGAGATTTAATTAAATGTGGGAAGTACTATGGAGAAATAGTTTCACATCCTCTACCCACATTTCTCACTCACATCTCATCTACACTCACATAAATAATATTGGGCCTTTGTAATTTGCTCTACTCTTAGTTTGAGGAAATTACAAGGATGTATATCATTGTTGGCTTGCTATCATGTTATCCACAAATCCAAAACCCTAGAGACCTCCATCAAAAGTCTCTTCTAAGGGTCAAATAGAATTAATCAGTATCCTAATCCTAGGTTATCCTAGAATTATAATTGACGTGAAACATGGGTGATAAATCCATGAAATATGCATTAAATGGTAAATTCTATATAAGTCAATTCATACAAGCAACAAAATGATGAAAAGTTAAAAAAAAGGAATAATAAGGCTGAACCCCACACCACAATGAGAGAACTACTCCCTTATGGTAGAGAATTGAACTTAAGAACAAAAGAAAGAGAGAAGAGTCATTATTTTAGTGTTCGAGTGGATGAGGGACACAAACTCTGGAAACTAATATTCATCCTGATGAAAAGAGCAATGCATGACACAACCACAAGGGTCGTCTTCTACTCCTACATTCACTCCAAAATAGCACTCAAAATGAGGTTCTCTAAAGTGAAAAACATAATTCTCAGTAATAAGGGTGAAATACCTTATGTCATAAAAGGGGTGAAATAGTATAATTATTAGTGCAACCAAACCCACAATTATGAAATATTGTGGCCAATTGCATTATTCTTGTGTAGTATAAAACCAAGCCGACTGAGTGGGTGGCAAGTTACTCAACTCTATATTTTTTCAATATTATATCTCTAGTTTCAATCGACTAGATCAGTGAGTGAGACAGTTAACTGGACTTTGGCCTTACACCCTACTGATTTGTATTAGATCGAATCACCTGTGAACCACTTTGTTTGATGATTTGGTAGTCGATCAACTATAATGAAAATTGTTTGACTAGCATGTATCTTGATTTCATTGAATGAAAGACGGTCAACTGGGTGAATGATGAGCTTCCTATGATTTTACTAAGGTTGGTGAGCCAACCAAGTGGATGGAAAATTGATTTTCTCACTAATCCGAGGGTTACCTAGATTTGATAGAGGCTAGTGAGTCTAATGGATCACATAGTGAGTTTATCATCTCAATGTCTATCTTTTTTACTCTTTAGGGAACAATTCAGTTGATTACATGGAGGACCCAATGAATTGACTGGATGTTTGGGACTTGTCTTTAGTGGCCTGAATGAGGGATTCATATCCTAATTGATTGGGGATGGGAGAAAGATGATCCCAACTAACTCTATCATGCTTGGGAATGGATTCAGAACTCTTTTCCCAAGGTTTTTCAATTCCTACAATAAACTAAACAAATTCACATTAAATTACAATACAATTAGAATAATGCAATAAAACTGCATTTAAGCTAAAAAGAGGAACAAATGCATACATTTTGAAAAATTACTGCAAACATGTACCTAAACTAAGATGAATATGCACTCATCAAACAAACCCAAATCTAAACTTTTCCAACCCTAAAAAAACTAAAAATACTCACCAATTAATACTAACAACCAAATTATGGCTCTCTAGCACATCGTGATTCATTTCCTACCACCTAAAATATCCAATCATACCCAATCTCTTGATATATCCAAAACATGACATCCTCTATCCTCAGTCCTAGTTTTTCTCCACAACATTATCTCCTCACCAAAATCCTCGATATCACACACATGTAAGCACTTCATGAAAGTGGAAGAAACATGCAAAATCTATAACTATGCACAAAATACAACATCAGGGAATGGTGAAATGAATGTAAATGGAACCTGTAACATGCCTTGTAACATACCAAAACTTGAATCCCTATCACTGGAAACCCCAATCTCAAGGATTGAACACCATTGGTATTAGTTCAGGTGTAAACGCAAATATGGTGTAAGTATTACCCCAATGGAACTTATTAGGAGGATAACAGGGGTACTACCTAGATGTGTAGTATTAAGGATCAAATAGTACTTGAAAATTTTACATATTAAATCCTACATCAATTAACATAAAGAGTTGTTACATCTAAGTTGATAAAGACACTATTAAATTGTAGAATATAATTTGAATATTATCATATTAATATATGATACATTATGTAATTATTAGTCTCTATACATGTATATCAATGTATTGATATCTCGCTATCCACACTATTAGAACTAACCCAAATAACAAGTTTAATTACGAAAGGATGAGGTGGATCTTATCTATACCAGTGGGCATGACGTGAAACATAAGTACACATAAAGGAAGAAATCATATCTTAAATAGGATTAAATGAATTAAAACGGGATGTTTAGTACATAATGAGTATAGTTTCGAATAAAATAAAGGAAAATATGCATTGAGAAGATAAAGATAAAATAATTAACTTTTCAAAAATACTATAGACTGACCATGATTAGGATGATTGTTCTAGTAATATCAATAATTCTAATATAATAAACTAGGTATTAGACAATCTCAAAAGTGGATTGCAAGACTAGAATTAGATTTTACATATTGTAGTTAGTCTAGTTGAAAATTTTCATATTAATTGTAGAATGTAATTTGAATATTAACATATTAGTAAATGACACATTATCTAATTATTAGTCTCAATACATGTATATGAATGTATTAATATCTCACAATACACATTATTAGAACTAACCCAACGAACCAGTTTAATAATGTAAGGATGAGGTTGATCTTGTCCATACCAGTGGGCATAATGCAAAACACACTAATACACATAAAGATGGAAATTGTATCTTAAAAAGGATTAAATTAATTAAAATGGGAAGTTGTGAATAAAATAAAGGAAAATATGCCTTGAGAAGACAAAGATACAATAAATAACTTTCCAAAAATACTATAGACTGGCCATGATTTGGATGCTTGTGTTAGTAATATCAATAATTCTAATATAATAAACTAGGTGATATGTAATCTCAAAAGTGTAGTATGTCCGGATAAGATTGTGCATACTCAAATTAGTTTAGTTTCCCATTATAATATTAATTAGATGATGAGAACTATCTAATTTGATTCAAGAAGAAAATTCTTCAATAAATAACACTATTATAAGTTGGAATATTTTGTTTTTATCTATGTGCTCGATTTACTAAAGTTCACAAAATTTTTACTTATAATTCTCTAAGATACCTGTGTGTGGTTCCTTTTCTATTGGATCATATTTGGGTGATTGATTTGGGTAATATGACGGCCCGATGACAATCCCCAAGTAGTGTTTTGCGCCATACAAAAATCCCAACTTTCCCTCATGCTTTCTCTCTACTTTTCCACATGGGTTTTGGGATAACCCTAGAGGTTTTGCTCAAGTAAGTTGCTTAGAACCTTGTCTTATCCTTTTGAAAAGTAATTAAGACTTAAGGAGAGTTTAATTCTCAATTTTGAACTTATTTGCAAATTATTTGTACCTTATATGATAATTTTGGTAAAGATTGCAAATTACCAAAATGTGGGGTTGATGTGAAAATTATCACCTCTAGAGTGTCCCTTCTCTTTCTCAGCATCATTTAGAGATTAGAGAAAGAATGGGGCACCTTGTTTGAGTCTTGGTTGAATGATAACACTCATTGTGGTGAAAGAACGAAAGAAGTGTTGAGTGTTTTGAGCCTAGATGGGGTTGTATCGAGTTATGAAGTATATATGGGAATGCCTATCGACTTGTAAGCCATATAAGAGGTACCATATAGGTTTGGCATCCTTTTGAAAGTACTCATCTTGATCTAAACACATCAAGTAGGTGAAGCATATCAGTTTAGATGTTCCTTGCAAAAGTTATATCAGTTTGCACATAAAGTAATATTGGGTTGTGATATCTTGTCAAGCAAGATACCCAATGGATACACCTTGATGAGTGTAGGCTGATACACCTTGAATATAATCAATGGATACATGAAGAAGTAATGATACAAATACACTTCAATAAGTGTAGGTTGATAAACCTTAACGAAGGATTAATCAATATAATAAGTATGTTGAAGTCAATATCCTAGTAATGATGAGGGAGAAACTTGCACTACTCACATGAGAAAGGTAATATTTCATATGAATAATCAGTTTATAATATTTGATGAAGTATGCTAGAACACTTATGGCAATAATATAGCTCTTATGATGTAAATTATGGTTTGGTTGATGAATATGAACTTAAAAAACCTAATTGGGCTATAAGGGGAAACCCTAACCCTAACTATGAGAGGGTTGCAATTTGAATGACTCTCTTTATGGCATGGTCATGATATTTACTTGATATTGCATTTTCTATGAAATCCTAACCATGCATGTATTTTGAAATGATGAGCATAGCCAGGTATGAGCTATGATGATTTAGCATAATACAAATTATATAAAGTCTTGTGAGCCATGTGATATACTTGTACAACAAGTATGATATATATATGGGTCTAATGACCTAGAAATGATTGTTTTCAGGTAAAAGGTGATGTTGTTCAATAATGAACTAAGAGTTTGATACCTAAAACATGTGATCATGATAATGATAATGTTGAAGGGATGAGACTCCCAATAATATGTTTAAGGGATTGAGATCCCAGGATAAGGGTAACAAGATGTGTTCCAATTGATATAAGATTCCTTGAAAAACATATTACACCTTTCTATGGAGCATTTATCTATAATTCATTTTTGTAACTTGATTGATACTAAATGATGCTCTAATGCACTTAATCTATCAAGTGAAATAAAAATGTAGTTGCCCTGGACATAGATCCATTTAGTGTCAGGTTTTGTTGAGTGGTGAAGTGAGTTTTACTCAGAGTGCATATTATTGAATATGTGGGGTGCAAGTTGAGGTATCTTCTTGTATCCTTAACTCACATGATTGGCTACGAGCCATACCCTGAAGAGAGTGTGGTTGTAGTATGTGACTCAATATGTAATCAGGATTGGTAATGGACCATACCCTGATATAATCAGGATTGACTACGGGTCATACCCTGATAAATGAAAAACTACGGGTTGTATCTCTCTAGCGATGAGCCTATATACCCAGGCTAGATAATTGCAATTTGACTCATAATGTCTCTGCAAATAATCATGTACTGACCGAGAAAGGAGAGGTCATGGAGTTCGTCTCTTCCATAGACCTTGTATGGCACTGATGCTACTCAGCAATGGTCAGTTGGAGCATGAGTGATATACCTCATCCCCTCAGGACATAAGATTGATTGTTAAAAGATGTAATCAGTCGTGTAGCGTATTTGCTTAAGGATCAAATATGGAAACATTGAATGAGGCTGTAATTACTTTTATTTATTTTTATTGATAAATGTTATACATGTTCTTCATATCCTTTTAAAAATGATTAGACAATCTATTGCTTAGTCATTGTTATTTGAACTACTTCAATGATGAAGATTGCTCTATAAGAAGGAGTTATACATATTTAATTTAATAAAGGTTTCTTCTGCTCTCTTTCATAAAATTTATCTATGATAATAATATTTTTGGAGGAGGGTTATATCTCCCGTTGAGATATAGATCTCACCCCATGGCTTTCCACACTTTTTAGGTAGACGTGCATGAGGAGGTAGAGATCGTGCCATAGAGAGTGGGCAACAACAACAAGGATAATAGTAACCACTCAGGTTGAGTGTGTTGTTATGTGTCTTGTAGATATAGAGTCCTATGTATCGTCTGTGTACTCTCAGGTCTTTGGGAGATAGTGTGTAAACAATTTTATGATCGATCTGAGAGTTTGGTTAGTACGCCTCGATGTATAATTTTGCTTTTGTATATGTTTTGGTAAAGCAACTAATATCTTATGTCCTTGCGAGGTGATGGAATGATGTATGTATAAAGTGAACCATGATGTGTATATATGGTTTGGTTCTTTCTGTAAAGAGTTTCCTGGTGGTTGATCTCTTGATAAAAATGTTTTAATTTTTAGTAATTTTTCAGTAATCTGTTGTTAATGATTATTTCTGTGTAGTTTTGTGTGATAATATTATTTGATTGATAACGGTCATCACACACACGATCCAAACTTCTTTGACATAATTTATCCCCTAGACATTCCTTCCCCATGGCCTATTGACCCTAAACCCTCCATGTTTAAAGAAACTACCTTAGATATCCATTTTTCGACCTCTGTGGTCAGTCTATTATAGTGGATAGAAAGTAACACGAATTCCTTTAGGTGTGAGTTCTATACGACTTCCATGAATCATCCCATTTCTTTTGCATTGTGTGGCATTGCCCTAGTGCTTCTACCCAACTTTAGGTTTTGGAGGGGGTGGTCGTCAGAGTGGGTTGGTTGGTCACCTCCAACCAAAAATGCACAATAGGGACTGAGTTTAAAATAGGGGCCTGAAATTTTTTTGTGTCACCCAAGAATATGCCCTGCACCATCTACACAACAAAAGGAGCAAAATACCAATTCAGACAACTATTCTTTTAGTTTTACATAATGTAAACAAGTTTATATCTAAATATAATTAATATTTTTCAATGTTTATAAGTACATTTTAGAATTTCTGGGGGACGAGGGGGAGTTAGAGCCTCGACAACCCCCACTAGACACATTCCTCAGCATGTAGGTCACGAAGATTAGGCCAACATGCTCCACAATCTTTTACAAACAATTACCTCTCCTCCATCCATGTAAATATTCACTTAGATGAACCTGTTAGTTCCTATGGTTATACATCATATTCTCAATGAACTAATGATAAACTCTGTGCTTTACCTACCCTTACCAATGTAGACTTCATATGTCTATTATAGAGTCCCGGTTGGTGTTTTGATGTTCACCTTGCTTCAACGTCTGTTTCCACCTCTATTTATTCTTTCTCATGCTTCCTTGGTTCCACCGCAAAGTTGCATTTGGGTAGTCTCTATTTCCCTATTCCCTATCCTGTAGATGCCACAAGGACATGGCCAGGAATAGTGAACCCAGGTAAGCATGTTGTCTTTGTCGACATTGGTTCGAACAGAGGTGAAGGTCCTCGAGTTTCACCTACTCGTGTTGTCTCTACTACAATGAAGATGGACATGTTTCTGGCATGCCCTGAGTAACCTTGTCTTTGTTTTCCTAGCTATCGAGCATTATAGTGCTAATTTATTCTTTTGCACTTTGTTCTGATCAAATAATGTCCTATTTAATTACGCTCAGGTGCCTGTAATGCCCCATTACTCCCTTGATATTGCTATTGTGCTATGCACTCTTGGGCCAGGTGAGGCCGTGGCCTCGCCCGCGCCTATCGGTTTCTGCATATTCAATTGGAAAAGTTGTTGTTGCCTTAGGCTATTATATACATATGGCCTCACCTAAATTACTGCGAAAATTAATTACCATAAACGGCTGATTGAAAGCGAGTAAAGAAAATGTTGTCGAGAGGTTATTGGATTTGGATTTAGAGGCAATTTGAGATGAGAGATAGAGATCCGCTATTAATTAGGATAGAAAGAGAGAGACTTCAAGGTGTGGGGGAGTCGGAAAGAAAACTAGGAAGAGATAGTCGAAGAGACACTAGGGAGGTGGAGATAACGAGAGTTAAAGAAGAGAGAGAGAAACATAAGGTCGGGAGACAGCGAGAGACATCCCAGAAAAAAAGTAAGAGATCGTTCGACGAATTTAATGTCGTTGGAAATAAAAGTCATAGGAAATCGAAAGGATTGGAACGGACCAATAAATTAATAGATAAATTCTGTTCAACGTTTGGTTGTTAACATCAAAGAAAATCACTAAAAAACCACAACGGTAATATGTGAAGATGACGAGGCTTTAACTGTATTCAAATGTTATGTGGTGGTTTACATTTTTATCCGGTTATACATATCGTGAGGGAAAATAATGTTCAATTATCAAGGAAAAAGTATTAGCTTTTTTAATTAAAAAATTTAACAATTCATTAATCATGTCGCTTGGATTTGAACTTATGACCTCTCGATCTTACATCATCACTTTTACCACCAAGGTGCCACTTCATTGGCTTTAATTTTATAACTCTTTTGATTTTTAATGTAGCGGATGTTTTACTCTGATACAAAAGATTATATAATACATAAGATTATATAACTTTAACAACTTTTAATCTGTATGTGACGTATATTTTTTGTGATAGGAAGATCATTTTTTCATCCATAAGAGCAACAAATATTGAAATAAAAAGTTAGAGAATTACATATCCTTTTTTTAGGTAAACAGAATAATTTCAATACAGATAAGCCATAAGACATACACGAGAATGAGCACAAACTAGTACACCACACAATGGTAAAAAACAGTCACAATCCACCGCAAAAGCTTGTAGGATTATATTTCCTTTTACATTAGCAATGAAGGTAACTAAAAAAAATAAAGAACCAATCCATAGAAAAAAGGTGTTTATTTGTCTTCCTTTCCTAATAGAGTGTGGTAACAAAGAGTTAATCATTTTATTGACATCAAAGTAACTATGTGCTTTGAGTAGAAATATAGCAAATAGTCAAAATTGATTTTCAGAAACTCCATTTTTTTTATTATAAACTACTAGCTAGAAGCATATCTTTTTTTACAACTACTTTTTGTTACACACAAAATATTCATCATTGGTCAAGAAATGGTATGGATGAATACAAGGTCACACTGGATTGGTAGTCTGATTTATTATTTGTGCTTCAGTAAAAAGTATTTTTATAAAAAAAATTACATGGCTAATGAAAGAGTTTAAGAGAAAAGAGATCATTTCTAAATATGTAATCTGCTAGGAATGCAACTTTTTCTCAAAACTATTTTTTTCAGAATATACTAATTTGTCATGTTTTATACATTGTCAATTTTGTAGATGAAGTATTGTATATCCATATATTTTCAATATTGTAGATGAAAAATTATCTATTGTATTGTGGCCTCACCCAACTAAAACTTCTGCATCCGCCACAGGCTACATGGTAGTATTTTCTTTTATACTAGATTTTATTTACAAATCAAATAAATAAAATAACTTAGAATATTCACAACTTGTTATAGGAAGGTAAAAAATGAAAATAATATGCAATCAAAAAATTGTTCTCCATTGAATGGTAAGGATTTCATCACCTAATTCAATATAGTAAAAATGTGATTTTAGGGCTTTTGTAATTGGTTAGAACTTGTAAAATTCATAAAAAATGTACCTAAATCAAAAGGATACAAACAACGTGTTTTGGAATCGTAAAAAATGTATAAAATGAAATAGTTTTGCAAATTAAATGATGATAAAAAGATCATCATTGTGATTTATGTGTATGCTGAGAAATTAATCCTATATTTATATAAATGTGGAATAGGTGGATTTGGACCATGGTGTGGATCTAAGGTTTGGTTTTGGATTCATGTAGACTGAATCTCATGTATAACACATTCTTTCATTCATAACCTGGCAATCACTTAATTTCATCTCTCTTGATTTATTTGAGACTTGAAACCATAATTTTCCTAATGAGATTTACTTATTGAATTGAATATTTTACTCTTTAGTTGAAATCTTATTGAAAGATCTATTTGTTATTTATTTCTCTCATCAAGAACTTTAAGTTGTTGAATCTTTATTTATGGGTCTTTTGATCACGCATGTTATTCCATGAATAAACTCATCCCTTTTCATGAGTACTATATGGATTGAGCTTATGATCTTCCCTATTCTTTTATGCATGTGTCATTTTTGTCTACTCATATATTGAAGTAGTGTCTCTATATTTATAGGCAGTGGGTTTCATTTTTACCATTTAAGAGATATTATTCCTCCTTCATACTATATATTTAGGCATTAAAACTTTAGTCCTCTTGCTATATTGAAGAAGTGTCTCTATATTTCTAGGCACAGTGTTTTATTTTCCTACCATTTAAGAGATATATTCCTCCTTCATACTATATATTTAGGCATTAAGACTTTAGTCCTCTTGCCATGTACTGAGGTTTAATTCCTTCTGCAATACAATATTTATTTGATACTTAGTTTTTGGTCATTCTGCCCTTGGTTTGGAACATATCGGCTCCTATCTTGCTTGTTAGATTATGATAGTCTTGCATTCTTTTATTTGTTCATGATCGTGGAATTGTTTAAAAAGGAAAGAATCCCTCTTATTGATTTTATATTTCAACTAATCACCTTTGGAATGATTACTCTTTTGACATCCATCTAGAGAATATTACATCTCTCTTTGATTGAGGGCCTTGATAAGTTACTTATTGTTCTTTTACTTTTTTTTTTTTTCAAAATAGCTGCTACTTGATTATGAAAGCCATAGGATATCTAAATCAATGTCATACCCAACAGAAAGCAAGAAAACAAAGCACGAGGTTACAAGACCCAACACATGACAGACTGCAATAGAGATTGAATGCTTCTGTTTGAATTCCTGTACGGAGTGCTAAGCACAACAACTTATCAGTGGAATTATTCAATAATATTTAAGGTTGTATTTTGAGAAAAGATTGAGTCCACTGTATTTAGATCTGTTAAGCATGTTAACAAAGAGGGAGACAATAACTATCATTTAATCTTCAAGGTGTAGGCAAAGAAGGCAAGCAAACCAAAACAAGGTCAAAATATTGGAGAAACCAATACCAAAACACCTTCACACAAAGAGGACTACCAGTCTTGAGCTAAGCCAAAAACTAAAAGTCAGTAACTGACACTAACAGGTAGAGAAGGAAAAAAAACAAAACCAATAGAACAAAACAAAAACAAATAAGAACAAGAGGGGAAAAAAGAAGCTGGGGAGTGCCCAAATTGTTCAAAGGGGAGGAGCCGACTACCCACACCACCTCATCGGATTTCTAAAGACTAGGTCAAGCTAGAGAAGCAACCAGTAATTCCCTTCCCACCTAGACAATGTACATAGCTTGGATCAAGGACCCGAATCTTGACACTGCCGCATGTGAGAGAACTAAAAGTCGGTAACCGACACTAATAGGTACATAAGGGGAAAAACAAAACCAATAGAACAAAACAAAAACAAATAAGAATAAGAGGGGAAAAAGAAGCTAGGGAGCGCCCACATTGTTGAAAAGGGAGGAGCCGACTACCCACACCACCTCATCGGATTTCTAAAGCCTAGGTCAAGCTAGAGCAACAACCACCAATTCCCTTCCCATCTAGATGCCATATGTAGCTTGGATGAGGGACCCAAATCTTGACATTGCCACATGTGAGAGAAGGTAATGAGGAGGGGAAGTTGACCACCCCTAATAGATCTTACAAACCACCAGCCAAGGATGTGTCCCTAGGGGAGGGGGAGGCACCCACTAGTTACGGCAGCCCCTTCCCCAAACTGAGAAGGGAGATACTAGACTTTCCCTATAATCATATAGAGTTTTTGTTATTTTACTTAATTATTGCCCAATTCCACATTATATGCAGATACGAACATATGTTGATAAATTTTCCACCTTTTCTTCTTTTGTGGGACTAATTTACTAGGACCTACAAATTCATAGATGATGCTAATTAGGAGATAGAATTGAAGTGATTTGAATTACCCTCTGCATCCATGATTAGTGATATAGCTTGTACTATTTGTATTGACCCATATGGGTGTCAACCTTGTACTCTCATAGAGTTGTATAGTCAGAAAAATTGTCTTCTGCTGCTATCTTTTATAGTTTGAACATACTTAATTGAGTATATTGGATTATATTTCCATGTAAATGTTTTATGTTAGTTTTTTTCATTGGAATTATTCCTGTTATTCAGTTGAGTCCTCTCAGATCACACTCTTTACACACCTCTAGGTGGAAATTGAAGAAAAACAAGGTATGCAAGAAGGAATGTGCATCTCACCTCTATTTGACTTGAGATTTCATTTTTATTTTTCCTTGATTGATTGCAACCTTTTCTTGTTGTATACATAGGATTTTTTCTTTTGCTGGTACTCCCCTTGTACAAAAAAATGTGTATGGAAGTAGCAGATTGAGAGAAAAGATGGATGTGTCATTCCAAACTTAGGGTTTGTCACAATTTTTAGCTTTCTTTTTATTTTTGGTTGATGGGAGGCAAGAATATGGAAGAAGAAGTGTAGAACATGGGTTGTATCTCATGAAACTCATTGTTATGATTTTAAGTGCACTGGGTTGATTTTCTAGTTCAATCTATTCAAACAATGTCTGACCTATGGATAAGTGATGATTCCACAAATATTATATAGTAAACAAGATGAGGAATGCCACTTTTGATCCCTATTTGTTCCATAAGACTTACCATAATTTCTAAGGAGCATGGTTATTCAGGTCCTAGGCAACATTGAATGAGTTCTAAACATTGGCAATCTTTTTATTTGTAAAGGTCACAACAAGAATCTACATCATCTAGGGGGTTATGTGACTAATGAAAATGCATGTAGAAGTTGCAATGTTTAGGTTTTGGGATGGTGATATGTGGTTAAGAAGTTTTAGATATAAGAAGATCAAGGTTGATGGAGGATGGAGATGGTGGATGTAGAAGCTATAGATTTTGTGGTGGTTGGAGTAGGTGAGGCAAAGATCTCCCCCTTAACCCTCTTTGAGTAACGGAGAAGGAGGCAGTGGTGTAGAAAGGAGGAGAGGGAGATTAAGGAAGTGAGGTAGTGGCACGACACCCTATTGAACAAGGGCATGTTGGTCAGTTGGTGAAGAGGTGAGTGTCAGCTATCTTGGCGATGGTGGCGAGGGTTCTGCAAAGGGAAAATGATAGTAATATCTCTTTCTATTTGTGGTCATGTGAGATTTGGGGAAAAAAGGAGGAAAGAGAAACCCCCTTGTCTTAGGTTAATCGCCCCTTGTGTTCAATCAATCGATTGATCAAAGAATGATATGATCGACATGAATACACCTTTGGGGGTCAAAAAAACTATGGCTTGCCATTCCATTGGCACATAGATTGAAATGGTATATTGGGCTTATTGATAATATTTGATGCTACATGTGAGATGATCAATTTGTGGACCACTCGATCATCTCACTTGGTGAAGCCTTGATGCAACTATAGCTCAACCAAGCAACTGGTGACCAAATTTGAAATCTCCTATGATTTTTGCCCAAAAAATAAATTGACCAACTCATTGAATGAATTTATCAATTGGCTCGATGAAGATAATTTTCTACTATAAGTTAATCGGTTAGCCCAGGAACCAATCAATCGGTTGGCTAACTGGAATTTCCCTATTGAATATAGCTACCTACCCAACTTATTGGTTGGATCATCCACTTGATCAAATTTGTCTATATCATGAAATTTAGCAATAGCCTTATATAATCTTCCACCTATAATCAAATAAATGCTAGTATTTGGAACATAAATACAAAAATAGCTACAAAACTACTCAAAGCAAGATGATTGTAACTAACTGATCAAGAATTTCAAGATCTAATAAAAAGAGAAATTGTCAGGTTGCTTCCTGAAAAGTGTAATGTTTAATGTTGTTAGCTTGATGCCTGAAGATAAAATCATCATTGGGTTGGTGAGAGGGAATGGAAGATTGATGGAACCCTAGTTTCAGTCTTCATCTTATGTTATGTTGTCCCTCACTCACAATAAGATATGTAAATTCATGCTATTTTCCAATAATTATCCTAATTGTCAAGTGCACATATGGATGTTCCTTGTGTGTTTTTAGGTACTTTGGAGGCTACATGATGGATGGAGGAGGGAGATATGACCACTAGAACCTTGGTGTACAACCTTGGTGGTACGTTGTATTGCCAACAAATTACTGATGACATTTGTCGTGTGTCCATCCATCTTGTGTATGACGGAATGGGGGACAAACCACTACCCATGCCTAATCCTAAATATAGTAAAGTTGAAGAAGTAGTGGGTGCTATGGTGGGTTGGCCTAGACACTTGGTTATCAATTACAAGGTATACTTGAATTCTACCATGTTTTTCATATTTGACTGCATATATGAACTCATGTAATAGAAGTATGTAAATTAATTAACAGGTTTGCAAACCAAAAAGTAAAAAATTCTACTAGTCGTCCTCCTATGCCCAAGCCATCTATTATTCCAGAATCCACATTCGACGAGTTGGGAAGTAAATGTAAATGTTTGTGTCAATACTTAGCCAACCAAAGCTCTGGACTACAAATGTTGATCAATTTAATAGAAGATGCAACTAGGAGGGACTTTGACAATTATATTTTCCTTGATGATATTATATAGTTGTTCCATTATTATTGGTTGAATACTTCGATATTAAAAGTATGGATAAGGTAAGGATCTATCAATATAGAAAATTTCAATACACATTTTTAGCTTATTTCCACATATGAAAATAATTACAAATGTTTAACTGCCATTTATATACCGAGGCCACAAACTTTGATATAAAGAATGTTGGATTCTTAGTTCCTTCGGTCACTAGTCAGGTGGAGATACATATTGCGAAAGTGAGTGTGTACTTCTCTGATGCATTCAAATATTTTGCTACTGTGGGAAAGTAAATTATCCTAATTCCTTTTAACGTCCAGTAAGTATTATTATTCAATATAATTTTAATAATGAACAAATGTATTTATTTTAATGTTTGTTTTATTCTTACTCAGATCTAGACATTGGGAATTAGTGGTGATTGTCCCAAAATTGATGACTCTTTATTATCTTGACCCAATGGGAAAAACAAAAAGGGGTCACAAACTGAAATTGCCAGCTATGGCATAAGCATAAATATAGTTAATGCTTCAACATGATTTCTGTTTAGAATTTCTATTTTACCAAATATCGTTTAATTGATAGGGGTATAAAAGCTTTTCTTGAAGGTGGAGGACAAATACCCACAAAATTAAAGACATTGACTTTGAAAAATATCAAGGTAGCTACTTTGACAACTGCTTAGTCTTATATGTATTAATTTTCAACTCTTATATGTCAACTCTTATAGTCTTCTGTTTATAGTAGTTACTAACATTAAGTATAATTCGTTATTTGTAGTGTCCTATACAAAATAATGACTGGGCTTGTGGTTACTATGTAATGAAATATATACAAGCTATTATCAAACAAGCATCAAATGATATTCAGACTATAGATCAGGTAATAAAGAATAACATCATAAATTTACAAGTGAGTTGTGTAGTCATTTTATAAAATATTAGCATGTGCATTTTTTGTTACAGATCTTTACAACTTAGCCTTACACACGTGAGGACTTAAATGAATTCCGAGAAGAGTGGTTAGATGCTTTTCTAAATGAAGTCAATATAGCATTGGAATAAATATGTCAGTTACATTCCATTTATGTATGTGGTTTCAGTACTCTTTTATATTTACTTTTGTATCTGACATTTAATATCATCTCAGACTTGCATTCTATCATTTTGTAAATTATGATGTGACTATGTGTACTCAACTCAATATATGAATCATTTTTGTTATGAATGTGTGGTTTGGAATGGTGACGGTTGAGCATCAATGCTCCCCTCTCCCATATCTTATTCTTGTTCTTCTGTTTTGTTCTGTTTAGTTTCTACATAAATTTTAAAAAAAAAAGTGACCCTATAGCGTCGGTTTTCTTAAAAAATCAACCTTATATGTTTCTTAGCCGTTCCACGTAGAATGGACGTGCTGCATAAAATGGTCGTGTTCGGATGAGGTAGAACGGTCATGCCGCATAGTATGATCGTGTTGAGATATGGTAGAACGGTCATGCCGCGTAGCACGACCGTGCTAATATAGACCAACACGGCCGTGCTAGGTGGCACGACCGTTCTATTATATTCCAAGACTCTATTGAGTCGGTTTTTTAGAGTCGGTTTTTTAGTAAAAAACCATCCTTAGAAATAATCTTTAGAGTCGGTTATTTATTGAAAAACTGACGTTATAAGGTTCAGGTACAATTTCATTTCTCATTTGGGTTTAGTTTTTGAGAGCCTATAGGGTCAGTTTTTACTATACAAGGTCGGTTTTTTTGGGTTAAAAAACCGACGCTATAGAGCAACTTCTGTAGCGACGACCACTTAGGCGTCGACTGATAAGTGACACTATAGGCTTAAAAAAACCGACGCTATAGACCATTTTTGTACTAGTGCATGCATTCTTAGAGGAGCCCATAGAAGCATTCCAATCTATCTCAAGCTTCTGTAGAGTCATTGAAGCAAGTAACTTCATGAGTTAATTAAGAATCTACTCAAAGTGCACTCATGCCCCCAATAATGATTAAGAAACAACAAGAACAATAAGGAAAATTATAGTTCACCACACCCATGTCATGAAATGGTCATTCTACACCTACAAAGGCACTGCCACAATGGCTATCTTTCATATTCCATTTCATTCCACCTTAAATACTATCAAATACACTAAAAAGCCAATGTACCCCACATAGGCCCTAGAACTACTGTTCTAATCATAGAACATTCATGATAGAATAGTCATTTTCACCAATTCCCTGTTCACTCAAACGAATTCCAAAAATAATTCCACCCTTTCCCATAACAATTGTTCCAACTAGAACGGTCATGCTACTTCACATCTAGAAGGTCATTCTACTCAGAAAGTCCATGCCATAGACATGAAATTGGTTGTTTCACTCTAGAACAACTGTTTCACCTAGTCACCCATGCACTTCTCCAATGCCAAAACTATTGTTGTTCCCTTAGAACAACAGTTCTGCCTTACAATCTTATTGCTTCCCTTAATAATTTTCCTAAACTACCTCCACTTAAACCTCTTCACCCTAGCCCTCCATATATACCCCAGTCGGGCCTAGGAGGGAAAGGTTAGCACTTGTTACCTTATCCTTGTTGCCACCTACTCCATTCATTACATTTCCTTCCACTTTCCATCTCAAAACCCTAGTTTCCTAGGGCTTTGACCATATCCCTTCCACTTTCATGCCTCTTTAACCAACTACGAGGAGGAGGATAATCTTGGAGCTATTCCATCTACATTGATGGAATTTCTATCTTCTTATCCCCTTTATTTTGTTATTTCTTGATCACAAGTAGCTAGTCCCCTTTGTGGGCTGTTTGGCATCAAAATGTGTAAATATGATACCATGTTGGAAAATATTTGTGAAACAAACAATTATTTTGTTTCTAATGCTATTTTATTGATGTTTGTTGATGAATGCATATTCATCGTGGGTTTAGTCGCCATCTTAGGCCCAGTTTTGTTCTGATTAGTTTCTTTTATTACCTAAACCTCTTTATACATCCTTACTTAGCCTAATTGATTTTATCTCTATTTTAATTGGATTTTTATTCTTGTTTTCCAGGTCAAATTGGGCACTTGGGCCCAACCTCCTCGGCCCATCCACTAATTGCGGGATTCTCCCTTTGTTCAAGTCATCAACCCGTGGTCCTTTCCCTCTAGAAAGCACAACTCATCCCTTCTTCCCTAGCTAAAACTGTGACCAGGATGCAATAACTGCGATCGCGGTTTTCAGTCTGCAATCTTCGCCACCTACCACGATCCCCCTTCACCATACTGTGCCTACGGTTCATGAGAAACAACCGCGGCCACCATATTCCCAATAATCGTGACCGCGGCAATGGCTTCTCACCATCGCGACCCTTCCTTCTCTATCTGCGGCGCCGTCATCCACCTACCGCGCCAGCGGTCAAATCCCCGATCTCCAGGCCGCAATTTCTATGATCAACTCTCTTGCCTGTGGTTTCTTCACTGTAACACACTGCGATCACCACCGGTCCATCGCAATTGCCACCTATTCGCTTCGCCCTCTATCACCAAGCATCAAGAAACTCCCCACATCGTGACCCGCAGTGTCCTACACTTCGGTCGCGGTCTCATCCTCCACCTCCAGCCACGGTAATCCTACAACCACCCTCTCATGTGGTCATCAGTACCTCGACCTACAGAGTTCAATGCAATCACCTCGAATCAGACTCCAGCAGTGGACCACAACATCAGCCCTGTCTCCACACCACACCAAAACAGCCCGCGGTCCCTCCCTTCACAACAAACAAACCGTGACTGCAATTTAACCTCCAACACCGCAACCCCTGCCTTACACCGCGATCGCAGTATTGTTCTTCTACCTGCTTGCAATTCCCAATGCCTGCCAGATCACGACCTTCACTCATCTTGCAACCATGACCACACTTGCAGTTGAGAGAAGACACACTGTGACCTGGACGTGTGACCAAAGACAGAAGACCACGATGAGGTCGAGTGCCCAAGCAACTGTGACCTCAGTACAAGAATCATGACCAAAGGCAGAGCACAAGAACCGTGACCTGCTGCTCATCACAACAACCGCAATCAGTGCAAAAAGCAACCACGATCACAGAAGTAAGTCAGTGGCCTGCACCTATAAATAGGTCACCCACTCGACCTATCAAATCAACCTCTCCAGACGCGTTAGGCTACAGGTCTGTCCTCATCCTAAAGAGACGGTCTCCTCCACAACCAGGCTGCACCTAAGAAGTGTTCGACCCTTAGTGCAAGCCACTCCATCCCATCCAGATCTAGATCTGTTGCATCCATCTATCCACTCCATCCAACTCATTCATCTAGATCTGAGGTGGAAACCCATATCTGTAGCTGTCTTCATCATCTACGCTATGCCTACGCCGCCATCACATATAGGAATTGCTCCTCCTGTTAGGAGCAAGGAATACAGGAAGAGAGAGAAGGTAGAGAAAGAAGATATGTCCCGTCTGCCATGGTGCTCTTCCCTCCTCATCCAGATCTGCCCTGATGCTGTGTAGAAGACCGTCTCTCGACCGAGTTGTGATCATCTTCTTCACCATGCTCATGGTGGAATCTTCTCTCTCTCTTGTTCTTTTTGTTTCTCTCACCATGAGAAAGTAGTTTCCTTTCACTAGGGTGTGGGAACTAGCTCCACTTCCCCTGCTTACATGTCCAATTATTAAACATTCAATGGCTTGTATATAACTTTTCATTTCATTATTAATTGATTGATGTGTGCTTGTGGATTTATCACCTATTTGCATGATCTATTTCATTCCTATGTTGCAATAACTTCAATACGTAGGTTTTGAATGTCGATTAACGTAGTTGACTCCTTGACGAGAACTTCTGATGGGAATCCCTAAAGTCATAAGTGTGTGATCCGTGAGGGGACGAGACATCTAGCCCATGGTGACGCTTCTGTGTGCCTAACGCCTGTACATGGGGCCCGCAGCTTCAATTGGATATTTGTATCTTTGGAGCCGTAAGTGTGTGATCTAGATGACGATGAGACATCTGATGCCTAAGGTGATGCTTACGCGAACCTAAACATCCTAACAGAGGGTTTGCATCTGCTCTTTTTGGATGGTTATATCTAGCCTGGATGTTTGTGTTTGGATGTGTTTGCATGTGTAGCGGTGGTGAAACTCGGGTTCATCCCAGCGATTTCCATCATTAATCTTTAATCAACTTTTAATCCTACTCTTTACTTTCCTCGCATTTAGTTTAATTAACCTCAAACCAACCTCTGTTCTAAATATTAGTCTTGATTCAACTAGATTCGACTAGTAAAAGATTCTTAAAAATGTTGTCCCTTGGGATTCAATCCTCAACTGTACTGTGATAAGACCCGTTCACTTGCGGGTGGTATTATTGCACAAGGTTTTGGTAAAAACTCAGGGATCTCAGCCCTGGGTGAGTTTGTTAGTGCATTAAGAACCACGTCATTTGTATTTTCCTACCTCTTTCTATGGTTGTTTGGAAACAAAATCACCTAAGGCATAGAGAGAAGGGTGATTTTGGGCTTTTGGTGGGGAACTTGTAAGTTGCCTAGAGGAACCTTAGCTAGTTTATCCCCTTGCCATTTATCTCTCTATTCCCCTTGCCCTTTGTGAGAGATCTAAGTGACTATGTTTTCTTCCATATGCACCTAGAAAAGTTCTTTCTTAGTGGTTAGATGGAGATAGTGGTAGGTGAAATACCCTTCACCTGCACTTCACACCACTCCTTGCCCCTAAGTTTTCTAGGAGAAGCACACCTAGTAGTCTAGACTTGGATAATGTAGATATATGCCTACCTATTCCTTAGTTAGTAGAGCCTCTCAAGGGTATATGGGAAGTGATAGGGACTAGTTACCCTATACACTACCATGCCACCCATGAGGAACTAATAAAATAGGATTCATGCTCTACCTTGATCCTTGTTGTTTGGTTTTATATATTACTTGTTGGATGTTTATGCATGACTAGGACCCCATTACATGGTTATTTTTGCATATCCCCCCAAACAACCCACTACACCATGTACTTGCTATAACCCTAACTTAGTCTCTTGATGGTTATTTTTCTTTAGTTTTCTCAGCCTACTTGTTTGTTCATGATAGTTATTTTTGTTATATTAGATAGTTCTTGCTTAGTTTCTTATGCTAACTTTTACTTAGTGGAGATAATGCTTGCATTCTTAGTGTAGTTTCTAGTCTAGTGTAGCTAATTTCTTCCCCTTTCTAGTGATTTGTTTTACTTAGTCTAATATATCTCTTAGTTTGTGAGTTAGATTTTATATTGTATTATTAATCTTGGTTTGATTCTTATCTTTCCTTCCTTGTATGTATACCATTAGTTTAATTCACACCCCTAAATAAACCCTAAATACCCTACCCTACTCTCTAGAAATCTAAAAAAAATCCCTAGCCAGCCTAAATTCCTAAACCACTCCCTAAGGATCAACCCCATACTTGCACATTCCCTATACTATATTCCAAGCAGTGTCCTTATGGATCTATTATTGAGAGTGTGGAAACACTCAAGTTATATATACAATTTTTTTTTATCCCATTGTGTCTTTATCCCCCCAATTAGGGTGACACATCAAACTTTTTGGCGTCTGTTTCAGGTAGTGGCTTTTGGGACCTAGCTAGTTGGTTCTTTTTTACCTTTTCTAGTAGCCCTCATCATTGTTTTTTTTTCTTTTTTACATTTTTTCCTTTTTGATTCCTAATTTTTTCTCTTTGCTTGGTTTGCCTTGCATAGGTGAAGTGCATGTTCATACGTTGCTCCTTGTCTATTGACTCTTTCTTTATAGAACACAAAAAAGCTAGGAGAAGGCAAAGGAACATGCACATAATTCAAGTAGAAGATCTAGAAATGAAAAAACATGAAGAAGAAATGAACCGAGGTGATCCACTAATTCCACTCACACCAAGGCCCCTAGAAGATTACTTCAGGCCTAGACCAATTGCTATAGGAATGGAGGAAATACCAAGGCAAGTGTTCTCTATTATTAGTGGGAATTCTGCATAAATTGTATGGGTTATAGAATAAACCCCCATACAAAAACATATTTACCTTCTTGGAGACTTGATCCACATTCCACACTCCAAATTGTATCGATGACTCCATTTGCCTCACCCTTTTTCCATTTTCCTTGAAAGACAAAGCTAAGGAGTGGTACTCTCAAAAGACCGAAGTGATGAAGTGGGAGGCTCTGAAGAACGAGATCCTCAATGAATTATACCCAATAGATAGACTCGCTCAAATGATAAGAGGTATCAAATCCTTCATCTGATTGGGGAATGAAAAATTTTATGAGTGTTGGGAGAGATTCCAAAAGCTATTGAGAGACTACCCTCACAATTAAGTATACGTATGGAAACTAGTACATGCTTTCTGCACTAGATCATGTCAACAAGGAAAAATGATGGTATATTCCTATTGTGGTGGTACATTCATGGAAAATCATCTAGAAAAGTCATGACACCTATTTGATCACTTGGATGAAAATTCAAGGCATAGATTATAAAGTGATACCATAATTATGTTAAGAACATTAGTTCTTCTCCATCTAATCTGCCGTCATCTTCATCATATGATGCTAAACCATAAATGATGAAGATCCTTGTTTATATGATGAAATTAGTGAAGAGTCAAGTGAGAGGTTCCTCCGAGCATTTAGTGCACTATATTGAATCTCCAGAGGAAGAGTTGAAGGCCATGCAATGTTTTGGGAATAATAATCATGGTCCCATGTCCCAATCCTACACCCACTAATGGAGAAACCACTTCAACTTATCATGGAAGAAATAAGGTGATTATGTACAAGAGCAACCAAGGTAAAATTAAGGCCAATGGTATATTTCAAGATTTAAGAATGAAGTTATTGGAATATTGATATGTTTAGATGAAGTAAAGAAAGATGTATCTACTCATGGAAAAACCATTGTTAGGCTTGGAGACATTCTAGATCATCTTGTCTTGACTATTGCTCATAGTGAGGAGGGGAGTCTTCCTTCCAAAACCTTGGTGAACCTAGAAAACTCAAATGGACAAGTGGTATCTTCCCAAAGCTCCTATGTCCACCACCTATGCAAGTGCAACATGTTCAACAATATTAAGTTCCCCCTAAATCATATGTTCCTACACCACAAAAACCACAATTCAAATATCAATGGCATTCTTCACCTCAAAAACCACCACAACAACCCTATGTACCTCAATCAACACCTCAACAACAATGACAATGTTTATACATCCTCCAATATCCATCCCATCACCAACAACCCCTAAACTACCACCACCACCACCACCAAAACAAACATCACAAGCTCCTTCTCCTACTCATGAGCAAGTAAATGCGTTGACTATCTTGAGGAGTGACAAGGTTCTTGAGCATCTATAAAGGAATAAGGAGAAAAGATCATTTTGATCAAGGCTATGTTCATACTTCAATTCTAGAAAAGTTTTGTGATGATGCTATGAGAACAAGGAATTTTGTTGCACCACCTTCTATTGATTATTTGATACTAAGTGTTCCACCCTCTGCTCAAATTGGGAGTGATTATATCCCTCATGTTCTATTGATTATTCCAACCATTTCACCATTTCCAAGTGAAGTCCTTCATGTGAATCCTCAAAATGATTTAGATCCTCCAGTAACACTTCAATAGTTCAAATTGATTCAAGCAAAGATAAGAAATATTGAGCCCCCATTCCCAGATGCCTTATCTAAACCCTCCATTAAAAGGAGGAAAAAGAACAATGTCAACATCTTTGAAGTCTTTAGGCAAGTCAAAGTGAACATCCCACTGCTTGATGCAATCAAATTAGGTTGTGGCATATTTGTAATTCTAGAAGAATGATTGAACTTTTTGAAGGAAGACAATAAGAAAAATTCCAAATAAGATCAAGTTGATCAATAAATAGAATTCCATATTGTAATATACCATTCCCATCAAGTAAAAGGATCCAGATCCCCTCTAGTCCCATGCCACATTGGAGGTAATCTCACTAAGAATTCTATGATTTACTCGGGTTCTAGTGTGAACCTCATGCCCTATAGTGTATATCTTGAGTTAGTCTGGGGTAAATTGAAGCCCATAAACTATACTCTACAATTAGCCAATCAGTCTATTGAAGTTCCAAGGGGCACGATGAATGATATTCTTTTGACGCTTGACATAGAGATGACAATGGTATTCTGGACAAACTTCATTTTATAGATATGGAGTAGGAGGAAAATAAGATCCCATAATCTTGGGGAGGCCCTTCTTGGCTAGAACCAATGTTGACATACATGTACATACCAGCACCCACAACATCTTCATGACATCGTCCGTGACAAGGATGGCAAAAACTTGACACGTGTGGAACGTACGTGTAGGATGCAAGTGCATATTTTGTGTAATATAAACCAAAAGAGGACCGAGTTTCCGAACTCAAGGAATCATAAACCAGAGACTAATACTAATAGAAAATCAATCAGCTAAGTCAAAGGAAAGAGTTGATTTGAAGTTATTAAATTAAAGACAAGAATTGAGAAAGTTGATTATGAGTGATTGTAAACAAGATTCAAGACTCCCTAGAGCTTATAATTTCACCATGATGTACACCACACATGAATTTTATTGATCTATAATTGACTGGCATTAATCTAAACTAGAGATACATAGGTAATATTACCCACTCACGTAACGTAATGTACTACTTAGATTAAGCCAAACCCCACTATCATAGTAGTTTAGGAACCTAAACTAAGCAAATAGTAAATCCCTCTGGCTATTCTCTCATAGTTGTTAGACCTCTCTTGAAGCATGCTTTTAGCTATGTGAATTTGTTACTTTTCTTACCTCTAACCTCTCTCCAAAAAGTGATTAGAAGTCTATCATTTTGATTATGTTGATTATGCATAAGCAAATCAATATAGAGATTATAATTTCAAGTTTGGAACAAAAAAAATATGACTATAGAATCATCAAATCCAATAAAACAATACAACGAGCTAATCTCGAGTCCAAGGGAAAAAGGGGGTTTACCACCGTATGTTTGTCATCTGATCACATTAATAAAGAGAAAAAGAAAGGAATCATTGGAAACTGATAGGAAAACCCCTAGAGAATATGACTCGAAGATATCTTTTGATGAATACCATGATCAACATCTTTTCAACTGCAAATCCATCCTCTAGAAGTGTATGGATTGTCTTATTGGTGGCAATCTCCTTTGTCTCCACTCTATATGTCCATGCGTACAAAGTGTATGTGATATTCCTCTTATGGGCACCCTACTTAGGTCATAAGTGAAGTCCAACCTTCAATTAATTTTGCCTCCATTAGATCTCAGTTAAATTTAGATTTGCATTAAATTGTGCATGCTCAGTACTACCGATAGGATGTCAATGGTGCCGAGTCTATGGCTTTTTTTGCCTGCTCACATTGTGTCACTGCTACCAACAGTCCCATCGATAGTACTAAGTTGTTTCTCGTGGATGTATGGATGCTGAAGATGGTGCGCTGACATTTCTGCCAATTGTATCGAGTGAATTAATTTGGAACCTTGCCGCTCTCTGAATCTACACTCAATACCACCAAATCTATTTCTCAGAGACATCAAGTTGATGTTAGGTAGAATTGGTTGTTACTTTAGTAGTAGCAATGTTCCTCTCCTTGTTCTAATCTTGGGCATAGGATGTAGGTTCCACCAATAGGGTTGTCGGTGGCACCAAGTTGATTAATAAGTACTCCTTTTTCCTAAAATAAGAGGAACAACAACATAAGTATGAATAATAAAAACATGTATTTTGATAGAAATATGTGATGATTGATGCATAAGTGCTTCACATGCTAATAAGTATATATCAAAGCATAACATATCTAAATAAGAGTAACAATAGCATGTGAAAAGAGAAATAAATCAAGAAATAGCATGTGAAAAGATAAATAAAACCAATGCATCAGTCGAAGGACAATAAGTTCCCATCATCTTGGGGAGGCCCTTCTTGCACCAATGTTGACATCCATGTGCATAATAAAACAATGAAGGTCACCTTCATGAACTTGAGGTTGACCCTCAACATTTTATAGATATGATCACTTCAAGAGAAAAAAATAAGGATACATTTGAAGAGGAAAGATTTAAGGCTCCCATGACCTATGAATGGATGAAAATTTGTTGAATTCTTATGAGAAGGCATTGCATTTCAATAATGTGACCTTGAATTTTTCCGAATGATTGAGAAGATCACACACCCGTATGAAGGCATTAAATTTAGTGCTAATGGGAGGTAACCCATGTTAGTTTGAGATCTTTTGCATTATAGCCCCATTTTGGCTATAATTTTGTTTTTATACTTCCAAGAAATACACACACAACATATTGTTGTTTGTGACTCATTTTAGGACATGAACATAGGAAAGGAGGTTTCCTACAAGATGCATAAGTGAAGACCAAAGTATGATGAATAAGATCCCCTAAAATCTAGGAAATAAGCAAAACTAGTCGAATACAATGAACATCCTGTCACCAGAACAACCATGCTACCTTGACCAGTTAGTCCAACTCCCCGTGGTTTCATGCAAAAAAATGAGAATGACCATTCTATCACTAGAACAGACACACCAACTCCAGATTCATTAGTTTGAGTACAAGAATATATTTTGAGCCTTATTGACCATCTCCCTATAATTCTAAACCTAGTTTCATGATGAGGACACCATGATTGAAATGCTTGGGGTGATATCGTCGTAAGCCCTTGCTACTTTGTTCTTTTGTTCTAAAATTTGATATGACTAACTACTTGACTAACCACCATGATTGTCTAGATACACTTCCTTTTTACATCTTACACACTTACTTGTAATGTATCTTATTTCCTTATATTTGTGTAATTTAAAAAAAATGGAACTTTCTTGCCCTGCCATCCATCCACATTGTGTTGCATGTAAATTTTCTAATTTTTTGTGTTTGATTAGTTTGATTTTTCTCTCATTTACTTTGTTTCTTTATATCTTAGATCTTGTTGAGAATAGGGGCACTTGGCACTAATTTACCAACTTCACTCAAACTTGATACTTTTTGTTCTAAAAGTTTCTTCTAGCTTAATTTCTACCCTATTTGGCTAAGGAACTTGAATTGAATAATCAATGATATTTGCACTCTCATAAGCACAATATCATGACTAAATTATCTAAATCTTGAATTCATACATGTTTTCCATTTCTTTTGTGAAATGTTAGACTGTTTGGTTGAAATGCAATTGAGGCGTTCTACAAATGTTTATGTTTTTTTAAGTCTTATGAAAAGAATGTGGTCTACCATTATTTCTTATTAATCATGGTGTTTTTAATTCCATGTGAAAAATGATCCAAATAGCATGCATGCAAGAGACCTTATGTGAAGATCCACACCACGTAACCCCTCTCTTGATCCACTTTTCTTCAAACTTGTTGAAATCTCTCCACCTCATGAAAGGATGCTAAACCGCATAAAAAGAGAAAGCCTTGGCCACCCTCTAAAACCATCGAGTGGTTGAAACTTCCTCCCCTTTGGTTTATTCTTACCTCCATACGCTCTAGATACACCAAGGCAAAGAAAAAGAAAAAGAAAAAAATAAAATAAAAGGTTCTCCTATGTAATAACACCTGAATAAAGAAAATAAAAGACAAGTACTAACAACACTCCAATCTCCTACTACAACCCCTTCTTCTAATTGCAAAGTCATTCGACTAGTAAACATCAAACGTAGCCCATATTTCCCCCATACATAGACAAGTGGTCATGTAGAGTGGATTTCCATAGAATGCATGCAAGCGAAACAACATCCCTAGTAGCTTTAAAAAAATCCAAATATGAAAAGTTCTACCGAGAGCTTTGTGAATACTACATCACTTGCATGCATTTTAGTATGTTGTATGCAAAGTCTTTGTGTTTTGTTCCTTTATCACACTTGGTTTGTTCTAGGAGTATATAAGTAAGTAAATCATATATATGAAATTCATACTTAAACTTATTTGGTCAATGATCATCTACTTAGTGCATTTGTCATTTCAAAGAGAGATTTAATAGGAGAATACTTGAGAAAAATATGTTTTAATCTTGGGGTGAGGATGGATCCATAGTTTGTGTAATGCCCCTCCAAGCACATATATACGTTAGCGGAAGCAAACCCTATGTTGTCCATAACATGGGTCACTTGGCTTGGAGGAACATTACAAAACTTGATATACATTGAAAAAAGATAAATGAAACACCATACATTAAAATTGAACTTGATTAATACATTGTTTACAGTTGAGTTATTGAAATGAAACTAACTACCAAACATTATTTGTACATGAAGTTATCGACAAATATTAGGATATTCTATTATAAATGGCACCTTACCATATATGTCTTTTGGAAACCTTGATCTATTCCTTAAGATGACCCTCATATGGCTCTTTCTTAGAAGTTGCTTTGTACCTATGGGCATCGTGCCCCCATCCATGCATGCAATTGAACCATGTTAAAGTAAGCGACATTGAGTATTATTATAACAATAGAATACCTTCGAAATAAGAAAAATCATGAAACTAAGTGAATAATATATTTGGATCAACATAACTTAATCTTGGTGGTTGATTAAAGTATCCTCGATACTTATGCACCAATGGTGCTCATAATGCCTGTAGGCTCAACATTAACATGATGAGGATAAAATAATACAACCCATTACATGATTCATCATTATCTTGGAATAATTAGAGGAACTGCTTCTACATGAACATGACATAAATTCTTGAAATAGCATTGAAGCATAATAGTAAAATAATAACTTTAGGAAAACTTTCATGTAGTTAAGATTTAATTTGAAACACATAATTATGCATATAATTTCATCTTGGTCATCATAATAATTATAAGGCAACAAAAACCAATACTAAATACTCAAAGTGCATGAACCTGCTTAGCTCTCTCTTAGAGAAGATCTTAGCTTAGTTTCTCTGATCTCATGTCAATTCTAAGTTTCCTAAAATTACATGATTTGTATTAATTATCACCTTAATACATCCTAAACCCTAATTTGAGTCTTTTAAGAAATTCCAATCAGAATCTGAGAAAAATCTACATATACACTATCCTGGTCTGGCCCTCTTTGAGCTAGTCCAATTAGATGCTGCCTGCCCGGTAAAGGGGCTGACACAATCAACATGTGCTAGAGAGGAAGGGTGCACTAGAAACCTTGATATACCCTTGCTATTATAATTATGTGATTTATCTTAGAAGGGCAAATGAGGAAAAACCTAGCCCATGATTGTTCGTCATCTTCACAATGACGAATAGTGACAGGTAGACCAACACAAAATGATGCCTCAAGTCACAAATTATGAATCTATGAAATACTTGAGAAACCAATCACAGAATCATCTTCCTCACCCTTGACTGAACTTGGCGATCCCCTGGAAGGGTCATGAGGTGACCTGAGGCCTAAAAACCTGTCGTTGTCATGACAAATAATGAAGGGAGAAATAGAAAGGCCAGAACATAGAACTGGTGATCATTGTGAGATCAGGAGTCTATATAAAACTTTAGGGAGGAGCTGTTGGCGGGGACTCCAGAGGGAAAAATAATGAGACCTCCCAAATTTCTCCTATGGTTCAAGAAGCAAGTAAAAAGAGGGGAAAGAAGGTTATCAGCCTGAGGGTGGAATTGAATCCACTGAGTGCACTCTGATGGCCTAATGAAGAGTTTCCAATATCTAGAATCCAACCCAAAGCTCTGAGGTTTAACATCGAGTTCAAACTTGGTCAGTGGCTGAGTGGGAGGAAAGGCAGAGCTATGGGAGTCGATGTAGAGTGATTCATACCAAAAAAGCTAATGTAACACATTTTCTTGACTTTGAGGAAGGTGGAGGGGTAGTTTTATAAGGGCGTGACGCCCTAGCATGTCTAGGAGTCCCATCTTCTAGGGGAAATATGGTAGGGGAAGAGTCCCTTGGGGTTAGGGGTTGCTAGGGCATGGAACCCCAATAAGTTTGTTCTTAGATAAATCGCAAGGGGGAGGCGTATGTGCTGGTGGAATCCATTGCTCTTGGGATGCGGTAAATAGAGAGAGAGGTGGGGAGGTTGCACGTTGTCAGAGTCTCGATGGAAGAGGGACTTTAGGCAGGGGAGACAACCCCTTCTACCTGGGGTCCTGAGAGTCTGACCCGGAATGGGTCAGTTTGTGTGACACATGATGCGCGTGACATAAGAGGATGAATCGTATGAAATTGATTTGATTTAATCAGGTAATGGCTTATTTAGGGTTCAATCTATATTGAAACTTTTTAATTTCATTAGATGGGTCAAACAAAGCCCAATTGACTTCAAATTTGGACCACATGTGTATTAAAGAGTATAGAATCTTCGTAGACAATTAGATTTAGGTTTAATCGACCTTTTTTCATCAAACTCATATAGGCCATTATCTTAATGTATACATTATTAAAATGTGAGATTAATGGAATTATCCTTTCCTTAGTGACTTGGTTGAACCAAAATTCAAGGTTAAGAGAATAATTCATTATATTGTGATTTAAAGATCACACTATGTTCTATTTGATAGCTAAAATTTTATATTTGCAAATTAGGGTTTTCCAATTAAGGATTCATTCATAAGTAATTTTTTTGGATGTTATAGTTTGAATCTTCATATTGTGTTATGTTGCCCCTCATTTACAACAAGAAATGTAGAATGCATGCCATTTCCTAATAATTATCACTTATTGTCAAATGCACTTATGTATGTTCCTAGTGTATTTTTAAGTACTTAGGAGGATACTTGATGGATGGAGGTAGAGATCACTACTAGGACTCCTACATGGTTGGAGGAGAGAAAGGATCCATTGAAGCCAAGTCCAACCTATCCTAATCTTATAACATTTTTGAAGTAAGGAACTTCATGACTCGATCAAGAATCCAATCAAAGTGCAAGTAATTCCCCATAAGAATGATTACGATACAATAAGAACATCAAGTATAAAGAAAATCAAGAACCAAGACTCTTCAAAATCCCTCCAAATTCCAAGTTCATGACACCCACATATGGAACGACTGTTCTACACCTAGAACGGTCGTGTCAAATGGCCATTTTGCACATTGTATTGTCATTCCATCTTAAATCTCATATAAATCCACTAAAAAGTCAAAGCCCACCACCTATGCCCTAAAGCGGTTGTTTTGGTCATAGAACGATCATGTCCATTTTCACTAATTTCAGTTCACTCAAACCAATTCCAGAAATAATCACACCCACATCCAAAATGTCCATTACAACCAGAACGACCTTGCTACTTTGCAACTAGAATGGTCCGCCATTTACTTGAAATTTTCATTCCTCTTTGGAACAACCATTGTACCCATGCACTTCCAGAGGGCTAGAATGTCTATTTGACCCTCAGAGCAACCATTCTACCCTAAATCCATACTGCTTCCCATACTGATTTTTGTAACCTACACTCTACTTAACTATAACCACCCTAGTGGCCTATATGCACACTAATGGCATCCACGAGGGAAAGGTTAGAACTTTTTAGATACTCCTAGTCACCACCTACTCCATTTATTCCATTTCCTTCCACTTTCCACCTCGAAACCCAAAACTTCTACATCCTTTGACCATATCCTTTCCACTTTCATGCCATTTTCACCCACTTGAAGGAGGAGGACGAGCTTGGAGTAGTTGTAGGTAAATTTTGGATCTCTTCCATCTCCGTTCACTGAGTTTCTATCTTATTCTCCCATTTCTTTTGTTAGTTCTTTGATCATGAATAGCCAAGTCCTCCTTGTGAGCCGTTTGAGGGAGAAAATGTGTAACTATGATACCATGTTGGGAAATATTTGTACACTAAACTCTTATTTCATTGTCTAATGCTATTTATTTATTTTTCTCTTTCTCTGCCTCATGATATGGTTGTTTGATCTATAGAATCAACTAAGGCATATAGAAAAGGGTGATTTTGGGCTACCTAGTGGGAAATCTCATACATTCGCTAGACGGTCCTTATCTAGTTTCTCACCCTTCCCATTTATCTCTACATTCACTAGACCTATTTGAGAGATATAAGTGACTAGATTTTCTCTTTAATATTCACTTATCAGAAAGGCTTGCTTAGTGGTTAGTTGGAAATAGTAGGATATGAAATACCCTTCACCTACACTCTACACAACTCCTCGCTCCTAAGTGTACTAGGAAAAGTCCACCTAGAATACTAGACTTGGACAATCTAGATCTTTTCCTAACTATTGATTAGTTAACAAAGCCTCACAAGGGTATATGGGAAGTGATAGGAACTAGTTCCCCTATACACCACCATGCCATTGATGGACGACTAATAGAATAGGATGCATGCTCTTCATTGATCCTTGTTGTTTGGTTTGATAGATTAATTATTGTATGTTTATGCATGAATAGGAACCCATTACATAGTTGATTGTTGCATATCTCCCCAAACAACCCACTACCCCATCTACTTGCTAAAACCCTAACTTGCTCTCTTTCTAGTTAATTGTATTTAGTTTTCTTATCATATTTGTTTCTTCACTCTAGCTAGTTTCTGTTGAAGTTTCCAATTCTTGTTTAGTTGCTTGTGCTAGGTTTTACTTAGTTTAGACTAATCTTGCCTTCATAGTGTAGTTTCTAGTCTATTTTAATTAGTTTGTCTCTCTCGCTAGTGATTGGTTTAACATAGTCTAGTTGGTTTCTTAGTTTGTTAGTTAGCATTGATTGTGTAGATTTAATCTAGGTTTGATTCTTATCTTTCCTTCATTCCATGTCTACCGTTAATGTAATGTAAATCCCCAAATAAAACACCAAAAACCCTACTCTCTAAGGATCCACCTCGTACTTTCCACATTCCCTACACTATATCCTGAGATGTGTGGCTACAGATCTATTGTTGAGAGTGTGCCAACATTGGAGCTATACATACAAATTTTTTCTACGCAATGTGTCTCTAAACCCCTATCTGGGTGGAACATCAATTAAAAAACTTCATAACAACCATAGTAAAGTATCTATTCCATCATTGGACATTGATTGTGCACTCCCCTTATTTCTTGCTCCACAATAGAAAAGAACTGGGAGGGTATATGTGTTTCATGATGTACAACTTCAACTAATATGAGTGAATTTTACCTATAAGCAACCAGAGTTGTGAGTAGTTGACCAAAACATAATAAAAAGCCTACAAGTCCTTTCTCTTTAGGTGGACATCATGCCACATTTTGTTTATCTTTTTGTTAAATTTGTACATTTTAGTTAGTAGTCCATATGAGTTCATTTATATCATACAAGGATAAATGTCTATTCTCCATGTTACTTTTAAGTCAAATTTCAATTGTTTGATCACCCATGAGGCCTTATTGTATAGTTCTATATGGGGTGACATGAGTTCCTGTTGATCAATCTGAATAGTGTAGTATGTGAGGGTGTTTTGAATGCTATCATGTAGGCCCAAATAGCATAAGTAAATATACTTGTCAATTCTTCCAATTACACTCAAGGGTCTTCTCTAGGAGAGACTTGAGATATCTATTAGAAACCTACACATGTTCACTTGTCTATGTGTGATATGGGAGAGGACCCTGTGACGAACGTTGTATCTTTAACAAAATGTTGAAGCTACACTCTTACAATGAGAGTTCACATTTAAGATGTCGATACATGTGACTCTTGACAGTTGGAAGATGATCTCCTTAAAGATATTGATGACATGATTTGAGTGGTTGTAGACTACGGGGATGGTTGTCACCCTTTTGGATATGTAATCGGCCACTACCGGAATATATGAGAAGCTATAAGAAGTGGGGAATGGGACCATGTTGTCCACCCCCATACATCAAAGATCTCGACTTCTTGACACATTTTCCAGAGTCATCTTATCTATCTTAAAGATGTCTCCAATCCACTAGAACCAGTCACAAGATAGAACAAGATGATGGGAATTTTGAATATTTTTGTCAAGAAGACGCCATATTGTAGAATTGTAGTTGTAGTCTTATTGCAGCTCATTTGGTCTCCATGTAAGTCCTGAATGGCACTACTCTAGAATAAGAGGTGCCTTCTCCTCAGGAATGTAACAAAGATAGAGTACATCTATGTAGAAGTGGAAGAGGTATGAACAATCCAAATAATTTTATCTGTTTTAATGCATGAACTTCTTATTGGATTCCCAATGCACTCTATAGAATGCATGTTGTAAGGTAATTGAAAATATATGTATACTAAGGAGTAGTTGTAGACATGCACATCACATGATCACCAGGGAATGAGTCATTGGTTTGATCAACATCAGTGTCATCTATGTGGATGTTGCTTAGTTGATTGGTCACATACTTTTGTCTTCCCTTCTTATCCCATATCTCAAGATCAAATTCTTTCAAAAGAAGAATCCACCTAACAAGCCCATGATTCACACCTTCTTAGTCAATAAATATCAAATGGTTGTGTGATTTTTGTATACAGTCACATGCAAACCCACTAGATTTGATCTAAATTTATCAAAAGCATATAAAATAGCTAAGAGTTCCTTCTCATAACATGATTTCTTTGAGAGTCATCCAATTTCTTATAAGCATAGTAAATCACATGGCACTTCTTATCAACACACCGCCCCAGTACGGATCTCACTTCATAGTCACTAGCATTGCATAAGATCCCAAAGGGAATAGACTACTTAGATGCCCAAATGATCCCGTAATGGTAAATAAAAAATTGCCAATTCTAGAATCTATCATGTCACCAATGATCTTTAGTAACATCACTTCTTGGAAAAGATGGCAAGTTGTATGGGATTTAGATGAATCGAATTACAATGTATCTCTTATTGATCATCAAAAACTTCTTATGTAATTGTCATACCTTGCAAGTTTCATGAACTAATTGAGTTGTTTGTTGAATATTGTTCTTATGATCTTAATTTCAATTTATGAGATGTGCAAGTTCAGACTTCTCTACACTTCTTCCACCGCCTTCTCATCCCGTCTTCACCAAAAATAAATAAAAAAGTAAAAAAGAATGTGCCAAACTCCAAGTTTGGAGCTGTAACCTCTCTCTCATTTCTCACCTTCTTCCATACCCCTCCTATATAATAGGGGCATATAAAAAATAAAATATGTCAATGTGCACATACAAAAAAACAATAAATATAATTACAATAAAATTATAGTAGTCTCAAGTCAATAGAGGTGAGATTTAATTTTTATCCTCCATACCTCCATTCACTCTAATTCTTCCCATGGGGAAACAATAACCCCATACCGTTTCATCTATAGTAAAATAACAATTATTCTACAAATCTCATAGTAAAATGTGGAACTATTTTTCACCTAGCATTGGCAACTGGTCAAGAGGGGTTCCTTCTAGCCATCTTGTACCTGTTTAAATCTCTCCAAGAGCAATTTCCAGGAAAAAGAAAATGGGAAGGTAGGTGTTCTGACTGGCTAATGCTGCGAAAACATATTACACTATTGGGTGTGGTTTGGAGGGTGAGTGACCACCACACGTATGATCTTGAGGTTTAACCTGCTAGGGGGAGTCCATTAGTGGCTCGTCCTAGGAGGCATATCTCATCATAAAAAATGTAGAACTATCTAAAACATCAATGATATTATGAGTCTGATGTGTAAGTTTTGATATGAATCATATTTGTGAATATGAAATGAAAATAGGGAATTTGAGGATGAAATTCATAATTACAAGAGATCATGGTTTCTTGGCCACATTTGGTTGTAGGGAAACAAGTGGTATTATGAATGAGAGGATGATAAGATGGTAGTACTAATTAGCAAGTTGTCTTGATTCAATGTTGCTCTTGGATGAGCAAAATTGTTGTTCGAGGTAGTTTGATGAATGTATATTCATCACTTTTTATTGCATTTTATATATTAGTTTTTCTCAATTCCATTGTCTTTTGTTTGTTGTTTTTCTTAGTTTCATGCTCTTACTTTTATTCTTAAAAATTAGGAATTTTGATAAGTCTTATCGCTCTTGTGAACAGAAAAGCACAAATTGACTTGAGTGCACAATGAAAGACCTTCCTCCCAGATGCACATCCCAAGTTTAGGAGAAACCAGAAGGAAAAATGGATCTATACAACATAAATATGAAAAGTTGATTGGGCAATCAGGCTCCCTGATCAATTGGTCAACATAACAATTCAAGACATCTCCAGATAAGAAATAGTTCAACCGATCTCCTTCACTGATCAGGCAATCAACATGCCACTCTCAACTTTAGTTAACTTTGATGATTTATTAGCAACAACTGGTCTGCCGACCCACCTATAGATGAGCACCCAAAGACACATTCGATCGGACGATCTGCTTTGTTGATCAGCTGGCCTAAACATCTACCTCCCAAGTCAGTAATGATTAACAATTTTGAGGACCCAAACACTCCGTCAATCCACCCATGGATCAATCAATCCACTCATTCTCCAAGGTACTATTCAGGACGATGATGATGAAATGATCCCCCTAGCTGGTCGGGGTGACCAAAAGCTCATCAATCGCGCCACCAAGTGGTTGATCGATCGACCAACCTACCTAGTCGATGAAGCATCATGACAAATAAGGCAAAAATTGCATAGCCTCCAACCACTTGGAAAAGGAAATGAATTCAAATAAAATAAGGGATGACCTAATATTTGAATCATTATTCATTCACTCTCAGTTCAGGGTTGAGTTTTGGAGCAAGGAACCAGAGGAAATAGAAGGAAAAAGATCATCTTCGTAGACCGAGTGGATTGTTGTAATCAAAGACCTCTGGTTTCTCTTTTCTTATTCTACGGTGACATGCTTTCTCATCTCCCTCTTGGTAATGATGCTTTTGCCATGACTAAGAACAAGTAGACCTTCTCACTAAGGCATGGGGAGTATCCCCATCACTCGTACTCTGCCTTTATTGTTATCAAACTCAGTTTACCAGTTTAATGGATTGTTCTTCATTCAATTTATTGCTTGCTTGATCAAACCGATATTTGATTTGGTATGTTTGATATAATTTTGAGCATGAGACTACAATACTTGGGATTAGATCTCCGAATTAATACGTAGTGTTCTGGATGAGATCACAAGGGGAAACCTATAGGACAATTGAGTCATGATATGTGGGTAAGGAGACCTTGAGCCCATAAGGAATTCAATCCTTGTGCAATTCATGTTCCAAAAAGAGGCAACTCACATGGTCCTTTTTTAAATTACTATGATTACTGAGTTGTAACAATTAGGGTGCATATGTAGGTGATGGTGGTGAAATCAGGATGCTCCAATATTTCTTTAATATTGATTTCAACCCACTTTTAATATGTTTCCTTGTATTGCAATTTTTTAATTCAACTATTAGTCTATAATTACCCTCAAAAATATTATTCTCAACTATTGGTTTTTAGCAATATCTTAAAAACGTTGTCCTTTGGGTTCAATCTATACTGTAATTTCGTCCATTTGTGGGTGAATTAGTTGCAATTGCAAAATAAATTTAAAATCTAGGATAATCTATCTTAAAAAATATGTTTGTGCATAAAAACTCGCATCAAAGGACATAGTGTTAGAAGAACAAGGCTAACCGAACCAATAAGTAAATTTTTAAGCTGATAGAACACACACACATGCCTAAGCTGGTGCTTGCAACACATACACATGTTGGATGAGTACACAACCTTATAACATGATGTATACATAACACCTTCATTCACCTTGTTCAGTTTGACAAAGAAGGTAACTCAAAAAATATTTGTAAAAATGTCAAACAAAATAAGAACATAAGTATCTAGCTAAATAGTAACTACGAAGCAACCAATTTGGAAGCAAACATCACATTACTTATTGATAAAAATAAAATAAATCTGAATATAAGCACACACAAACGATGTGACGGAGCAACATGTCAAAATGGGAGTGTATACGAATGCAACGTGCTAACATATACACTGCAAAAATCAAATAAGCAAGAATGTGAGAAGGATATAACAATGCAAGTTAAACAACAGTTTTTAAAAATTGCAGATAATTGTGAAAATCATACAACTAGGTATGTCGAAAAGCACACACCACATGTATGTCGAAAAGCGCACACCACATTCATCTTTATTCATAGGGTTATAGAAGCGTAAGCACATGTATATGTATGTATCATTGTTGTCTAGACCTGACATGGCTGTTGCAATTAGGCTTGTCTTACTACGACTTTTTGGATGGTGTTTGCTTAAGGCCTTGGTTGGCTTAAAATCCGAAAATGCATCGTCGTGATTTAATTAAGATGCAACTTTTTTGCTTTCTTTTATGTTAGAAAGTTATAAATTATCCTATTTAGGGAATTTGTGATGTACTTGTTAGTTGGCTCATCTGGTAAATCAAATTCAATTTTCAATTCGAACACCCAGATAAAAAAAAACAACTTACAGCAATATTTAAAGGCTCGGTTTCACATGTTGTGATAAGATGTATCTGTCACTCCTCAACTTGACAATAATAACTAAAAAAGAGAGAGATCGGGATGATAGAAACCATTTCATGTTCGCAACAAGAAGGATGAAGAATCCACCTGTGATGTGTACACTTGAATAACAGAATCAATTACATGCGTTGATATCAATCCTAAAAACGAAAATAATTGCTGGCTATATCCTATTTGGTGCCCCTAAATGTTCAGAAACCCGGAATCTACATTTATCCTCATTTATAATTATACTCATTATATAACCTTCTAAACGACGGCGTTCTAGTGTTTGGGAACTGGGGGAGGGAAAAGGGGAAATCAATAGACCATCTGTGGCTCGGTCTTGACGAAATCCACAGAGCCTGAGTCCACGGGGCGCATGAGGTAGGCTGCGAGGAGTTCCGAGACCAGCCCAATCACGAGTGGGATCCTCTTGACCTTCTTCACCAGCGGGCTGTCGTCGCTCTCGGCGATGGCGTTGAGCTTGGTGTTGTAATCCGCCATCCGGTCCAGCTTCCTCTTGAACTCTGGGTTCTCCACGTCAAGGACAGCCGGGAAGAGCCTTGCGGTCGTCTTGTTGGTCTGTAGTGGATAGAAGATTGGGAGAGTTACGCGATGCATACATTCACAATTTTACTGCGACTTTCTCGCATTAAGTTTAGATTCTGATTTGTAACCGCTGCTGGTATAAACTATTGTAGGTACCTCGATGATGACGTGCATGTCGAATTCCGAGGTGTTTAACCCGAGTCCTTCGTAGAACGAGGTCCTCAGCCTATCATTTAGGTACATGGTGACATAAACCTGCAATAGCCAGTGTCTGTCAGTAGTGAACATTGGATTCATGATAAAGGCTGAACATAGATGAGAATCAATCTGTTTTTCTTACCGAGAGGCAGAAGAACCTAGCCCATAGCTTGGCTGCCCAGTCATTGAGCATGGGCGGGTGGGCCTTGAGCATGGCTGCGATGAAGTCCCCGTGCCTGTTCTCGTCCTGGCACCAGTTCTCGAAGTACTTGAAGATTGGGTAGATCCTGTGGTGTGGGTTGGCGTTGAGGTGTCGGCAGATGGTGATGTATCTCCAGTAGCCGATCTTCTCGGACAGGTAGGTGGCGTAGAGGATGTACTTGGGCTTGAAGAAGGTGTACTTCCTGGCCTTGGTCAGGAACCCCAGGTCCAGGCCGAGGTTGAAGTCGGTCAGGGCCTTGTTCAGGAAGCTGTATGAAATATTGGGGATGATCAGATATAGTTGAGACATTAAGCAATGCTTCAAGCTATCAAGTTAATTAGATTGCTAGCTCACCCAGCATGTCGGGCCTCGTCCCTTGACATGAGGGAGAAGATCTCAGCAATCACAGGATTGGTTTTCTGCAATGCACACACAGAGGTCATGTCAACAGAAAGGAAAATGAGTTCCGCGTGGAACATCGGGAGCCAGCCAGCTAGCTAGCTAAGCTCGCATTACCGTTCCAATTTATCACGTTCAAATGTAAAAACATTACCTTGAGCCTCCTCCCCAGCTCCTTGTAGAGCAGGAACCCTGAGAACTCGGCGGTGCACGACCTCTCCAAAAACTCCACAAAGATCTCCCTCATGGGTCCCTGTATCTTGTCGGCCGCCTCCTTGAACTCCTGGTTCCTGACGAAGTGGGTCTGGTTGTAGTCCGTCTTGAACTCGTCCAGCAGCGCCGCGAACTCCTTCTCGTCCAGCTGCGGGTTCTTCTCCAGGTCCCACAGCTTCTCCATCTCGTCGAAGTCTGTCGTGTAGAACCGAGGGGTCAAGAGCGTCTCCTTGATCTGGGTCTTGCCGTGGGGCTTCCTCGCCGGCCTCGTCGCGGCGCCGCCGGATGTTGCTGCCGGGGTTTGGTTTGACGACATCCGGATGAGGGTGGTGCAGTGCCGGGTTGGTGCGGACCGGGTGAACTTTGGCGGGGTGGAGAAGGGGCGCATCAGCGCCATCTCGGCTGCTGCCGCGGCCATGGCTATCGGCTAACTGCGCTGCTGGTTCTTGGAAAGGAATGCGGTATTCCGTTTACTGGTCGGGTACTCCCTGCAGTTCGAGTGGGTTCGGAGCGGTGCGGCAAGTATTTAAACCGGGACGACATTGGCGGGAATGGCGGCGGAGAGTGGTGGGGTGGTATATCCGGAGGAAATCTACGCCTTTGAATCGGAGCGTGCCATGTCATCGGCCACGGTGGCGGTAAGGGGCTATCATCTGTAGGGTCAGTCTCACTCGGCATCGTGAATCCGGATGGACGGCCACGATGAGATGATAGGTAAGGATCTCTGCTGTGGGACGGGGATGAGATTTTCTCCTTCTTTCTTACTGTATAGATTGTGTGTTGCAATTATAAAAAGATATCTGTTCTGGATCGCCCACAGGAAAGTGCAATTGCGATCCCAGGTGCTGCACCTGCGGGTATGAGGTCGAGTTCTCCAATGTGCGTGCACCTGTGGTTTGGGGGAGAAGGCATGATAACTGATAAGCTCCTAGCGCCAGCCATGAAGCACATTGGAATACCAGATAAGGAGTGGCCATATCTCCATTGATGCACTCCCACTGGCCTTGTGAGGCAATATCTCCTCTCTTACACTCCCACTAGCCTTGAATTTTTATGTTAGATCCATAATCCAATAAGTCCCGTCCATGCAATGCATTTTTCTTTATAAACTGATTATATTGATATGCTAAGGCAACGACGTGTATGAGATGACATACGCAAGCGAAAGGGTGGGGAAACACCCGGATTACCCCTGAGGTTACAACATAGAAAAGGATAATAAAAGCTTGCAGATGGATTTCCTTAAAATAACCATAGTAAGAGGGACAACAACAATAAGAGTTAAATGGAGTTCTATCACCACCATAACTAGTCGGTGCAGAAGCAAGTTGGTGGAACCGAAACCATCATCTTTGTCTTCAACATTCAGATGGTAGAACATACATAGTAGCTTAGAGATTCCTTCCAGGCCGTGGGGGATGTGGGATCATGTTGGCTTTCTACATCAACGTTGATGACATTCATTAGGAGTGATGTCTCGTGAAAACTTGTCGAAGGAGAAAGCTCGGAAAGGCACTCTCTCCTTATGTGCAAAGCCATCATTACCTAAGATAAAAAGACTATTGTTAGTAATTATATAGTGTGTAGATGTTAGCAATAACCGCATATCTACGAACATATGGATTTGAAAATTCTATTAATCTTCTCTATCCATATGTTCCAAAACATATATGTATTTAACTCATTGGCTCAAGCGGTAAAGATTGGTTCCCAATCCCAACAAGCGCCATTATTACGAAAGAGAGTAATGTCAAACTCAAAATAATAAGCACCATTAGGGGTTGGTAAACATAGAAATGATATATATATATATATATATATATATATATATATATATATATATATATATATATCAATGGTGTAGTCAAATTTAAAGTATATGTGATAAATGCTTTCTAAGTTTGTGGAGCACGGAGGATAGATAAATGGGCCAAAAACCCATTCTAGAGAAATCCACACATACTAAAAGTTCCTTGTATCTGATGAGCCCCCCCCCCCCACCACACACACACACACACACACCCCACACACACAACAAACTTCTAAGATTTAAAACCTTAGGAGAGCACCTAGTCTTCCATATGTATTTGCCATAAAGATTTTTGTGACGGGGAAATAGAGAATTTGTATTCTCTATTAGCAATGAAAATATTCCCCCATGACCAATGTGCTCATTGAAGAAGATTGCTTAGCTTTTCTAGATGATCACTAAGATTTATGTCATCTAAATATCTTTTGAGAGCATTCTATCTTTTGGAAGTCAATAGTGAGAAATCATTGTCTGATGTTCCTAATATTACAAGGGGTGGTTTGATTCAATGTGTATTAATCTACATGTACCATATTAGAGCAATTATCTCAAAAGGACATGAAGTCCCAACTGTGAGGAGTGTAGATGGTATCCTCAATAAGATGAATGCAGTTATTAAGATGTCTTGAAAGGCAGATAGACATTTTATTTTGTGTATGTACATCCACCGGGGTTTGTTTCTATAATATATATGAGTGATGTGTTTATACCAAACACTGACTTTTCTTCCAATGATGCTAACGTAAATCTTGTTTAAAAGGCTTTGTGAGTGTAGTCAGTGGTTGAGGATATCCCAACCACCAAGAGATTTGGGCTTATTGAGATAATCCTAATTTACAAGATGTTCTTTCTTTTTCTCTGATGTACTTCCCTAGAGTCTATATATGATTTTATCCATATACATCTCAATTTTCCTAGGGAGGGTAATATTAGTTAGGTAATAATTTTGGATCCCAAAAAGAACAGAAGTAGGGAGAGTGAGTTTATCCACTATCTTACAATAGATTGTGCTCCAAGTAGCTATTGTAATGGTCACTATCAGGAATGGTCTGCTAGATAGAAATAGAAGTGATTTGGGCGGTAGAGGCATCCCTAAGTACTTGAGTAGAGAATATTCAACCTTGCATTGAATTATGTGAGTGAGCACCTCATGTTGTCCTGGTTTATGCGAGTCCCAAAAAGCATAGATTTGTTGAAGTTGATTTTGAGCCCAATTCTAGAAGATTCCCAGTATTCTAATGGTACAAATGACACTATCATCATCAGGATGAATTAAAATTATGATGTCACAAACAAACTAGATAATGTGTTTATTGTGAAGATTTCAATTGAGTGAGTATTTTGTTGTTGACACCTAGTCTAAAAATAGAAGCCAAAACAGACATGATGATAATAAACAAATATGGAGATAGGGGATCACCTTGTTTGAGCCCATTTGTGTGTTTGAAATGTCCAAAAGGTGATCCATTGATAAGAACCAAATAATGACCATACTTGAGGTAGGATTTGATCTAATATCCATTATTACAGAAAGTTGTAGCCCCTAAGGGAGAAAATCAGGATGTCCCAATCAATATTGTCAAAAGCTTTTTATGAAATCTAGATTAAGGGCCAATAAGGGTATTTTTTGTTTGATGAGAATGTGGAATTTCATTTGTCGTTATATAGGCATCTTGTATCTTGGTCATCTCATTGGCCATAGTGGCAAGAAAAGGGCTATGATCTGTAGGGTCAGTCTCTATCAATAATATGAAATTTGGATGGAGGGTCACGATAAGATGACAGGTAAAAATTTCAACGACTTGTTGTTCTACTATAGGACAGGATGTGAGTCCTTTCACCCTTTGTAAGATTTATATGGATTTTTATTATAAAAAGATTTATGTTTCCAATCACCCATAAGAAAATGCAATTCAAGTGTTGCACCTTTACCTCATTGTATTAAGTCGAGTTCTCCAACGTGCACCTATGGTTTGTGGGTGAAGACATGCTAAGCTCCCTAATAACAACCTCAAAGTACATTGGAATACCATATAAGGGGAGGCAATATCTCATTTTGTTGTAGTGCCCCACTGGCCGTAGGAGACAATATCTCCTTTCTTGCACTCCCACTGGCCCACTAGGTTTTGATTGTTATATTAGATCCATAACCTAATGACTCTCTTCGATGCAATACATTTTGTTATTTTTTCAAACTGATTATATTTAGATGACATAGATGATCAAAAGGGTTGGGAAACATCACGAGTGAGATCAAATGTACAACATTTTATACAAAAAAGATAGGGTGTTGCAATGTGCCCTCTCCCTTTTATTAATAAGAGAACCCAAAGAAATTACATAGAGGTCTAGCAATATATAGATATTACAAAATATAATAACGCTGAATATAAATAAGATATATTAGCACTCCTCCTCAAGCTGGAGTGTACACATCGTGTATGCCCATCTTATTGCAAAAGTTCTAAAATGCTGCCGGACTCAATGGCTTTATGAGAACATCTGCAAGTTGATCTTCAGATTTGACGTGTGGAGTCACAACAATACCATTCTTGATCTGATCTCCGATGAAGTGACAGTCAACCTCTATGTGTTTAGTGCATTCATGGAAGACTGGTCTTGGCAATTTATTACAGCTTGATTGTCACATCTGAGCTCTATGGGAGACAACACATGGATCTTTAATTCAAAAAGCACATATTGAACCGAGTGCAACTCACAACCATTGCTTGACACTCAGCCTCCGTGCTAGATCTTTCCACAACATTTTGCTTTTTTCTTTTCCAGGAGATAAGGTGATTTCCTAGAAACATGCAATATCTAAAAGTAGACCTCCTATCATTCTGATTACCAACCCAATTTGCATATGCATAACCAATAAGGACAAGAGTAGCCACAGGGGTCTTGGGTCTATAATAGGTGATCCCCTTACTAGATGCACCTTTCAGATATCTCAAAATATGAAAAACGGTGTCCAATGTGATTGTTGTGGTGAGCTCATATGCTGACTCACTACTTCTACAACAAAGGAAATCTCAGGGTGAGTAACTGTCAGATATATCAGTTTACCAACAATTTTCTAGTAATATCCTAGATGTGGATAATCAGTATCATCAGTCGTCTCCTGCACATGATAGTCCATAGGAGTAGACACCGGCTTGGACTCACTCATACATGCTTCTTGTAGTAAATCCAACACATATTTCCTCTTAGACAAATTAGTACTTGCATGAGATCTAAGTACTTCAACGCCCAGAAAATACCTCAGTTTCCCCTTATCCTTTATATGAAAATGTCCCTGCAATCCTTCTTTCACACATGATATGCCTATATAATCACTACCAGTGATAACTATATCATCAACATATACAACAATAATAATAAATCCAACAGGAGAGCTAGAATAGAATAAGGAGTGATCAGTCATAGAATGAGAAAAACCCATCTTTAGTACAACATCACTGAACTTGCCAAACCAACCTCTGTGAGATTGTTTCAACCCATAGATGGATTTCTTCAATATACACACCTTCCGACACCCCCCTGAGCAACAAAACCAGGAGGTTTCTCCAGGTACACCTCTTCATGTAGATCACCATAAAGAAAGGAATTCTTGATATCAAGCTGAAATAGAGGCCAGTTAAAAGTAGTAGCCAAAGAAATAAGAATCCACACTGAATTTAGACGATCCACAGGTGAAAAGGTCTCAAAGAAATCAACCCCATAAGTCTGAGTGTAACCTTTTTCCACCAATCTAGCTTTCAACCTCTCAACTGAACCATCTAGATTATGTTTCACTATGAATACCCATCTGCATCCCTCAAGATTTTTATCTAGAGGTAAGTCAATAAGTTCCCAGGTGTTGTTTTGTAGAAGAGTAGACATTTCCATATGCATTGCCTATTTCCGGCCAATATCCTTCATAGCATCAAGATGATTTCTTGGAATGACACAGAATCAATCCCAAGAGAGAATGAATGGGCCTGCTTAGATTATTTTGACAAACAACACACACTTGCAATACGATGTCAAACAATACAAGAACAAGTACCTTTGCGGACAGCAATGGGAACATTAAGGTCAGATGGTTCTTCAAGAGTCTCTTGAGTAGAGGGAGATGGGGAAGGCTCAGAGACTAGAGTCACTACCTCCTCTGGATCTTGTCTGCCTCGTCTGCTGGAAACATGTGAATATTGCTAAATTAAGGCACCATCTACTGGTTGCTCTTCCTAAACTAGGGTAAAGTCAGGAATGATAGGTGGCACTATCTCACTCTGATGTGGTGATGGCACTCTATCACTAATGTCTAATGGTGGTAGTCTCTCACTCTCACACAATTTCTCCCTCTTACTGGGAACACTAGAGAAATATGGAGTGGATTCATGAAAAGTTACATCCCTAGACACAAACATACAACGAAGACTGGGAGGATAACACTTGTACCCTTTTCTAGTGTTGGAGTACCCAAGAAAAAGAGTCCTAATCGACCTCGGGTATAATTTATCAGCCTTAGGATCAAAATTGTGGACAAAGGAAGAACAACCAAACACTCTAAAGGGAACAAGAAAGGGTTGATCCTTGGGATGTAATACAGAGAATGGAGTACGTCCTTGAAGAAAAAAAGAGGACTGTCTGTTAATAAGGAATCAGACAATAATTAAAGCATCAGACCAGAATCTCTTAGGAACATTGGATTTAAACATAATTGTCCTGGCAATATCAAGAAGGTGATGATTTTCCTATCAGCTACCCCATTTGGTTGAGGGGTGTAAGGATAGGACATATGATGTATCATCCCAATAGAGCAACATAAATCAGTCATAGAACTTTGAACGTATTCCAAGGCATTATTAGATTGAAGAATTTTACTATTGTAATCAAATTGGACTTTTATTTTTAGATGAAAATTCTTGAAAATGGATAACACAGACTCTCAGATATTCAAAAAATAAATCCATGTCATGCAAGAAAAAAAAATCATCCACAAAGGAAATAAACTAGTGAAAATCATTATAGTTGTTTTCTTTTACAAGACCGAAACATCACTGTGGACTAACTAAAAGGAAAATGAAGCCCATTTATTAAAACGACTGGGATAAGACATTCTATGATGTTTCCCCAATTTATAGGACTGACACTCTAATGAAGACACTTGGGATAACTCAGGTTCTAACATTCTCAAGCTCTCCAACAAAGGATGTCCATATATGTAGTGCCACAATAAGGGAGAAACTGGTCAAAAGGATAGGATCAAGAGTAGATACTTGGAGAGGTAGACTTTCACCATGGAAGAGGTAGAGATCACCTTTCCTAGGCCCCCCACCAATCGTCCTCATACTCTTGAGATCCTATAATACAAAACAAGAAGGTCCAAATGTCACTGTACATTTCATAGTATCAATCAATTTTACAACAGAAAGAAGATTAAATGGAAATGCATGCACATAATGTACAAATTTAAGATTAATTCTAGGAGTCAGAGAAATAGATCCACTAACTAACACTCTCCTCACTGAACCATCTGCTATTGTCATAGATTGGTGAGGAATATGAGAGTCAATGGAATGAAGCAGTCTCTGTTGGTATGTATGCCCTGAGAGCCAATCATGGGATGATTGGTGGGATACATTAAGATTGTTTTGATAAAGATCAAAGGCAAGCTTCCAATTCTTTCTGGTTCAGTCATATGAGATAATGATAGAACAGATTGAATGTCTAGAGAATGACAGTACTCAATGACGTATTCTTTCAGGTTCATGACTTGAACGATGAGATCATACAGATGCTAAGAGTTTGTACATTCTTATTATGTCCCTAGTCAGATGTCATTGTGGAAGATAGATAGACAACAATGACACACAAGACTGGATTGTGGTGTTGGTTGATGATGGAATCTCGTTAGTCATGATATGGAGATATCAAACCAAACACATAGGTACTTGTTAGAGAACAAGTGTATCACACAGACCCACCGTGAGTTTGACACATGGAACCATGACATGGTAGTCACAGTCAGTTCTCACAGTGATGGTGGTGAGTGTGATTCTTTGACCTGAAATCACTACACTCAACACATGTCGTTGGGTACACTTCGACATCATCAAACACAGTCCTGAAACATGGGTTGTTATAAAGGTGATGATTGGGTGGCTTTGACACATGGGTCTTTTGAGGGGTGAGTGATAGATATTGGATTTGTCCCTCCTGAGGGAGTTTGATATTCATGGCCACTTGATGAGTAGGATTGAGATAGGCATGCACACACATGTGTGAATCGGTATGTGATATTGATGTCATACATATCTCCTCTAGTCTACTCTGAGATCAAGAAAGTGAATGAATGTTGACAGGATGACTATTCCATGCCTTGAGTTCATTCAGGAAATCAGAGAAAAATGAATTATACATTCACTGTAACACCATTCACGGATTGTAGGATTGAAATTTGTTCTCCAACTTTCCTTTTCAGTTGGGTAGCACTGATGTGCGACTAGGCACCACTCTTTGCTTGTGAAGTCATAAGTGTTATGGACTTTCACTGCCAACGTGAAATGGGCCTACAGGGTCACACACATAGGATTTAACCTGGAAGAGGAGTTTATCCACAAATGATGTTTAGATTGATTACTAAAGGAGTTTAGTAGTTCAATTAAACACTCAATCAATTGATAGCTCAATATCATAGTGTTCAAGGTGTTGGACCGATTGATTAGAGTATCAAATTGATTGAAACTGCAATTGACTAATTTTGCACAGTCTGCACTCCCAACCAATTGGCGCATATGATGAACCAATCGGCTCTGGTTGGTGAACTGATCGGTTCATGTGATGAACCGATCAGCTCAGGATAGCTCGAACTGATCAGCTCAACTGGTCCAAACGAGCGTGTTGGGAAAGTCAGGTTGGCAAGAAATTTCTCTTCGTTTCACTTGTCCAATTTGATTGGAACAAGGATTGGTATTTGGATCAATTCAAAACAAAAGAGGAAAAGTCAATCGGAACTGATCAGGACCACAAACTGATCAGCTCATGCTTGAATCGATCGGCTCAGGTGTCCCAACCGATCAATTCAAGTGTGAACCGATTGGCTCAGGTCCTCAACTGACCGTTTCATGCTTGAAACGATCGGTTCAGATGGTGTGGTTGGTTGTTTTATGGAAAATCTTGAACCCTTCTACTCTTTCTTTAATCCCGCATTGCCTGGGGTAGAGAACCCTATCCCATGACTCTCCTATATATATAGGGGTAGTGGGGGCTTCTTAGGCACAACAACTTAGAATACCAGTTGCTCTGCAAAGTTGTCATTCTCTCTGGTTGTGGTAACCGAGAGAGCCCGAGTAAGTGCTACTCGATAAGAACGACACAACAAGGGAAATATAACTGCAGAAATGCAACTGGTTGTAGGAGAGTGTGTCGGTGACTAGTACGTTGACAGGAGGGTATGACTCCTTTCGATTCCTTGTGGGACAAGGAGATCGGAGTTCCAGGTGGTCAGTGTGGACTACTACAGAGGCGGGAGACTTCTGTCGCTCGGAGGACAACTGTCAATCCTGGTACTACATTCTTTTATCAAGGTATTTGAAAATATGGGTACAAGATATAATTCAAGGAAATATCAAACTAGGCAAGTAATATTTGGTGGACTATGTTTATCAAGTAAGGAAAATAATACTTCAAGATTTGCATTTTAAGATGTAATTCTCAATAGTTCAAGCAAAGTGTTTCAAGATATCAATTCATCAAAATGTTGCAAAAGCCACTATTCAATATTAAGATGTTAGCACTTTACTATCCTTTCTTTCAAGGGTAACAATGCCTCATGTTCGATCATCTATGAAGGAACAACATTGAGCCTAATTACTATGTTAACCAGTCGATTGGGGGACAACTAATCCATTACACCTGTGCATAGGGCGGCGGGATGTACCCTACCTCAAGTGAGCCAAAGCTCTAAGGGGGCAAAGCCCAAAGGGACCAATGTCCAGGGAGTCAAAACTCCAAATAGATCAAGTCAAGTGCTTATCATAATATTTACCAAAATCCAACCATTTTAAAGGGGATGGTGACTTCAATTGCAGGAAAGTCTTATAACAAGTTTATGGTTCACCATCCAAACAAAGCATAGAATCCAAGAGGGAGCAAATAACTTGATAAGAAAATAGAGAATCTAGTACCTTCAAATCCAAGCCAAAAATCAACAATTTCCACGACTAAGGTTCAACAGGCGCTGAAGTTTCAGTTCCTAGAAAAAGGGGAAATAACCCAGGTCATTGGGCAATCCTTAGCTTTGAAATTTATCTCTTAGATTCTTATTAGGTGAAATTACTATTTTACCCCTCTTCATCTTTCGTGATTATATTTTATTATCATGAGGTCATTGAATTCTTTCCTATTATTATAGTTATCTCTTTGGGTACAAGTATTATGGGGCTTGTTACTCATCATTAACAGTAGATCAAATTTATATATTACCGAATACTACTTATGTCTACATTCTTACATATAGTTTTAGAAAAAAATAATTTATATAATTGGTATAAAACTTAGGGTAATCCGAGTTATGGTTTTCCTCATTTGATTTTCCCCATACATATGCTTTTTACCATCCAATATGGTGTGATAAGGGTAATTTCTATAATGAAATCTGTGGGAGTTTAATTAATCCTTTATACTTCCTCATACTTGGTCATCACATGTATACCTTGCTGTAATTTGTATTATATCGATTGTAGGAACATACATATATGGATTAAGTTAGAAAAAATATATACGTGGAGTTCATTGGATGTTTATATCACTTGCGATTTGTATTGTATCCATAGATATGTATATATGGATTAAATAAGACAAATATGTACATGAAGGTCATCACATGATTATATAATTCTGATTTGCATCGTACCCAGCAACGTCATGCATGAATGTTTATCTTACTTCATTTCCTTTACATCTAGTCATTTATATTACCTAGGACCTATGTACTTTATAAGAATACTTTACGTGGAGATCATCATGTGCATGCGTGACTCATGGTTTATATTTATATTGATTATCACATCAGGCATATATGTATTCAATCCATTAATAGATCCAGCGATTAAGGGTTACGGCTAAAGATTTACTAATTAGTGTACATGTTTTGTACTGACCTCGTTACCCATATCATTGAATTTAACATAAAAGAGGGGAACGCAGGTACCTCCTAGGGTGCTGGTGTTTTTAGGCATATTCTTGTTGGACAGTTGATCCCGTCGTAGTCCTGGCTGCTATCGCCGGTGGCCACCAAATTGACGTTGGCAGTACAAATAAATCAGGTTCGTCGGAATCAGGTAGAGAGTGGTCGTCGACCTGTAGCTACGGTGTCGATGGCGTCGGGGTGTTGTGCCACACAGATACAGGCCACTGGGGTCGCGGCCGGAGATGGAGGCTGCGGCGTGGCTGGTGGCGCCTGGGTATTAGGGGAAGCCTGACGATCAGGAGGAGCGGTGGTTGTCGTTCTGCGGTCCTGCCCAGACCGGCGGCACTGCAAATGAGGGCGGCTGAGATCAAAACAGACGCTCGTCTCGACTAGGGCGCTCCGGCGTTGACGGTGGTAGAGGGGTCAAGGAAAAGTCTGTCGTTTGTTGGCGCCCAAGGCGGCTGGTGGTTAAGGGAGGAGACAGTGGTGCTGTGATCGATAGGTGGAGGTGTTCGTCCATCACATGGTGGGGGGGCTTTATAGGGACCCCAGTTAGGGTTTGCGTCCTTAATAAAGCAGGTTGCGTCGATGCTAGCCTGAGGCGGCGCCCTGCACCGACTGGGTCCGTTTCTGCCATTCTCTTCTCTGGTCTTTAATGGCCAGCTGTTTGTTTTTCTCTTCATTGGGGAGTCGGGGGGTTCACGCTGTCATGGCTAGGATAGTGAAACAACGTCGTGGGGCGAGAGGGCGTCATCGTGATCATCGCTGCACTGGGATCGGCAGCGGGAGTTAGACGAGGGAAGAGGAGGTCACAGTCTGTGGAGAAAGTAACGCAGCGTGACCAGCTGCAACAGGGGTCGAGTAAATCAAGGCCCATTGCTTAGTTAACGTGGAAAAAGAATCCCCTAATATATTTATTGCTTTAGTAGCTTATCCTCCCATCCACATGTCTGTTTCTTTTGCAATTTTTAATATAATTCTAATGGTTATTCCTCATCACGGTCCAGTCACTTATTCGTGATTCCCAAGTGGTCCAACGTGATTAATGTCGTGATTATTTATAAGCATTAAGCCTAGTAATGATAATTTCAAAGCCAAGAATCAATCAGGTTTCAATTATCCAATTAAATTTCAAATGAGACGACCAGAACCCAACGAGAGAAATATGTATTTCTATGATAGGATTTCAAGGTATTCTAAATGGTGTGCAAAATAAATGCAGATTTAAGAAAATAAACATTCAATTTTGGAGGATTAGAAATTATAGATCAGTATTAAAATTGGCACCAAAATTCAATATGTTACAACTCACCTCCCGTTGAAGGATATTTCGTCCTGAAATCTGTGATTAAGTGAATAGTTGAGGATAAGCCTTCACCATTTTAGATTGTAGTTCCCATGTTGCTTCCTCAAGGCCATGGTGCTTCCAAAGCACCTTCACTAATTGGATATCCTTATTCTTCAGTTTCTTGACTCTTGCGTCAAGGATCTTCACCGGGTATTCTTCATAGGTCAAATCTTCCCAGATATCCAGAGGTTCGATGGTCAAAACATGAGATGGGTCCTTGACGTACTTCTTTAGGACGGAGACATGAAACACATCGTGCATTTTCTCATAGGATGGAGGCAAAGCTAGTCGATATGCACATTCCCCAACTCGTTGAAGGATCTCAAGAGGTCCTACATATCTAGGACTCAACTTTCCCTTGATTTTTGATCTTGCAATAGACTTCAAGGGTTTTACTTTCAGAAAGACTGATTCTCCCACAAGAAAACTTTTATCCATTCTATGTTGGTCGGCATACATTTTCTGTCTATCTTGAGCGGCCTTCATTCTTTTCTTAATCAAGTCAACTTTCTCAACATAGAACTGTAGTTCTTCATATTTCAGCAAGGACCTTTCGCCCACATCATCCCAATGTAGGGTTGATCTACATGGCCTACCATATAAAGCTTCATATGGAGGCATCCCAATGCTAGCCTGATAACTATTATTGTACGCAAATTCATCCAAGGGAAGGTACTTATCCCAAGAGACACTCCAATCCATGGCACAAGAACGGAGTAAGTCCTCTAAGATTTGGACTGTACGCTCAGATTGTCCATCCGTCCGAGGGTGATAAGCAGTACTAAAGGCCAATCGAGTACCCAATTCATCATGAATCTGTTTCCAGAGTCTAGAAGTGAATTTTGGATCCCGATCAGAAACAATCATCTTTGTAATTCCATGCAAGTGAACTATCTCTCGAATATATAACTCAGCCATAGAAGATACATTCATTATAGTCTTGAAGGGTAAGAAATGAGCTGACTTTGTGAGTCAGTCAATGATGACCCATACTGCATCATAGCCTTGTTTAGTCTTAGGAAATCCAGTGACGAAGTCCATCGTGACCTTATCCCACTTCCATTCAGGAATTTCCAGGGGTTGTAGAAGACCTCCAGGTCTTTTATGCTCTATCTTTACCTGTTGGCACGTCAGACATCTAGACACAAATTCAGCTATTTCATTTTTCATGTTTTTCCACCAGAATGAACGTTGAAGGTTCTTATACATCTTTGTCGTTCCAGGGTGAATGGTATATTTGGAACAGTGGGCTTCTTTCAGAACCTTCTCCCTTAACTCAGTAACGTTTGGAACCCAAAGTCATTGACGGAAATGAATAGCTCCATCTAAGCCAATCTGCATCTCTGTCTGAGGCTTCTCTACCAGTTTCATGACCTCTTCTAACTCAGGTTTAGTCTTTTGGGCTTCTATGATTTCAGTCGTCCAACTAGGAGTGATTAAGAGACTAGCCATTTTGACTTGTATTTTTGTGATTCTCTCAGGTTTCCATTCTACAAGTGTGTTCAAATTTTTCCACTCAGTCAGCCTCATGGCCGCACAAGTTGCAGCCTTCTTCCTACTTAAGGCATCTGCGACTACGTTGGCCTTCCCAGGGTGATAAGAGATTGTGAAATCATAGTCGTTCAGGTACTCTACCCATCGACATTGTCAAAGATTTAAATCTTTTTGTGTGAGTAGGTACTTGAGGCTCTTGTGATCAGAGAAAATTATAAATTGTTCTCCATAGAGATAGTGCCTCCAAATTTTTAAAGCATAGACAATAGCTGCGAGTTCAAGGTCGTGGGTGGGGTAGTTTGCCTTGTTTGTCTTTAGTTGACGTGAACCATATGCTATCACATGTTTTTTTTGGTGACGAGGGAACCACTCCCGCACGAGCGCCACTTTTGTGACCCCCGCAGGCAGCGTAAACCCCCAGGTGGACCCCCGGCCTGTACAGGGACCCACCAGTTAGCAACATCGTTGGTCGGCCGACACGATGGGCAATTCACTTCGGAGTCTAGCTGGGAGTCGAACCCGTGCCCCCCTCGCAAGGGGCTTGCGAGCCGCACCACCCGAGCTAGGACTCCCCGGCTATGCTATCACATGTTTATATTGCATAAGTACACAACCGAGACCATGTCGGGAGGCATTAGTGAAAACTTCATAATTCTTACCTTCAATGGGTAAGGTCAAGACTGGAGTGGAGGTTAGGCACTGCTTTAGCTTTTGGAAACTTGCTTCACACTCTGGTGTCAATACAAATTTTGCGTCCTTTCTAGTCAGCTTGGTCATAGGGAGGGAAATTGTAGAGAAGTTTAGAATGAATTTTCGATAGTAGCCCGCCAGACCTAGGAAGCTTCAAATCTCAGAAGGATTGCGAGGTTTTTGCCATTTTTGAATAGCTTCCACTTTTGCAGGGTCCACGGCTATATGACCCACAGAAATAACATGCCCCAAAAACATTACTTCAGAGAGGTAGAATTCACACTTAGAGAATTTTGCATATAGTTGATTTTCCCTAAGTGTGTTCAAAATGATCCTCAAATGTTCCCGATGTTGCTCAGGTGTCTTAGAGTATATGAGGACATCATCAATGAAAACCACAACAAAAGAATCTAAGTGAGGTTTGAAGACCCTATTCATAAGGTCCATGAAAGCAGCAGGGGCATTAGTCAACCCGAAAGGCATAACAAGATACTCATAGTGCCCATACCGAGTGCGGAAAGCAGTTTTTGGGATGTCTGTTTCCTTGATCTTCATTTTATGGTAGTCTCTACGGAGATCAATTTTTGAAAAGATGGTGGCTGACTTTAGTTGATCGAAAAGGTCGTCGATTCACGGTAGGGGGTATCAATTTTTGACTGTGACCTGGTTCAACATGCGATAGTCAATGCACATTCGCATGGATCCATCTTTCTTCTTGACAAATAGCACAGGTGCACCCCAAGGTGACACACTGGGTCTAATAAAACCCAAATCTAGGAGTTCTTGTAATTGCTTCTTTAGTTCTACTAGTTCCGCCGGCGCCATGCGATATGGGGCTTTTGAAATGGGGGTCGTTCCAGGCAGAAGTTCAATGCTAAACTCCACTTCTCTTTCCGTAGGGATCCCAGGAAGTTTGTCAGGGAAAACGTCTGGGTATTCTCTTACGATATCTATGTCTTCAATACGTAAGGGTTCCTTCTCCGATACTACTGCCACGAGGAATGCTCTACATCCAGAGTCCATTAGTTTTTGGGCCTTCATTGATGAGATAAGGATATTATTATATTTTCGACGTCCTGTGACTACTAATTGTTCACCGTCAGGGTGGACAAGAACAACTTGTTTCTTCCCACATAAAAGTTGAGCTTCATGAATGGACAACAAGTCCATTCCCAGGATAATGTCAAAATCGACCATGTCGAGTAAGAGAAGGTTAACAGGAAAATCTTTCCCAACAATAGAGATGTCTATTGGAAGGATTTTACGACATGTGGTTTTTACACGTCCACTAGGGGTGTTGATATTCAGAATATAGTCCATATAAGTTGTCTCTAATTTCAAAACTTTCACTAGTGATATAGAGATGAAGGAATGAGTAGATCCAGAATCAAAAAGAGCCTTCACAGGTTGGCCCATAATAGAAACCATACCTTCAATGACATCATTGTTGTTTGTGGATTCTTCAGTAGTCATGGTGAATAATCTCCCACTACATTGCTCAGTTGGCTTTGGCTTGTTTTGATAGTTGTTCCTCGAGATAGAGTTGTTAGGAGGGTTACCCTGATGAGGTGGAGTATTGTTTGACCTTTGAGGTTCAGTGCATTCCATATGACGATGTCCAGGCTTGAAGCAATTGTAGCAGAGAGGGGTGGGATGATAACATTCTCCAGAATGTTTCTTGCCACAGTTGTGACAGAAGAGATGGGCCCCTTGAGTGGTACGGACAACAATATAGGGAGGCTTGTTCCGATTGCCACTGTTGTTTTTGTGGTTTCCACGGTGGTGGTTGTTGCGTTGCTGACCCTAATTGTTGGAATGAAGTTGATGCCCTCCATGGTTCAAATTGTTGTTTCTTGAGGGTGCAACATAACCCGCCTCCTGACGATGCATCTCAGTAAATTGAGCCTTGGCCACCAGTTGTTCGAATGTGAGTGGGAATTGTGGGGCCAAACTATCGCTGAGATATTTATTAAGACCTTGCAAGAATACTTGTATCTTCCTCTGCTCGGTAACACCCGTAGCATATCTCTCTAGGAGGGTGAAGCGACGCAGGAATTCAGCTACCGAGTCTCCTCCTTGATGCACCGAGTTAAACTCCAACTCCTTCTTAATCAATACCGACTATGGGATGTATTGTTGACAAAACAACTTCAGAAATTCCTCCCATGACATTGAGGAGGTCTTCTCAGGTTGGGTATGTGTCATGTTTTGCCACCATACCTTTATAGAACCCTTCAGAACAAAGGTTGCATACTTCACCCATAGATGCTTGGGACAGCTCATGCCCTCCAGAATGTCTTGGGTGGCTAGGATCCAGTTCTCAGCCTTCTCGACTATTTCCTTTTCACTCTCACCCATAAACTCAGATGACTTCAACTTGATGAAGTCTGCAATGGAGGGTTCCCTGGGGCCAGTGTTCTTGTCAATAAGGTCCTTCATGGCTGTCCCCAGGATAGATTGCAGTTGGGCTAGTTGACTAGCAGGATCATCTTTGGGAGTAGGGGGGCCTTCAGAGCGTTCAGGGGAAGGGGTCTTGTACTTCTTGTGAGATGACGATCCCTTCTTCTTAGAGGTCTCGTATTCATCCTCAGAAACGAACAATCGATGTTTCCTATAGGGTAGTAAAGAGAGAGAGATGTCAATATAGAGTCCTGAGTGTAATTCTAGGGTGGAGCAAGGAAGATGCTGATTATTGAGAGGCTCTGATACCATTTCATGTGACGACATAGTTCCAAACCATGCGTAACATAATATGATAATCAAAGTCTTCAATAACATCAACAATAAGGAACATAGTGTTTGTTTCCTCGGCATACATAAGAATTAAGAACAAAACATTATTGTCCACATAAGGGACTACATCAAAATGTTAATAAGGATAAAAGTACTATGCCACACAAAGGGAACCTTGCCATGCTCCTTGCTTCTCCTCAGTACTCCGCAGCAGACGTCTCTAGGTGAGCAGGTCCTTCTGTCCATGTAATATCCCAATGGGATAATAAATCCACGACATGGACCAAGAGAATAATGGGTCAGCAATTGCTGGTACTACATTCTTTTATCAAGGTATTTGAAAATATGGGTACAATATATAATTTAAGGAAATATCAAACTAGGCAAGTAATATTTGGTGGACTATGTTTATCAAGTAAGGAAAATAATACTTCAAGATTTGCATTTCAAGATCTCAATAGTTCAAGCAAAGTGTTTCAAGATATCAATTCATCAAAATGTTGCAAAAGCCACTATTCAATATTAAGATGTTAGCACTTTACTATCCTTTCTTTCAAGGGCAACAATGCCTCATGTTCGATCATCTATGAAGGAATAACATTGAGCCTAATTACTATGTTAACCAGTCGACTGGGGGACAACTAATCCATTACACCTGTGCACAGGGCGGCGGGATGTACCCTACCTCAAGTGAGCCAAATCTCTAAGGGGGTAAAGCCCAAAGGGACCAATGTCCAGGGAGTCAAAACTCCAAATAGATCAAGTCAAGTGCTTATCATAATATTTACCAAAATTCAACCATTTTAAAGGGGATGATGACTTCAATTGCAGGAAAGGCTTATAACAAGTTTATGGTTCACCATCCAAACAAAGCATAGAATCCAAGAGGGAGCAAATAACTTGATAAGAAAATAGAGAATCTAGTACCTTCAAATCCAAGCCAAAAATCAACAATTTCCACGACTAAGGTTCAACAGGCGCTGAAGTTTCAGTTCCTAGAAAAAGGGGAAATAACCCAGGTCATTGGGCAATCCTTAGCTTTGAAATTTATCTCTTAGATTCTTATTAGGTGAAATTACTATTTTACCCCTCTTCATCTTTCGTGATTATATTTTATTATCATGAGGTCATTGAATTCTTTCCTATTATTATAGTTATCTCTTTGGGTACAAGTATTATGGGGCTTGTTACTCATCATTAACAGTAGATCAGATTTATATATTACCGAATACTACTTATGTCTACATTCTTACATATAGTTTTAGAACAAAATAATTTATATAATTGGTATAAAACTTAGGGTAATCCGAGTTATGGTTTTCCTCATTTGATTTTCCCCATACCTATGCTTTTTACCATCCAATATGGTGTGATAAGGGTAATTTCTATAATGAAATCCGTGGGAGTTTAATTAATCCTTTATACTTCCTCATACTTGGTCATCACGTGTATACCTTGATGTAATTTGTATTATATCGATTGTAGGAACATACATATATGGATTAAGTTAGAAAAAATATATACGTGGAGTTCATTGGATGTTTATATCACTTGTGATTTGTATTGTATCCATAGACATGTATATATGGATTAAATAAGACAAATATGTACATGAAGGTCATCGCATGATTATATAATTCTGATTTGCATCGTACCCAGCAGCGTCATGCATGAATGTTTATCTTACTTCATTTCCTTTACATCTAGTCATTTATATTACTTAGGACCTATGTACTTTATAAGAATACTTTACGTGGAGATCATCATGTGCATGCGTGACTCATGGTTTATATTTATATTGATTATCACATCAGGCATATACGTATTCAATCCATTAACAGATCCAAAGTTTAAGGGTTAAGGCTAAAGATTTACTAATTAGTGTACATGTTTTGTACTGACCTCGTTACCCATATCATTGAATTTAACAGAAAAGAGGGGAACGCAAGTACCTCCTAGGGTGCTGGTGTTTTTAGGCGTATTCTTGTTGGACAGCTGATCCCATCGTAGTCCTGGCTGCTATCGCCGGTGGCCACCAAATTGACGCTGGCAGTACAAATAAATCCGGTTCGTCGGAATCAGGTAGAGAGTGGCCGTCGACCTGCAGCTATGGTGTCGATGGCGTCGGGGTGTTGTGCCACACAGATACAGGCCACCGGGGTCGCGGCCAGAGATGGAGGCTGCGACGTGGCTGGTGGCGCCTGGGTATTAGGGGAAGCCTAACAATCAGGAGGAGCGGTGGTTGTCGTTCTGTGATCCAGCCCATACCGGCGGCGCTGCCCAGACCGGCGGCGCTGCAAATGAGGGCGGCTGAGATTAGAACAGACGCTCGTCCCAGCTAGGGCGCTAGGGTCAAGGAAAAGTATGTCGTTTGCTGGCGCCCAAGGCGGCTGGTGGTTAAGGGAGGAGACAGTGGTGCTGTGATCGATAGGTGGAGGTGTTGGTCCATCGCATTGTGGGGGGGGGGGCTTTATAGGGACCCCAGTTAGGGTTTGCGTCCTTAATAAAGCAGGCTGCGTCGATGCGAGCCTGAGGTGGCGCCCTGCATTGGCTGGGTCCGTTTCTGCCGTTCTCTTCTCTGGTCTTTAATGGCCAGCCGTTTGTTTTTCTCTTCATTGGGGAGTCGGTGGTGGGGGGTTCACGCTGTCGTGGCTAGGACAGTGAAACGGCGTCGTGGGGAGAGATGGTGTCGCCGTGATCATCGCAGCATTGGGACCGGCAGCGGGAGTTAGACGAGGGAAGAGGAGGCCGCAGTCTGTGGAGAAAGTAACGCAGTGGGACCAGCTGCAAAAGGGGCCGAGAAAATCAAGGCCCATTGCTTAGTTAACATGGAAAAAGAATCCCCTAATATATTTATTGCTTTAGTAGCTTATCTTCCCATCCACATGTCCGTTTCTTTTGCAATTTTTATTATAATTCTAATGGTTATTCCTCATCACGGTCCAATCACTTATTTGTGATTCCCAAGTGTTCCAACGTGATTAATGTCATGATTATTTATAAGCATTAAGCCTAGTAATGATAATTTCAAAGCCAAGAATCAATATGGTTTCAATTATCCAATTAAATTTCAAATGAGACGACTAGAACCCAACGAGAGCAATATGTATTTCTATGATAGGATTTCAAGGTATTCTAAATGGTGTGCAAAATAAATGCAGATTTAAGAAAATAAACATTCAATTTTGGAGGTTTAGAAATTATAGATCAATATTAAAATTGGCACCAAAATTCAATATGTTACAGTATTAGAGCCATGTCAACTGCTTTATACTTTAAGATTATCGATGTGATTGATTTTGGTTTGTCGCCTTTATTTATTGCATATGATACAAATAAAATTGGCTTTATGCATGTCCAATCCTAAATCCACAAATCCCAATATACATATATGATATGTAATATGAATGCACTCGATACACGTCGCCCTTAAATGAGTTTTGTGGTGGATGTATAGCATGGTTATGGCCAATAAACCCTATGTATGTGTGCTTGGTTGAATGTGGTTGCTTGCATCTCGGTCTGCGCATTGATTCCCTGTCTCTTATTCCTGATGTAACTCGAGATAACTCGAGATTTCTTTCCTACCTTTGCTCCCCACGAATGTAACTCGGGGTTTCCCAGTTTAAATGTAAATAGGATAGATCTTTTTATATTTCCTATTATGTCAAAGAACGGCAGACAATATGACGACAACTTAGATGATCGGTTCAAGGCGTGAACCGATCAGTTGGCATTCCAGAGGATCAGTTCAAGGACTGAACTGATCGGTTGTTGACCGGTTCATGGAGCAAGACGATCAGGTGGCGGTCATGAGGAGATGCACGACGACCAGGCGAACCGATCGGTTGGAGGAGCCAACCGATCGGCTGGTGGCACCCAGACGACCAGCCAGGGTGAGCAGGTCATTCATGTGATGAGTTGATCAACTCGGACGGCTATAGCACTTCATCATGGACAGGTTACATGTGATGTAGACCTAGATGACTGTGATTCTTCTTAGCTCGAGGAATCACATTAGGATGGCCATAATCATTGCTTTTATCATTTCACATGTTTTCTGTGGGATATAGCATGTATATGATACATATTATGCATTGTGGTGATTGGATATGTATATGTACCTATAAAAACCAAATCCCTCATTAAATATTCAAGTTTTAGATGCCTTCCAAATGCGACACATGTGAAAAGCTTGATCGGCCAAGTGTGGGCACGCCCTAACGTGGTGCACCGTCTATCTCGTGGAAGCGTGAAGGATGGATATGTGGGTCTACCCTAGTAGGGTGCATATTCATCGTGTTGGCTTTGGGTTGGACTTAACAAGGTGACCTAGATAGGATCTAGCACCTTGAGGCATGGAGGTGATCATGGAAAGGGGTTGCATATGACATATGTGACACACTGTTCAAACAAAACATCATTAACTAAGCAGAAGTGATTATTAACATCGGATTACTGAAAATCACTAAAAAATAAAACCATTTACAAAGAGATCCAAACATAGGAAAACTCTTTTATCAAGAACCAAAGTATTTTATTTACATCCTAGTTCATAAGTACATATCCTATACAGTTTCTTCTTGAGGATTACAAGCATCAACCACCTTGTTAAAACTATACACAGATAGTATAAGAACCCCGAGGCATCAAGCCAAAATCTCATATTGATTCATTAAAAGTACTAACTACTAACTCTGAGGACCTAAGAGTACATAGACGACACATAGGACTCTCTATACAAATTATGACATCCAAAGACTCCACCTGGAATATTATAGTTGTCCATGTTGTTGCTGCTGCTCTCCCCCTGCTATAGGGTTTCTACCTCTTCTTCCGCGTCAACCTAAAAAGTTGGATCCCACGGGGGTGAGACAATTGAAATTGTCCCAACGAGAGATATAACACTCCGCCAGAAACATTATTATTGCAGATTGATAGAATAAAACTGAGCAGGAGTTCTTTTATATTAGCAGCAATATTAATCACTGTATGAATAGAATAAGATAACTTTCTTTCTTAAGGAAAACATTTCATCTACCCATGGTATATTATAAATCATCTATCTGCTAAAGATGCATAAAAGAAATGTAACGTTAGCCAATGATTTTCGTATTCAATCCTTAAGCAAACATGCTATACGGCTGATTACATTTTACAATCACACTTATGCCCTGAGGAGATGAGGTATATCGCTCATACTCCAACCGACCATTGCGAAGTCGAAATCGGTGCCATACAAGATCAATGGAAGAGTCAGATTTCCATGACCTCATCTGTCTCGGTCAGTACGAGACTATATGCAGGACATCTAGTGTCACTGCTAAATAGCTTTCTAGGGTATACTGCTAAACGGGTTTCACTATCCAAGGTCCGTCATGGATGGATGGATATCCAAGGGTTACAAGTTGATCTACTTTCAATGGTCTTAATGTTGGATGGTTCAATGAGTGGAAACCCTAAATTGATTGATTAAGAAACCCTAATTAGTCCATTCGGTTTTAAGGTGGTTTGGACCAAACGGTCTTAAGACCGTTTGGAGGGAAAACGGTCTCAAAACCGTTTGATGTTCAATCGGTTTCAATGATGGGTTGTTCATTCGGTCTCAAGGATAATTTGATCAAACGGTTTCAAGGGTTGAAAATACCATACAATTTCAAAACCATTTAAGAGCAAACAGTCTCAACAATAGATGCCCAAATGGTCTCAAGACCGTTTGGAGGGCAAACGGTCTCAAAACCATTTGAAGGTCAAGAAGGTCAAAATTGTTTGAAGGTTCAAAAGTATCAAAACCGTTTGGAGACTTAATAGCCTCAAAGCTATGAAAGATCAATTAACCCTATGATTGTTAATGATGTATCTCAAAGTTAATTATAATGGTCGTACCTCTCAAGTACTTAGGTGATTAGTACCTTTTGAGTGGTTAACCCTTTATGCTTATGAAAGTAGTAACTCAATACACTATGATAACCATAGATGTATGTACTTGAATAATGGGTTGATCCAAGTTGATAAGTGTGGAGTAATCAACATCCTAGAGAGTATGAGAGGGAGAGGAATTCATACATGTATAATTATCATGTAGTGGTTAAGCCTCAATACACTCAACATGAATAAAATATGTATTTATGGTATGATCCTTGATAAAGAGATCATGAAACCCTAATCGAGAAGGTTGATGAGCCCTAACCCTAAATTAGGGCAATGATAGGTGAAACCCTAATCTAGGGTAATGGTGTAACCTTAATTTAAGGTGATAATGTGATAAATCCCAATTTAGGGTAATATAATGAAAAACCCTAATTTAAGAGGATGCTTTATGAAACCCTAATTTCGGGTAAAGCTATATAAAACCCTAATCTTGGGCAATATGATGATAAACCATAACCCTAATTTTGGGCTATGAGTTGAGAAACCCTAATTTCAGGTAATGACTATATGAAAACCTAATATAGGATGATGTTATGTGAAACCCTAATATAGGATGATGTTATGTGAAATCCTAATGTAGGGTGATGCTATGTGAAACCCTAATATAGGGTGATGTTATGTAAACCCTAATTAATAAAGATGGAATACCCTATTCCTAATAATGGAATATTGACTAATATATTGATAAGTGAAACATATAAAGTGGTTGATAATGGATAACCTTATAGCATCAATGCCTTAACCCGAAATGAGTCCATATCATTGAAGATAGTTGGATAATTCAAATGTGTGACTTATGTCTAGTACACTACATGATAAATGTGATGAGTTAGTGCATAAAGTATTAGAATGGGAAATACCCTAATACAAGATAAGTTGATGAACTTAAGTAAGATAAAGGTGATGAGGGAAGTGATACATCAAGACATGATAGATATCACATCCAACACCTCAAGATTGATACATCTTGATGTATCCTAAATCCAATATACTTCGATGAGTAACACATGAAGTGTGTCATGTCAATTGTTACATTGAGATGTAATGAAATTTAAAAGTGTAGGCTATCATACCTTAAGAAAAGGTTAAGCCAAGTTAATAAAGTATGATGTAATCATTTTTGGTAAAGTTGAGAGAGGAACGCATATCCTGTGTTGATAATTCATTTAATGATAAATGATGAGAATAAATAAGCATGATTGAATACTTATGTTATCAATGTTGGCTCCAAGCTGTGTGGAGCAATGAATTAGGGCTTGATAATTAATAATATGATCTTGAGAACCTAAATGGTTAATAATGGAAAACCCTAAAACTAATGAAGGGTGATGATATGTAAGAGAAACCCTAATCGATAAGGAAGGAAAACCCTAACCCTAATTATGGGAAGGTTGTAATTCTTTTGTTGTATAAGCCTTGTTAGGCGTGTTAAATATTTGAATAAAAGTATAATGATTAATGGCCTTGTGAGCCATGTGAATAAGTTGTTGCCTAGTGAAAGGTGACAAGATACTTAATGGGCCTTGTGAGCCATGTGAGATGCTTATGTAGCAAGTATGATGTTTACCTTGGTCAGATGACCTGAAGGTATTAGTTACCTGATAAGTGGTAACAAGTGTTCTTTGATGAACTGAGGGTTCGAATACCCATATTCCATAATTATGATGATGAAATATTAAGGAATGAGAATGCCCATGATGTGACAAGGGATTTAGATCCTGATGTTTATAAAATTTTGAAAATACTTGATAGATGTATTATACTTTTCTTTGTAGCATTTTTTCATAATAAGTCTTGTTTGAAACTTGACTTATGCTAAAAGAATACGGTAATGTACTTAATTAACCAAGTGAAATCTCATCATGTAGTACCCTGGCCATAGATCCATCAGCGTCAGAATTTGCTGAATGGTGAAACGGGTTGCTCCGCGGCATAACCCAGAAACTGCATATTATTGAATATGTGGGGGTAATGGGTGAATATATCCTTACGCCTCATAGGAATGACTGCGGGCCATATCCTATGCACAGGAATTGTTACGGACCATATCCCAATAAGAGTATGGCTATGGGCCATAACTCCATAATACCAGGCATTGGCTACGGGCCATATCCTGAAAAGAGTATATGCTACGGGCTATAACTCTATAGCGAAGTTACCAGTATACCCTGGAAAGCTATTTAGAAGTGACACTAGATGTCCTGCATATAGTTTCATACTGACCGAGACAGATGAGGTCATGGAAATCCAACTCTTCCATTGATCTTATATGGCACCGATTTCGACTTCGCAATGGTCAGTTGGAGTATGAGCGGTATACCCCATCTCCTCAGGGCATAAGTGTGATTGTAAAATGTAATCATCCATATAGCATGTTTGCTTAAGGATTGAACACAAAAATCATTGGCTGACGTTACATTTATTTTATGCATCTTTAGCAGATAGATGTTTTATAATCTACCATGGGTAGATGCAATGTTTTCCTTAAGAAATAAAGTTATCTTATTATGTTCATACAGTGATTAATATTGTTGTTAATATAAAAGAACTCATGCTCAGTTTTATTCTATCAATATGCAATAATAATGTTCTGTCGGAGAGTTATATATCTCGTTGGGACAATTTCAATTGTTTCACCCCCGTGGGATCCAACGTTTTAGGTAGACGCGGAAGAAGAGGCAGAAACCCTATAGCAGGGGGAGAGCAGCAGCAGCAATAGGGACAGTTGCAATATTCCAGGTGGAGGCTCTGGATGTCATAATTTGTATAGAGAGTCCTATGTGTCACCTCTGTACTCTCAGGTCCTCGAAGTTAGTAGTTATTACTTTTAATGAATCGATCTGAGATTTTGGCTTGATGCCTCAGGGTTCTTATACTATCTGTGTATAGTTTTAACAAGGCAGTTGATGCTTGTAATCCTCAAGAAGAAACGGTACAGGATATGTACTTATGAACCAGGATGTAACTAAAATACTTTGGTTCTTGATAAAAGAGTTTTCCTATGTTTGGATCTCTTTGTAAATGGTTTTAATTTTTAGTGATTTTTAGTAATCCGCTATTAATAATCGCTTCCGCTTAGTTAATGGCGTTTTGTTCGAATGGTGTGTCACAATTAGTTGGTATCAGAGCTCTAGGTTCACTGAGTCTACAGAGACATAGGATTAAGTTTGTTGAGTCTATTCTAATGTCTTCCAATTTATCTGATAGTGTCTTCTACTCATATAGGAGAAGAAGAACTTAAAGATGTATGGATCACACGAAGAATATGCTGCTGAGAGTAGCAATGTTGCACCAACAAAAGGTACAAGGGACCAAGCGAGAGAAGAACGACTGCCTGAGAACCCCCAAGATGATCCAATTATGATAAGGAATTCTTCTTTTGATATCACTATTGGGCAAGTTAGGACTGAAATAATGCGTATAGTGGACCATATATTAGCAATATAACCTAGATTACCAACCCCCAATGATGAAGTTTTGGACTCCAATAGGATTATTGCTCAACATCAGCATGTTGGAGCAATGAATATTGATGAAAGGAATAGGTTACAACCTAAAATCAAGATTTGCCACAGGTGTAGGTAGCCTGGACATATCAGAAAAGACTGTCCAGAAAAGGATAATGAGGAAAGAATTAAGAAAAGGCCTATCCAAACTCAGGATCAAAGGCCCAGTAGTTCCAAAAAGGGGAAGTTTTTGGTATCTCCGATACAACCAAGGTCTAGTGCACTAGGGAAAGGGCTACCCAGAAAGGGTAAAGGACCTTTTAGACCATATCAAGAGAATAGAACCTGTTACCGGTGTAGACAAGTAGGACATCTAGTAAGGGATTGTCCAGTTGGAAACACAATGATAACCCAACCATCGAGGCAGAGACATCAAGGTCATCAGAGGAAACAGTTTTCTAGTGGCACTCGAGGATGTGGACAGACGTCCCAGGCAGGATCAACTGCAGTAAATAACAAAGCACAAAGTCAACATCATGCAACGGTAAGATTCTATGAAAAGAATCAGCCTAAGGCAGTAAACAAACTATGAGATGAGATAGGTTAGATGACACAATTATATTCTGATATATCATTTCATAATTCTATGTGATAAATATAAGAAAGTAGTTGTTTTTTAGCTTCCTTTGACTAGTCCTATGAGGACATAAGGAAGATGAGGACTTATATTTTGCTCATTATTCCTTTAAATGCTTTATAATTTCTCTTATCTGTGTGAAAAAGGATAAGGTATATATATGATGCCTGGAGGAAATCCAGGAATGATAAGTCCTATGTTTTAGATGATATGAAAAGTAAGGAACATGATAGTAAACAAAGTGCATACTACCTAATCTCAGTACTTATATACCCTGGCCATGTATATAATTATTGGAGATGGGTCAATTATGGAACTCTTAGATTGTTATCTTTATGATTACCCTGATCAAGTAGTCATTCTGAAACAATCTAGTGAGTATAAAGAAACTAGAAATATGGCATGGATATTTTTTTATCACATACTAAGTACAATAAAATGGAATCTGCAATGATCTTAGATCAATCTGTGTGTATGAGGAAGTAAAAGTATAATCCTCATGATAAATAAAATGAGACAAGGGAGATAATCCCTGTCTGATAAAGCCTATGTGAATAGTAAAGATCTTTTCCCATTATGTGAAAATGGGAAATGTGATAAAATCACAAAATGTTTATGAACGTGTTAGACAATAACAAAGAAAGGAGTGATGACATGTAATCATCTTTACAATTCCTATGTTTATGGCAAGGAACCTAGGATGAAACAAGAGTAAATGACTCATGAACAATTGAAAGTTCATACAATAAGTAGAGGAGATGATAATCCTTTCTCTTTGATAAAGAACCCTTGGTGATGTTGGGGTGATAAGAGAAATATGTTTCTTTGTGATCTCTCCTTTTAGGGATGTGGCAATAAAGTGAGTACTATGACACTTGATGTGCATGGATTAGAAATAATCCAATGATGGATATTTAGAAAAGTATCAGTTCGTCTTGGACTTTGGTTCCACAATAAAAATATGTGTAATAAATAATGTCCCAAAGATGAAAGAAAGATTCTTTTATATGTGTGACTTTGGTAAAAATAACAGAGAAATGGAAATGATGAGGATGTGATGTGTTTTTGACACATGTGACGTATACCAATGTAAGAAATTCTGGTACGTAAGAAGTATCAGGTGGTATGGGAAAGTAAAAGCACAACTTCTAATTAGATGATTTATGTGGGTTACCTGGAATGGCCAACTATGAAATCAGTCTAATTACATAAATTAGTATGAACATCACATGTTAGGGGTTTATGCTCTGCATAAACATAACATCGACAAGAATGTACTAATTGAAGGAACAATTGTAAAATCATTGTGGGAAAAGCTTATCAAGTTAAAACTAATTCTAAAGATACCTCTAAGATAAGTTCATAATTGCTAAGTAACCTCCCCTTATGACAAAATTATGTACAACTAATAAGATAGTTGGTACAAGCAATATGAAAGTTTAGTGTTGTGATAATAGTTCGGATGGCACACCAGATGTATGATAATACTTGTAGTCACAAGTGGGTGATAAAATGAAACTCTGGTCTTTCCTTGGAAAGTGAAATGCTAAACTAAATGAGGAGTATGGGAGACTCCCCAAAACCAAGAATCATGTCACATAAAGTTATAAGTTGAGAAAGGGGATAAATCAGTGAAGTTTGACACCTGAATAGAATAAGGTATGTATAATGTTTCTCTGACTAAGAAAAGCATCATCTGACACAGAGTTGACTCTACAAGCAATAATGAAAAAGAAACAATAGAGTATGTGTCCTATGTGACAAGTTCTATGGCATCTCCATGACATTAAGATGTTATGTGGAGACCGGATGATATTGTGAATGAATAATATTTGTCTCCCTTTACCTGGGATTTCGGGGACGAAATCCTTATTAGGGGTTTATAATTGTAACATCCCTGACCTGGGTTAAGGCTTAACCCTATAAGTTTTTCTTAAGTAAGTCATTTAGATTCTTGTCTTTATCTTTTGAAAAGTAATTAAGACTCAAGAGGAACTTATGTTTCAATTTTAGTCCTATTCGAATAATGTTGAAACAATGGTTTACTTATTTTGGACTAAAGTGCAAATTACCCAAGTTGAGGGGTTTACTTGAAAATGTTACATGATAAAATGTTCCTCAAGTGTTGAAGCATCATAAGAATGAAAATGATGTAGAGGTATGGCTTCCATAAGCCTCAGCACCAAGAAAGAGCTTATTAAGCAATGTTTGTGCATTACAACCTACTTTTGGTGTAATGTGCAATTTACCCAAAACCTAGGGTTCCATATGCAAAATACCACTTTTAGAGAGTCCCTAATGTTTCTTGGTATCAAATAGAGACAAGAAAATTAGAGGGTCATCTCATTTGAATCTCTTTGGGGGGGAGAGAATCTTGATATTAAAATAATCAAGATTTAAGCATAATTGAAACCCTAATTCAATTTGATGCAAAAATAAATATATTAATGGAAGAGCCCTTCAACCAAAAATGTGATGGTTGAATATATATAAGTATGGACGTCCTTGTGCCTTGCAATGGAACCAAAATATCTAAAGTGAGTGGAGAGCCCACTCACATTAGTTAAAGAAAAAGTAATATCCACTAATTTTTGGATTTTATTATTATATTGATTAAGGTGCTTAATTTGTTTTCTTGTAATTCATGGATAAAGGAGAGGATTTCAAAGGGGAGGATGATGGCTTCGTATGTAAGGAAGTGAGGGGGATAAGTGATGTGGTATTTTGAACGCACTAACAAACTCACTCAAGGTTGAAATCCTCGAGCTTTTACCAAAACCAAAGTGCAATAATACCATCCGCAAGCGGACGAGTCTTATCGCAATATAGTTAAGGATCGAACCCAAAGGACAACGTTTTTAAGAATCTTTGTCAGTCTAGTCTAGTTCGAGTTAAGGCTAATATTTAAAACTATTGGTTGATTTGAGGTTAATTAAACTAATTGCAAGAAAGTAAAAGTTGAATTAAAGTTGGGTTTAGATCAATGATATGGAATCGCTGGGATGGTATCGGGTTTCACCACCACTACTCATGGAAGCACATCCAAACATCAAACATCCAGGAAAGATATAACTATCCAAGTAGAGCTGTTGTGAAACCCCCCATACGGGCGTTAGGTCCGCGTAAGCATCACCTTTGGCATCAGATTTCTCATCACCATCTGGATCACATACTTACGGATCCGAAGATACAACATCCAACTAAGGTTGTGGGCCCCCTATACAGGCGTTAGGCACACAGAAGCATCATCGAAGGTTAGATGGCTTGTCCCCTCGCGGATCATACACTTACGACCTTAAGGAACCCCATTCTATTTCTAGTTTGGGAGTCAACCGCGTTAATCGATAAGCAAGCAGCCGATTTATATACGAGCAAACATCGACGATTAACAAGAAGATACAAAATCGAACTAAGGCTGTGAACCCCCTATACAGGCGTTAGGTACACAGAAGCATCACCGAAGTCTAGATGGCTCGCCCCCTTGCGGATCATACACTTACGACCTCAAGGAATCCCATTCTATTTCTAGTTTGGGAGTCAACATGTTAAACAACATTCAATCCTACATAAAGATATTCTCACAACATAGGAAGAACAATGATGAAAGGAAGCAAACAATCTAACCGCGAACTTAGAGATTAGCAACAAAATGAAAAGTTATATACATTGCCATGGACGGTTAACAATATAACATGTTTGCAAGGGCAGAGGGGCTAGTCCCCGCACCCCAGCGAAAAGGTACTACTCGCTCATGATGTGAGAAACAAGAAGAATGAGAAAGAGAGAGAAATCCACTATGAACTCGGTGCAGAAGGTAGTTGCAGCTCAGAGAAGAAGATGTGGCCTACTACGTCGTGTCGGAGCATATCTGGACACGAACGGGAGGTGCCAAGACAGACCGGACAATCTCCCTTGCTTCGTCTTCCTTCTCTCCTCAGCCTCCTTGGTCACAGCACAGGTAGTAGATGGAATGAAACTGGAGCGAACTGGACTGGATTTGGATCAGACCTGTGTACAAGAAGCCTGTCGGTGTCCCAGAACCGATCCCCCAAGTGAGGACCCTTGGGGTCCTATTTATAGGCACCGGACTAACCCCAAACGGTCTTGAGTTAAAAGAGACCAAATGGTTTCAGTTAGTTTAGACCAAACGGTCTTAAAATATCTCCTCCAAACGGTCTGGAGACCGTTTGCTACCAAATGATCGCTCCAAACGGTTTTGGGCAAACGATCACTCTGTGCGGTCTTCTTCAAACGGTCTGTAGATAGGGGCAAACAGTTTGTAAACCGTTTGCTAGCAAATGGTCTGGAAACCTTTGATAATCAAATGGTCGTTGCTTCGGTCAACGCTCCAGCCCAACTCAAATGGTCTTGGAGATAGCTGATTCACGATCTGAGACCCGCACAGGGGCCAAACAGTCTCGCATCGAAGAAGGGCAAACGGTCTTTGACAGACTGTTTCATTTTCTGCAACTGATTTGAATAGTAGACTAAATCGTCACCAGCTAGGTCAAATCAATTTAGAAGCCTTCCGATCTGTAAATGATCTTCGGCCTTCATCTGCAGGTGCAACGGCCTCGGGGAAACCTCATTTGGTAAATGAACCACCTCCAATCGACCTTGCTCAGGAGCTGCAAATGTGTGTTGATCGGAGGTTGAAGATGACGCACCACGGCCGTAGTTAGGCACCACAGTCATGGTAAAGTTGTTGTCCCACGGTCGTGCCACCTTGCACAGGCGTGGTGGGTGAGAAATCGGGCTCTGATGACATCGTGCCACGACCGTGGCGTGACACCACGGTCATGGTGAGGTAGCTGCCACACGGCCGTGCTGCCTGGCACGGGCGTGGCGAGTGAAAGAGGGTTGATGCAGGTAGGATGCCACAATTGTGGCTCATCGACCACGGTCGTGGTGAGTGAAAGCTCAGGTCTACCACAGTCGTGGCCGCATCACACGGTCATGGTGATGGTAGAAGACCACAGCCGTTTTGGATCACCATAGTCGTGGTTAGGAATCTACTTCGCGACCTTGAGTTCAAGCACTACTCGATTCCTTGCGGCTGAGTGATGCCTCCTATTGGTCTCTACTGCTTAAAATGGTCTTAAGACCGCATGGGCTTAAACGGTCTTGAGACCACATGGGCTCAAACGGTCTTGAGACCGCATGGGCTCAAACGGTCTTGAGACCGCATGGGCTCAAACGGTCTTGAGACCGCATGGGTGGAATTGCTTGGTTAGATATCTTGATCAGAGCCAGGGATGAAGGTGGACCTTGACTACTTGTTCAGCTTTGTCAAAACCTGCATTAAATGAACGATGTTTAGTTAAAACCTTGATAATCGAATCAACTAAGTAGTTTTGCACAATATGATTCATATTGAGTGAAATAGTATGTATAAAGTTGAATTGGTCCTGAAGTGATAATTGAATTTCATGATGAATATACATTCATCAAAATACCCCGAACTTAAATGTTGCTCGTCCTCGAGTAACACAAAATATGAAACAGTTTCCAAATGAATACTTTCAATTCATGTGATTGCTTCATCTTCACATCACGAATGTTTTATTTTTTCTCATCATGACTCAGTATCTCAACCTCTTGAGACCACAAAACACATCTTACCTTATCTTCGTTCCTGAGTTCATTTTCCAAAATCACTTCCTCCTCACCTTTTCCAACAACAAGCATGTCAAAGAGTTTCGTAAGAGTTTAGAGACACTCATAGAACAACAAGTGTGAGTTTGATCTGACACTGTTGTTTTCCAGGATAGGGTAGGCAATCATTGTGCCATTAGGTAGAAAAGGGAGTGAAAGGTGGTATGGAAGGAAGAAGTAAATCTCTCCTCTATTCGACTTGAGATTTTTATTTTCTTTGCAATTTCATTTATTGCATTTTTTGTGTGAATCTCTCCTCTATTCGACTCGATGTTGCATTTCTTTTTGCGTGCACTTTGGCATCTTTTTGTTTGCAAATCTCTCCTCTATTCGACTCAAGATTGCATTTTTGGTGGTACGTCCCTATTTATTTGTGAGGGGTATGGAAGAAGCGGATAAAGAGGGAAGTGGTGTGCCACCCCGAACTTAATGTTTGGCACCTTTTTGGTTATTTTGTTTCTTTTTTATGAATGGAGGGGTACGAAGATGATAGAAGAGGTGTAGAAGAGAGTTCAGATCAGAATGCAACTTGATTTACAATTCAATGCATCAGGTTGTTCTCTTTATCAAACTCTGCTCAAATAATGACTTGATGAGGATCCGGTTTGGATTCCATGCTATTGTTCCACAAATTAGTTAGGAAGCACGACGTGTTTGATCCCTATCAGTTTGATAGACACCTATCATCTTTGCAAAAGTATCACGATGTTAGGAATCATAGGCTTCACAAGATGATTTCAATCAAAGGGCTTGTTTCAAAAAGTGGTCCTTTTGAGGATTTACTTCGAATAAGGGGGATATAATGATTCCGAATGCATAGCAGGTTAGTTAATGACTTTTAATTAAACCAGGAAGTGTCAAAAAGTGTCAAAAATTCATAGTATCTATTCAATTTCTTTGAAAATCATTAAAGAATTATGGAAATTTTGAAATTTTTTTATCAAGAATGTGATAGTGAAAACTTAAGTATGAAAATGATGGGTGTAGGTGGAAAGTGAGGTACCTACCACCCACCCTCCACCCTGAACTTAGAGATTTGCTCGTCCTGAGCAAACCCTAAATCCAAGATGGAGGGGAAAAGTTATGCCAGAATGACCACCAGGTGTGGTTGCGTTCTGATCAGCGCGCATCCTCTTATCTGAAAATCTCAAAGGTAAAGAGCAATTAGATATTAAAGTAGCATCTTGCGATGTGGATTTTATTTAATGAAAAAATAACTAGAATGTAAAAACAAAATTGAAGAAATATTCTAATTTGAAAACAAAAGTAAAACAAAATTATTGATCGGGTTGCCTCCCGACAAGCACATTTGTTTTATGTCGATGGCTCAACTGGATCCTTCAACTTCACAGTTGATCCTTTGGATTGGTGAGTTCCAGCGTTTCTTTAGTGCCTATGTCAGTTGAGGTGAAATATTTCTTTAAGCGATGACCATTTGTTACAAATTTACCTGACTTTTCACTGCATAATGAGAAGGCACCATGTGGTGAGATGCTCTTGACGATATATGATCCAGGCCAGCGTGAGCGGAGTTTTCTTGGGAATAACTTCAACCTTGAGTTGAATAGCAGAACTTAGTCTCCCACTTGTATGTCTTTTCTTTTTAGATATCCATCGTGCCAAAGTTTTGTGCGTTCTTTGTAGATTCGTGCATTCTCATAAGTTGTCATCATGAGTTCATCTAGCTCTTGGAGTTGCAGAATCCTGGCTTGGCCAGCTTCTTTCATATCAAAGTTCAGTTGTTTAATTGCCCACCATGCCTTGTGTTCCAGTTTGATTGGCAGGTGACAAGCCTTTCCATATACTAATCAAAAAGGTGTAGTCCTAATGGGAGTTTTATAAGCAGTTCGATAGGCCCATAAGGCATCGTTGATTTTTGTTGACCAATCTTTTCGATTGCATCCTACAGTTTTTTCCAGAATAGCCTTAAGTTGACGGTTAGAGACCTCTACATGTCCACTTGTTTGTGGATGGTAAGGTGAGGCTACCTTATGTGTTACACCGTATTTTCTCAGTAAATCTTCAAAGCTTCTTTCAAGGAAGTGGGACCCTCTGTCAGATATCATAGTTCGTGGCACTCCAAAATGGGGGAAAATAATATCTTTTAATAATTTGATGACGGGTTTGGAATCACTAGTGACGGTTTGCATAGCTTCAACCCATTTTGAGACGTAGTCTACCGCCACTAGGATGTATGAAAATCCATGAGAAGATGGGAATGGATCCATGTAGTCCACCCCCCAAACATCAAATATCTCTACTTCTTGCCATAGATGTAGCGGCATCTCATCTCTCTTTGTTATATTACATGTTCTTTGACATTTGTCACATGATAGGATAAAATCATAGGAATATTTGGATATGGTTGGCCAGAAGAATCTGCATTGCAAAACCTTTAAAGCAGTCTTTTTAGAGCTCATATGTCCTCCCACTGGTCCTGAGTGACATTGTTCCAAAATAAGTTGAGCCTCTTCTTCGGCGATACATCGTCTGTACAGACCATCGACACCTAGTTTAAAAAGATATGGTTCATCCCAGTGATATTGCTTCACATCATGCATGAACTTCTTCAGGGCATTTCTGGTGCATTGAGGATGGATAACCCCAGCAGCAAGGTAGTTCACAAAATTCGAGTACCATGGTATAGCTTCTGAGGCCTTCATTAGTTGATCATCTGGCAGGGAATCATTGATCGGAATCTTTTCAGTATACGGAGTGTGGATGCGACTGAGGTGGTCTGCTACAACATTCTTTGTACCTTTTTTATCTCTTATCTCTAAATCAAATTCTTATAATAGGAGGATCCATCTAATCAACATGGGTTTTGCATCTTTCTTTGCCAGAAGGTAACAAATGGAAGTGTGGTCAGTGTAGACAATAACTTTCAAACCAATTAGGTAGGATCTGAATTTGTCAAAGGCATACACGACTGCTAGAAGTTCTTTCTCGGTAGTTTTATAATTCCTATGGTCTTCATAGAGAGTTTTTGATGCATAATAGATCACATAGTGTTTCTTCTCTATATATTGCCCTAAAACAGCGCCCACAGCATAATCACTGGCATCGCACATAATTTCAAAAGGATGGTCCCAGTCGGGAGCTCTAATGATGGGAGTGGTTGTAAGGGCCTGATTCAGTGTGTTGAAGCTTTTGACACATTCTTCATTGAAATTGAAATCAATATCTTTTAGTAATAGGTTCGTCATTGGCTTCGTTATCTTGGAAAAATCCTTTATGAATCTTCTGTAAAATCCTGCATGACCTAGAAAAGCACGAACTTCTTTTACATTTGTTGGGGTAGCCAGTTTAGAAATCACTTCAATCTTGGCTTTATCTACTTCAATTCCTCTATTGTTGACCCTATGACCGAGGACAATGCCTTCTCTTACCATAAAATGGCACTTTTCCCAATTTAGCACAAGATGTGCTTGTTCACAACGTTTGAGGACCAGGGAGAGGTGCTTTAGACATGAATCGAATGAATCTCCATAAACAGAAAAATCATCCATGAAAACCTCCATAATTGTTTCAGTAAGACCAGCGAATATGGCGGCCATGCAATGTTGGAAAGTTGTGGGCGCATTACAGAGACCAAACGACATTCTTTTAAATGCATATGTTCCAAATGGGCAGGTAAAGGTTGTTTTCTCTTGGTCATCTGGATGTATGGGTATTTGATAGAATCCAGAGTAACCATCAATATAACAGAAATATTCTTGATGAGCCAACCTTTCTAGGACTTGATCAAGGAAGGGCATTGGAAAATGATCTTTTCGAGTTGCCTTGTTCAATTTTCTATAATCTATGCACATCCTCCACCCTGTGACTGTTTGAGTGGGGATGAGTTCATTATTTTCATTCCGTATAATAGTTTTTCCACCTTTCTTCGTGACAACATGCATTGGGCTCACCCATGGTGAATCAGATATCAGATAGATTATTCCAGCTGTGAGCAATTTAATGACCTCACTACGGACCACTTCCTTCATATTTGGGTTCAATTTCTGTTGATGCTCAATAGTAGGTTTGTGAACTTCCATCATAGGGATCTTGTGCATACACAACGCTTGACTGACCCCAGTGAGGTCACTCATTTTATAACTGATGGCTTTCTTTCTTTCTCTCAATTCCTTCAGAAGTTTCTCTTCTTGCTCAGCTGTTAGATCAAAATTTATAATAACTGGACAAAACTTGAGATCGTCTAAAAACACGTACTTCAGTCCTTCGGGCAGAGGCTTCATTTCGGGAGCCTCTGGTTTTTTGCTTGTTTCTTCTGTAGTTTCCATAGCCTTGAGTTCTTCACTATTGGCTCCAACATCTCTTCTTTAGCAGAGTCAAGGGATTCGATGCAATCCTTTAGTCGTTCATCGATTGGTTCATATACTGATGGGTTTGTTAGAGTAATTTCCTAGGGATCATTTGATTCATGATGCTCTTGAGTCAGAAGTGACATTTGTTCAATGCAGTCAATCAGATAGACTTCTTCCTGCATACTTGGTCTTCTCATACTTTCAAAAACTTTAAATTTGAGAGTTTCTTTTCCTAATTTGAACAGTAAGGTACCAGCTTCAACATCAATCAGGGCTCTTGCAGTGGTGAGGAATGGACGACCAAAAATTAGAGGATATCTGGCATCTTCTTTTATATCCATAATGATGAAGTCACATGGAACATATGTGTCCTTTCCTACCTTGACCGGGACATCTTCGAGGATTCCTAATGGACGTTTTATCGAATTGTCTACAAGCTATATAGTCATGCCAGTAGGAAGCAATTATGCAAATCCTAATCTTTTGCATAGGCTAAGCAACATAATAGAGATGCTTGCACCTAGATCTGCCAATCCTTTCTTGCATGATGAATCGCCAATATGACATGATATTCCAAAGGATCCCGGGTCTTTTTGTTTCTTGGGCATCTTGCTCAATATGATATCCGATGTAGTTGTCGCCAGTTTTACTGTCTCATATTCCTCGATTATATACTTCCTGGTTAGGAGTGACTTTAGGTACTTAGTCCAGGTTGGTATCTCATCCAGAGCATCTAAGAAGGGTATATCAACATGAAGTTTCTTCATAGCCTCTTTAAACTTATTGAATCTAGTATCAAGCTTGGTTTGCCTTAGACGGGCTGTGAAGGGTATACGAGGCTTATATACAGGAATATCAGGTTCTGGTGTTTCAGTTTCTTCATCAGTAGATTTCTCAGGACTTCCCTTATCCGTCTTTTCATCTTTTGATTGAGACTCTAGTGTTGTTGAGTTTTGGACCATCACAGGTTCATCTTCATCTGTAATAACCACAGGTGTCTTTATTGGGGGATCCGAATAGTCTTTTGCTGACCTGGTGGTGACTGCCTTCAACTATTCAGGATGCTTGGGATTGTTCTTGGTTTGGCTAGCAAAGACTCCAGCAGGTGGCTTTATGCTAGCTGCAAGTTGAGCTAGTTGAGATTCAATAGCTTTCTGCTGAGCTTGTTGGTTGGCTATCATAGTTTGCTGAGTTTACAACATTTTTTCAATGGATGATAGCTTGTCATCAGAAGAGACGGGTCATGCTTTCTATCCTTGCTATTGATTAAGATTCTGATACTGAGAGTTGTTTTAATAATTATTGTAGTTTCTATTCTGAAAGTTCCCCTTGAAATTTCCTTGATTCCCAAAATTATGTTGTTTATTATACTGGAATCCTAGTGGGCCTCTTGGTTGATTGTTTGAACCAAATTGATGTGAGTTTACTGCTCCAGAGGGGTTTCCATATTGGAAACATGGGTGATTCCTATTCTGATTCGGATTGTAATAACTTTGCCCAGGAATAGTGTTGATGGCATTAAGATTTTCCATTTGACCATTATCTCCTTGTCCATATACATTGCTCAGTACAACGTCATAGAGAACATTGCATGATAAAGTGGAATGATCGGTGCTCTTACATGCTTCACAGAATAGGGAAGTGGACTTGACCTATTCTGGTTTTCGGGTGGGTGAACGTCCTCTTCCAATAGTAGCTAGAGATGATTCAATATGGTCTTGCTTGGCAACTAAGATCTTCAAGGTTTCAGTGATAGACTTGTACTCGGGAGTAGCTTCGGCCATAGCTACTTTCAAGACTCCTTTACCTACATATCTACCCCAATTGGCTTGATTTTCTGCTCCCAGGGTGTCGACTCTCCATGCGCTGTCATAACTTTGACGCATGAAGTTTCCTCCATACGAGGAATGTAGAAACCTCTTAATATCATCATCCACACCCTATAGAAAATTTTGATGAGTTGATTCTTAGGAATTCTGTGGTGTGGAAACTGGCGTAGAAGCTCTTTGTACCTATCCCATGCTTCAGCGAGAGTTTCTCCAGGGACTTGAGTGAAATTTGTTATCCGGCACCTGATTTCATATGTGAGAAATGGAGGATATAACTTTTCCAGAAACACATTTTGGAGTTGTTCCCGTGTGGTGATGGGTATTTCACTTTGCAATGAATTGTACCAACTTATGGCTCTATCAACAAGGGAATACTTGAAGATACGGAGTCGAATGGCATCATCAGTGACTCCATTTTGCTTTGTCATAGCACATAAATCGATGAATCTCAAAAGATGTTCTTGGTTGTCCTCTGCTTGTTTTCCATAGAAAGGCTTGTTTTGAAGCAATGTGATCCAATGTGCCCTAATCTCAAAATTGGCATCATTGGTGGGGGGAGGCTATACTGGATGATGAACATTCGTATCTTTCGGGATTGAGAACTCTCTGAGATCCTTTTGTAATTCAGCTGCTTGCGCTGCTGCTTGTGCTGCTAGGATTTTCTGCTGAACTGCATCCCTGGCTTCTTGCATGAGCCTCTCTCTTTGTGCATTGATGGCTTGAGCCACCCTTCAGGCTATCTCTTCTTCTTGAGCCATCCTTTCTTGACTCTCTCTGATCTGACGATGGAAAGTTCTGTCTATCTCAGGATCAAAGCTCGTTGCTAGTCTGGGGTTGTCCGAACGGTGCATGCACTACGCCTTGGATTATACCTGAAAATAGAAAGATTCCAAAGGTGAGAACCACAAAGTAAAGTCGAATTCAAGTAGATGATCGATTGTTTCAAATGAAAAAGCAAAATCCTAGATTAGTTTTAAAAGAACTAGATTTGACTGACTGATTCTGTTGTCCCCGACAATGACGCCAGAATTTTACGTGGTATTTTGAACGCACTAACAAACTCACTCGAGGTTGAAATTCTCAAGATTTTACCAAAACCAAAGTGCAATAATACCACCCGCAAGCAGATGAGTCTTATCACAGTATAGTTAAGGATCGAACCCAAAGAACAATATTTTTAAGAATCTTTGTCAGTCTAGTCTAGTTCGAGTTAAGGCTAATATTTAAAACGATTGGTTGATTTGAGGTTAATTAAACTAATTGCAAGAAAGTAAAAGTTGAATTAAAGTTGGGTTTAGATCACTGATATGGAATCGTTGGGATGGTATCAGGTTTCACCACCACTACTCATGCAAGAACATCCAAACATCAAACCTCCAGGCAAGATATAACTATCCAAGTAGAGCTGCTACGAAACCCCCCATATGAGCGTTAGGTCCGCGTAAGCATCACCTTTGGCATTAGATTTCTCATCACCATCCGGATCACATACTTACAGCTCCGAAGATACAACATCCAACTAAGGTTGTGGGCCCCCTATACAGACGTTAGGCACACAGAAGCATCACCGAAGGCTAGATGGCTCATCCCCTCGCGGATCATACACTTACGACCTCAAGGAACCCCATTCTATTTCTAGTTTGGGAGTCAACCACGCTAATCGATAAGCAAGAAGCCGATTTATATATGAGCAAACATTGATGATTAATTGGAAGATACAAAATCCAACTAAGGTTGTGAACCCCCTATATAGGTGTTAGGTACACAGAAGCGTCACTGAAGGCTAGATGGCTCGTCCCCTTGTGGATCATACACTTATGACCTCAAGGAATCCCATTCTATTTCTAGTTTGGGAGTCAACTGTTAAATGACATTCAATCCTACATAAAGATATTCTCACAACATAGGAACAACAATGATGAAAGCAAGCAAACAATCTAATAACGAACTTAGCGATTAGCAACGAAATGAAAAGTTATATACATTGCCATGGATGGTTAATAATATAACATGTTTGCATGGGCAGCGGGGCTAGTCCCCGCACCCCAGCCAAAAGGTACTACTCGCTCATGATGTGAGAAACAAGAAGAATGAGAAAGAGAGAGAAATCCACCATGAACTCAGTGTAGAAGGTAGTTGCAACTCGGTGAAGAAGATGCGACCTCCTATGTCGTGTCGGAGCAGATCTGGACGCGAACGGGAGGTGCCAAGACAGACCGAACAGTCTCCCTTGCTCCGTCTTCCTTCTCTCCTCAGCCTCCTTGGTCATAGCACGGGCAATAGATGGAATGGAACTGGCGCGAACTGGACTGGATTTGGATCGGACCTGTGTACAGGCAGCTTTTCGGCATCCCGGAACCAATCCCCCTAGTGAGGACCCTTGGGGTCCTATTTATAGGCACCGGACTAACCCCAAATGGTCTTGGGTTAAAAGAGACCAAACGGTTTCAGTTAGTTTAGACCAAATGGTCTTGAAATATCTCCTCCAAACGGTCTGGAGACCATTTTCTACCAAACGATCGCTCCAAACGGTTTTGGGCAAATGACCGCTCTGTGTGGTCTTCTTCAAACGGTCTGTAGACAGGGGAAAACGGTTTGTAAACCGTTTGCTAGCAAACAGTCTGGAAACCCTTGATAAGCAAACAATCATTGCTTCAGTCAACGCTCCAGCCCAACTCAAACGGTCTTGGAGATAGCTGATTCATGATCTGAGACCCACACAAGGGCCAAACAGTCTCGCGTCGAAGAAGGGCAAACGGTCTTGGACAGACCGTTTGGTTTTCTACAATTGATTCGAACAGTAGATGAAATCGTCACCAGCTGGGTCAAATCGATTTAGAAGCCTTCCGATCTGTAAACGATCTTCGACCTTCATCTGCAGGTGCAACGGCCTCGGGGCGACCTCATTTGGTAAATGAACCACCTCCAATCGACCTTGCTCAGGAGCTACAAATGTGTGTTGGTCGGAGGTTGAAGACGACGCACCACGGCCGTGGTTAGGCACCATGGTCATGGTAAAGTTGTTGTCCCACGGTCGTGCTACCTTGCACGGGCATGGTGGGTGAGAAATTGGGCTCTGCTGACATCGTGTGATGGCCGTGGCGTGACACCACGGTCGTGGTGAGGTAGCTGGCACACGGTCGTACTGCCTCGCATGGGTGTGGTGAGTGAGAGAGGGTTGATGCAGGTATGATGTCACGGTCGTGGCTCATTGACCACGGTCGTGGTGAGTGAAAGCTCAGGTCTACCATGGTCTTGGCCGCATCACACGGTCGTGGTGATGGTAGAAGACCATGATCGTTTTGGATCACCACAACTGTGGTTAGCACTCTGCTTCGCGACCTAGAGTTCAAGCACTGCTCGATTCCTTACGGCTAAGTGATGCCTCCAATCGGTCTCTGCTGCTTAAAATGGTCTTGAGACCGCATGGGTGGAATTTCTTGGTTAGATATCTTGATCGGAGCCAGGGATGAAGGTGGACCTTGAATACTTGTTCAGCTTTGTCAAAACCTGCATTAAATGAACGATGTTTAGTTAAAACCTTGATAATCGAATCAACTAAGTAGTTTTGCACATTATGATTCATATTGAGTGAAATAGTATGTATAAAGTTGAATTGGTCCCAAAGTGATAATTGAATTTCATGATGAATATACATTCATCAATAAGTGGCACCAATTTAGGGAAGTAAAGGATTTTTATAACACTTTCTCTCTCCTAAATTTCCCTTATATATACTCCATTTTTCACCCACATGAAAGGCTTTTTCGACTCTTCTTTCTTTCCTTGCTTTGGTCGTGCACAAGGGAGCTTAGGAGCAATAGGAGGATGTACCCCAACCTGTAGGTGAGCTCCTTAATCATTTTCAACCTTGATTTCATGGTGGAAATCGAAATTCAATGCTTATTTTCTTCTTTTCTCCATTCAATCTTCAACTTTAGCCATTCTTTTCACTCAAAGACTTGAGAACGGACCTTGGATAGTTTAGAAAGCTTCATTCAACATTGAGGACGTGAAGCTTGAAGCTTGGATTCAACTTTGAAGGCGGGTTATATAACTTGAACCCTTAAACATCATTATTGATTTCATTTCTTCATCATATATTGATTCCTTTTTCTTTCCCAAATTTCCTTTTGATTAATTGTTGAAATCACTACAAAGATCACAGCAAAATTTGAAGGTTTGAAGCTTGAAGATGATGATGTCATCGTAGCACACACCGCAATAAAGATCATGTGCAAACGTCTTCAACTTGATGACCAAACGGTCTCAAGACCGTTTGGTGATCAAATGGTCTCAAGACCATTTGAGGGCAAATGATCTCAAGACCGATTGAGGTCAAATGGTCTCAAGACTGTTTGGGGTCAATTGTTGATGTGGATGAATGAAGTTCCAATGGTTCAAATTGATCTAATTATAATGGATTCAAGAATGGATGATCCATTGATTACAAATCCTAATCAGATTGATTGGTTGAAACCCTAAATTGATTGAGTTGATTTCTATGTTGAATGGCCTAAACGGTCTCAAGACCGTTAGAGGTCAAATGGTCTCAAGACCTTTTAAGGTCAAGTGGAGTCATGGATGGATAGAGATCCAAGGTTTACAAGTTGATCTACTTTTAATGGTCTTAATGTTGGATGGTTCAATGATTGGAAACCCTAAATCGATTGATTAAGAAACCCTAATTGGTCCATTCGGTTTCAAGGTGGTTTGGACCAAACGGTCTTGAGACCATTTGGGATCAAATAGTCTTCAGACAGTTTGGAGGGCAAACAGTCGCAAAACCATTTGATGTTCAATCAGTTTCAATGATGGGTTGTTCAATCGGTCTCAAGGATAATTTGATCAAACGATTTCAAGGGTTAAAAATACCAAACGGTTTTAAAACTGTTTAAGAGCAAACAGTCTCAACCCTAGATGCCCAAATGGTCTCAAGACCGTTTGGAGGGAAAACGGTCTCAAAACCGTTTGAAGGTCAAGAAGGTCAAAACCATTTGAAGGTTCAAAAGTATCAAAACCGTTTGGAGACTTTATAGCCTCAAAGCTATGAAAGATCAATTAACCCTATGATTGTTAATGATGTATCTCAAAGTTAATTACAATGGTCGTACCTCTCAAGTACTTAGGTGATTAGTACCTTTTGAGTGGTTAACCTTTGATGCTTATGAAAGTAGTAACTCAATACACTATGATAACCATAGATGTATGTACTGGAATAATGGGTTGATCCAAGTTGATAAGTATGGAGTAATCAACATCCTAGAGAGGATGAGAGAGAGAGGAATTCATACATGTATAATGATCATGTAGTGGTTAAGCCTCAATACTCTCAACATGAATAAAATATGTATTTAGGGTATGATCCTTGATAAAGAGATCATGACACCCTAATCGAGAAGGTTGATGAGCCCTAACCCTAAATTAGGGCAATGATAGGTGAAACTCGAATCTAGGGTAATGGTGTAACCTTAATTTAAGGTGATAATGTGAGAAATCCCAATTTAGGGTAATATAATGAAAAACCCTAATTTAAGAGGATGCTTTATGAAACCCTAATTTTAGGTAAAGATATATGAAACCCTAATCTTGGGCAATATGATGATAAACCATAACCCTAATTTTGGGCTATGAGTTGAGAAACCCTAATTTCAGGTAATGACTATGTGAAACCCTAATATAGGATGATGTTATGTGAAACCCTAATATAGGATGATGTTATGTGAAATCCTAATGTAGGGTGATCCTATGTGAAACCCTAATATAGGGTGATGTTATGTAAACCCTAATTAATAAACATGGGATACCCTATTCCTAATAATGGAATAGTGACTAATATATTGATAAGTGAAACATCTAAAGTGGTTGCTAATGGATAACCTTATAGCATCAATGCCTTAACCCTAAATGAGTCCATATCATTGAAGATAGTTGGACAATTCAAATGTGTGACTTATGTCTAGTACACTACATGATAAATGTGATGAGTTAGTGCATAAAGTATTAGGATGGGAAATACCCTAATACAAGATAATTTGATGAACTTAAGTAAGTTAAAGGTGATGAGGGAAGTGATACATTAATACATGATAGATATCACATCCAACACCTCAAGATTGATACATTTTGATGTATCCTAAATCCAATATACTTCGATGAGTAACACATGAAGTGTGTCATGTCAATTGTTACATTGAGATGTAATGCACTTTGATAAGTGTAGGCTATCATACCTTAATAAAAGGTTAAGCCAAGTTAATAAAGTATGATGTAATCATTTCTAGTAAAGTTGAGAGAGGAACTCATATCCTATGTTGATCATTCATTTAATGATAAATGATGAGAATAAATAAGCATGATTGAATACTTATGTTATCAATGTCGGCTCCTAGCTGTATGGAGCAATGAATTAGGGCTTGATCATTAATAATATGATCTTGAGAACCTAAATGGTTAATAATGGAAAACCCTAAAACCAATGAAGGGTGATGATATGTAAGAGAAACCCTAATCGATAAGGAAGGAAAACCCTAACCCTAATGATGGGAAGGTTGTAATTCTTTTGTTGTATAAGCCTTGTTAGGCATGCTAAATATTTGAATAAAAGTATAATGATTAATGGCCTTGTGAGCCATGTGAATAAGTTGTTTCATAGTGAAAGGTGACAAGATACTTAATGGGCCTTGTGAGCCATGTGAGATGCTTGTGTAGCAAGTATGATGTTTACCTTGGTCAGATGACCTGAAGGTATTAGCTACCTGATAAGTGGTAACAAGTGTTCTTTGATGAAATGAGGGTTCGAATACCCATATTCCATAATTATGATGATGAAATATTAAGGAATGAGAATGCCCATGATGTGACAAGGGATTTAGATTCTGATGTTTATAAAATTTTGAAAATACTTGATAGATGTATTATACTTTTCTTTGTAGCATTTTGTCATAATAAGTCTTGTTTGAAACTTGACTGATGCTAAAATAATATGGTAATGAACTTAATTAACCAAGTGAAATCTCATCATGTAGTACCCTGGCCATAGATCCATCAGCGTCAGAATTTGGTAAATGGTGAAACGGGTTGCTCTGCGGCATAACCCAGAAACTGCATATTATTGAATATGTGGGGGTAATGGGTGAATATATCCTTATGCTTCATAGGAATGACTGCAAGCCATATCCTATGCACAAGAATGGTTACGGGCCATATCCCAATAAGAGTATGGCTATGGGCCATAACTCCATAATACTAGACATTGGCTACAGGCCATATCCTGAAAAGAGTATATGCTACGGGCTATAACTCTATAGAGAAGTTACCAGTATACCCTAGAAAGCTATTTAGCAGTGACACTAGATGTACTGCATATAGTCTCGTACTGACCGGGACAGATGAGGTCATGGAAATCCGGCTATTCCATTGATCTTGTATGGCACCGATTTCAACTTCGCAATGGTCGATTGGAGTATGAGCGGTATACCTCATCTCCTCAGGGCATAAGTGTGATTGTAAAATGTAATCAACCGCATAGCATGCCTGCTTAAGGATTGAATACAAAAATCATTGACTGATGTTACATTTCTTTTATGCATCTTTAGCAGATAGATGATTTATAATCTACCATGGGTAGATGTAATGTTTTCCTTAAGAAAGAAAGTTATCTTATTCTGTTCATACAGTGATTAATATTGTTGTTAATATAAAAGAACTCCTGCTTAGTTTTATTATATCAATCTGCAATAATAATGTCTCTGTCGGAGAGTTATATCTCTCGTTGGGACAATTTCAATTGTCTCACCCCGTGGGATCGAACTTTTTAGGTAGACACGGAAGAAGAGGCAGAAACCCTATAGCAGGGGGAGAGCAGCAGCAACAACATGGACAGCTGTAATATTCCAGGTGGAGGCTCTGGATGTCATAATTTGTATAGAGAAACCTATGTGTCGTCTCTGTACTCTCAGGTCCTCAGAGTTAGTAGTTAGTACTTTTAATGAATTGATCTGAGATTTTGGCTTGATGCCTCGGGGTTCTTATAATGTCTGTGTATAGTTTTAACAAGGCAGTTGATGCTTGTAATCCTCGAGAAGAAATAATATAGGATATGTACTTATGAACTAGGATGTAAATAAAATACTTTGGTTCTTGATAAAAGAGTTTTCCTATGTTTGGATCTCTTTGTAAATGATTTTAATTTTTAGTGATTTTCAGTAATCCGCTGTTAATAATCGCTTCCACTTAGTTAATGACATTTTGTTCGAATGGTGTGTCACAGTTATGAACTGCTATTTCATATTTTCCAATGGATAGAAACACATTATTTTTGCATATTGTATGACAATGATAGCAATTAATAAAGTTGGCATTTCAATTTCAAAGATATGATCTTTATGGCAATGCCTTGTTTATCTTGTGGTACTTGGTATGCATAAGATAAAATGACACCTAAAAGTTATTGATAACTCAAACAATCAAATTAGCATAAATCATGAGAAATTCATTTCTAGTTTCCATATGATGGATAAATCTAGACTCTTTTGGTTAGAGAACCAGTAAGAGACATGAATCTCTTAGACATGATTAATCAATCTACTCTAGTGGTAGTGGGAGAATGATTATCCTATTAGGTATAATACATGCGATGTATTTACATACCTATTAGAGTTAATGCTTGTACTTAAAATAGTGTTTAGAGAAATACCAATATGAATATCTTGAAATGTTCAAGAATATCATAGATGAAGTGCAAATTTGGTAAAGTGTTAATTCTTGATGAGATCAATGAATGAAATACTTGGACCAAATGTTTGAGATCCTTATGAGTGATTATGATAGTGTATCATAGTGAGCTCATGATTAAGGCATGGTGATATCTAAATCAAAATAAGTCATAATCTAAGGAGTTAGAGGATGATTATCAAATAACTAAGTTCTTCTTAAATAAAAAAATATCTTACACTAATAAAGGATATTAAGAATCACAAAGTGTTGTGCGTTCTCAAATTCCTTGATAGATACACCTCGATTATCTATGTGATGACTTGGTCATGTGATGAGTCAACTATCTAGATGAATATGCGGAACCGAATTTTGAGTTATGGTGTATGACCATTACATCCTTAATGACTTCCATGTGAACCATAAGGTATGGCCTTGATGGTAGCACCCATTGGGATGAAATCCATAAGTGCGAATGAGTCTTACGCGTTAAGACACATGGATGATGTTTTGAGAAGGATGATGCTTGTTGATTGCAACTTAATGACTAAAAGATTTGGCATACGGATACTAAAATCGCATTCCTATGAGGAATAAGACAAGGATGTGTACGTGACATAACCTATAAGGTTTATGAATCCATTAATGCAAATGAAGTCTATAAGTTATAATGGACTAATCAATGTGATTGATTAAGTACAAGAAACTCAGAGTTGGATCTTTACTTTGATGATATAGTCAAAGGGTTCGACTGATATGTCAAAAAATAAAGAAGGGATATGTGATTTAGTGGGAGTGTATTTGCATTCCACATGTTGATGTGAAATGGAAATGTTCTAGAATGGAAATCCAAAGTAGAAATTATTTTCAAGGAAGATAGAGACATTTCCTATGTTATAGGAATAGAGATCTATAGAGATAGTTCTCGAAAACCTCTTGACCTGAAAGGAGAGAGCATACATTGGCAATCTATACCGAAGGGTTCAATATGCACAGATTCAGTGGGAGAAAACTTATCCATGTTACATGGAGTTAGTATCACAGAGACAAGTGTCCAATTCTTATGAAGAATGGAAACACTAAGAATAGATAAGGATCTATCATGTATGTAAACATCCCATCATCTTGCATGTATGGACATGGTAAGAACAAAATGCATTTATCATCTTGTATGTAGGACATGACAATATGATGTGCTCATTCTGATAACTCGTATGTGGGACATGACAAATGGATGTTTGTCTAGTTCCAGTAAGGGTTATTGGAATACCATGAGAACTTGATAAGTACTAGTTCTATGGAAATAAGGAAGGGTTCACTGTAAAGAGTTACACTGATGAGAACTTCCGAAAAGGATAGCAAATTAATTGCAAAATATATATGGGATATATAAAAGTAAATGTTTGTTGATAATTGGAAACGTTCTAATAAAGCTATTTAAAAGGAAAGGCCGAGTATCTGTGTGTTAGAGAACATTAGTGGATACTATATGGATCTGGAAGTTCATAGAGATGAACTTATAGATATTCCGGTCATTGATGACAAATAAGGAATACTAGATTGCATATTACGACAACTCCATCTCATACGTGTGACGTACAGTGAAGAGATGAGAGGCATGCAGTTAATACCGACTTTGGCAAGGTGTTGCCATAACTTACTATGTTAGCACTAGAGCACAGTAACATGTGGGACATGTTTGAAGATCACTATGAATATGATTCAAGGGTGATTGGCTCACAGTGCAAGTGGGAGTCAATTGGTATGTATGCCCCGAGAGCCAATCATGGGATGATTGGTGGGATACAAGATTGTTTTGATAAAGATCAAAGGCAAGCTTCCAATTCTTTCTGGTTCAATCATATGAGATAATGATAGAACATATTGAATGTCTAGAGAATGACAATACTCAATGACGTATGCTTTCAGGTTCAGGACCTGAACGATGAGATCATACGGATGCTAAGAGTTTGTACATTCTTATTATGTCCCTAGTCAGATGTCATTGTGGAAGGTAGATAGACAACAATGACACATAAGACTGGATTGTGGTGTTGGTTGATGATGGAATCTCATTAGTCATGATATGGAGATATCAAACCAAACACATAGGTACTTGTTAGAGAACAAGTGTACCGGATAGACCCATCGTGAGTTTGACACATGGAACCATGACATGGTAGTCACAGTTAGTTCTCACAATGATGGTGGTGAGTGTGATTCTTTGACCTGAAATCACTACACTCAACACATGTCATTGGGTACACTTTGACATCATAAAATATAGTCCTGAAACATGGGTTGTTATAAAGGTGATGATTGGGTGGCTTTGACACATGGGGCTTTTGAGGGGTGAGTGATAGATATGGGATTTGTCCCTCCTAATGGAGTTTGATATCCATGGCCACTTGATGAGTATGATTGAGATAGGTGTACACACGCATGTGTGAATCAGTATGTGATATTGATGTCATACATATCTCCTCCAGTCTACTCTAAGATAAAGAAAGTGAATGAACGTTGACAGGATGACTGTTCCATGCCTTGAGTTCATTCGGGATATCAAAGACAAAGGAATTTTACATTCATTATAACACCATTCATGGATTGTAGGAATGAAATTTGTTCTCCAACTTTCCTTTTCACTTGGGTAGCACTGATGTGCGCCTAGGCACCACTCTTTGCTTGTGAAGTTATAAGTGTTATGGACTTTCACTACCAACGTGAAATGGGCCTGCAGTGTCACACACATAGGATTTAACCTGGAAGAGGAGTTTATCCACAAATGATGTTTAGATTGATTACTAAAGGAGCTTAGTAGTTCAATTAAACACTCAATCAATTGATAGCTCAATATCATAGTGTTCAAAGTGTTGGACCGATTGATTAGAGTATCAGATTGATTAAAACTGCAATTGACTGATTTTGCACAGTCTGCACTCCCAACTGATCAGCTCATATGATGAACTGATCGGCTCAGGTTGGTGAACCGATCAGCTCAGGTTGGTGAACCGTCGACTCATGTGATGAACCGATCGGCTCAGGACAGGTTGAACCGATCGGCTCAACTGGTCCAAATGAGTGTGTTGGGAAAGTCAGGTTGGAAATAAATTTCTCTTCGTTTCACTTCTCCAATTTGATTGGAACAAGGATTGGTATTTGGATCAATTCGAAACAAAAGAGGAAAATTCAATCAGGAACTGATCAGGACCACAAACTGATCGGCTCATGCTTCAACTGATCAGCTCAGGTGTCCCAACTGATCGGTTCAGGTGTGAACCGATCGGATCAGGTCCCCAACCGACCGTTTTAGGCTTGAAACGATAAGTTCAGATGGCGCAGTTGGTTGTTTTGTGGAAAATCTCGAACCCTTCTACTCCTGCTTTAATCCCGCATTGCCCGGGGTAGAGAACCCTGTCCCATGACCCTCCTATATATATAGCGTTAGTGGGGGCTTCTCAAGTACAACAACTTAGAACACCATTTGCTCTCTGCAAAGTTGTCATTTTCTATGGTTGTGGTAACCGAGAGAGCCCGAGAAAGTGCTACCCAATAAGGGAGGCACAACAAGGGAAAGACAACTACATAAAGGAAACTGGTTGTAGGAGAGTGTGTCTATGACTAGTACGCCGTTAGGAGGGTACGACTCCTTCCGATTCCTTGTGGGACAAGGAGATCAGAGTTCTAGGTGGTCCGTGTAGACTACTACAAAGGAGGGAGACTTCTACCGCTCGAAGGACAACTGTCAATCCCGACAGTCCCAGTGAGGCCAGGAGCTGCACAGACACTGTCCAAGACCGGAGGTGAAGACCGCGCAAGCCGTGAGGTAACATCACTGAGAAAGCCTCGGGACAAGGTATGTTTCTACAAACCATCCTTCCTACTGTATAGATGTTGATGTGATTCCTTTATTTTGGGCTTGGGAGAAGAAAATTTTTGTTTCTTATCCTTCTTTGTCTCCCAATAAACCAAACACTCTAAGGGGAACAAGAAAGGGTTTATCCTTGGGATGTAATACATAGAATGGAGTACGTCCTTAAAGCAAAAAGAGGACTGCATGTTAATAAGGAAACATACAATAATTAAAGCATCAGACCAAAATCTCTTAGGAACATTGGATTTAAACATAATTGTCCTGGTAATATCAAGAAGGTGATGATTTTCCTATTAGCTACCCCATTTGGTTGAGGGGTGTGAGGACATGACATATGATGTATCATCCCAACAGAGCTACATAAATTAGTCATAAAACTTTGAACGTATTCCAAGGCATTATTAGATTGTAGAATTTTACTATTGTAATCAAAGTGGACTTGTATTTCTTGATGACAATTCTTGACAATGGATAACACAGACTCTCGAATCTTAAAAAAATAAATCCATGTCATGTGAGAAAAAAATCATCCACAAAGGAAATAAAATAGTGAAAACCATTATAGTTGTTTTCTTTTACAGGACTAAAACATCACTCTTGACTAACTTAAAGGGAAATGAAGCCCATTTATTGACACAACTGGGATAAGACATTCCATGATGTTTCCCCAATTTATAGGACTGACACTCTAATGAAGATACTTGGGATAACTCAGGTTCTAACATTCTCAAGCTCTCCAACAAAGGATGTCCATATATGTATGCCACAATAAGGGAGAACTGGTCAAAAGGATAGGATCAAGAGTAGATATTTGGAGAGGTAGACTTTCACCATGGAAGAGGTAGAGATCACCTTTCCTAGGCCCCCCACCCATCGTCCTCATACTCTTGAGATCCTATAATACAAAACAAGAAGGTCCAAATGTCACTGTACATTTTGTAGTATCAATCAATTTTGCAACAGAAAGAAGATTAAATGGAAATCCATGCACATAATGTACAAATTTAAGATTAATTCTAGGAGTCAGAGAAGCAGATCTACTGACTAACACTCTCCTCACTAAACCATCGACTATTGTCATAGATTGGTGAGGAATATGTGAGTCAATGGAATGAATCAGTCTCCTCATACCAGTCATATGTTGTGACTCTCCAGAGTCAACCACTCATGAAGAAATTGAACCAAAATCCAGTAAAGAGGTAGCCTGATTACCAGTAGTAGATGACAAGTTTGCTGAAGAAGAAGATGATCCCAAACTCATATGTTGGTTAGCCAAAATAAATCTATCATATTCCTCCTTGGTGAGTGTGATTTCATAATATCCAGAACTCAAAGTAGGAGGCTCAGAAGACTCAATAGTGCCAGCATAGTTTGCTGCCCCCACAGGTGGTGCAGCAAGTCTATCGTGCTTCTTCTAACATTTCTCAATTGTGTGTCCAAGTTTGTCACAGAAAGTGCACTTAGGACGTGTGCCACATCCTTGACCCATACCTATACAACCTCCTCTAACTGCAGCAGCTACAGATGCATGAGAATATCCATGAGATAGGACTCCTGTATGATCAGTCTGTTCAAAATTTGACTGTAAAAATCCTTGAGTAAGCTTATTCTAGACTGGAAAGTTTGTCAGAAGCCAGGATAACACAGTGGGCTGAACTGCATGAAGAACTCAGGCCGGATAAGAATTTTTTGTAATCAAGTCATCTCTATCTTTGACTTGTTCTTTGAGTCATTGGATGATAGAAGCTTAGTTCTTGAGCAATAGCTTGGATCACTTCAAAATATTCTTCCAAAGGCTTGTCTCCCTATCATTCTGCAAATAGATGGCCATATATCATAAACTGACAAAGAACATTCTTTTCTTGTGAGTAATGTTTCTTTTATGCATCTCATATCTCCTTGGTAGTAGTGTAGAACATGAAACTAGCAGCAATTCTAGGTTTCATGCTCCCCCACAGTCATGTATTCACCATACTATTATGACACTTCCATTTAACATAGCCTTTGTCAGTAGAAGCAGGATGATCATAATCAACATGTTTTGCCTTGTCTCAAGATTCCAACACTGTATGGGCAACATTCATCCACAAGAGGTAATTCTTCCCATTCAGCTTGATGGGGAGGATAGGTGACATCTCATTTTAGATGGTAGATGCCTTGGTGTCCTCCATGATCTAAACATAAAATAGAATGATGGGGTGATACACTTCAAGAGAGAAACTGAGTGAAGGAAAGATACATGTCACATTGTGGAAGGGAGTGATGGAAAGATATGCGTCACCCAAATATAGATGAGATGATACGTTTTTGACACATCAACAACCTCCAAGTGAGTATTTCCTAATCACACATGGAGGAGATGTGATTAGGAATTCTCTAAATAGACACGAGCTGCTTGATTTGTACTTTTAGAAGGTCGTTGGAGAGGTTGGAGGAGTCTGTGCTTTTTGGTCAAGAATCAACCATGTTTGGCCCCTCACCTGGAAAAAAAACCAACCCATTAGAAAGTTGATGACAGCTCTACTTGGCCGGCGGTGATGGGCCTCCAGCGGTGGTGGTCCGTTGATAGTGTAGTTGCTGCCCGACGACCTATTTCTACCGGAGGTGACGCCTGTTGCTATCTGGAAGCGGTGCCTGCTACTGTCTGATGGCCGACCACTACCCGACGATGGTAGTGCAACTGCTGCTGTTTCTTGACAGTGACGACTGTTGTCCAGTGTGGCGGCGGCTTTCCCTATTGGTTAGGGTTAAATACGACTACGCTTCCCTTGGATCTTGTTGCTTTGATACCATGTGAACAAGAAAGATAGGGTGCTTCAATGTTGCGTGTAGCGAGGAGCAATGTGGCCTCTATATTTTATTAATAAGAGAACCTAGGGAAATTACATAGAGGTCCAACAATACATATAAATTACAAAATATAATAAAGCTGGACATAAATAAGATATATTAACAAATATAAATAAGATAATAAAAACATGCATAACGTAATAGTAGTAATACCTAAACTACATAGGAATAAGGGTGATAAGATAATTTTTATGATAATAGGGGGTGGTATCCCCTTAAACAACCCAAAAACAAGTGAGAACACCAACATGGGTTAAACATGGTCATATCAGAGTTATAACTGGTCATTAAGGGACCAAGCTAGTGGAACCAAAACCATCACCTGCTGGAACAAATAGGGCATCATGGTGGTTCATTGATTTCAAGGCCCTCAATATTGTGATGATCATGTCAGCCTCTATATCAAAGTTTCTATCACCCATTAGGAGTGGTTTTATATCATCTTGTTAGAATGAGAAAGCTCAAAGAGGTGCTTTTTCTTACGTGCAATGCCAACATCACCTAAAGAAAATCAAGTGTTTTCTACAATTATATAGCATGTAGATGTTAGTGCTAACAACAGATTTTCTAGAGCATAGTGGATTTAAAAATCTTATTATTTGTCTCTATCTAGATATTCTAAAAGATACATGTCGCAATGAAATTTGATTCCCGACAAGAATCATTACTATGAAAGAGAGTAATATCAAACTCAAAGGAATGAGAGCCATTAGGGTTTAGTAAAGGTACAAATATTTCCATATATTGATGGTGTAGTGAAATTCAAAGAAGATATGATAACTTTCTTCTAATTTACTAGAGCATAGTGGATAGGTCAACGATTCATAAAATCCCCTTCTAGAACAATCCAAACCAATGAAAAGTTCATTGTGTCTGGTGAGTGAAATAAAGATTCAAAACTTTAAAGGGCAGTTGATCTTTCCAATGTATTTCCCATACATACTTTTATGACCAAGGACAATGAAGAATTTGTATGCTCTATTAACAAAGAACATATTCCCCCATGACCAAGAAATTTATCAAAATTTGTATGCTCTATTATGTGGCAATCAAAGAAGATTGCTTTACTTTTCAAAATGATCAGTAAGATTAATGTCTGTGAAGTATCTTTTGAGGACATTTTGTATTTTAGAAGTCAATAGTGAGAAAATTCTATATAAACTAATGTTCATGATGCTATGAGGGATGGTTTGATTCAGTGTGTATTGATCTAGACATCCCATAAAAGTTCAATTACCCCTCCAAAAGAACATGAAGTTCCAATAGCCAGGTCAAGTGTGTTTGGTATCCTTAATAAGATAAGTGTAGTTAAGATATCTCTAAAAGCCAAACATATATTTGGTCTTGTACATGTACACCCACTGACGCTTGTTTCTATAATATTAACTAGAGATATGTTTGTGCAAGATGTTGACTTTTCTTTCAATAATGTTAAGATTAATCTTCTTTAGAAGGAATTTTGAGCATAGTCTGAGGTAGAGGATATCCCAACCATTAAGAGATTTGGGTTTATTGAGGTAATCTAAAATGACTAGATGCGCTTTATATATCTTCATTTTACTTTCCCAAAGAACATTGTGTCTGATTTTGTCCATATACATGCTCAATTTTCCTAGCAAGGGGAACATAACTTAGGTAATAAGTTGGGATCCCTAAAAGGATTGAATTAAGGAGAGTGACCCTACCCACTCCATTATGACGTCTTGTTTTCCATGTATCTAGAATAGTGTTCATCTTATCAAGAATGGGCTAAGATAGAGGCATTTCTAAGTATTTTAGTGTAAATGATTCAACCTTGCATTGACTAATGTATTGATGTACCTCATGTTGTCCTCACCAAAGTGAGTCACAACAAGTGTAGATTTATTGAAATTGATTCTGAGCCCCAAAAGATGCTAGAAGATTTCCAGTATTCTAATGACACTAACAAAATTATCATCATTATGATGCATGAGAATGTTGGTATGATCAGCAAATTGGATAATGTTTTCATTAAGAAGAATTTTGATTGGGTGAGTATCTTATTGTTGACACCCAGTCTCAACATAAATTCTAGAATAAATATGACAATAGAAAATAAATATAGAGATAGGAGATCACCTTGTATGAACCAATTAGTGTGTTTGAAATATGCAAAAGGTGATCAGCTGATTCTAAGAACCATAGAATGATTAGACTTGAGGCATGGATTGATCTTTTGATCAATTTCACAAGAAGTTGTAGCCTTTAAGGTAACAAATCAGGAAGTTCCAAATAACATTCTCAAAAGTGTTGGCTTTTGGAATAAGTCACACTCATATTTTGATGATACAAATATTTCCCAAATTGTATTAATGTGTATTAAGTATTTCAGGTGACCAAGGAACTAAGTCAAGATTCAACTATAAAAACTTTGCAAATATATATGATTGGATACTTGCAAATAAATTTGTACCATGTATTTGTGTATTTGTTTGTACACATGTGTTTTCGTACAACTTGATAGACATGATGTAAGAACAAGAGATGATCCGCCAAAACCTACCAAAAACCCTATCCTACACTCACATGAAGACTTTAGGGTTGATAGGTTTCATATGAGTCATTAATAGGACTTCACATACATTCAAAATCTTTGCATAGAGTCCTTCTCAGTCTACAATTTTGTGGACTGAGGCACAATCGATCGAAGACTCAAAAAACTAAGAAATAGCCTTGCATATCTAAAGTTCTAAGTCAATCTCAGTCGACAATATTGTCGAGCAGAAGAAGTCGGTCAAAGAAAAGTTTTACCGAAAAGAGTCGATGTGCTTAGTTGACCGAGGATATAGATCGAAACATATCCGTTGGAGCCTAGGACACTGATCAGGTCGACAAGTTTATGGACCGAGAGTCTTCTAGTTGACAATATTATCAACCAAGAAAATTTTTGGAACAACTTTCTATTAGCAATCAAATTAGCCATTATAACTACTTTGACCTAATCCTAATGGCTAGATATTATCTTAGAATGTACTAGACACTATCTACCATTACTCTAACTACTTTTAATCATTTCCTATACATAGGAGTGGTATTAGGACACTTGGATCATCCATTTAACAACAATTTCATATACATTTACATACACTTCAGTATACTAGCTATCTTTCTCAAAGTGCTTAGTTCCTATACTTCACATTGTCATCAATATAGACTAAGCCCTACATCATCTTGAGTGTCCTCTCCACCCAATACAACTTTGCCTAAAACCTTGTGGAAGATCATCACTTGTCCATAGTCCATGATTGTACATCTTGTGAAAAGGGATTTGTAATATCCTTCTTCCTTTCTTATTCTTGTATTATGGTGTGTTGTTAATTCTCACTACTTTGGGGTAGAAGGCCGTGGTGAAGCTTTCTTGGTGCTACTTCTCAGTTGAAGGATGTGACCAAGGTCATGGAGGTGGCTATCATCTCCGCATTGGTTCTCTTCCAAGTCCATCAAAGAAGAGGTGAAGAGGGTGACCTTCCAGCGGCTCGTCAAAGAAGTTGTAGTTCTCCTTGAGCTAAAAGGAGGGTTAGTCTTGTGCCACAAAATACATTGAAATTTTTTATGTATTGTATATTGGTATATAAAATGAATAAAATACATCATTTAGAAATTCTGGTTGAAACAACTAGGTAGTAGACTGACGTCATTTTACCAAATCACTCTAAATTATATGTCTCTTATGGTTGCCTCCTTTTCTTTATATTTCCACTGCACTATAAGTAAGGTAATTTTATTTGGTTAAAATTATCATAAAGCTCTACTTACCCCCCTCTAGATCTTTTCATTTGGTATCATAATAAGGAGCCCTAACAAGTCTTGAAGCATGGGGGAGAGTGTGATTAGCCACCTCAACTTGGAAGGAGCTTATGTGAGAAGGATACCCATGTTTGATAGATCCAAGTACACATATTGGAAGAGGATGATGCAATTCTACATTCAAGGAATAAGCTTTGAGTTATGGAAGATGATTGTTATACTCTACACACATCTAGACACGGAGCTAGAACAATTGGAAGCAGAAATGGTAAAGAAAGCCACACTTAATGCAAAGGTTGTAAGCATAGTTTATTGTTCTTTACCTTGTCACGAATTTAATCATACATATAATTGTGAAATGGCTTATGAGATATGGAATAAACTCTCAGTAACTCATGAGGGTACTATACAAGTAAAGAATGCTAGAATTAGTATGTTAAAACACATGTTTGAATTATTTTGTATGCAACCTAACGAGAGCATTGTATAAATGTATGCTAGATTTTCTAACATTGTTAACAACCTAAGTGCATTGGGGAAGAACATAAGAGAGGAAGATCAAGTATCCAAGATGCTTAGATCATTGCTTCCCAGATACAAGTCAAATGTTACCTCTCTTCAGGAAGCCAATGATCTTACATCACTGAAGATGGAGTAGCTCATCGGGAATCTAGAGATGCATGAAGTCAGCCTTGAGGAGGAAGAAAAAGTGGAAGCAGAACAACAAAAGGAGAGATGGAAGGATCTTGCTTTCAAAGCCACAACCAAAGTGTCATCAAGAAACATCATTCAAGAAAACAATGACACAAGTGATGAAGATGATGAAAGCATCTTGATTGTAGATGGTAATAAATATAAGAGATCTCGATCTAAAAAACTCATAATGTCCCTTATTCTTCTTCTTCTAGGTGCTTTGAATGTGGAAAGAAAGGCCACTTGGTTTTTGAATGCCCAAAACTCAATCAAGGCAAAAAGTCTCATTCAAAAAGAAAGACAAAGCCTACTTTGCAAGATGGGATCAATCAAGTGATAATGGTGAAAGCAATAAAGAGGACGAGGTAGAATGTATCATGGAAAAAATAGATGAAGAAGAAACTAATGAGGTAAGTATTTTTTATTTATCTAAAGAAAAATTAGTCAGTAGTCTTGAAGAATTTCATGGCAAATATATTAATTGCGATAAATAAAAGAGGAAACTTGCCAAAACTATTGATGAACTTAATGTTTACATAAATAATCTTAGTTCTAAAAATGATGCTTTAAAATTTTCAAATGATGCATAAAAAGAATCCATTAAGAGCTATAAGGTTAAACTACTTTTTCTAGAAAACAACAATAATATCTTCTCTCAAGAAAAGGTTGATACACTTGCTAAACTGAATGATTATCAAAGTCAACCTATCTTATGCACACACTCTGATGGAGCTTCCACTCACATGGAATTGCGTGCACCACTAAAAATCCTAAAGATGGTAAATATTTAAGTTTAGCCTTGCTTATACTAGATCGAGAACTCCACCCATGTATGCTAAGATACGTGGAAGTCTTATCGTAGTATAGTTAATGGTTGAATCCATGGGACAACGGTCTTGTTGGGGGCAACAAGATGAAAAGCGTTAGAATTTCACTTAATCTCTTAATAGTAGGTATTTAAATCAAAAGGTTGGTTTGGTTGTTTTTAAACTAAGAGCAAGTAAAGTAAAACAAGCAAGTAAATTTTAGGATTTTAAACAATGATAAGAAGCCACTAGGATGTGATCGGTTTGCACCGCCACTACACATGGATCAAAACATGCGATATAAAACATAACCTGCAACAAGGATCTAAACAGTTAGTATCTTCGTAGATTTAGTTTCCTTTCAGAGAACTAACTACGAGAAGTGCGAGAATGTTGCAAAGTCAGCCATCCCCGAACGAATGGTCACCTACTTTGCATCATTCCCTTCACAAAGTGTGTTCCTCGACTCATCAAGGTTGTACTTTCATACGTCAACTGATTCCATTTCATAGTATGAAAGTACAACGATGAAACTGAGTTTACTCCACTTCTTGAGAAACACTTCTAGATACTGAAATAGATGCATGGTGGATACATGCACCAAGAACCAACATTCAATCGAGATTCGAATCTAGTAGTATAAACGTAGACAATTCATACTAAAAGATAATAGATAACACAAGTTGGTGATCAAGCAACAAGCATTCATTAAACGATTGATGTTGAACTGAAAAGAAAGCATCTCTATATTGCAAATTATGGATTACATTACATGAAATGAAAACATGGGTAGCGGGGCTACTCCTCGCACCCTAGTGAGAGAGACTACTCGCTCATAGCTAGGACAAAGAAGGAGGCGAGAAGAGAGAGAGAGAGAGTGTCATCCCCACAAAGGAGAGAGGAAAGTCAACCCCTTGGAGAGAGAGAGAGAGACGATCTTCAAACTTCACAGGTTGCTCGAGGACGAGGTCTCCTCTTCCCACCTTCTTTGGCAGAGAGAGAGAGAGAGAGAGTAGCTTTAGGATGGAGCGTGGATCTTAGACCGGAAGCCTTCGGGCGGAGGATGGAAATTGGAATAGCTCTGGAGTAGTAGAGGCAGCCTCTGGGCGTCTGAAACTTCATTCTTTTGAGAGGACCCCTCGGGTCTTATTTATAGGCTTTAAGTGGAGTCCAAACGGTTTGGGCGGTTTTTGGGTCCAAATAGTCTTGAAGACCGTTTGGACTCTGAGACCGTTTGGACTCATGCGGTCTTGAGATCGTGTGACTCCATGCGGTCTTGGGACCGTGTGAGTCCATGCAGTCTTGAGATCGGTTGGCTTCATGCGGTCTTGGGACCGTGTGAGTCCATGCGGTCTTGGGACCGTGTGAGTCCATGCGGTCTTGGGACCGTTTGGCTTCATGCGGTATTGGGACCGTGTGAGTCCATGCGGTCTTGGGCCCGTTCAGCTTCATGTGGTCTTGGGACCGTGTGATTCCATGCGGTCTTGGGACCGTTTGGCTTCATGCGGTTTTGGGACTGTGTGAGTCCATGCGGTCTTGTGACCGTTTGGCTTCATGCGGTCTTGGGACTGAGTGAGTCCATGCGGTCTTGGGACCGTTTGGGTCTTTTTGTGACTGTTTTTGTGTCTTTTTCTGTAAGTAAAAAGGAAAAAGTTAATCTAACAGTATGTTTGTAATAAAAGAGAATAGTTAGAGATTCTATCTAATATATCTGAGGAAGAGTGTGGAAAAATAAAGAAAATTAATAAGATAACATCACAAAATTGGAGGTTATCACCCCTCTAACTTAGAGTCTAGCTTGTCCTCAAGTTAGATAGAGATGAGGCATGTAATGGCGAGGTGATTTTATTTAGTTAAGATTTCCATACTCTTGCTTCAATTATAAACCCGAGCTCTCCTAAGGTCATATTGGGTCTTATTGTTTGCCTTAACTCTTTCAGGTATTTAGAGTTTCTTGGGTCTCAGGTTTCTTCCGTATCTCGTAGCCTGCATTGGGACCACTTTTTATTCTGTGCATGTCGTCGACTCTAATCAGCTTTATACCTCTCTGAAAAACCTACCGGAAGCTAGAGTGGGTATGAGGGTTGGCTAAAGGCTTGATGTGTAACTCCCCCTTCAACTGAGGGAGGGGTTTTCTATGCTTTTAGGATCTCACTATCGGGCACGATACATCTGCCTTCGTGAGGGCAGCTGAATGTACCGGTCGGGTGAGTCCTTTATAAGCCTTTCATATATTTAGATACCTTAGGGTTTCACTACCGGGCACGACACATCTGCCTTCGTGAGGGCAGCTGAATGTGTCGGTCGGGTGAGACCTTCATTGGTTCTTTATATAGGTCCTTATTTATGGCACAAATCTCATAGTTTTATTCGACTCTCTGGCTTTTATTCATAAACTCTCAAGCTTAGTATTTGGGGTTTTTAGGGAAAATATTTTTGGGCGGCCAAGCCTCTTTTATTTGAAGAGAGGAAAGTTGTTCTTAGAGTTTCTCGACATGCACTTTTTGGTTTCTTTTTAATGGTCCACTTGCGAGACTTCTTGATTTGGATGTCACCTGATGCCCCTCTTGTCCTTGAGAGTGCTTGGCTTATTTCGGCCTTGATATTGACCTGTGGAGAGTCGGATGTAGAAGTGAAACAAAAGCATGAAAATCAAGAGTGAAGAGAAATTATTAAGTCTCCATTATATGTCTAAGTGCTAATCTAGTTATTATTCTTGAAGACTGACTTGATTCTAAAGTTATTGGGGGATGACTTTATTCCAAAGATTTATTATCGGATGAATTATTTAAAACAAAAACTAAATGTGTAAGGGAAACTAAGAAAATTTTGTACAAAATTGAAAGAGAAGATGGAGAAAGAAGGATATAGAAATGATACATCACCCTTGTCTAATGTACTCCCCCCCTAACTTATCACTCACTCTGTCCTTAGAGTGTCAAAGTGATAGGTTGAGAAGTACAAGGAAAGGGCTTCGGGCTTCTGTTAATCCTGAGTTTGCCCCTGGTGTTCTGAGTAGATTAGCTACAAACTTTCTGCGTAGGGCATGGTAATCCACATCTGTCATATCCTCTACTGGTATTTGAAGGACCATGATGGTGTACATCCAGTAGAGAATGTGGAAGCCGCAGTCATTTGATTCTTGGATTTGTTGGGGACATTTGTGGTTGAAGGATGGGCGATGAAAGTGTTCTTTGTCGTATGCCCTTGTGTGCTGACTTAGAATATCGATTCGTCTGTCTGCACATTCCTTCACCACTTCCTCTATGGGCGTATTTGGTGTTACTACATATTTCTGCTGTCGTGGATTGAACTGGCTGTTGGAACTGTTGTAGATGGTAGTTGTTCCTTCAAGTAGGTTTGTTGCCAGAAGCATCCAGTGCTCATGGTGAAGGAAGGGTAGCATGATAAACTTCGGTGTTGTATGTTGTAGGAAGGAAATTAGCGCTTCAGTTGTTCTGAAGTTCTTTAGTTTTAGGAGATCATCCTTCATATATGTGGATGCCATATAGGTTGTAGGGTGATTCCATCTGAGAAGAAATTGATAGGCATCCATCAAGCTCACGGATAGAGACCCTTTGAACTGTACAGTCTCTCATAACGCGTCTGCAATGACCAAAATGTCACCGGACATGAAAATGAGGTCATCTTTCTCGGCGTAAAGCCTTGACATGATGAGATGGAGTTCATTGTCGGAGAGACTTTTGCTAGCACTGAGGTCGAAATCTGGGAAAGTTGGTTCTATGGCAGATAGGGGCACCATTTGTGATGGCGATCTCCTAATGGTTTCCCATGACAAAAGATCTATGTCCCCTTTATCCTGCGCTAGATCAAAGTGGGAAGGGTCCCATTTTCTTTGCTCGGGAACTATGGCTGGCTGTTTGTTGTTCTCCAATACTCTTAAAGTTTGTCTAAAAGGTTGCCTTTGCGGACGTTGGATTTCTGAAAAGAGGTAACGGGGGACGTCGTCTGGTGCCATTGTTGGGTCCTTGAAGAACCTTTGATCACAAATAAGCTCCATGGCGTAACGCCCTCACAGGGAGTGAAAATCTTCGGCGACCAGCTCGGTAAAGGGGATTTCTTGGTTTAGCGCTTGAATGTGACTGATAGTGCAGAAGGTACAATCCCCAGATCCTTCAGTAGTTTGGACTTGCGAGTTTATTATTTGGAACCAAGGTTGGCTCCAGTCCTGACGGAGGGACGGGTGTGCAGCCCAAATTAGCGTAAGAAGCCAGAAAGGTATACATCTTGCCTCTCCTGCTACTTCTCCAACAAAATTTATTGTTCTGGCTGGTAGCTCAGTGGCGCAAAAATTGTACACCTTGGCATCCCGAGCCTCGGTGTCAACAATCATTAACAACCAGTGATCGGAAACTTGAAATGGCACGGTAAGATATCGTGCCCTCCGTTCTAAACCAGCACGCAGTGTCTCTATTGAATTTTCTCGTATTTCTTTGTATAACAAGCCTATAGATAGAGCGGGTGAGGCGTTAAATACTGGATGCTGCCTCTTTGAGCTTTTGTAAACTTCTATGCAGTTGGCAAGTAGGACCCAAAAGATTGCCATTGACATCGTTGACCGTGGTCGCAGGATGTTGTGGAAATCTTCACGTGTCAACTTGCGCTTAGTCTTTGTATTGTGGTAGATGATGTCTCCCTCCTCTTTGGCATCGTCGACAATAGTGTTCAGGATAAATATGTCCTGAGCATCTAGTGTAGAGATGGCCGCCATATCTAAATCGTGCATCTTATGCGGTAGAGGTGGTGGCGGGGGAAGCTCCTGCGGAGGGGGTAAAGAAGTTTGTAGTTATGGAAGGGTGGGGTGGTTGGGGTCTGGGTGGGAAGGTTTTAGTGTCTTGCGGAAGAGACACTGTTGATGGTTACGCGAACTGCGTGGTGACTATAGATGGGGTCACCAGCGGTGTCGGGGTGGTGGTGGATGGGAAAGGTGGTGGTATATCTAGTGAAAATGGTGGGATTGATAGTGTTTGGGGAAAGACTGTGGGGATGGAGGCGAAGGAAGTGAAGTCGGGCATAGGAGTGGAGAAGGGGATGCCCGAAGAGAAAAAGGGTGAAGAGGAGGATGCGGGTGGTGGTGTAGTTGTGGAGAAAGATGGAAGAGTGGTGGATTGTGGAAAGGTAGAGGGTGGTGAGGTGGTGATGGTAAGCTCAGCATTTATACTCATAATGAAGGAGTCTAGAGATGAGGTGGTGATTTGTTCTTCGGGGAGGGGGGTTTCTATCTCTGGATGCGGTTTTGATGTTGGTGTCCCCGACAGTTGTTGTTTCTGCGAAAGTCTTTTGGAGGGACGTTTTACTGGAATTTTTGTTACCCTAGCTGTCGGGGTGGTTATGCTAAGTTCTGTCTGCCCTGCCTTTGCTTTTTTTTTCTGGTGCCCTGACCGCAGCTATGAGTTTTGTAAGCTCCTCATGAGTGAAGAGGAGCTTTTCCTTGTCATAATCTGCAAGCTCCGGGAGCGGTAGTAGGGTTCTAGATGATTTGACAGTGGGACAGAAAATGTAATATAACTTTGCATCCTTATCTTTGATGATGTAGGAGTTTTTCAAAGTTTGTTCATTGGTTAGGATGTCGCCCTTTATCTGCTTGCATCTTGGTAGAGGTCTGTCCATCTTGAGATATTTGATAATGGATGTGATAAGACCCTCCATGCAAATTTCCTTCCCCAGGGCATAAGCGGATAGCTTCTGGATCATATGACGTCCAATGTTGACTGGCATCCCGTGTAGGACTGACCAGAGGACAAAAAGATCTGAAATTATGACATTCCCGCCCTCCGTCCTGGGTAAGAGTGCGCCTGTGAGAATTTTATGCAACATGCGCACTAATCCAGATTGTATGTTCGAGGCCTTGCATGTCTTTGCCTCGTAGGCAGGGATCCCTGTCAGGGATTTCCAGAAGTTATGTCTGTTGAAATTGGTATTCTCTGTTCCAACAACTTTGGCTTTCTTGATCTTCTCCTGGTTGTCTATAAATATTTCATTCAACATGTTTTCTATGATGACAACCTTGCTGCCAAAGAGCTTGGTGACCAGCCTACGGTCACCTCCATCCCTTGATCTATCCATAATGTCGACAGCTTTTTTGGTGAGATGTGTGAAGAATTCTATAGTGGGTTCGACATATGAGATTTTGGGGACAAAGCATAGTTTGGAGAGATTATCATTGTCTAGCATGGTGAGGATTCTGTCGTAGATCCCCATCTTGAGGAGTACGCTTGAGCAGACGTACTTTGTTGGTTTTAGTATTTTATCGATGAAGGGGAGGGTATGGATGTAGAGGTTTTCTGGTGGTGGTGCGGTGGTGGTGAGTACTGAGAAGACGGGGGTAGTGGTGGTAGTTGGAGTGGTATTGGGGATGGTGGTGGTAGTTGATGGGATATAGCCTGCTAGGGTTTGTTCCCTAGCAGTGGTGGGGTGGACCTATTTCCTTGCTCGTTTCTTCGTTGGTTGTTCTTTTGCAGCTTCCTGGGCTGTTCGTTTCCCTTTGGATTTTTCAGTTGGGGATTCATCTTCGTAGTTAGGCTCATATTCGGAGCCTTCATCACTGGAGGAGATTTCTTCCACTTCTTCTTCAGGCTCCTCATATAGGCATTTGTTGATGCGATCAATTTCACACAAGATTGTTATGATGTTGACCTTTGGTGGGGCCTTTCCAGTCTTGTTGTAGTTATCTATGATCTTTTGGAGTTTTGCTCGGTCTTCCATCAATTGCTCCTTTATCTAAAATGGAGCATCGGCAGTTCCTGTGGCTTCCTTAGCTGGTGATGCCATTTCTGAAAATGGAAAGTCATGTGTTAGCATTAAGATTGATTTTGTATGAGTTTATATATTTTCATGTTTTAACGAAAAGCAGATGGTGCTGAAAAGACCAAACGGTTTTGAAGACTGTTTGGTTCCAAACGGTTTGAAGACCGTTTTGTTCCAAACGGTTTCGGGACCGTTTGGCTCCAAACGGTTTCGGGACCGTTTGGCTCCAAACAGTTTCAGGACCATTTGGAAGCTGAAATGTCGGGGGCGCAGCGGACGGAAGAGAGGCGGAACCGGCGGCAAAAGCAAAGACAGGGCAATAAGGACGACGGTGGAGATAGAAAAGGCAATCGCGGCGGTGTTGTAGAAGTCGGTGATAGAAAAGACGGCGGCGGTGCACAGACGGAAGTGTCGCTGAAGCTGCGTGTTGAGGTACCTTGCGGAAACAGTCGGAGATGACGATAGTGATGCGAGGAGAGGCGGCGACAAAGGTGCGATCACCGTGGAGACACACGAAGCCGAGAAGGAAGATGGTGAAGAGAAACTTGGTCGCTGGTCGCGCGGGAACGGGAGTAGAGATGGAATAGGAATAACCTTTTGCACGAGGGTTTAAGAAAGGTATAGAGTTGAAAGAAAGAAGGAGGGGGGTTATATTTATAGGATTCGGGGGGTTGACCATACAAAACCCTTAGGTCAAACAGTTTAGCGACCGTTTGGACTCCAAACGGTTTCGAGACCGTTTGGACTCCAAACGGTTTCAGGACCGTTTGGCTCCAGACGGTTTTAGGACCGTTTGGCTCCAGACGGTTTCAGGACCGTTTGGGAGGTTTAAGGTTATTATGATTTTATATTTTTATATTTGTTTTGGTTATATAAATTTTTATATTTTCAGAAGATAATCCTAAGGTAACTTAAAAGAACAGAAGATAAAAGAAGAAGCTCAGATCTTGGGTTGCCTCCCAAGTAGCGCCTGGGTTTTACGTCGCTGGCTCGACGAGGTTTGGAAGTTGTTATGACGATGTTGTGGCTTCTCTGATCTCAATAGTCTGTCTCGGCATTTTATCTGCTGGAGTGTAGTATTTTTTCAATCGATGGCCATTGACTGTCCTTTCCCCTCCATTGTCGTCAACAATTATGACAGCTCCAGTCGGGTATATATGTTTGGTGATGAAGGGCCCGGACCACTTTGTGTGGAGTTTTTCGGGGAATAGTTTGAGCTTGGAGTTGAAAAGGAGTACTTTGTCACCAATGGCGATATCTTTCCTTTTTAGATGACCGTCGTGCCACATTTTGGTTTATTCTTTATAAATCCTGGCACTTTGATAAGCGGTCATTCTGAGCTCCTCTAGCTCTTGTAATTGGAGTTGTTTGTTTTCTCTGGCACTTTTGAAATCAAAATTTAGTTGTTTAATGGCCCACCAAGCCTTATGTTCTAGTTCCACTAGAAGATGACATGACTTCCCGTATACCAAACGGAATGGGGTTTGTCCCGATTGGTGTTTTATAAGCAGTTTGGTAAGCCCAAAGGGCATCAGGAAGCTTGGTGGACCAGTCAGTGCGGTGTCTATTGACTGTTTTTTTAAGATTGCCTTTCGTTGTCAATTTGAAACCTCAACCTGACCACTGGTCTGTGGATGGTAAGGCGTGGCAACTTTATGGTTAACGCCGTATTTCTTTAAGAGGGATTCAAAGCTTCGTTCCAGAAAATGGGTCCCTCCGTCGGATATGACGGTTCGGGGAACTCCAAATATGGGAAAAATGATATCTTTAAACATCTTAATGACTGGTTTGGAATCGTTGGACACTGTGGGTATAGCTTCGACCCATTTTGAGACATAGTCTACTGCAACCAGAATGTAGGAGAAACCATATGAAGAGGGAAAGGGGCCCATATAGTCTATCCCCCATACGTCGAAAAGTTCAATCTCTTGCCACAAGGTGAGGGGCATTTCATTCCTTTTAAATATGCTGCCAGAAAGTTGACATTTGTCACAGGCTTTTACAAAATTGTGAGAATCTTTTGCTATGGTTGGCCAAAAGAAACCTGATTGCAAAACTTTCATAGTGGTTTTCTTTGCACTCATGTGCCCCCCAATGGGGCCGAAATGGAAATGCTCTAAGACGGGGGTAATCTCCTCTTCAGGTAAGCAGCGACGGAAAAGTTCGTCTGCGCATAGGCGAAAAAGGTAAGGCTCATCCCAATAGTATTGCTTTACATCATGGAGGAATTTCCTTTTGTTGTGATGGGAGGCAGAAGGGTGAATGATTCTTGTAGTCAGATAATTAACAATGTCGGCATACTAGGGGAAACCATTGGTAGCTTTCATTAGTTGGTCATCTGGAAGGGATTCTCGGATCGGTACTTTATCTTCATCCTCGACTTCAATGCGGATGAGATGATTAGCTACGACGTTTTCCACTCCGCTTTTGTCTTTGATTTCCAAATCGAATTCCTGAAGCATCAACACCCAGCGGATAAGTCTGGGTTTTGCATCTTGCTTTTGAATTAGATATCGTATGGAGGAGTGGTTAGTGTAGACGATGACCTTGGATCCAATCAAGTAAGAGCGGAATTTCTCGAATGCATAGATGACAGCTAAGAACTCCTTCTCTGTAGTACTGTAGTTCTTCTGTGCTTCATCAAGCGTTTTAGACGTGTAGTAGATTACATAAGGTTTCTTGTCGATTCTCTGTCCTAATACGGCCCCTATGGCATAATCGCTGGCGTCACACATGATTTCAAAAGGTTGTGACCAATCTGGGGCTCTTAGTATGGGTGTAGAGATTAAAGCATTTTTCAGAGTTGAGAAACTTTGTAAGCATTCTTGATTAAAGTTGAACTCGGTGTCTTTGGTAAGAAGTTGGGTCATGGGTTTTGCTATTTTTGAGAAATCTTTAATAAATCTTCTGTAAAACCCAGCATGACCCAGGAATGCTCGTACTCCTTTTATATCTTTTGGTGGCGACAACTTCAAGATAACATCGATTTTTGCCTTGTCGATCTCAATCCCTCTATCACTCACTCTAGGCCCGAGGACGACACCTTCAGTTACCATAAAATGGCATTTTTCCCAATTCAGGATGAGGTTCGTCTCCTCGCATCATTGTAAAACTTGTCCAAGATTGAGTAGACAGTTATCGAAGGAATATCCATAAACTGAAAAATCATCCATAAATACTTCCATTATAGATTCTGTTAATCCTGCAAAAATGGCATACATACACCTTTGGAATGTAGCAGGTGCGTTGCACAGCCCAAATGGCATTTTTCTGAAAGCATAGGTACCAAAGGGGTAGGTAAAGGTTGTTTTCTCTTGGTCTTTCGGGTGTATATGGATTTGTTAGAACCCAGAATAACCGTCGAGATAGCAGAAGTATTTTTGATGGGCTAAGCGTTCTAGGACTTCGTCAAGAAAGGGCAGAGGGTAGTGATCTTTTCGCGTTGATTTGTTTAGTTTCCTATAGTCGATACACATCCTCCACCCCGTCACAGTCCTTGCGGGAACTAACTCATTTTTGTCATTTAGCACGACGGTAGTTCCTCCCTTTTTGGGGACGACTTGGACGGGGCTGACCCATTGGGAGTCTGAAATTGGGTAAATTATGCCGGCTTTTAGCAATTTGAGGACTTCAAGGCGAACCACTTCTTTAAGATTGGGGTTCAGCTTCCTCTGGTGTTCTCTTGAAGGCTTGAATTCCTCGACCATGGGTAGTCTATGCATGCATAAGGTAGGGTTTATACCTATCAAGTCAGTTATTTTGTACCCCATGGCCTTCTTGTACTTCTTTAATTCGTTGAGAAGCCTTTCTTCTTGGTCTCCTATCAGAGTGCAACTGATGATAACTGGACATAATTTTTCTTTGTCCAAGAAGACGTGTTTAAGTCCCATGGGTAGAGTCTTCATCTCGGGAGCCTTGGGCGCTTCTATTGTTTCTAAAATAGTGACGGATTTGAGCTCCTCAAAGGTGGCCGTTGGTGCTTCTTCGGATTTCTCTGAGTGTTGCAAGCATTTTTGAACCAATTCATTGGCCGAGAATTTGACTTTTTGGTTTGTTAGAACATTCTCTAACTCATCATATGGCTCAGATATTTCCAATTGGGACATTTGGTGAATTGCATCTAGGAGAAAAACCTCCTCTTCAATGTTGGGTCCTTTCATGTTGTTGAGGACTCGGAACTGAATTGCTTCTTTTCCCAGTCTCAGAATGATCGTACCCGCTTCAACGTCAATGAGTGCCCTGGCGGTGGCAAGGAAGGGTCTGCCAAATATTATCGGGTATCTTAAATCCTCCTTGATATCCATGATGACAAAATCACATGGGACATAAGCATCTTTACCTATCCTGATCGGAATGTCTTCAATAATTCCTAGGGGTGCAGTGATAGTAGAATCAGCTAACTGAATCGTCATTGTTGTGGGTAATAAGTCAGTAAAACCCAATCTTTTAGACATGGAGTAAGGCATAATTGATATGCTAGCTCCTAAGTCAGCTAATCCCTTCTTGCTTGAAGCATTTCCAATACAGCACTGGATAACGAAAGAACCAGGGTCCTTCTTTTTCTTTGGCATCTTGTTAAGAATGATATCAGAGGTAGTCTGAGCTAGTTTAACAGTCTCTTGATCCTCAGTAATGTACTTCCTTGATAGCAAAGTTTTTAGGTATTTAGCCCAAGCTGGTACTTCGGAGAGGGCATCGAGGAGAGGGATGTCGATATAGAGTTTCTTCATCGCCTCCTTGAATTTTTGGAATCTAGTGTCAATCTTAGTCTCTTTCAATCTACCTAGATATGGTATCCTAGGTTTATAATGTGGGACCTCTGACTCCTTGGGGGCTTGTTCCTTTTCCTTGCCTTTTTCAGTCTCTACAGAATTCTCAGTTGCTAGACTTGGACTTGCATTTGGAACAAAGACAGATGTATCATCATTATCATGAGTGATCCTTGTAGCTTCGTGAAAGACATGACTTGATCTGGTAGTGACAGCATTCAGTTGCTCTAGTCTATTCTGGTCATGTCTTGGGTTCGACTCTGGTTGGCTAGTAAAAGTGCCTGCTGGAGGTTTCAACTGGGCAACAATTTGTGCTAGTTGAGCCTCTATAGCCTTCTGCTGAGCTTGCTGATTAGTGAGCATAGTTTGTTGCGATTGTAGCATTTGCCTGATCATAGTTATCTCATTAGTGGGCTGGGGAGGGATATTTTTCTATTGAAACTGTTGTTGTCCTTGATGTGGTTGTTGTGGAGGTGGTGCTAACTGAGGTTGTTGCGATTGTTGCAGCTGAGGGGGTAGTTGTGGGTGCAGAGGAGGATGGGTGTATATTGGTAGTAAGTGGAGGGATTCCTTTGGTAGTTGGATCTTGGTAGGTTATTTCTAAGGTTCCCTTGATTCTGGTTAAAGTTGCTTTGAAATCCTGGTGGCAGCCTATTAGAAGATCCTCCTTGCGTTTGGGGCTGTGGATTGGCAGTCCCCGCAGGATTTCCATATTGAAACCCAGGGTGGTTTCTTGGTTGGCTTGGGTTATAATAAGCTTGTCCCGGTATGTAATGAATGGAATTAACTTGTTTGGGTATTTGCTCTTCAGTTTGTTCAATGATTGGTTCGTACTGTTGTTGTGGTGGGTACATATCCATCATCACATTGTAAAGTAGACCGCATGACAGAGTTGGGTGATCGGATGTGTGACAGGCTTCACAGGTCCCTGTGGAAGCTTTAACCTGTTGAATTTGAGGGTTTTTCTTCTTATCAAATTCTCCAAATGAAGTTTCAAGAGCCTATTGTTTATGATCTATGGTCTTTAAGGCTTCAGCAATAGCCTTCATTTCCATTGACTCCTCAGCTTTATAAACTTTGAGGATTCCTTTGCCAGATGATCGTCCCCAATTGGATTGATTCTCAGCTCCAAGTGTGATGATTTTCCAAGCATCCTCGTAGTTCTTTCTCATAAAATTTCCTCCAGATGAGGAATCTAGAAATTGCTTGATGTCATCACTCACTCCCCTATAGAATGTTTCTATTAATTGATTTTGGGAGATACCGTGATGAGGACACTTTCTTAGAATCTCTTTGAACCTTTCCCAAGCTTCTGTGAGTGATTCTCCAGGAAGTTGGGAGAAGTGGTTAATCTGCCCCCTAATTTCCTAAGTTAACGAAGGGGGGAAGAACTTCTCCAGGAACTTTTCTTCCAAGGGAGCCCATGTGGTGATTATTGGCTCCCTATCAAGCGAGTTGTACCAGCTCAAAGCTCTTCCTGATAGAGTGAAGTGGAAAAGATGTAGCATTATTGCGTCGAAAGCAACTCCGACCTGTGGGACCAGTCGACAAAGTGCCTTGAACCTCTTCAAGTGATCCATACAGTCATCTCCAGAACCTCCATAGAATGAGATGCCCTGCATGATTTGAATCCATTGTGTCTGAATCTTGAAGTTGGGTATGTTGATAATTGGAGGCCGAACTGGATGATTGTCTTCATAGTTCTTAGGGACAGCATAATCCCTCAATTGCTTGTTTCTTAGCTCTAACTGGGCAGCTTGGTTAGTTGCTTTGTTTTCAGCTCAGATGCGGGCTTGTTCTTCCGCTCGGATCTCCGCTTGAATCTGAGCACGGGTGTCAGCGATGAGTTGTGCTCTTTGAGCGGCTATGGCGGCATTGACCCTTTCCATGACTAGTGCAGCTTGGCGTTGATCTTCAGCCATTTGCCTGGCTTTTTGGCGGTTAAGTCTGATGCAGTGGTGGAAGCTTCTCTCTACCTCAGAGTCGTACTCTGGATCAGGGGAGAATCTGAGGCTATGCGATGATTTCATACACATTTTCTACCTGAGTAGAGAAAAGAACACACCTTTTAGATGATGCCAAAGATATGATGAACTTAAGAAGATATGGACTAATGATTAAAGGAAAGTGTAAAACCCTAACCAACTAGCAAGATACTAAATGAAATAAAAACGTTCCGTTGTCCCCGACAACGACGCCAATTTTTGATGGAGCTTCCACTCACGTGGAATTGCGTGCACCACTAAAAATCCTAAATATGGTAAATCTTTAAGTTTAGCCTTGCTTATACTAGATCGAGAACAGCACCCACGTATGCTAAGATACGTGGAAGTCTTATCGTAGTATAGTTAAGGGTCGAATCCACATGACAATGGTCTTGTTGGGGACAACAAGATGAAAAGCGTTAGAATTTCACTTAATCTCTTAATAGTAGGTATTTAAATCAAAAGGTTGGTTTGGTTGTTTTTAAACTAAGAGAAAGTAAAGTAAAGCAAGCAAGTAAATTTTAGGATGTTAAACAATGATAAGAAGCCACTAGGATGTGATCGGTTTTCACCGCCACTACACATGGATCAAAACATGCAATATAAAACATAACCTGCAACAAGGATCTAAACAGTTAGTATCTTCGTAGATTTAGTTTCCTTTCGGAGAACTAACTACGAGAAGTGTGGGAATGTTGCAAAGTCATCCATCCCCGAACGAATGGTCACCTACTTTGCATCATTCCCTTCGCAAAGTGTGTTCCTCGACTCATCAAGGTTGTACTTTCATACGTCAACTGATTCCATTTCATAGTATGAAAGTACAACGATGAAAGTGAGTTTACTCCACTTCTTGAGAAACACTTCTAGATACTGAAACAGATGCATGGTGGATACATGCACCAAAAACCAACATTCAATCGAGATTCAAATCTAGTAGTACAAACGTAGACAATTCATACTAAAAGATAATAGATAACACAAGTTGGTGATCAAGCAACAAGCATTCATTAAACGATTGATGTTGAACTGAAAAGAAAACATCTCTATATTGCAAACTATGGATTACATTACATGAAATGAAAACATGGGTAGTGGGGCTACTCCCCACACCCTAGTGAGAGAGACTACTCGCTCATAGCTAGGACAAAGAAGGAGGCGAGAAGAGAGAGAGAGAGAGAGAGCGTCATCCCCACAAAGGAGAGAGGAAAGTCAACCCCTTGGAAAGAGAGAGAGAGAGAGACGATCTTCAAACTTCATAGGTTGCTCGAGGACGAGGTCTCCTCTTCCCACCTTCTTTGGCGGAGAGAGAGAGAGAGCAGCTTCTGGATGGAGTGTGGATCTCAGACCGGCAGCCTTCGGGCAGAGGATGGAAATTGGAATAGCTCTGGAGTAGTAGAGGCAGTCTCTGGGCGTCTGAAACTTCATTCTTTTGAGAGGACCCATCGGGTCTTATTTATAGGCTTTAAGTGGAGTCCAAACGGTTTGGGTGGTTTTTGGGTCCAAACGGTCTTGAAGACCGTTTGGACTCTAAGACCGTTTGGACTCTGAGACCATTTGGACTCTGAGACCATTTGGACTCTAAGACCGTTTGGATTCTAAGACCGTTTGGACTCTGAGACCATTTGGACTCATGCGGTCTTGAGATCGTGTGACTCCATGTGGTCTTGGGACCGTGTGAGTCCATGCGGTCTTAATATCAGTTGGATTCATGCGGTCTTGGGACCATGTGAGTCCATGCGGTCTTGGGACCGTGTGAGTCCATGCAGTCTTGGGACCGTTTGGCTTCATGCGGTCTTAGGACTGTGTGAGTCCATGCGGTCTTGGGACCGTTCGGCTTCATGCGGTCTTGGGACCGTGTGAGTCCATGCGGTCTTGGGACCGTTTGGCTTCATGCGGTCTTGGGACCGTGTGAGTCCATGCGGTCTTGTGACCGTTTGGCTTCATGCGGTCTTGTGACCGTTTGGCTTCATGCGGTCTTGGGACCGTGTGAGTCCATGCGGTCTTGAGACCGTTTGGGTCTTTTTGTGACTTTTTTCGTGTCTTTCTCTGTAAGTAAAAAGGAAAAAGTTAATCTAACAATATGTTTGTAATAAAAGAGAATAGTTAGAGATTCTATCTAATATATCTGAGGAAGAGTGTGGAAAACTAAAGAAAATTACTAAGATAACATCACAAAATTGGAGGTTATCACCCCCCCTAACTTAGAGTCTAGCTTGTCCTCAAGTTAGATAGAGCTGAGGCATGTAATGGCGAGGTGATTTTATTTAGTTAAGATTTCCATACTCTTGCTTCAATTATAAACCCGAGCTCTCCTAAGGTCGTATCGGGTGTTATTGTTTGCCTTAACTCTTTCAGGTATTTAGAGTTGCTTGGGTCTCAGGTTTCTTCCGTATCTCGTAGCCTGCATTGGGACCACTTTTTATTATGTGCATGTCGTCGACTCTAATCAGCTTTATACCTCTCTGAAAAACCTACCGAAAGCTAGAGTGGGTATGAGGGTTGGCTAAAGGATTGATGTGTAACTCCCCCTTCAAGTGAGGGAGGGGTTGTCTATGCTTTTAGGATCTCACTACCGGGCAAGATACATCTGCCTTCGTGGGGGCAGCTGAATGTACTGGCCGAGTGAGTCCTTTATAAGCCTTTCATATATTTAGATACATTAGGGTTTCACTACCGAGCACGACATATTTGCCTTCGTGAGGGTAGATGAATGTGCCGGCCGGGTGAGACCTTCATTGGTTTTTTATATAGGTCCTTATTTATGGCACAACTCTCATAGTTTTATTCGACTCTCTGGCTTTTATTCGTAAACTCTCAAGCTTAGGATTTGGGGTTTTTAGGGAAAATATTTTTGGGCGGCCAAGCCTCTTTTATTTGAAGAGAGGAAAGTTGTTCTTAGAGTTTCTCGACATGCACTTTTTGGTTTCTTTTTAATGGTCCACTTGCGAGACTTCTTGATTTGGATGTCACATGATGCCCCTCTTGTCCTTGAGAGTGCTTGGCTTATTTCGGCCTTGATATTGACCTGTGGAGAGTCGGATGTAGAAGTGAAACAAAAGCATGAAAATCAAGAGTGAAGAGAAATTATTAAGTCGCCATTATATGTCTAAGTGCTAATCTAGTTATTATTCTTGAAGACTGACTTGATTCTAAAGTTAGAGGGGGATGACTTTATTCCAAAGATTTATTATCGGATGAATTATTTAAAACAAAAACTAAATGTGTAAGGGAAACTAAGAAAATTTTGTACAAAATTGAAAGAGAAGATGGAGAAAGAAGGATATAGAAATGATACCTCGCCCTTATCTAATGTACTCCCCCCCTAACTTATCACTCACTTTGTCCTCAGAGTGTCAAAGTGATAGGTTGAGAAGTACAAGGACAAGGGCGTCAGGCTTCTATTCATCCTGAGTTTGCCCCTGGTGTTCTGAGTTGATTAGCTGCAAACTTTCCGCGTAGGGTGTGGTAATCCACATCTGTCATATCCTCTACTGGTCTTTGAAGGACCATGATGGTGTACATCTAGTAGAGGACGTGGAAGCTGCTGTCGTTTGATTCCCGAATTTGTTGGGGACATTTGTGGTTGAAGGATGGACGATGAAAGTGTTCTTTGCCGTATGCCCTTATGTGCTGACTTAGAATATCGATTAGTCTGTCTGCACATTCCTTTGCCACTTCCTCTGTGGGCGTCTTTGGTGTCACTACATATTTCTACTGTCATGGATTGAACTGGCTGTCGGAACTGTTATAGATGGTAGTTGTTCCTTCAGGTAGGTTTGTTGCCAGAAGCATCCGGTGCTCATGGTGAAGGAAGGATAGCATGATAAACTTCGGTGTTGTATGTAGTAGGAAGGAAATTAGCGCTTAAGTTGTTCCGAAGTTCTTTAGCTTTAGGAGATCGTCCTTCATATATGTGGATGCCATATAGGTTGTAGGGTGATTCCGTCTGAGAAGAAATTGATAGGCAATCATCAAGCTCATGGATAGAGACCCTTTGAACTGTATAGTTTCTCGTAACGTGTCTGCCATGACCAAAATGTCACCGGACATGAAAATGAGGTCATCTTTCTCAGTGTAAAGCCTTGACATGATGAGACGGAGTTCATTGTCGGAGAGACTTTTGCAAGCACTGAGGTCGAAATCTGGGAAAGTTGGTTCTATGGCAGATAGGGGCACCATTTGTGATGGCGATCTCCTAATGGTTGCCCCTGACAAAAGATCTATGTCCCCTTTATCCTGCGCCAGATCAAAGTGGGAAGGGTCCCATTTTCTTTGCTCAAGAACTATGGCTGGCTATTTGTTGTTCTCTAATTCTTTTAAAGTTTGTCTGAAAGGTCACCTTTGCGGACGTTGGATTGCTGAAAAGAGGTATCGGGGGACGTCATCTGGTGCCATTTTCGGGTCCTTGAAGAACCTTCTATCACAAATAAGCTCCATGGCGTAACGCCCTCGTAGGGAGTGAAAATCTTCAGCGACCAGCTCAGTAAAGGGGATTTCTTGGTTTAGAACTTGAATGTGACGGGTAGTGCAGAAGGCGCAATCCCCAGATCCTTTAGTAGTTTGGACTTGCGGGTTTATTATTTGGAACTAGGGTTGGCTCCAGTCCTGACGGAGGGACGGGCGTGTAGCCCAAATTAGCTTAAGAAGCCGAAAAGGTATACATTTTGCCTCTCCTGCTTCTTCTCCAACAAAATTTATTGTTCCAGCTGGTAGCTCAGTGGCGCAAAAATTGTACACCTTGGCGTCCCGAGCCTCGGTGTCCACAATCATAAACAACCAGTGATCGGAAACTTGAAATGGCACGGTAAGATAGCGTGCCCTCCGTGCTAAACCAGCACGCAACCGCTCTATTGACTTTGCTCGTATTTCTTTATATAACAAGCCTATAGATAGAGCAGGTGAGGCGTTAAATACAGGCTGCTGCCTCTTTGAGCTTCTGTAAACTTCTATGCAGTTGGCAAGTAGGACACGGAAGATTGCCATTGACATCGTTGACTGTGGTCGCAGGATGTTGCAGAAATTTTTGTGTGTCAACTTGCGCTTAGTCTTTGTATTGTGGTAGATGATGTCTCCCCCCTCTTTGGAATCATCAACAATAGTGTTCAGGATAAAGATGTCATGAGCATCTAGTGTAGAGATGGCCGCCATATCTAAATCGTGCATCTTATGTGGTAGAGGTGGTGGCGGGGGAAGCTCCTACGGAGGGGGTGAAGAAGTTTGTAGTTATGGAAGGGTGGGGTGGTTGGGGTCTGGGTGGGAAGGTTGTAGTTTCTTGCGGAAGAGACATTGTTGATGGTTCCGCAAACTGCGTGGTGACTATGCAGAAGTGTTTCAATCTCGTTTCAATATGAGTGGTAGTGGTGTTAGATCTATGTTCTTGACTGATCAAGGTTTCTTCTGGTTGTACTTCTCTACATCTCTACTTGTAGATGTCGTATGGCTTGAGTAATGAATGAATCTGTTTGCTGTCAAAAAAAAGATATTCCAAACATACCTCAACTTCATATTCCAAAGTGTAAGGGACCTCTAGATCCAGTTCTAGGTCTCTGAAGAACCTATGAACCATGTATGAGCAATTAGGGTTAGATTTACATTAATTATTCAAAACCCTAAAAATTGCCTTTTAATTATTAGTGGATTAGGTTATTATACCATGCCATGTTATAGGTTATATTTTTCTAAGTTCAAAACATATTTTATTATATTTTTCTAACTTATAAATGATTGGTTATGAATTTTACAATTTATTACTTATTTAGATTAATCCAATAAAATCACATACTTTTAATATTATATTCATGTAACAAAACCAATATCATTAGAAAGATTACATTTTTATGAATCCAATGAGTATTTATTTGTAATTTTTGGCCCAACAGATAATTAGTTATGCATTTTATAATTTCAACCAATAAGATAATTAGATAAAGCCACGTAGGAGAGAAAATCCACAAAAAGAAAGGGAAAAGTAGGTTGGGCCTGCATGACTTGGCCCAATGAACGTCGACCAAGTCAGCAGGTCAACAACTTGTTTGACTCACCCTAAAGCAAAGGATAAGAAGGCAAAATGATGGAAATGCCCATGGGTGATAAAACAAATAAAGAAGAGAAACGAAGGGCATGTAGGTAATTTCCCTTGGGGTCATCTTCCCCAGAGCAAGGTGCGACATAGCCGCAAGCAGCTTGGATGTTGCTCGATGTGATTTTGGGTGAATTTGAAACACAACATAATTCAAGAAAATGAGAGCAGAGAAATGAAGAGGACGGTCAACCAAACTTACTTAATGCCTCAATTGAGGTATCGGTGTTGTCGAGGGCCACAGAAGGGCATCTCAAACGAAGAAATAAAATACAACTCATCGATAATTGAAAAAAGGGTGTGTGGAGAATATAAGAGGAGAGGAAAAATAGGTGAAGGGAGATGGAGGTTGGGGTAGAAATATATATCGGTGAGGGGCTGAGAAGTAGGGAGGAAGGGGTGGCCATCGAGACTTAAAGCCAACGAATTGGGTAAATCACACACACATGATGAGAAGCTTCATGCAAGGGGTCAAAATATGTGAATTTGATTTGGAAATTACTGGTGAAGAAATCATTCGAAACTCTTGAGATTTAAGGGAGATATCTGGGTTTGGAAAACCACACGACTGCTAGCATGATCCTTGTCTGACCCGAGGTAGGTGATGGATTCAGGGCTGTTAGATTGAAAATTAGACAGCTCAGATGCACATGCACCCAATTGATAGTGTGACAAATGATTAAGTCGGGAATCATAGTCAAAATGGGATTCGAATAAAGTGGTATATTAAATTTATTTTTTTTTATCTCCTCTTTTGAGGGTGCAAACGAGTCTCAAACTATTTAGAATTTTGTACATAGGCCAATTAAGGCATGTAGATTCTAATTATCTAATTAGATTTTGCCTTTCGAGGACTTTTGATGTGTCAAATAAATCAAATCTTATTTTCTCTTTCCCCATACATTAATGGCTTTAAGATTCTCCAAAATTAATGAAACTTCACCCATAAGTCATATATAATGTGTTGGATACGAAATGCCATACATTTTACATGTTGGAGTTGTTTGTATAATTATTTAATATTTTGAAGGTTCTACACACTTTCTCTCTCCTAATTACACCTTTTAAGCACACTTTCTCCAAATTGGATGAAAATTCACTCAAAGGCTATATTTATAATGTAGATTAAGAATCCAAGATTATTTTCCTATTTTGGAGTCATTTAATATTTTATTTGATATTTTGGGGGAAAACACACATCTTCTTTTCCAATTAGAAATAAATTAATTATTATTATGTGAATAATGTGAAACTTGACTGCCAAGGCATTTGGGACCCAAGGAACACAATTTTTAACTTAGATTTCACTTTTGGTATTTCTTTTTATGAGTTGTGTCACAATTAATATTTGTGGTCATTATTAATACATTATTTCATTATCATCACTATTGCTCATTCCATTTATGTTCCATAGCTTAATATTATCACCCAAAAGAATTATGTGTGATTATTACATATTATTCATTATTATCTCATGTGAAATATTTTATGTGTCTATTATTGACTTGAGACTAATATGAAAACATAAGGTTACATTAAGGTGATTTATGCATGCATTATCTCATAAGATTATACTAAACCTCACCTAGGTCTATCCTCAACGTTGTTTGGCTACATCCAAAAATATCAAACTTCTAGGGTAGCGTTTGAGATCTAGTATGTTACAACACTCCACCCCTTAAAATGGATTTCATCCTCAAAATATATTGATCCAAACATCAACAACCAACTACTCTCCACCCCTTAAAAGGTTTCACCTAACAAGTCAAACTAAACAACATTTTGGATTACCCACATATCTTTTAGTTGTGAATATTTTAGAGATCTATGTTTCTCATGTATCCAACTAACATTCACACCATCTAGGGTTGAGTTTTAGGTCCTTGTGTCTCTAACCTAACAACTCTACATAAACATTCAAAAGTCATAGAGTAGGTCAACTACACCTTTATATCAATCCTAGTCACAACTCCAAAGTCAAAACTAGGGTTAGCACTAGGTTTAGGGTTTCATTACCAAACAAACCTCACTTTAATGTGACTTAGTTTATGAAAACTTTGATGAAATCCATAAAATTTTGTACATATAGTAGTATAATTGAATATATATATATATATATATATATATATATATATATGAAAAATCATGTGATATAAAACAATGGTGAGCTCAAAATCAATGCGGAAACCAAGTCACAATTTTCCATTACAAGATCTCCTTATCTTACCACTCCTAATTTCATCCTCGTATCAAACCTCATTGCATTAGAAGATCATCATTGATCAAATCTAGAGTGAACATCTCACCTAGAGGTAGCTTAGCAAAGTCAGGGTTCTAATAGGGAGACAAAATTGAAATAGTCAGATCCTGACTACCATGGGCTCTAATACCATGCTGTAAGGAGTGGGATCCCAAAGAGGAACCACTCCCTGCTAAAAATTTGAACAATGAAACCTCTAGTCGAAACACACCCTTAAGGTATCTTGGAGTGGGTGTGAAATTTTCAAATCTTTATTAGTGTTATACAAACCAAAGTATAGAAGCAGAATAGAAACATTGACTATATTCAATTTCTCATTAGGTTACCAAAGAACATCTTTACTTACATGTAAGAGTACATCATAAGGATCCAAGTAGAGGGAAATCTAAACCACATCAGATTGTCTCCAAGCTTTAACCCCTTAAGCTAGGTCCAAAACTTTATGTCATGTCCACCATATCCTTCACCTAGGGTTGGAAGCATACCCCAGCAAGAAGAAAAATTAGATGACATCAGCAAAGGCTGGTATGTGCATACTAAATGTAAATTGAGCAATATATGAAATAAGGACATCAAATAAAGTAAAGTTTCCCATAGAAAAGAAAAGTACCACCCAAGTGGGTATCAAGAGAAAAGATCACAATAAGAATGATACTTGCCATAAAACAACATAAAAAGATTGTGCCATACATACGTCCACTACCATGGTGGGAAAAGAAGCATGTATCATCATCAACCTGCATGCATGTGAGATAAGCATAGCCCTAGAACAATATAAAGACAAAGGCGGCCAAGTCTCACAAACTTGAAACCTAATATAGAATAGTATACTAACAAACTCCCAAATATATAAAACATGGGCCAAGAATCATACATCTCACCCAGGTATGGGCTAACCTCTCCATCCCAAAAGAGTAGGAAATTACACATCTGCTCAACATGATATTTGACATCTGCCATAAATAAAAACCAATGTAATTGCACTACTCTAGTTCTACTAAAGCACATAGAATGTAAAATGTAGAGGTAAGTAGAAAATTTTAGTCAGATTATTCAGTGTTGCCATCACACAATGGACAACACATACATCCACATGCAAGTGGGAACAAGATATCACATATCCACAAATAAACATCCACCTCAAAGTGGACACATATCATCAAAAGTCCAACATGCACCAAGGCACAAGATAAGAGTCAAGGGAATATCCAAGATTATCACAAATAAGATAGTTCACCAGAACCATGATATCAAAAGATAAGAGCAATGTGTATAGACTATTGTCCATAGGACCAAGAGAATGATAAAGGTAGGTTATTGCTCAATAAAGAAAATAGGAGATGCCAAACATACCTCAACTTTAGATTCCAAAGTCTAAGGGAACATTACAATCCAATTCGAGGTCTCCAAAGAACCTATGAACCATGTATGTGCAATTGGGGTTAGATTTACATTAATTATTCAAAACCCTAAAAATTGCCATTTTATTATTGGTGGATTAGGTTATCAAAACCATGCCATTTTTAGGTTATATTTTTCTAAGTTCAAGACATATTTTATTATATTTTTTAACTTATAAATTATTGGTTATGAATTTTACAAGTTATTACTTATTTAGATTAATCCATTAAAATCACATACTTTTAACATTAGATTTAGGAGAAAAACCAATACCATTACAATGCTTACACTTTTTTGAATCCAACAAGTATTTATTTGTAATTTTTGGCCCAGCAGATAATTAGTTATGCATTTTGGAATTTTGACCAATCAGATAATTAGATAAAGCCATGAAGGTGAGAAAATCCACAAAAAGAAAGGGAAAAGTAGGTCGGGCATGCATGACTTGGCCCAATGAACGTCGGCCAAGTCAACAGATCAACGGCTCACTTGACTCTCCCCAAAGCAAAGGATAAGAAGGCGAAATGATATAAATGCCCTTGGGCGATAAACCAAATAAAGAAGAGAACCAAAGTGCATGTAGGCAATTTCCCTCGGAGTCATCTTCCCCAGAGCCAGGCACGACATAGCCATAAGCAGCTCTACTGTTGCTCAACGTGATTTTGGGTGAATTCGAAACATAGCACAATTCAAGAAAATGAAAGTAGAGAAATGAAGAGGGTGGTCAACCAAACTTACCCAATGCCTCAATTGAGGTGTTGGTGTCACCGAGGGCCATAGAAGGGTGCCACAAACCAAGAACTAAAATCCAACTCGTCGACAACTGAAATAAGGATATGCGGAGAAATTAAGAGGAGAGGAAAACCATGTGAAGGGAGACAGAGGTCGGGGTAGAGATACATATAGGCGAGGGGTCGAGAATTAGGGAGGAAGGGGGTGGCTGTCAAGACTTGAAGCCCACAAATTGGGTAAATCACACACACACACGACGAGAAGCTTTGTGCAAGGGGTCAAAAGATGCAGAATTTGATTTGGAAACTACTGGTGAAGAAATCATGCGAAACCATCAAGATTTGAGGGAGATATATGGGTTTGGAAAACCACATGTCCGCTAGCCTAATCCTTATCTGACCCGAGGTAGGTGACGGCTTCAGGGTCGTTAGATTGAAAATTGGACGGCTCAGGTCCACGCGCGTCCAATTGATAGCGTCATAAATAATTAAATCGAGAATCATAGTCAAAGTGGGATTCAAATTAAGTGATATATTAAATTTATTTCTATTTCTCTCTCCTCTTTTGAGGGTACAAAATTAAGGCATGTAGATTCAGATTATGCAATTAGATTTGCCTTTTGAGGACTTTGGATGTGTCAAATAAATCAAATCTTATTTTCTCTTTCCCCATGCATTAATGGCTTTAAGATTCTCCAAAATTAATGAAACTTCACCCATAAGTCATATTTAATGTGTTGGATATGAATTTGTCATCAATTTTACATGTTGGGGTTTTTGTATAATTATTTAATATTTTGAAGGTTCTACACACTTTCTCTCTCCTTATTACACCTTTTAAGCAAACTTTCTCCAAATTGGATGAAAATTCACCCAAAGGCTATATTTATTATGTATATTACAAATCCAAGATTATTTTCCTCTTTTGGAGTCATTTAATATTTTGCTTGATATTTTGGGGGAAACACACATCTTCGTTTCCAATTAGAATTAAATGAATTATTATTATGTGAATAATGTGAAACTTGACTCCCAAGGAAATTGGGACCGAAGGAACATGATTTTTAACTTAGATTTCACTTTTGGGATTTATTTTTATGAGTTGTGTCTCAATTAATATTTGTGGTCATTATTAATATATTATTTCATTATTATCACTATTGCTCATTCCATTTATGTTCCATAGCTTAATATTATCACCCAAAAGAGTTATGTGTGATTATTACATATTATTCATTATTATCTCATGTGACATATTTCATGTGTCTATTATTGACTTGAGACTAATATGAAAACATTAGGTTACATTAAGGTAATTTATACATGCATTAGCTCATAAGATTATACTAAACCTTACCTAGGTCTATTTTCAACCTTGTTTTGCTACGTCCAAATATATCAATCTTCTAGGGTAGGGTTTGAGATCTAGTTTGTTACACGAATAGTGCAACTCCAGAAGATATAAAATGTATAAGGTGTGGACTTGCCACATCATCATAATAAGGCACTCATGGAACTGCCATTCCCAAGGCCATCGCCAATGTCACATAGCCATACAAGGCTATCACCAATGTCACATCAATGTGAGATATCAATCACTCAATCATATCACTGGAGTATATCACCTCACAATAGGCATTAAGCCTTCACCAGGTCATAGGACCCATCACATCAATATGATCTCATTATGTCTCATCAAGGCTCATATCCATCCCTATGTCATATGATCACCACCATAGCATACACAAGCTATGAAATTCATTTCACCTGCAAGGTTAGCAGTTCATTAATAATAGAGAGAAAACACCATGATGTGGTAGCCACTTCAAATGAGATAAGAAAACACATCATATTTCCCAACATTAGGGTTAGGGTTACATGTATAGCCGATTAGGGTTTCAAATCATAATTCAATCACCAAAGCCTAATTATATCACCTCCCACTTTCTTAGAGCATACTAGGATTAAAACATCTATATTAAACTTGATTAGAGCATTATGTCAACAACACTAAGTATCAACATCATTTACATGTGCATGTGTACCATCTCATTACGTTATGCATGTGTTATGACCATGCACTCAAGTGAGTGTATCAGCCACCCAAGCAAACATGTGTCACGACCACTCTCAAAGCAAGTGCCTCGACCTCAAGCCAACTATTAGTCTTAACCAAGACAAGAAAATGGATCTCAACCACCACAAAAGTCGATTTCTCAACCATGCACAAAACAAGAATCTCGACCATGATCATAACACATGTCTCTAACATCCATAAAACAAGAGTCTCGACCTTAACAAAATCATGTGTCTCGACCGCTACTCACATGGTGTCTCGACCACCATCAAGGGCATGTATTGACCAAAATGAAACCAATCATCATGACCAAAACAAAAGCATGCATCTCCACTAAAACCAAAACATAAGTCTCGACCAAGAATAACACATATGTCTCAATCTAGACAAGATCAAGGTGTAGAAACCACCAAGGTCAAGCTACCCTAACAACACTTAGCCAACACCAAAACAGAGATTAACCTCGTTCAAAATAGAAGGTTAGCATCAAGGAAGGTTACCATCAATAAGGTGGAAAAACTCCATGAAAGAAGCACATCAAAACCTTAAAACCAAACTTCAACATGAACACCTTAAAGAACCAACTAGGTGGAAGAATACCAAGCTTCAACCTCAATAAAACCAAGTCAAAACCTCAAGAAAACACAAAGGCCGAACCAATGCATGGTGATGAAACCATGAAACATGATGCATGTATGAAAATCACCTTAAAAACACTTAACTAGTCGGGTTCAAGAGTTTAGGGTTTAAAAAAGAGTGTAATCACATTAGAATACTACAAAGTCTTAAACCTTAGATCATGGAAACTTCATATAGCATATTGACGCAGGTTTACCGTGCGCTGAAACGCAAGTGAACGTGTCGAAGTAGTACCGGCCTTTGTGAGGCCCGAGTCGAACTCAGGGATACGTGAAATCGTCAGAGACTCCTACTAACTACTTACGATCAGCTAAGCTGATTAAAAAGTTGAGAGTTGTTGTTAAAATTAAAAGAAAATAAAAATAAAACAAAACAAGCAATCGATTAAATGTTGGTTTAATCAATTCAAAATGGAGATCTTTAGGATTGCGGTTTCACCGCGGGTTTCATTGTATTAAATTCTATATAGTTACTCAATTTTATCTCTCCATCCGGGTAGTGGCCTAAAATCAGAATTGCCCACTGTCGTGGTACAATTCACTACCTATGTCTAGGTCAGTTCCACCGTCGTAGTAACCTATACCCTAAACTAGGTGCATTAAAAATGACCTCTCGGTATCCACCATTAATCTTACACCACCTTGTTCAAGGGATTTGTCAATTAATGTAAATTCCATCTCTTTTCAACCAATAATTCTTCTTTCAAAGCAATTAAGGGTATTAGATTATTATTATGGTGATCAAGCATAACAATATATTGGAGAAAATGAAATTATACCACGGATTTAAGAGATAAGATATGAATTACTACAATAAAATCGTCATACAATGAATTCCCGGGCTACTCCCGGTCCTAAAGACAAAGAGGATTAGCCCTGCATGTTCATCTCAAAGCAAAACATGGTAGAGAAAAGGAGAAACATGAGAAAAACGTGATTGAGTGGTGAAACCCCTGAACGGAGAAGATCCAAGTGATCCTTGGCGTAGAATCTGCGTTCTTCCGCCTTTCGATGGTGGAATTCGTCTTCTTCAGCGTCTGGATCGACTGGGGTGTGCGTCTGGGCTCCGTTCTTCTCTCCTTGCTCTCTGGGATGTGTGCAGCGGCTAATGACGTGATCCTCACCACTAGGGCGTCGTCATTAGGTATATTTCCCGAATTTATTGCCAATTAACCACAGCCGTCCGATTAAGATCATTCTGAATCAAATACATATTTGACGGTGTCGATACCATTGACTCGGGTTGATGGTATCGACCTAGCGTGATGGCGGCAATCCTTCTTTTCTTTCGTCTGTGCGCCTGATGTCATCTCGATACCATCGATGCGAGTCGATGGTATCGACGAACCTGTAGCGACGGTTTTGTCATTTTGTGTCGCTGCAGCTCCTCCCGTCGATAGTATCGACCGTTATGTCGATACTATCGACTCAATCCTCTCTAGCAACCTGATGGTACTCGATACCATCGACATCCCTGTCGATAGTATCGATCTTGTTCTGGTCCTTGTGGCTGGCAGCCTGTGGCCCGGTCGATGGTATCGACCACCGTCGATGGTATCGACGGCAGCAGATACTTGTTTTTCCTGGAATTAACACACGAAACCACATAAGTTCACACAAAATATATTCTTTTGATAATTAATACTCAAAATGCTTAAATAAAGGGAATTTGACATAAAGAAGTAGCATAGACCAAAATGAATGAATTATGCAACATTGACCATGAAAATGACTAATAAATGCATAAAACACATATCAAAAAAATCTATAAATGCGACTCAAAATCATCGCATCAAACTCCCCTAAGCTTGAACATTGCTCTCCCTCGAGCAACGAAACCTTAGAATAGAATTGCCAGAGTCAACTAAAGAACAAAACATCACAACAAACATCCCATATGACTCCCACTGGACATTCACATACCGGCCCTCACTAACCACAGAATGATAATTACCCTAAAGGCGACAGTAATCATCCATAAAAGATATTAACCTCAAAACTAATGAACACTATCACATAAGGCAGTTAACATAATAAAATTCACCGGTCCAGACTTAGTGCATCTTGTGATCTCCTAAGCTACGTTGCTCGCCCTAGCTGCCATCTACATGGAAGTCGTTCTCCTGATATTCATTAGTGAGGAGAAATTCACGGTGGCCTACCAATTCGAGCAACGGGTGGATGAAATGGGTGGCTCATGGAAGAAGTGGAAGTATTATACGGTTTCAACATGCATAAAACAAAAATGCCCTAATTGATGCAAATGCACATGAAAGATGCCCTAATGCCTAAGATTGGGTGGTATGATGCATGCACTAACAATCCGTCTCAAAACGAGATGGATATCTAATTAAGCTACATCATGTACTCACTCATCTTGAAATGCAGGTGAAATTAAGTTCCTTTTTCCTTCTTATTCTAGTTGCTTCTAAATAACTTTTCTCTCTTTTCTTTTCAATTTTAGATTTTTTTTTCAAAAAAAAATTTGCATAATTCGAATATTTACACTATTCGGAAGGTATGGAACAATTTAATTCACCATTAAAGAATAAATGAGGTACATGATATACTTCATGCATAAAAGTTATGAATGCAACTACATGACATGCACCTAAGGGTAATGTGCATGTATATCTATTCTAATCTTTTTTCATTTTTTCCATTTTTCATGCAAAACAAATGAAGGTGATTGCAATGCAAGTCCTATCTAAATGCCATGCAATCAAAAAGAGTTAAAACTGTACTTTACTTCCAAATCTTGGTGGATGGTGAAAAACAATGAGGTGGAAAGATCACAAGACTAGTTGACTGAACCTTTGAAAAATATTATGTGTCCCTCCTTACTGACCTGTGTAGTAGTTAAAAGGTTTTTCTCTCTTACTTCAAATTAAAGTCTCATTATCATTTGGTCAGTTTAGGCTCAAACAACCAATTCCGTCCACTCTCATGAATCATTAGGAATGTACATTTGTGATTTTCTATTTTAAAGTTGACAAAACCAATCATTTTCTAAGTCAGGTGATCAGGGTTTAAACAACACTCAAGCTTGCGAACACTCAAAAAATTTTAGTTTTCCCTTTAATTCCATGCACATGCCACTGAGATGAATCAAGATTAACGACATCCACGATTACACTAGATAGAATGCGGATCCTACAAACAAACTAAAATTGTAGGAAATAAATAACAAGAAACAAAAGCAATAAAATTAAAAACAAAGAAAATAAAAGATAGAGTTGTTCCAATCACCCCCCCAAGCTTGAATTCGACTATGGCCTCATAGTCAAAAACAAACTTAAAGGTTGGAACTGTGATACCGCTTTTACTCTTCAGGTGGAGGCGGGTACTGCGGAGTCGTAGGGTCCCAAGACGGATACTCCCCCTGGAAGCTTGGATCAATCTGGGCCCTAGGTGGAGGTTGTGGATAGCCTACAAAGTAATTTTGGCTCCAATAGTGGTCATAAAAGGGCTTCTGTTGCATCTCCATCCGTTGCAACCGATCATGAATTTGTTGTTGGTTGTCTAGGAGAAGACGCTCATTCTCAAACATTGCCCTTTGATTGTCCAGCAACCGGTTTGTAGTGTCTTGAATACCGGTGTACATCGCCATGTGATGCTGCTGCGTCTGCTGTATGTCTTGCAGCATAGCATACATGCCCTGCATAGAGTAGGCATCCTCACTTGGCTGCGAGGGCGGTGGTGGTAGCGGCAGAGGCTGTGATGATGAAGATGCACCCGGATGCATACGAGGACGCTTCCGTGGTGCCACTCGAGCCCGAAGAGGTGTGAAAGCCTCCTCTTCCTCTTCAGCCTCGTCGTCATTGTCGTTGTCGTCGTCGTTGCCGACGTCTTCATCGGAGTTGGTGATGGCTATGATTGGCCATCAGAAGTGTTGCGCCCCTTCGATGTTGAAGACTGGATCAGGCAGTGAGCATTCCTGGTAGGCATGGTTGACGTGGCAGTACGCATATGCCAAACCATCTCGAAGAAGTAAGAGGTTGGAGTGGTGCAGATGTTGCAAGTTCACCTTGCTCCTTGTGGATATAGGAGTAAGCATCTGGAAATTCAACCCAAGATAGGAGGCCAGTTGTGTGATAAGCCCTCCAAAGTGAATTGGCGCTTTCCGTGTACTCCTCTTCACCGCCAAAACTCTCTGCAAAAAGAAGGCACCCCAATTGCATTCTTGACGTTTCAGGAGCTTATATAAGAAGAATAAGTCCGTCTCCTGAAACTTGCTGAGGGCCAAATCACCCCGAGCAAACAATGTAGAACTCAACATCCGGTGCAGTATCTGGACAAAAGGGTGCTCGAAATCAGCTACCGCAGCATTATGGTAGCTCACTGACTTTCCCGGCGGCACCGTAACTAGCTCGGCGAAGATGGCATCATAGTCGGTGCGGTTGTCCAGTCGCCGGTAATCATGTTGCGAGTGATTCCAGTTGAAAATCCTATTGAACTGCCGGAGTGTAAGGGTGTAGTCCTTGTTGTACAGCCGGAACGACACTCGGCCCTTGATCCACTCGCGGTCGGTGGCTATGACGTCGTTGGGTACGACGCAGACGTCCAGTGATGCCATGAACTCAGCCACCAACTCCTTGTAAGTAGGCCACTCGCCGAAGAACGGCTGGCCATCTGCATGAAATTCTAGCTCGTCAGGCCGTCTTCCCGTGTGTCGGGCCTGACCCTTCATAACGTAGTCGAGGTTCGCTTCGAACCCGAGGTTGCGGATGGTTTCCCGTTCAACATAACAGGTCATCTCAATCTTCCTCTTTAGAATCTCTTCGTATATCTTCTTCACCTCCGCGGATGGATGAATCAGCCACGAGCGTGCAACTGACGTGGTCTGAGGTGGCACGAACTCCGAGATGTCCATCTGGTTCACGCGTGAAGACGACGCACCAGCTACGTGCACCATGATTGCAAGAGAATGGGGAATAGAAAGGGAGCTCGGTGAAGATCGTAGAAACGAATCTCCACTCGATGAAGAACTTTGCTCGACGTTGATCGTCGTCGGGCGTAGATGGCTCTGGAACACGCTCGGCACAAGTGAAGGAGAGTTGCACTGAAGGTGTGATGTCATCTGATGCAAATACTCCTCATATATAGTCGTGGTCGGCGCTACTGTCCGCCAGTCAATACCATCGACGCGAGTCAATGGTATCGACACGGGTAACACAATCTGTACCTCCGCGAGTATCGATGGTTGTCAATGGCTGGATCTGCGGGGCCCGGATTGCTGACGCGTCGATACTATCGACGTGGGTCGATAGTATCGACCCGTCCCCAGATCGAACTCCTTGTTGCTGCGATCGCCGTTGATCTTCCCTCGCGGATCGTTGACGTGGCGCGTCGATACTATCGACGCGAGTCGATAGTATCGACTCTCTGATTAGGGAATACCCTCGCGAGGCCCGACCGCCGCCTGCTGTGTGTGAAAGTGTTGATACCATCGACAGGCCCATCGATGGTATCGACTTTCCTGAGATGATTTGTTCTGAAAATCTCTAGAGATCTCGATGGTATCGACTGGCATCTCGATACCATCGACCTCTGCCTACGATCTGCATGTTGGTATGTCGATACCATCGACGAGGCCGTCGATAGCATCGACGCAGTGCGATTTCTGCAGTCGCCAACCTGTACCATGGTCGATACCATCGACACAAGGGTCGATGGTATCGACTCTGCCTTAGCCCTACACATGTAACAAACGATCACGGTATCTTTTTTACACTAAAAACTAAGTTAAAAGAAATAAAACTACGAATGTAAATGAACTAAACTAAGGTACCAATGGTTGGGTTGCCTCCCAACAAGCGCCCTTATTTAACGTCTTAGGCTAGACGACTTGAGGCACATCATGCGTCCGAAAGTGGAATGAGTTTGACCTCATTCACCTTCCCTGTGTAATCTTCTCCAAAATATAGCTTCAACCTCTGTCCATTCACCACAAATGTAGTCTCGCCATCGCGCACCATGATTGTGCCATGTGGTTTGACCTCTTCCACCGTAAATGGTCCACTCCACCGGGATTTAAGCTTCCTGGGATGCAACTTCAGCCTTGAATTGAAAAAAAGCACACGATCTCCCTTCTTGAAGGTGCGCATCTGAATGTGACGATCGTGGATCAACTTAGTGCGCTCCTTGTATATCCGAGAGTTCTCATATGTAGTCATTTGCAGCTCATCCAATTCATTTAATTCAAGTAATCTCTTCTTCCCCGCCTCATCATAACTCAAGTTGAGCTTTCTCAACGCCCAGTGTGCTTTGTGCTCTAACTCCACCGGTAAGTGACAAGCCCGGCCGTACGCCAACCTAAAAGGTGTGGTGCCTATAGGTGTCTTGTATGCCGTCCTATATGCCCACAATGCATCCGGTAGTAAGGCACTCCAGTTCTTCCTCGTGGAAGCCACCGTACGCTCCAAGATCTTCTTAATTTTGCAGTTGGAGACCTCCACTTGTCCTTGAGTTTGTGGGTGATACGGGGTACCTATGTTATGTTTTACCCCATATTTTTTCAGTAATGCCGAGAACTTTTGATTCATAAAGTGTGTACCCCCATCGCTAATGATCATTCGGGGCACTCCAAACCTGCAAAAGATATTTTCTTTAACGAACCTGCACACTACAGTAGAATCATTAGTCCTTGTGGGTATTGCTTCTACCCACTTCGACACATAATCAACAGCTAAAAGAATATACAAATTCGAATTTGAGGACACAAAGGGTCCCATGAAATCTATACCCCATAGGTTAAATACTTCAACCTCTTGAAAAACATTTAGGGGCATCTCTTGTCTCTTTGAAATGTTACCCGCCCTTTGGCAGGAATCACATTGTCTCACAAACTCATAGGCGTCTCTAAACAAGGTAGGCCAATATAGGCCACTTTCCAACACTTTGGCAGCCGTACGAGAGCTCGCATGGTGTCCGCCCGTAGGTAGAGTGTGGCAATGATGAAGTACACTCTCGTACTCAACCTCAGGTACACACCTGCGCAGGACACCATCCCTGCATTGCTTCAAAAGAATGGGGTCATCCCAAAAATAATATCATAGAGGATGGAAAAAAAAATTCTTCTCTTGATATGTTGAATCATCCGGGATGATCCTGCAAGCAAGATAATTCAAAATATAGGAAAACCACGGATCCTTAGAATTCACTTTCAACAATTGTTCATCCGGAAATGTCTCGGTTATGGGTATGTGTAAATCTTTTTCATCTACCCTCTCTAACCTAGACAAATGATCTGCTACAACATTTTCGATCCCCGCCTTGTCTTTAATTTCGATATCAAATTCTTGTAGGAGCAAGATCCACCTAATCAATCTAGGTTTGGCATCTTTTTTCTCCATCAAATATTTAATAGCGGCGTGATCAGTCCAAACAACTACTTTCGAGCCAACTAAATATTGCCGGAATTTTTCAAAAGCGAAAACAACAGCAAGCAATTCTTTTTCAGTGGTCGTGTAATTTAATTGAGCATCATTCAAAGTTTTAGAAGCATAAAAGATCACAGTGGGTTTATTGTCCACCCGCTGTCCCAACACAGCTCCTACAGCAAAATCTGATGCGTCACACATGAGTTCAGACGGCTTAGTCCAATCCGGTGTTTGAACAACCGGTGCGGAAATCAATTTCTCCATCAGCACGTTGAACGCGTGTAAACATTTGTCATTGAAATAAAAAACGGCATCTTTCTCGAGAAGTTCGGATAGAGGTTTGGCGATTTTAGAAAAATCTTTTATGAACTGACGATAAAATCCGGCGTGTCCTAAGAAGCTTCTTACCCCTTTTACCGAATTTGGTGGGGGCAGTTTAGAAATTACTTCAATCTTAACCGGATCTACCTCCAAACCTTTGCTAGACACTTTATGTCCTAGCACTATCCCCTCACTCACCATCATATGACATTTCTCCCAGTTGAGGACTAAATGTGTGTCCTCACATCTCTGTAACACCTTATCCAAATTATAAAGGCATTCATCAAAAGAAGCACCATAAACCAAAAAATCATCCGTAAAGACTTCTAAACAGCATTCTACCATATCAGAAAAAATGGTGAGCATACAACGCTGAAAAGTTGATGGTGCATTGCATAATCCAAAAGGCATGCGGCGATACGCAAAAGTTCCATAAGGACAAGTGAAAGTAGATTTCTCTTGGTCCTTAGGGTCGATTGAAATCTGATTGTATCCCGAATACCTGTCCAGAAAATAGAAATGAGATCGGCCGGTTAAGCGTTCTAGAATTTGATCAATAAATGGGAGAGGAAAGTGATCCTTTAGCGTAGCGGCATTAAGACGTCGGTAATCAATACAAACTTGCCACCCGGTTACCAAGCGGGTGGTGACAGGTTCATTTAAAATATTTTGAGTGACAGTAATACCCCCCCTTTTTAGGGACTACCTGCGTGGGGCTTACCCATGTCGAGTCTGAAATCGCATAGATGATACCTGTGGAGAGAAGTTTAATCACCTCTTTCTTCACCACCTCCATCATGCTCGGATTCAGTCGACGTTGCGGTTGAATTACCGGCTTGGCTCCCTCCTCGAGCCGAATCTTATGCTGACACAAGGTAGGGGAAATCCCCTTGATATCTGCAACAGACCACCCAAATGCTCCCCGGTGGTTCTTCAGCACTGTCAACAATTGGTCTTCCTCTTCTACACTCAGATATGCAGAAATGATCACATGTAACTTTTCTTCCTCGGCTAGAAAAGCGTATTTGAGATACGGTGGCAGTGGCTTTAACTCTAACTTCGGCGGGCTGATCAAGGATGATTGAAGTGGAGGGGGAAGTTCACCTAAATCTTCATAATACCTCGCATAGAAGCATGGAAGCATTTGAAGCATTTTGGCACACTCCTTGAGTGATTTGCTTTTCATCCAATCATGAGTGATATTGACTAAACAAGCCTCCAGTGGTAATTCCAGATATGCATCAAAAACTAAACTTGCTATGGCATCATCCTCCGTAGAGGGAGGAATGTCCTCATCCTCATCATTCGGGAACCCGACAGCCTTGCAAAGGGATACTACTTTGGTCTGCTCCATGATGTCTACAGCCAAAGTCCCTTTATCCACCTTGGTCATTACATGAGCCATATCTAGAAATGGCTTCCCTAGACAAAGTGAGATGGTATTATCAAAATGTTTTATCATGTGGCATTGCTCCTTGGATTTAGGTGAAGTGGCGCTGGAAGGCATGACCATCTCAAATCGGTCATCGGCTATACCCAAGGTCAACCGACCTCTCCCCATCTCGAGTATCATGTCGGCTGTAGCTTGGAATGGTCTTCCGAGTAATAGCTCATTGCCTTGTTCATCTTGCATCTCCATGACGAAAAAATCTGCAGGAAATACAAATCTATCCACTTTCACAAGCACATCTTCACAAATCCCATATGGTTTCACCACAGAGTTATCCGCCAATTGAATTGTCATGTTGCTTTTCCGTGACTCCTTTAATCCCAACTTCTTGAATGTAGAAAGGGGCATTAGATTGATGCTTGCTCCCGAGTCACATAATGCCTCACCAAATTTGACTTTCCCGATATAGCATGAAATGTTGAAACAACCCGGATCTTGCCTCTTTGGTGGCAATGTGCCCATGATAAAGGCACTCACCTGCTCCTTAAGCACAATTACTTCAGTGTCCAGAATTTTTCTGTTCTTGGTGATGATATCCTTCAGAAATTTCCCATAAGAAGGGATTTGCTCAATAGCTTCCAATAGAGGGATGTTGACTGAAAGCTTTCTAAAACTGTCTAAGAACTTTTTGAATTGGGCGTCTACCTTCCTTGCCTTAGCACTGTTCGGATAAGGGACCGGGACAGCCTGTGCCCTTTGATGCGGTGGCACATAGGGTGTCCTTTTCTGAGGATCCTCTTCCTCTGCAATCGGGTCTTCAGTAGCATCCACTGCTATGTCATCAACTGGTTCTGTGACCGGTACGGGCAGCTCCTCAGTGGCCTCACCTACAATTTCAGCTTGGGGTTTGCTTGCTTCATCGGCCCTGGGATTTAACAATTTCTTGCCACTTCTTAGCAAGATGGCCTTTGCTTGTTGGTTTCCTCCTGGAACATTAGTATTTCCCGGGAAACCCGGATCTGCCGGCTTCTTCAAACTAGCTATCTCTGCAGCCATCTGTGCCATAGATGTCTCTATTGTTCTCATTTGAGCCCCTTGGCTCTGCAGTGTCTGCCCATATTGGTTCATGAACTCCCCTTGTTGCTTTATTTGCTGGCCAAAAGTAGCCATGAGTTCTTGATTTTGCTTTATCACTTGATTGAGTAGATCTATGCTCTTATCATCCGCTAATGTTAAGGTTTAGCATCCGGATCCTACAAGAAGTTATTTGGATCCTTCCAGTAGAACTTCTTGTCTTTCCTCCATGAATAGTCGTTATTCATGTAGCCTTGTTGTTGCCTCATTAATTTCACTTGAGCCTCGTCCTCGGACTCAGTATCCTCCTTTGCAAGCAATTTCTTTGCGAGAAGATCCATCTTCTCATTCAGCTCCTTAATTGCTTTAGATTCACTTGCCACTCGGACCTATTCCACGGTGCCTCTTTCGCCCCATGATTGTTTCTTAGCCATATTCTTTAGGATCTCCCAACATCTAGTGTCTGTATTATTCAAGAAGAATCCGGAACCGGCTGAATCGAGGTTGCTTCTATCATGCTCGGAGAGAGCAAAATACAAGATCTTGACTTGGGTCTCCTTATCAAGCCCGTGATGTGGGCAATGCCTGAGCATGATCTGAAACCTTTCCCAGGTCTCAGAATAGGTCTCTTCTGTTTGTTGGGTGAAGTTGTGGATCTTCCTAATCATGTCATTGGTCTTCTCGGGCGGAAAGAACCTCTCAAAGAAGACCTCCACCATGTGGTCCCAAGACTCCACGTATTCATCGTCCAAGTTGTGTAGTCATTCACGCGCATTTCCCGCTAGAGAGCTCGGAAAGAGCTTCAAGTAGAGCACATCTTGTGGAAATCTGTCAATTTTTATCATATCACAATTCTCCACAAATTGACTGATATGTGTGATGGGGTCTTCATTTTTGAGTCCATGGAAAGCATTAGACTTCACCAAGTTGATTAAAGCCGGATCAATCTTGTATGTCGGAATATTCACCGCTTGCTTCTTGATTGGCCCTTTGTAAGCGGATGAGGAAGAAGCCTTGATCTTCTCCCATATTGTCTGTGGCTCGTCCATCTCTTTTTGTTCAGGTTCTGAATCTATTTCTTCTAAATGGTCTTGATTATGGCTTTCCTCGTCTTCCGATCCCGGCAGCGGAACCTCTGGTGCTTGCCTCGTGTAGTCTGTACTACGCGTCTGTACCATGCACAGTATCTATAATTAGAAAAATTAAATTTAGTACAGTGCTTGACGATTGCAAATATTTAGAAAATAGATTATGAATTTTTGAAATAAATAAATAAATAAATGGCCTAGAGTGGCCGCTTGGAGCACTCGTAGTGCCGACAATTCTCCGTATCCCCGGCAACGGCACCAAAAACTTGATGCAGGTTTACCGTGCGCTGAAACGCAAGTGAACGCGTCGAAGTAGTACAGGCCTTTGTGAGGCCCGAGTCAAACTCAGGGATACGTGAAATCGTCAGAGACTCCTACTAACTACTTACGATCAGCTAAGCCGATTAACAAGTTGAGAGTTGTTGTTAAAATTAAAAGAAAATAAAAATAAAACAAAAAAGCAATCGATTAAATGTTGGTTTAATCAATTCAAAATGGAGATCTTTAGGATTGCGGTTTCGCCGCAGGTTTCATTGTATTAAATTCTATATAGTTACTCAATTTTATCTCTCCATCCGGGTAGTGGCCTGAAATCAGAATTGCCCATTGTCGTGGTACAATTCACTACCTATGTCTAGGTCGGTTCCACCGTCATAGTAACCTATACCCTAAACTAGGTGCATTAAAAACTACCTCTCAGTATCCACCATTAATCTTACACCACCTTATTCAAGGGATTTGTCAATTAATGTAAATTTCATCTCTTTTCAACCAATAATTCTTCTTTCAAAGCAATTAAGGGTATTAGATTATTATTATGGTGATCAAGCATAAAAATATATTGGAGAAAATGAAATTATACCACGGATTTAAGAGATAAGATATGAATTACTATGATAAAATCGTCATACAATGAATTCTCGGGCTACTCCCGGTCCTAAAGACAAAGAGGATTAGCCCTGCATGTTCATCTCAAAGCAAAACATGGTAGAGAAAAGGAGAAACATGAGAAAAACGTGATTCAGTGGTGAAACCCCTAAACGGAGAAGATCCAAGCGATCCTTGGCGTAGAATCCGCGTTCTTCTGCCTTTCGGTGGTGGAATTTGTCTTCTTCAGCGTCCGGATCAACTGGGGCGTGTGTCTGGGCTCCATTCTTCTCTCCTTGCTCTCTGGGATGTGTGCCACTAATGACGTGATCCTCACCACTGGGGCGTCGTCATTAGGTATATTTCCCGAATTTTGTCGCCAATTAACCACAGCCGTCCGATTAAGATCATTCTGAATCAAATACATATCTGACGGTGTCGATACCATCGACTCGGGTCAATGGTATCAACCTAGCGTGATGGCGGCAATCCTTCTTTTCTTTCGTCTGTGCGCCTGATGTCATCTCGATACCATCGACGCGAGTCGATGGTATCGAAGAACCTGTAGCGACGGTTTTGTCGTTTTGTGTCACTGCAGCTCCTCCTGTCGATAGTATCGATCGTTATGTCAATACTATCGACTCACTCCTCACCAGCAATCTGATGGTATCTCGATACCATCGACATCCCTGTCGATAGTATCGATCTTGTTCTGGTCCTTGCGGCTGGCAGCCTGTGGCCCGGTCGATGGTATCGACGACAGCAGATACTTGTTTTTCCTGAAATTAACACACAAAACCACATAAGTTCACACAAAATATATTCTTTTGATAATTAATACTCAAAATGCTTAAATAAAGGGAATTTGACATAAAGAAGTAGCATAGACCAAAATGAATGAATTATGCAACATTAACTATGAAAATGACTAATAAATGCATAAAACACATATCAAACAAGTCTATAAATGCGACTCAAAATCATCGCATCACATATCAACATCAAGTTTAGAGATCAAAATAGTAGAATAATATTATGGTACAAGTAATAGAAGAAGGTAGAGAGCTATATAACCCACCTTAAGGAGAGAACCAAGCTCCAAGATCAAGGCTCCAAAGAAGAAGAAGAATATCCAACCAAGGTCAACACGTCGGGTACAAGATCACCTCTAAAGAGAAGAACACATGGTCAAAAGATGCTCAAGAAAGAGGGTGAAAGACCCTAGGCTGAACCAAGAAGAAAGAAGAGAGAAGAGAGAGAAAAATTCCTCACACTTGGGTACCACCTTGTCAGAATATGGTGTCCAACCCTTTGTGATGATGATTTCTCTCTTAAAACAACCATCATGGATAATCCACAATCTATGGTCGAGAAAGGGGAAGAAGAAAGGTAGGGTTTCAAAGGAAAAACATGATCAAGGGAAAAGAACCACTTACCAAGAAGACAAATCACCAAGAATCACCATAAGGAAGGTGATCCAGCTCCATAGCACCAAATGCAAGGTTGGTCGACTTCCCAAGCACCCAATATCAGTCCTTCATGCTCCACCAAGCTCCAAGGATGAGCACAAAATAAGGGAGAAGAAAGAGGGCCTAAAAATATACTTGCATGAAGAAGAGAGAGGTTATATACTTAAGGAGGACAAAAGCAAGGTGGGGCATGAGGTGTCAACATAACATACCACCAAAGGGACACTTGTCCACAAAAGAAACTAACATGTAACCACTATATGCATGCATGCAACCTATGGTGATAAAACCTAGGTGGGGTCTTGACCACTTGGGTCACCACCACCCTAGGAGTTGAAACAAACCTTAGGATACCTTGTCTTGACCACGAAACAAGGTTACCAAACAAGCCAGGTCAAGATACACCACAAGAAGACAACCATCTCGACCAAAAGCACCTTAAGACCATCAAGGTCAAAACAAAACCACCCTAGGAAGGTGTCTCGGTCGATACACACTCAGAACACTCATCAAGGTCGAGACATAGGTTGTGACAATCAACAAAGCACACCATCAGAATAGGACCAAACTAGAAACATAAGATTGCCCTATGTTAACAAAGCATCCCAAAGGATAAGATTAAGGTTCTAAGAATCTTATTAAGTGAAGCAAGTATACTTAAGCACTAAGCTAGGTCAGGGGCCTTACAACCATAAACCCCTAACAAGGATTTTTCCCCCAAAATCCTATGTGAAAATAGACGGGTACTTCCTAAGCATCTCTTCCTCAAGCTCCCATGTGGCTTCCTCCATTCCATGATGATGCCACAGAATGTTAACCAAAATAATATCCTATTTCTTCAACTTCTTGATCCCCCTGTCCAAGATCAACACATGAACCTCCACATAGGATATGTCCTCATCAAGATCAACCTCCACTGGCTATAAAACCAACTCAGTATCTGGGTGGCACTATCTCAACATAGACACATGGAACACTAGATGCAACTTGTACAACTCAGGTGGAAACTACAACTTATAAGCCACCTTTCCAACATGTACCACCACCGGGTAAGGTCCCATATACCTGGGAGCCAACTTACCCTTCTTCCCAAACCTCAAAATACCTTTACAAGGAGAGACCTTGAGATACACTCTATCCCCCACTTGGAACTCCAACAGTCTACATCAGTTATCTGCATATGACTTCTTCCTATCCTGGGCCACCTTCAATTGTTGTTGAATTACTTTGATCTTCTCTATTGTCTGTTGCACAAGCTCAAGACTCAAAAGTTGATACTCACTAGTCTCATACCAACACAATAGAGACCTGCAACATTTCCCATACATCACCTCATAAGGTGCCATATCAATGCTCTCTGGTAAATGTTATTATAGACAGGCTCTATCAAACTAAGGTGCACATCCAACTGCCCAAAAATTGTAGACACAAGCTCTCAGTAGATCTTCTAAAGTCTGCATCATCCTCTCAGACTGTGTGTCTATCTTTGGGTGAAATGTAGTGTTGAACCTCAACTACGTACCTAGATCTGTGTGCAAGCACTCTCAAAAGCGATTGATGAACTAAGGATCTCTATCTGACACGATGGTAGATGGGATACTATGAAAATGCACCATCCCACCAATAGATATCTGTGCAAGCTTCTCCGCAGTGTATCTTGTCATTGTTGAGAATTATGGTGCAGAGCAGGTGGCAGACAGTAGATTGTGTCAATAACTATAATGTAGGAAGGATGGTTTATGGGATATACCTGGTCCTGGAGCAAGTCCAATGACAATCCTCATCATTGTAGATGCGCAAATCTGAATCCTAGTTGCACTGGGAGACATCTGACTGCCGCACCTTTTGGTCTACACCACATAATGCAGCCACAAATGTCATCTTCTTCAATAGCTCCTCTTGTCATGGACTGATGGTTGACTTTGTCCTCCAAGCGGCAAACAAAGACTTTCTGCCTCTATGGTAGTCCATACGGACCGCCTAGAACTCATGTCATCCTCCTGGATCGGACAGGAAGGAGTTGTCCCTCTCCATCGTTGTACTAGTCATCGACTAGCTCTACCACAACGATAACTCTCAGTTGTTCTCTCCTATGTCCATCCCTCCCTTGACGGGTGGAACTTGCTTGGGCTCTCGTGGTTACCACAACTAGAGAGTACAACATTTTTCAGAGGAACTGATGCTCAGTTGTATGTGTTGTATTCTGGGAAGCCCCCAATACCCCTCTATATATAGTAGAGGCCAGGGTCAAGGTTCCCAATTGCTATCCAATGCAGGATTAATGTGTGGGAGTGGAAAGGACCCAAAGAACTCAAATTTTCACAAAAATTCTAGAAATTACACAACCTACAATAGCCAAAATGTCCATTTGGCTAATCCAGACGGTCATCTCACATGTGAGATGGCCATTTTGTGGTTTTTAGTTGTGTATGAATATGGCAAATCAATTCCGATCAATGTTAGACATTGATTTCCTTGTGGAACAAGTATTCTCAAGCGAAGTGGATTAGGAAACAACTAGAACCTTCACTGACCAAGTTGGACCATCTCGCCCATGTGAGAACGCCATCTCTGTCCACACAGAAGGTCATCTGGTGACCCGAGTTGAGCCTGTTTGGCTGGGTCAATTCATTCCATTGCCAATTTCAATTTACAACTAGATCGACACCCAGACGCCCATCTCAACCCTTGAGATGGCCATTTGGCACTTCTACACGGCCGTCTCAACACTTGATATGGGCGTTTGGTAGTGCTATCAGTTTGTTTGTTTCCGGAACAAATGCCTAAACACTTTAGCACTTAATTCAATTGTTATTCGAGATCTAAACTCCTCTTCTAGGTTAAGACCTATAAATGACCCTATAGGTTCCATATTACATTGGCAGTGATTGTCCATATAAATTTATGAAATCACAAGCAAAGAGTGGTGCCTAGTCACACATCATTTCTACCCAAGTAAATGGAAAAGTTGGGGAACAACTTCAACCTACAATTTGTGTATGGTGTTGTAGTTTTTGTATAGTTCCTTTGTCACTGATGTCCAGATTGAACTAGAGGCATGTAGTCATCCTCATTATTATTCAATCTTGTTTCTTGTATCAAGAGTAGACTGTCTGAGGTATATGTAAGCTCAATATCAGATATCAACACACATGCACATGGCCATCCTTTTCTTAGTCTCGTTAATCAAGAGGCCTAGGACATCACATTCTAGTAGGAGGGACAAATCCCATGTCTATCACTCACAGTCAATCCCCATGTCAAAGCCACCCAATCATCACCATTATAACAACCCATGTTTTAGGATTGTGTTTGATGATGTCAAAGCGTACTCAACGACATGTGTTGAGTGCAGTGATTTCAGGTCTAAGAACCACAACCACCACCAACACTGTGAGAGATGACTATGAATTCTATGATGATGGCTTCCATTGTTGACTTAAGAGTTATACATTGCCCATATTTTGATAATGACTTTACCATTCCATTCTTATGTATCTAATATGTTTGTTCAAGAATGATTTCTGGCTTTACGTACATGAAAATGATCAAATTGTACAAGCCCTAGCTTGTTCAAGTTCAAGTCAAATGCAATGCAAGTGTGCATTTTGGGAAATCACTCCAAATGACCTTAGATGATTTTTGCAATCACTTGTATTGATGATATGACTTGTAACTAAGATGAGAAAAAATCAGGGACACTTAATTCCAAGGTTTAATCACTCTTTTTTCAATTTAGCAAATTTGTCACAAGTTGTTTATCGGTCGAGTTGGAAAATCGACTGATCCTATGATGGATTTTCTGAACATGACCCATTGGTCGAGTTGCACACTCACAGAACTCGACTGACCGAGTCACTGGGCAAAACTAATTTTAGCTCATTGGTCAAGTTTCCCAAAACAAACTCGACCGATAGTTTGAAAATTGGCTTTGTCATTCAGTGGATTGGTCAAGTTACCTTTATTGAAACTCGACCAAATGTACTGTACGAAAAATGCAGAAAAAGTGATTATAATCGTTGGTGAGTTGTTTTAGGCAAAAATAAAGTCGTTGCATCTTGGAAAATGGCTATATTTCAACCCTAAGTGATCCCACACTGAAGGGAACACCCCTATCTATAAATAGGACCCCTTGGATTTCATTCCAAGTTTGCTCATTCATGCTATTCTAAGTCCTTGCTACAGTTGAGTGTGTTGCAACTCCTTGATTCCCTTTCTCTCTCTAGTTTACAATTCATTTCATGATTATGAGTGAGATATGCCAGTTGTAAGAGAGCTACTTCTTTATGCTTGTAAAGCTCTCATTCAACTCCATCTTCCCTACCCCTTTCCCCCATGAAGAAAAGGTGAAGCAAGCTACTCCGAGTGAAGGTGGAGTTGTTGTTGTTCTTCTTCAAGGTTGAAGAAGCGGTGAATATCTTCTCCGAGTCAAGGAAAATGAAAAGGTTGAAGATCCAAGAAGAGTAAGTAAACCCTTGAAGGCGGAAGACTTGTGCAAGAGTAGGTAAGACCTTGGAAGAAGGCTGAAGACTCTTAGAATTTTGGATAAGTCTTTGGTAAGGTGGAAAACTCTTTGTGTTTAGATGGGTAATGTCGGGACCCACTCTTTTGATCATCATAAATACAAACCATTAGAGATAATCCCAAAACCTAAACTGAAATTATGAAATAAAATAATGATTTCTCGACAAAGTCAATTAAACAATATATGAAAAACACAGATAATTTTTTCCTTTTTCTTTCTTCACAAATTCACAACCAATGTCACATCAAGGACAACACATTTAGATATCACAAATCATATTCAGCTCCATTAAAACTAGAATCAAATATTGTTCTCATATGCCATCCAGTTTAGATCAGATACATGCACATTAATGAACAAACTTAGTCTACAACCCATACTGAGAAAGAGAGAGTATAGGGACATTTTAATCTATCTAGATTATGCTATTTATATCTTCTTTGTCACAACGTCTCCACTTGATAGAATTATACCTAAAAACATTTGAAACAACCTTGTGAGGCTCATATAGAGCCCCAATGAGTGGATACCTCCCACTCAAGCTAGGTACATGCATCAACATCAGATTAAGTATAATAAACTTTAACAGAAACATGCAACAAATAGAGGGAGGAGTGTAGCAGCTCTAGACCTTCGTTGGTGCTTGCATGGATATTATGGAGATGAGTTTGTGATATAAACTCATTAAGGATGAGAAGATCCATCTCAAACGAAATCTCCCATGTAGTGGTGCTCTTTACAAACGCACTTCAGTGAGATGGTTAAGGTCAACCACAATAGGTGTTATTAGTTCATCAGTGGGACATGTGGCCTATGTCGTGAAATGGGATGGGGTGTTCCACCACCATGAGAGGCTCATAGAATGACATGATCTGCCACAACTTTCTATTCATGTAATCAAAGATTTCACCATAATCAAGATGCAGTTTCTAGGGAGCATCCTAAGGAAAGATCAAAGTGTATGGATCATACGTCAACCCTGATCTGATGTGATTAGAATCAACTACAAATCAGAAATTCTAAATTTACTTCGAGCATACAAGTTGATCATTAGAATTTCTTCCGCCATATGGTATATACTTATAACCCTAGTGCATTAGAGGGATCTTGATAGTAGAAATATTTGGAAAAAATTGTTTATGTTGCACTTTTGCTTATAAGAATCCAACAACAGCTTACATACATGGTGCCAAATTGATCTTGAAATCAATCTCCCTAGGTGGTGGAATACCTAAAAGCTCCTCTAGAAGGTCATTCTTAAACTTTTGCACCAGGAACATCCTCTATATCTGAACTATTTGCCTTGGTATCAACAACATGTTCTAGGAAAGTGTGCTTCCGTGTCTCAACATCCTCTATGATATACAAAGAGACACCAAACGCGTGGGAAGGAGATTCCTATATCCTTGTAAAAACTAATAGATATCAACATCTCTAAACTCTACAACCTTGGATCCATATTTTAAATTCATATTACAATTTACAACTATCCATCCCTATTATTACATCATACCCATGCATATCAAGCAGCAAGAGGTTCACTTGAATATTGTGTTCTAGAAAATAAAGGACGCAAGATGGACACACCCCAATTAAATAGTGGAACCCACCAATAGAGTCTTCAATTAAAGGCTCGTCATGAATATTACTAACAAGATTATGCAAAGATATCACCTATTTGGTGATAAATGAGTGTGTTGCACTTGGGCTAACTAAACCTAAATAAAAGTTGAAGTACTTAAGTCAGAATGATAAATATGTGTATGGATTGTTATGACCCATGAGGAGACAACTCCTTCTAGTTTGGTCATGAAATAGACTTGAGAATTTTCCCTTGTAGAGGCCACAGCCTTGACTCATGAAGGTTAATATGCATGACCCTACATGTAATGCATGCCATTTTCCTTTCCCCACACCACTATTCTCAAAGCAATAGGTCCATGGTGGTAGATGTTGCAAATTTTTCCATGGTTTATACTATAGTCTAAACGTCCATGTCATTAACATAGAACTTAAACTAATATATTTGGTGGTCAAAAATCATCTTCTTCAACCTACTATGTGACCATTTGACTGTGTTTGCATTCTCAACATTGATGTTTCCTACCTAATATGTGACTAATGCTCTTTTTTTGTTGTGGTAATTGCATATATTATTCTTGTAAAACTCCTAGACTTCCTACTATGTAGTAGAGTTGCCTCTTCTGTGACTCATAATCATGGAAAATTTTCATTATCCTCTCAATCCTCCTTATTATTTCCATGAGGGAAGGATACTTCTCACGCATCTCAGAGTGAATGTCAATTATGACATCTCTACATTTAGACCCTCCTCAAGTCATCAGATTCTCTTTGCATACTACCCTTAAGGAGATATATAGCATGCTTAATCTTCTTCTCTTCTTCTATATCCATGATTCTCTACCTCTTTCAACCATAAATCTATCAGGATTTCGGGTAGTAGATAAGGTAGTGGAAACAAAAAAAATTATGCATGTATCTAAAACAAGCAGATCATGTCAACAATGATGTATTTAGGAAAGAGGGTTTACAAGGCATATACCTATACCTGGAGAAAATCCAACGACAATCCTTGCAGTGAGGTGCTTCTTTTCAAGCGGCACCTAGACATTTGTCAACAGCGCCCTCCTAGTGTATCAACATGAGTGGCAGTTGACAACATCCATCTAATATGGTGGCAACAACATCCATGCCTCTATAGTAGTTCACGTGGACCACATGGAACTCCTTATCGTGCTTTCTAGAGCCAACAGAAAGGAGTGTGTCCTTTCAATGTCAATTTTCTAGCATTTGCTTGTTCTCCCTGACTGTCTCTCCCTTTTACGGGTAAGATTTTCTTAGGCTCTCATGTAACCACAACTATGAGAGGACAATGTTTGTCAGCGTTAGTTGTGTCTTCTGAAAGCCTTTACTACCCCCCCCCCAATTTATAGGAAATCCAGGGTCAATGTTTTGAGATTAATTGGGAGTTAAAGAGACGGATTTCCACAAATTTCTATCTATTGTGGGTGACGAGTCGATTGGCTCAACATTTGAGTTGGCTGACTCACTCCCCAGTCAGTCAATTTGAATGCTTCCTATTTTCAAACATATTGGCCTTCAATGCAACACTTAATGCACAACATGATGTTAGCATCAATCCTTGATCCAATTTTACTAGTCATCCATTTGGGCAACTGGAGTTCTGGGTAGCTTGACTTGCCACTTGAGTCGGTGGACTCAACACTTGAGTCGGTCAACTCACAGTCCTAATCAGCCAATTATTATTAAATGTTGCCTAAAATTGATTACCTAAACACTTTAGTAATCACGACATGTGAATCGGTCGACTCAACACTTGATTCGGTCGACTCACATTCCAAATCAGACAATTTTTATGTGTAAACTCATATTCCAGGTGTGTCCTATCTGTGTGACCCTATAGGTCCCAAGATATGTTGGCAGTGAACGTCCATAACTAATTTGTGACAACACAAGTAATGAATGGTATCTGTCAACATATCATTTCTACTCAGGTAATTAAAAGTTGACGAACAACTTCAACCTAGAGTATGTAGTTAGAGTTATAGTGATCGTATAATTCATTTGTTTGGGATATCAAGATTGAACTCGAGGCATGGAAACATCATCATCTTAATCATTCAATCAATTTTCCTTGAGCTAGATTAGACTGTCCGGCATGCATGTGAGCTCACATATCACATATTGATTCACATGAGCATGGTCATACATTTCTCAGTCTCTCTTATCAAGTGGCTAGGATATCAACTCCAATAGGAGGGACAAATCTCATCTACATCTCTCGCACACAATCCTCATGTGTCACAACATACCCGAACATCACTTTTATAGTAACCCTTATTCAAGGTCATGTTGGATGGTATTAAAGTACATCAAACAACATGTGATGATTGTAGTGACTTCAGGTCTAAGAACCACTATCACTATGAGAGTTGATTCTGACTACCACTCAATGGTTTCCATGTATCACTCTCAAAGTGGGTCTCTCTGGTACATTGTTCTCTAACAAGTACCTATGTGTTTGGTTTGATATCACATATCATGACTAATGAAATTTTGTCATCAACCAACACACACACTACTCTTAAGTATTATTATTGTCTATATATTGTTTCCATAATAATGTCTGACTAGGGACATAATAAAAATGTATATACTCTTATCATATATATGATCTCATTGTTTAAATCCTAAACCTAAAGACATATGTTATCGATTAATATCATTCTCCAGATATTATCATGTTATATCATCATCCCATAATTTAACAAACATATAGATGGAAATGCTTTTATTATTAATCAAATCATTTACAAGATATGTCATTACAATAATCGTATGACTATCTCTCTGGGTATACATACCAATAGACTCCCACTTGCACATAGAGCCAGCCACCCATGAACTTAATCCCAAGTGACTTTACATTTGCATCATGCTTCTACTGTGAAAGTGCATTTGTCAGTGGGTCAACAACATTTCTTTCAGTTGTACTCTGTAAATCTTCACATCTCCTTTTTATATGATCTCTCATATGAAATGGAACCGTTGTAGTATGTGCTTGAAGCATTGATGTGATCTGGGTTCCTTAGCTTGTGCAATAGCTCCATTGTTGTCACAATACAACTCTATTGCTTCATTAATGCTTGGAATCACCCCAAGTTTAGAGATGAACTTCTTGATCCAAACAACTTCCTTTGATGCATAAGATGAAACAATGTACTCGGCCTCTATTATAGAATTAGCAACTGTCTCTTGCTTGGAACTCTTCCCGCTTACATCTCCATTATTCAGGCAAAACACAAAGCTGGATGTTAATGCGTCGCTTAGCACTTACAATCACTAAGATGGTTAATCCTAGAGTTTAAACCTTTTTTACTTCCAGTTTTAAGGGTGGTATAGAAGGGTCGATCCCACAGGATAATTTTTTAAGATTGTTTCTTTTTATCCCAATTGTTTTGAAGAACTATTTTATTATTATTTTTTGTATTTTTTTAGATTTGGAATGAAAAGTAAAAGTCGAGTTTGGGGGTTGGTGATTAACACTAAGGAATGAAATGCAAGAATAAAAATGCACTTACAAGAATAAAAATGCACAAGGAAATTTTAAGATTATTGTTAGCACAAGAAAAACTATATGAATGAAAAGACTAGGAATTAAAGAAAGCCAAAGTATGCGGTGATTAAATCAAGAGATGGAGATCGAGGCGTTAGGGGTTTTCACCACCTTAGTCAAGGCAAAATAAACTAATCCTTAAAAATGACGGATTTGATGAAGGCAAGTGAATTAATAAAAATCCACTAAAGATAGACTCCACATGAGCCCATTGATCCTGGTGCTCATGCTTCTTAGTTCATCATCCTAAAACAAGAAGATCCACGGTCGTTTCAAAACTCCTATGTGATTGGGTTTGTTGTTCTAAATCTGAACTTCCACGGTCATATCCATCCGGATTAACTTTTGATCAAATCAATTAATTACTTTGATAGATCAATTAGTTATCAAACCCAAAAGCCATCTAGAATTGTTTTTTAGGAAAAGTCTATAAAGCCATGGCTAAGGGGTTATTCCCCTTGCCTCGATAGAAAACTACTCACTCATGGAGAAGGGGGAGACGGAGGAAGAAAGTACTGAAGCCATAGTCTAGCCCAAAATCAGGAGATTAATCCTTATGCTAGAGACAATAAAATGGCTTAGTTCTTAGTTCCTTGCTCCATAATTAAAGAACGGAGAAAAGAAGATTAAGACTAAAGCGGAATGAAGAGACAAGAACTAAGTATGAAAGAACAATGCTTGAAATAAAATCTACTTTATTGCAGAATAAGAAAATGATTACAAGAATAAATGCTTCAGAATCCCATACAAGGAGAAATCCAAGATGCCCAAAGAGGAGGAAGTGCCCCTCCTTTTATAGGAGAATTAGGGGGTATACATTAGGTTTAGGGCAAAAGAAATGGCCGCCGGCTGTTGTTAACTTTCTAGATCTAATTAATAGAGGAAACAATTGATTGCTTTGCATTCTTTTTGCATTAATTTCCAGAAACAGAAATTTCGAGCTTATTTTTGGGATAGTCAAAAATTCTAAAGCGGCCCGAAAATATATTTTCCTGTAGATAATTGAATTATCTTTCCAACGAATACTTGCACAATAAATTCCGCCTTGGGATGTGAGAGTTATACCAATTTTGGTGAAATGTATATACTGAAATCAGACTCTACGGGAAAACGTAAGGCTACTTTCACTGGTTAATTACACAGCCAAATAAATATCAAAATTACCACAAAATATGTCTTTTTTGTATCCAATAAAATTCTCTTTTCATTCCATACTTTATCTTGAAATTCTACCTTTATACGAAAAAGATATGGCTATTTTAGTGACGAGTATCTCAGGTACTGCAGGAATATTTAAAAAGCCTCATATCTTCATCTTTTATTTTCTCGATTTAATTACTTAGATAATTCCTGAAAATTAAGAAAAATATCATAAGAATTCAGGAAAAGTATATCAAGAAGATGAAAGTGTTATTTAATTTTGAATTAGCTAAAATTAACAAAAAAAGTCCTAATTAATTATTCTAAATGAAGCAAAAATAAGAGATGAATATGTATTCATCAAAATACCCCAAACTTAAACTTTGCTCGTCCCGAGCAACATTAAAATCAAGAAATACTTTCAAGACATACTCTCAACCTATCATCCTCACTCTCCTAACAATCATTTTATTCGTTCTACCAAAATATGGCCAAGCGACCCTGACTTCCTGAATTCACAAAAAGTGACTTTTATATTTCCTACTTCACAAACTTGCATTTATTCAAGACCTGCAATAAAACATATTTTTATTTCACCTTTGCATTTGGTACTCCAGTTTTTTTTTAGTTTTACATAAGAACAGGGCTGATTTGGATGGTTGGGGTTTTTGTAGTTTTCCCCTGGGTAGAAAATTGGAGTGAAGGAGGTATGGAAGAAGGACAGTCTCTCCTCTATTCGACTCGAGACCTTTTTATTTAGTGGACATGCAGTTACATTGACCGCATTTTTTTTCTTTGATTTTTGGTGATACACCCAATTGCGTGGGTATGGAAGAAGCGGAAGAGGGGGAAGGGGTGCCACCCCAAACTTAACCTTTTGGGCATTATTTGCTTTTTTTTTTTGACGAATGGAAAGATTTGGAGGTGGTAGAAGAAGAGTAGAAGAGGTTGTTCTTGTGTAACTTTTTTTTCATCGTTTTTTATAGTATCATGCATTGGTTCAACTATTACCGAATCATGTGAAAAATCAAGAAAATTTATACAAGTTGTACATGATAAGAAAGCATCACTCTTGAATCCTATCAGTCCTCTATGGCTTGCCATCTTTTCCAAGGAGTGATTATTATTTGAGGTCCTAAGTGACAGGAGGATTTCTAGTCATGAAAGTTTCAAAATTTTAGTTGCAAGACAGTTACATCATTAAGGGGATTATTTTGACAAATGATCATATCAAGGCCGACTAGATATGGGCCAATTCGCAACAAAAGAAATAAAAATATGGCCGACTAGATAATGGACATGAACAAAGCAACTATATGCAAAACCAAAAAAAGTGGAAATAATGCAAGAATAAAAAGATAAGGGGTGGAATAGAATCATACCACTCACCTCCACCCCAGACTTAGATTTTTTCTCGTCCCGAGCAAAACCCAAACCCGAGATGGAGGGAAGAAATTTGTTGAGTTCACTAGGAGGTCCTGGTAGCTCAAAATATGTCCATATGAAGGGAATGTCGATGATGGCTGGAGTTTTGAATATAGGAGCTTCATGGTACACCCAATGGATGGGTAGTCGCGGAAGCCTAAAAAGGTTTTCTGAATGATGTTGTGTATCACCTCGTAGTCCTTCGAGTAGGATCCACACATCTTCCTTCAACAATGAAAGTAGTGTTGGAGATGAATGTGGATTGGGGGGGATTGGTAGGTGCCAGTTGGGTAACAAATGTAGTGTCGGATGTGGAAGATCGGATGGAGAATCTGTCTCGAGTATCTTTTCGCCGCCTGGATCTACATGCGGTAAAGAGGGTGCTTGTATAAGAAGAACTGGTTTGTTAGCCGAGTAAACAATCATATGGGGATGTATGTCTTCTTGGTGGATTATGCAACAAGGTGTGTCCGGATCCTTTACCCCATAAATGGAAGCCAGTGGATTTGGTGTGGAAGACTCACAAATGGCATAATTGTCGTCATAATTATCAAAAATGATCAATCTAGGTTGTTTCATCTCTATTGGGGAGTTCTCCATCTCTTCTTCATAAAAGATCTCATCAACATGGATGTCTATGGAATCAATTGGATCCTTTACTATGCTGAAGGGGAGATCTGATTCCTTTATAGGACAAGTGCCCAACTCAATGGGCTCAGAAGGGATCACCTCACAATATAACGGTGTAATGTAAGGTTCTTGCAGTGGTAGAATCACCTCATCAGGTTCAACCAGATGTGGAAAAAGAGGTGGTTGAGTGAGGTCATAGTGCTCTTGATGATGAAGCCTTTCAAAAGAATCCATCAGTGCATGTTGGGGAGGTGATGGTACATTGGTCACAATAGGCTCAACCAAGATGGGATGATTATTGCAAACATCCAAATATGGGCCTACAACCGAGAAGGGTGGAGTCTTAGGTTTTTTGGATGTTCTTTGAGCCCACCAGTCTTTAACCTTTTTGTTAAAAGATTCTTGATTCATGAATTTATCAACATAGGCCTCCATCCACTCATTTTCTGACTTATATGGATAGTCAGGGCCCCATACAGCTGCAGCCCTAGCTAAACAAAGTTCTTCATTTACAGCATCCTGAATTTTTTTTAAACACCTATCCATCTCCTGATCAAGGTTGTGTGGAATCTCAACTATATCACATTGGACTTCTTCTAAGGGTGGCGGTTCATTATAGAGAAAGGGTTCCAATGAAGTAGATTGGTCATTAGAATCAACTAGAGTAACATCCACAATGGAAGTGATTGGTGGAGCTTTAGGTACTGGAGTTGGTTCTACTTGATTGAAGATGATATAATCATCGCCGTCATCATCTATTAAAATCATCCTTAGCCTCTTTGGTTCCAGATTAAAAACTTGCCCCGCGGAATTGGCGTTCGGCGAGCGTCACATACACAAATGAAGCAGTTAATCGTGTGCAGAAAAAATGGACTGCCGGAATGGAAACTCGGCAGAAAGAGGAGTAGCACTTCCGGAATGTTACTCGAAAGGCATAAAAAAAAAATTTCAAAATATTTTTGGGGGTTCGAGAAAACAATATGTTGTCCCTGGCAACGGTGCCAAATTGTTAATGCGTCGCTTAGCACTTACAATCACTAAGATGGTTAATCCTAGAGTTTAAACCTTTTTTACTTCCGATTTTAAGGGTAGTATAGAAGGGTCGATCCCACAGGATAACTTTTTAAGATTGTTTCTTTTTATCCCAATTGTTTTGAACAACTATTTTATTATTATTATTTTGTATTTTTTTAGATTTGGAACGGAAAGTAAAAGTCGAGTTTGGGGGTTGGTGATTAACACTAAGGAATGAAATGCAAGAATAAAAATGCACTTACAAGAATAAAAATGCACAAGGAAATTTTAAGATTATTGTTAGCACAAGAAAAACTATATGAATGAAAAGACTAGGAATTAAATAAAGCCAAAGTATGCGGTGATTAAATCAAGAGATGGAGATCGAGGCGTTAGGGGTTTTCACCACCTTAGTCAAGGCAAAATAAACTAATCCTTAAAAACGACGGATTCGATGAAGGCAAGTGAATTAATAAAAATCCACTAAAGATAGACTCCACATGAGCTCATTGATCCCGATGCTCATGCTTCTTAGTTCATCATCCTAAAACAAGAAGATCCACGGTCGTTTCAAAACTCCTATGTGATTGGGTTTGTTGTTCTAAATTCGAACTTCCACGGTCATATCCATCTGGATTAACTTTTGATCAAATCAATTAATTACTTTGATAGATCAATTAGTTATCAAACCCAAAAGCCATCTAGAATCGTTTTTTAGGAAAAGTCGATAAAGCCATGGCTAAGGGGTTATTCCCATTGCCTCGATAGAAAACTACTCACTCATGGATAAGGGGGAGACGGAGGAAGAAAGTACTGAAGCCATAGTCTAGCCCAAAATCAGGAGGTTAATCCTTATGTTAGAGACAATAAAATGGCTTAGTTCTTATTTCTTTCTCCAGAATTAAAGAACGGAGAAAAGAAGATTAAGACTAAAGCGGAATGAAGAGACAAAAACTAAGTATGAAAGAACAATGCTTGAAATAAAATCTACTTTATTGTAGAATAAGAAGATGATTACAAGAATAAATGTTTTAGAATCACATACAAAGAGAAATCCAAGATGCCCAAAGAGGAGGAAGTGCCCCTCATTTTATAGGAGAAGGAGGGGGTATATATTAGGTTTAGGGCAAAAGAAAATGGCCACCGGTGGCTGTTAACTTTCTAGATCTAATCAATAGAGGAAACAATTGATTGCTTTGCATTCTTTTTGCATTAATTTCCAGAAACAGCAATTTAGAAGCCTTCTAGATTATTAGGTCTTTACCATTTGTAAAGTATGGATGTCATTTCCCATCAATAGTATGGCATATACATACAATATGAAGAATATAACTATGCTCCCACTAACCTTATTGTAAAAACATGGTTCATCTCCATTTTTACTATAGTCAAACTCTTTCACTGTTTTATCAAATCAAAGATTCCAACTCCAAGATGGTTGCTTCAATCCATAGATTGACCTTTGTATCTTACAGACTTTATTTGCATCCTTTGGATTTATAAGACCCTTGGGTTATGTCAGGTACACATCCTCAAGCAAATTCCTATTGTGGAATGTGGTTTTCACATCCATCTGCCAAATCTCATAGTCATAATAAGATGCAATGGAAAGCATGATCCTAGTGAATTTAACCATGGAAACTGGAGAAAAGGTTCCGTCATAGTCAACACCTTGAATGTGTCTGAAACCCTTTGCAACCAATCTTCCCTTATAGGTTTGTGCATTGTTGTCCATGTCGATTTTCTTTGTGAAGACCCATTTGCACCCTATGAGTTTTACCCCTTCGGGTTGATCCACCAACGTCCATACCTTGTCGGTGTACATGGATTCCATCTCAGATCTCATGGCATCAAGCCATTTCTCTGACTCTAGTCCGATAATAGCTTCTAGGTAGGTTGTTGGCTCAACATTAGTGACCAACTTATTTCCTTCTTTAGTCACAAGATAACCAAATCTTTCAAGCTCAAGGTGTGTCTACTATATCTATGATTTAATGTGTCACAAGAGGAACTTGAGATTCCACAACAGCTTTTGAGTCTTCTTGTTCCTTATGTACTTCTGGAGGCTCAATATTTTCTTGTTGGTCTCAAACTTCTTTGAGTTATACCTTTCTCCCACTAATTCCTTTGGGAAAAAATTCCTTTTTTAGGAATACAGCATTCCCCGTAACAATCACTTTGTTGTCAGATGGAGTGTAAAAGTAGTATCATCTAATTTCTTTGGGTTATCCAGCAAAATAACATTTTTTTATTTGGTTCCAAGCTTTTGGGGAAATTGTTTTCTCACATAATATTTGCATCTCCAAATCTTTATAAAAGACACATTGGGATGTTTCCAGTAGCATATCTCATAGGGTGTCTTTTGAACCAATTTAGATGGTACACAGTTAAGTGTAAACACGGCACTTTCTAAAGCCTATCCCCAGAATGAAATAGTAAAATTAGAAAAACTCAAGATTTCTCGCACCATAGCTAGTAATGTGTGATTCCTTCTTTCTGATACACCATTATGTTGTGGTGTTCCAGGTGGAGTCCATTTTGATATGATACCATGTTTTCATAGGAGGTCCTCAAACTCTTGGCTTAAGTATTTTCCACCTCTATTAGAACAAAGTGCTTTAATACTTTTACCAAGTTTTTTGTACTTAATTTATGAAATCCTTGGAACTTTTCAAGGATTTCTAACTTGTGTATAATCAAGTACACATAGCCAAACCTATTGAGATCATAAGTGAAGGTAATTAAGTATTATAACCACCTCTGGCATTTGTTTTAAAAGATATGCATGCATCAATATGTATAAGTCTTAATAGATCACTTGCTTTCTCACTATGACCAGTGAAAGGAGTCTCTGTCATCTTTTCCAATAAACAAGGTATGCATGTATCTATTGATTCAAAATCAAAAGATTCTACATAACAATCTTTTGATTTTACATTATAAACATGTCTCTAGATCTAGAAAATAAAGACCATAAGACATTGGGGCACTGTCATAAAAGATCTCATCTTAAAAATAGAACATTGGCCATTCTTAATGTGAAATTTGAATTCATTATTGTCCATACAAGATACAGAAATGATGTTTCTTCTAATGGAAGGTACAAAGTAGCAGTTCTCTAACTCTATTACAAGCCCATTGGTATATATAAATGATATGTTCCAACTGTAGCCGCAGTAACTCTTGCTCCATTTGCAAAGCACAGTTTGACCTTGCCCTTTCTTAAAGGCTTACTTCTTTTCAGATCATGTATAGTTGAACATATGTGAGATATACATCCAGCAACCAAGATGAATAAGTAGACATATTTATCCCAATGATGCATATACCTGAAGTGGAGGTCTCTATCCCCTACTTTTTCTTCTACAATTCCTCCAGATTAAGAGGGCAATATCTTTTCCAGTGTCCAGCCTTGTGACAGTGGTGACAATTGCCTTCCTTGTTCACCCCTCCCTTAGATTTCAATGTAGAAGATTTTGATTTCTGGCTAGCTTTAGAACTCTTCTTATATTTACCGTTGCCCTTAGAATTTCCTTTACCTATGTTGATCATCATCACAAATTTTGGTTTGTCCTTCTACATTTGTGCTTCATTTGTTCTCAACATGCCAAATAGTTCTGACAACGATTGTCAAAATCATTCATGTTGTAGTTCATGATAAATTGGTCGTATTGTTCTCAGTGACTGTACAATCACGTCTATGGACAACTCTTAGCCCAAGGGAAATCACAGTCTATCAAGGTTCTTCACATACTCAATCAACTTGAACACATGGCGACCTATTGGATCTCCTTCTACCATATTGTACTTGAACAACACCTTCAATACATTATATCTCTCTTATCTTTCCTGACCTTGATAGATGTTCTTAAGATGTGTTACCATCTCAATAACATCCATGTTCTCATATTGTCTCCACAACTCATAGTTCATTGAGCATAGCATCAGGAACTTGGCATCCACGACATCTTCAGAGTGCTTTTTGTAAGCATCCATGTCAACCTTAGTCACAGTGGGACAGGTTCATCTGTCTTTGGTGCCTTTAGGACATAGATTTTTCACTCTTGTGTGAGAATGATTCCCAATGTCCTAAACCAGCCGTGAAAAACATTCCCTTATAACTTGTCCTTCTCATGAATTGATCATAAAAATGTGTTATTGTTTGCCATTAGTTTCTACAAAAGAAATGTGTAGTTTGTCATAACATTTTTTATTTTATTTGATTACAAAAAACTCTTATGACATTAATTAGGGCTTAATTAATTATCTCTCCCACTATTTTATTCAAATTGATAGCCTTCACTATCAATTCAGAAGATTGCAGCGTACAACCTTCCAGTGAGTCAGTATCCATATTTCATCAAAGTCCTGAGTCAACTAGGGTTGATCCCGTACAACTTGACTATTTAGGTAGGAAACACTTGCCAATTGCATCATATGCAACTCTTGATAGACGGAATGCACAACTCTTTGTCACACAACTCTTTGTCATGATCCATCTCTATGCTTCTAGGTGCTTAATCTCATTAAGATCACCTAGTTAAGCCTAACCCAAAATCCAACGTGATAGAATATGCACTCTGTGGGGATAGACCTACATATCTATCATCACACTTTCATGATATAGACGGCGCACCATGCTAGGGCTTTCCCATGCTTAGTCAATCAAGATTTTCATGTCTTTTGCTTATGGAAAGCATCTATGACTTAATACTTAATTTAGGAACTATATTTATAAATACATACACATATCCAATCACCACATACTTATATAATGTATCATATACATGCTATATCTACAAACAAAACATGAAATCATAGAATATGAGTGACGATTAGGGTCATACTAATGCAATTCCTTGGAGCCACAAAGAATTACTACCACCTAAGGTCCACATCACATGTAGCAACCTTTTTTTGTAGAAAAACTATCACAGAACTAGCCCAGTTGGTCAACTAAACCCTTCATTCAATCGATTGGCCTTCTTGTCAGTCGACTGGTCTTCATGGATCAGTCGATTGGCTCCTAGATCAAGTAGTGTCTAGACTCCTCCAGTTAATTGGTTGGGCCTCTAGTCAATCGATTGGGTCCTCCTACCGTTTGGTTTCTGAGGTCCTCCTGTCGATCGACTCAACTTCCCAGTCGGTCGATTCGGCTGGTGCAAAATGCCTTTTCTTGCTAAAACATAAATTAAAACTATCCTATTCCTATTAATTTCATACATTGTAAAAGTGAAACCTTGAGTTACATTCATGGAGGTATAGGGAGGAAAGCATTGACTTACATGTGGAGAAAGGGGTAGAGGTTCGGTACGTAAATTGAGTAACAGTAGGAATAAAATCATTCAACCAAACACACATGTCCAATATGGATTTTTGGCAATAACCATGCATCCATCCACCGTTAAAACAAATTCTAGGGTGACGTGTATCAATATTTTCATATATAACATATATATAGGAGAATATGTGGTTTTAGTAGGATATTTACATTAATCATTGTAATTGTTCACATCATATGCAATAAGTACATGATAAAATGAAATTTGATCATATCGATTAAATATCAATACAATGTAAATTGGTGTGACTTTGATACCACTGTTGGAATTTTAGGCAGTTGATAAGCAGATAGAAACAAAAAAAATCTACCTATATCCCAAATAAGCAGATCGCATCAACAACGATGCATTTAGGAAAGAGGGTTTAGGCATATATCTGGTCCTAAAGCAAGTTCAGTGACAATCCTTATAGCAATGTGCTTCTTTCTCAAGCAGCACTCAGATAGTTGTCAGTAACAGCCTCCTAGTATAGCACCATGAATGCCAGTTGACGACGTCCTCCTCGTGTGATGGCAACAAACTCCACACCTCTATGGTAATCCATGCAAACCACTGGGAACTCCTCGTCACGCTTGCTAGAGCCAACGAGAAGGAGTTTGTCCCTTTGATGTCAATGTGGTAGCGTTGACTTGTTCCCCCTGGTTGTCTCTCCCTTTTATGGGTAAAACTTTCTCATGCTCTCATGTTATCACAAATGTAAGAAGATAATGTTTGTCAGTATTCGTTGTGTCTTCTAAAATCCTTGAGTACCCATCCTATTTATAAGAGAGTCAGGGTCAAGGTTTCCTGATCAACTGGGAGTCGAAGAGATGGACTTTCACAAATTTCTTGTTGTTGTGGATCATAGTTCAGTAGACCCAACATTTGAGTCAGTCGAGTCAACCCTAGTCGATCAATCTGATTGCTTTCCTATTTGCAAACAAATTGGCCTTCAATGCAACAATTAATGTAAAATATGGAGTCAGTATAAATCCTTGATCCAGTCTTACTGATCATCCAATCCGATGACTAGAATTCTAGGTTGCTTGAGTCAGTCGAATCACAGTTGTGATTAGCCAATTTTCATTCAGTTTTGTTTAAATTGATTATCTAAACACTTCAGTAATCACGGCATGAGAGTCGGTTGACTCAACACTTGAGTCGGTCGACTCACATTCCAAATCAGTCAATTTTCATGGATAAAGTCTTATTCTAGGTGTGTTCTATGTGTGTGACCCTAAAGGTCCCAAGTTACGTTGGCAGTGAACGTTCATAACTAGTTTATGACATCACAAGAAATGAGTGGTATGTAGAAACACATCATTGATACCCAAGCAATTGGAAAGTTGGAGAACAACTTCAACCTACAATTTGTGATTAGTAGTACAATGATTGTATAACCTTTTTGTCTCAGATATCCAGATTGAACTCTATGTATGGAAACTTCATCCTCTTAATCATTCAATCGATGTTCCTTGAATCAGAGAAGATTATCTGAGATGCATGTGAGCTCACATATCACATATTGATACACATGAGTATGGCCATACATTTCTCTATCTTGCTTATCTAGTTTCTAAGATATCAACTCCAATAGGAGGGACAAATCCCATCTACATCAATCACATTCAATCCTCATGTGTCACAACATACCTGAACATCACATGTATAGTAACCCACATTCAAGGTCATGTTGGATGGTGCCAAAGTACATCGAATAACATGTGATGAGTGTAGTGACTTCAAGTCTAACAGCCACAATCACTACTATCACTATGAGAGTTGATTCTGAATACCACTCAATGGTTTCCATGTATCACTCCCAAAGTGGATTTTTCTGGTACATTGTTCTCTAACAAGTACCTACGTGTTTGGTTTGATATCACATATCATGACTAATGAGATATTTTCATCAACTAACACACATTTTAGTCTTATGTATTATTGTTTTCTATATATTGTTTCCATAATAATATCTGAGTAGGGACATGATAAGAATGCATATACTCTTATCATACATGAGATCTCATTGTTCAGGTCCTCAACATCAAGACATATGTCATTGAGTAATATATTTATCTAGACATATATCATGTTATATCATCATCTCAAAATTAAACAAACATATAGATGGAATCCTTTATTATTAATCAAATCATGTACAAGATATGCCATTACACTCATTGTATGACTGCTCTTTGGGCATATATATCAATAAAACCTATAAATGTCAAATCTACCATTCCAGCACACTATGTAGGCCGAATTCTCCTCAAACTTCCCAAAGGTCTTTCCTTAACTATGAGAAGACTAATCATGTGGAAATGGTTCCTTGAGTAGCAGAATCGTCATCTGATCAGTCAAGTGCAAAAAGGTAGACATCACATGCTTGAACATAGCTAGTATTGTTAGGTCAAATTGGTTTATTAGATTCAGGGGAGGTGGTGGAGGATGTGAAGGCTCGCCTCAGACACTCACTAATCATGTGACCTTTTGTTGCTCCCTCATTTCCTACAACACAAAACTACTCTCTGCATGCTCTTCATGTCGTTTATTTAAATCTAGATAACCACAAATGGAGATCAAATATGGAGAACATGTACGAACAAACACAACATCCTAGGCTACTACAACTCTAGGTAATCTATGATCTAATACCACCAAGTGTGAGATTTGACCCTAGGATGTCACACAATATGATGAGAAAACATGATCCTAACTAAATTTGTAAACTAAGAAGGAAAATATAGAGGCCTAAAATAAAATTTAGACAAATTGTCACTCATAAAGTCTTATCTTTAAATAACATGTCCACCTGTGATTACATTAAAGGTCCAACATAACTGTTATCAACATGTAATTTTATATCATTTCTTAAAGGTGGCCAAGATCACAACGTATTTATACAAAACATCTTCCTATAAAAATTTATACAACGATGTGTATATGGCATACAAGCCAAAAATTGAGTTGTGGATGCATCGATATATAAAGCACCCTACACTGACCTCGAGTGTATAGGGATAACTTTAAACATTAACAAAAGGCTAAATGCCAAATTTATCTATAATTTCCCCTCTAAATGAGGATAATCACTAGGATACCCCTAGGTATGGGTTGGGCACCTAAAAATGTAGATCACCATAAGAGTGAGACCCATGTCCATGTGAGAGATAAATCACTTACAAAGCATTCTAAGTACGTAAGCCTAATACTATGAGATGAAATCTAGGCATATTAGCATTAAAGGACAACTTATAAAAAACATATACAAAAAGTAGATATGGTATAAGGATAAAGCATGTAATACTTACAAAGCACATAAGAGTAGTAAAAGCATTATTGCAAAGTGAAATGATTGAGTATTACACATATAAGGTTGCACACCTACATCATGTATTTTATTATTTAGCCATGGATGGTTGGGTGTATTGCTCAATCTAGTAGCTAGTGAATACAGAGTCCCCTAGCCCACTGTGGAAGATCATAGGATTATCTAGTTTCCATGAGATCTTCTCATGTCTCAAACAGAGCAAGATTATAAAGTAGAGACTCATCGACCCAGCTTACACAAGAACATTCAGCATGTCTTAGGTAGTAAGGTCATGACACCTATCAAATATCATGGGTAGGACTGTCTAGATTATCATCATATCATAGTTTTTTCCTCAATCAAATTGGTAGGAATGCCATACTCATAGGAGATATGTATTTGACCTCACTCAAATATATGGGTGGCTTTAGGGCATCAAGGGGATCATACATCATATGGATCCTAAGTAACTTGTGCCTAATCAATATTATACAACTCTAAGTAGCTTCTCACAGACATTCATTTGCTAGAAGTATAGTTTTAAACACAAGTATAGTTTATACTTCCACAAGGCATTACATCAATTAGGGTTTCACTTGGTTAATTAAACCAATTGATTTTTAAATGTCGCAGATGCAAGAGAACGCAGCAGTGGAGACCGGAGGAGCGGTGACTGGCGAGCACCAATTGAAGGAGGGTTTTGTAGTGAATTTTAATGGGAATAGTACCTCCACTGGTGTTTGGGATAATCTCCTCAAATCCAAGGCCGATGGAGGTGAAAAGCTTAAGAAAGTCTCAATCGAGGTCGTGGTAATCTTAGATACCCCTAGGCATAGGCGACAAGGAATGTGGAAAAGTGGAAGAATGTGGTCTCTGGCTACGTTGTGGATTTAAAGTGTCATCCACCAACTTTGGCAAGGCACTTGGGATGGTTTTGGAGGGTGAAAGGTGAGATCGAGATATTTTCTAGAAGCCATGGATTTTTCATCATCCACTTCACAAATGAAGATGACATGAACCATGCCCTAGAAGATGGATCCTAGCTGGTTAAAGGTAAGTCACTTGTTATCAATCCATGGCAAATCAAAGATAAGTTTGAGAAGGAAGTTCTAGATTATGTCCCAGTTTGGGTGAGGTTTTTGAATTTGTTGCTGGAATTTTAAGGAGACGAAATGTTTTCACATCTAGGGAGTTTTCTTGGTACTCCAATTGACATTTATCTTTCTATGAAGAGATTTTCCCATCCAGAATTTGCAAGATTTTATGTTTTGATGTTGACATATTCAACCTTCCCTACTGCTATCACGATTATGAGTGATTCAGGAGAAGAGTGTGACATTATTGTTTCTTATGAGTGGATCCCCAAGAAATGTGATAAGTGTGGAACCTTTGGACATGAAGCATCCAAATGCCTAACTCTTAACACAAGCCAAGCAGGTTGCTCTAAGAAAATCCAGAACTAGATCCCTTTAAATCATACTAATGGGAAGGGGATCCAATCTTAGATGAATATCTCTAATTGTAAGAAGATTGGTCATGCAGGAAATGTTGCTAGGGAGATTGTTACTCTGTCACACACTGGTTGTCTTGATCATCTGAAAGGCATCTTCAATGGTCTTAAATCTATAAGGGTTGCTAGATCAGTCTGAGGCCTATATAGGGAAGCTTGGTTATGAGATCTGGTTTTCCACTTTTTAAAATTGTCGAGAGAAATATTGAAAGGGACCACAAAGTTAACTTCATGGGTGTCAGTAACAAGGGTGACTCTATTGACGAATAGTAAAGTATAGATCTAACTCTCCTCCTAAGGGTGGAACCAGAACAAATAAGAGCAAGAGTCTCTTCTCAGAGAAATAGCCTTTTGTAACTCTGAATAGATTCAGAGAACTCCCTTATGAAGATATGGGAGATTGTGAAATCACTAAAGCTAGCAGGTCTCTAGCTACTAATCCCATTAATGGATGACATATTTGTGGTTTCCTAGAATGTACTGAACTAAATAATCCCATTCATCATTCCAAATTCCACAATAATTTGCATCAGATAAATTCACATGTTAAGTTTCTCTTTGAAACCAAGATACGAAGAAGAAAAATTTATAAGGTCGTGAATAAATTCTATCCTAATATGGAGAGGAGTTACAATCATGATGAGCATCCCTAGGGTCACATTCTTGCTATCTGGGCTCCTAGTCAAGCTAATCTTGTCATTATTGAACAATCCAATTAGTTTAGACATTGTAAACTGGATGTTGAAGGGATTACTTTCATGGTTATTGTTGTGTATGGTGCTAATGACGAAAAAGACAAAAAGAAGCTTTGGTTTGACCTGTCTCACTTATCTTTGTCTATAAAGGATGAGTGGGTTATTTTTGGAGATTTTATTTTTTTTAGATTGATTTGAAAGGTTGGGTAGAGCTAATCCTTCCGCTGTCTATATGTTCGACTTTAACAAATTCATGTTGAAGTTTGGTAATATTGAAGCGGATTTGAAAGGTCATTTCTATACATGGGATAATAGATAAAATGGGGGAAATTTCACTACCAACAAGATTGATAGAATTATTCTGAATGGTTTTTTCCTGAATGTTTGGCATGAATAGTTGGGCAAAAAAATTTCTACCATATATAGCAATCATAAAATTCTTCAACTCACTTTGATCCCTTATAAGAATAGAAGGAATATCCCTTTCAGGTTCTTTAATGTTTGGACCAATCATCCAGACTTCTTGGAGCTTATTAAGGAAGATTGGAATATCAAAGTCAAAGGTTGTCCCATCTACAGGGTTATGAGGAAGCTGAAAAATGTTATGCCCAAGCTCATTGAATGGAATAAAAATCATTTTGGCCATGTTCATTCTTCTAGAAGGGAAGCTTAAATAGAAGCTTAAATTTCTACTGAGAAGGCATATGAAGATCCTGAGAATGACTCCCTTCGCGGCTTCACCAGATGGTTGTTGATTATAGGAAAATGGCTAGTATTGTTGTGGATAGAGAAGAGGATCTGGTCAGACAAAAATCAAGGGTCCAATTGCTATCTAAAATTCAAAATTCTTTTACAATTCTCTCCATATGAGAAGGCAAAGGAATAAAATATGTTCTCTTAAAGATAGTGATTTAAGAATTATTGATCCAAAATGGTATTAAAGAACTCATTGAGAGTTTCTATTATAATTTGTTCAATAATCAAGACACTAGTAGCATTGATTGGGATCCTAATTGGAAGATCCCCTCTCTTAATGAGGAGTAGATTTGACATTTATCTTTTTTTGTAACCAGGGTGGAAGTGGATGACATTGTGAAGAATTTTAATCCTGATAAAGCACTCGATCCTGATAGATTTGATGTTAAGTTCTTCAAGCATTCATAGGGTATAATGGTGATCAAATTTTTAGGGTTGTTGTAGATTTCTTTGCTAAAGGAAGAATGGTGAAAGAAATGAATAGGACATTTATAACCCTTATTCCTAAAATCAAAGAAGCTAGTTCCTTGAAGATTTGGAGACCTATCGCGCTATGCAACTTTGTCTATAAAGTCATTTCTAAAGTCATGGTCAATAGATTGAGGGGTGTTTTACCCAGTATTGTTGATTATAATCAATGTGCCTTTTTTCATGGCAAGAATATAGAAGACTCTACTATTTTGTTGTCTAATGAAATTATAATAAACCTCAATAAGAATAAATGCCCTGCTAACACGTGCATAAGGTTGATATCACTAAATCTTACAAGAGCTTTCTCATGACTACGTTGGAGAAGATGATATTTCCTTTATGCTGGAGAGAATGGATCTCTCAGTGTCTTTCTTCTACTAGCTACCAAGTTCTTATTAATGGGGAATCATCTAAGCATATTTTCTCCACAAATGGTTTGAGACAGGGAGATCCCCTTGTTCCCATGTTGTTTGTTATATGCATGTAGGTTTTTTCTTCCATCTTGGATAAGGAGATCAATTCTGGAAATATACATCCTATCAAAGCTAGTAAATACTTGTATATGTCCCACATTCTATTCGTTGATGTCCTTATGATTTTCGTTAAGGATGATAAATGCTCTACTGTCAGAATTTGATATAGTCTCAATTCTTTTGGCATTATGTCTGGGCTCAACATTAACTACAAGAACAACTCCATTTTCATTAGTTGTAATTCTAGAAAAGATGAGATTCTAGATATTCTCAACATCAAAGAAGAAATCTTCCCTGTTTGCTATCTGGAGGCTCCCCTCTTTTTTGGAAGGCTCTCCAAAAGTATGTATCCTTTTATTGATAAAATCCACACTTGATAGTTGTAAATCTAAATATCTTAGCATGCCTGATAGAGTTGAACTTGTAAAATCAACTCTTGCAGCTATTTAGCTTTATCGGTCAGTTGTTTTTCCTCTTCCTTCTAGTGCCTATGAGATTGTGAATAAATTATGTAGAGATTTCCTTTGGAGATCGAAGGAGGATATGTGTCTTGGGATAAGACCTGCATGTCCAAGAAATAGGGAGGCCTTGGGATATGGAAAAATTTTGATGTTTGTAATGTTGGTCTTATAGTTAATTTCTAGAATGTAGTTGCCAAGAAGGACACTACGTCAGTGATGTGGATGCTTGCCAAGTATATGAGGAAGGAATCCATTTGGACAGTCAACCCATCTAGCCATCACTCATGGATGTAGAACAGAAATGTTGGAATCAGAGATAAACTTAAACCATATACATTTTTTTTGTTAAGAAAGGTGATAAGATCCTTCTTTAGAAGGATACATGGTTGAAAGGAAAATACTTGAGTGATGTCCTTGACGCTAGAATGTTGTTGTTTTTGGGTTTTGGCATCAATATTACTATCAGTTATGTGCTCAAAGACGACATGTGGAATGTCCCAGGAGTTTGAGGCCTCTAAGAGACTTCCTTCGTCAATTCAAACTATGCCCTAACAAGATTGATGATATTCTATGTTGTGACAAGCCTTTAATTCGCATCAAGGATGCTTGGACTATTATCTCTGAGAAGATTGAGAACTTGGAATGGGTTGAATGGATTTGGAGTTGGCATGTGTCTGAGGATTACATATTGAACTTTTGGGAGATTTGTACTCAAGGCCTTCCTACTATTAGCTTGCTTAGAAGAAGGGAGTAGTGTTTGGTCTCTGGTTGTATTCTTTGTCTGAAGGGTGAGGATTGCATTGTGCACATATTCTTTGAGTGAATGTTTTCCATTAACTTCTGGAGGAAAGCTCTTCTTGATGGTTTTATTCATCGGCCTCCCTGCTCGATTGAGGATTGTCTCCATTTCAAATCTCAAAAGGAGCTTTGCATGATTATCTGTGATTGTTACCATATATGGAGGAATAGGAATCTAATTATTTTTTAGGATTCTTTCTCTTCAGTATATAGTACTTGAGGAAAATGTAAATGTGATCTCATTCATCTAGGGTTCAAACCACCCTAATTCTTTATTGTGCATAGACATTTGTATATTTTTATATAGAAGTGTTTGTACAAGTTTTCTTTCCCCATTCTTGTTTTTCTTGTATAGTTTTGGGTTTTATACCCCAAGTATGGTGTTAACCTACCGGTATAGTTTTCAATAAAGAGGAGGCTCACGCTTGCTTGACCCAAAAAAGGGTATCAATCAGAACATATCACCATGATATAATACCTAAGCACTAGAAACCTTAAAGCCTCAGAATCCCTAGATCATGTTCAAAAAGGATAAATACATAGTCAAATCATGAATTTTAGCCACACAAGGACCAATCCCTCAAAAGGGTTCACAAATCACTTAACATGTAGAAATCTCTTCTTATATTAATGGGACATCACGATGCAAAAAAAAATCCATAGTATGAGAGATATAGTTGAACTAGTAAAATTTCCTTAAAAGGTCATTCTGGGACAACAAACATCTATTTTTTCATAATATGACAGTAGGAAGGTTCTTCATTCTCATTTCAGAACAGCATGCAACAATTAACATGGGTAGAGATAATAAAGAGAGATGTTTTCTCTTTATATCTTAATCATAGTATGACCCATAACATAGTTGATTGGAAAAGAAGGATCCTTGTAGTCGACCTCGATGTAGTTGTGAATGAAGCTTCAATGAAATGTTGATGATGAACAACATGCAACAACAAAAGGGTTAAAACCCTATGAATTTCACTATTATGGCCCAAAAGTCCACAACATCCCATCTTTTAGCCTTTTTAGCATGCATTTAGTGAGATTAGAGGATGTATGAAGGATTTTACAAGCAAAGAAGACTAAACAATGGCTAAATCACTAGCCTAGTATAAAGAGCATGATCTCCAAGAAGGAAAACACATGTGAAGGCTCCAAAGCACCGCCAAATAGCTCAAAAACATCCCTCCTAGCAAGATCTAGCTCCAACTAAGACAAAGAAGGTAAAAACGAGATATCCCTGGGCAAAGAAGCAAACTCCACTGGTTATTTAGGAACCAAAGTCAAAAGGTATAGAAGATAGAGGAATAGTAACAAAAATATGATAAATATAAAGAACATACATGGATACATGCTAAACTAGATCGAAAAGATGGTCCTTGGTTTATATCTTCTAACATCAAGCCAAAACAACAACTTGCAAGCACTTGCATGAGTTGCACCCTTAGGACCGTCGTCCTCTCACTTTATTAGATCTCCAAAAACTGGAAAATGATGCAAAATAGCTCTGGGAATGATGGAATCACATTTTATATAATGGGGTGAGGTAAAACTTGCATAATATGCCTAAATAGTGCCCATCAGACTCACACATCGGACAAAAGGCCAAGACGGCATTCAATCTACCCGCATCGGGCACTAGTAATGCGGATCATGTATGGTCTGGCATGCATTGGGATACGAAGCTCGATGTGGCCATGACATTATCCAATCCATGGGCAAATCACCTGAGTTCAAAGAAAGTCGGTCGATTTGGCCCACACCCAGCCTAACCATGTCGTCGCCATAACCAACTCGACTAAGTTCACCATGAACTCAGCCCAAGTTCACAACAAAAGTCATGTTGGAAGTCTTTCAACTTAGGCAACTCACTCCCTTCAACTTGGTTGAGTTCACCATGAACTTGGTCTGAGTTCACTAATAAGCCCAGGCCCAAAAACCCATCAACTCGATTGAGTTGACTCGACCCAAGTTCAAGCCTCCAAACCACAAGCCACCCTAGCACCAACTCAATTGATTTCCCTTCCAAAGCGACCGAGTTCAAGGGTCAAAAAGCCAACCTACATATCAAGGTATACAGATGTTGATCTAAGGAAAATAAAGCCTAGCATGGCCTTATATGCATGCATTAGGCCTTCAAAATCCTAATGTGTCAGTTATGCATACAAGCAGCAAGACTGAACAATTGCATAAATTTTCATCTCATCTTTTAGGGTTACTGCATATTCTAAACAAATCATTATTAGTTCACACAATTAGGGCAAACAAAACTATATTATAGTTAAGCAAAATTTGGGGTCTTACACATCATCTATCTTAGTCACTTACCACAGACAAGGTTCTTGGATCCAAAGAAGAGGCACCAACTTGAGCCCAATCTTTGATGAATCTTTCATCATTCAAGGGAAGTGGCTTACAGATTACAACTTCCTAGTT